>JACATO010000333.1:1200000-1824414 GCA_018389105.1 Nautilus pompilius | reverse complement strand
GACGAGAGACAGGCGTTTAATATAATACCACGCATTTTTTTTTTGGTTTACTCTAAACATAATATGGATATTTCTCCAGGCTCGCTTGGCAAGTTAGCGAGTTTTACGAAATCTTCCACGTTTTGCTATGGAGCAGTGAACGATTCTGCAGTCAGCGCTCGGAAGAGAAGAGCCGTCCCACCACCAGCCTCGGATAACTCACGAGGCAGACAGGACCACGGCCACCGTGTTCCACTGATGATGTAGCTAGTGAGCAGTGACAAGCAGAAATCTGAAATAAGTTGTTTTTTTATTTTTTATAAGTCCCCCCCCCACTGGTTTAAGTTGGGAAGTCTTTTTTTTTTTTAAGGTCTTCGGCGTGACAGGTAAATAGTCAAAGATTTTAATATATACCTTACCTTGCTTTGAAATTTACCTGGATTTGGACTTACGGTTCAGATTTGCAAACAAAAACAGACAAAATTATATGAAGCTTTGTTGTATTAGTTCTATTCTACTAAAAGAAATATACATCCGTTTCTTATTTGTTTGCAATTTATAACAACGACAACAACACCAACAACAACAACAACAACAACAAACAACAACAACAACAACCACAACAATAATAATAATAATAATAATAATAATAATAATAATAATAATAATAATAATAATAATAATAATAATAATAATAATAATAATAATAATAAAGTTCAGAAAAGTTATTTTCTTCTGTCTTCCAATTTCCGTTATTACGCGTACTTAGTTTTTTAAAACGTAATCGGAACGTTTAAAGAACAACAGGGAATAGATGACGCCTTGTTTGTCGTAGTATCGCTATTCATTACTTTCACTTTAGTTCCGTTAATCCAGCAGCACACCCAACCACTCGCCTCCAAACGGGGCCCCTTTTATTATTCAAAAAACCAAAATCAAATCGCTTTCCTTTCCCGAAGTAAAATGACGACTTGGTTGGTAATCACTACCTCGGACCAATGCCGACAACTTTGCTTCCTCCCCCGACCCACCAGGGGAGGGACAAAGAGGAGATCCCTTAACCCCTTCACTTCTGGTCACGATTTAATGTTTTTTCCGCGGTGTCCCAAACTTCCCTAGAATGCCGAGTGCAGCAGCCCTGCAGACGAGGTTGGGTTGGGGGGGGCAGATGGTGGCTGTTGAAGGTAACTAGAGAGGAGAAAAATAGACGGGAATTTTAGTTTATTTATTTATCTATTTTATTTTAACCCCCCCCCCCCAACCTCCCCCTTCTTTTCCTCCTGATCCCGTGCCGAGAAGAACCCCTAAGCTTGTTTATTCGCTACGACTCGGGGGATCTTCAAACAAAAACGGATTCACATTAATATTCATTGTGTCACGTGACGGAAACAAGACTCTTCGCGATCGGCGATTGGCAGAGGCAGATCTGCCGTTATGCTGAAGCCAACCAGTCCTCCCAGTAAATTGCTGCAGCAAGACCGGACTCCGAAACGACTGAACGCCGCGGAGACACGGTAACTAACAGTCTGGCTTCGTTATTATCTTTCCGAAAATCTTATCATGTCTACATATATTTTTATAACATAGAATTTTAGTAATGTTTTATTTCAAACGTATATATATATTATATGCACACACATACATGCACACACTCACACATGTATATATAACATACATATATATCTATAATAATAATAATAATAATACTAATTATTATTATTATTATTATTATTATTATTTTATTATTATTATTATTTCTTAGCGAATTGTCAAATCATTTTACTGTTTCTCCTTCTTTATTTAATATTTATTCGTCAGCTCGCGCGGATTCGCGTCACAGTTCCGATTTCAGTTTTACACGGACCGTTTCGAAAGGTTCGCTACTCTGCACCTCCACGGGGTCCGTCCGACTTGCGGAAACCGGGCTGGGCGAGAGCTCGAAAATTGTTTTCCCGCTATTTCTCTCTCCCCCTCCCCCCCTCCGGCAAAAACCACCGACACTCAAACTTATCTCGCGCAAACCTGGCGAGTTACCAGTTTTCCCAGGGCATTTGACCTGATTAGCGAACTCCGATTTACGTGGGACTTTCGAAAGGGGCCGTAACGCGAAGGGGATTTCCTTCTGAAGGAAAGGGAAATATGCGCGCGCGCGAGGGGGGGGGGGGAATTGAGAGATTCAGAAGACGTGTCGGACCCGCGTCGCCGTTCTCTCCCGGTCTCTGCTTTAAGACTGTCTTATTGCCTTTCGAAAACTGTCCTGTTTAGTCCGGTAATTATACTCATTAGCCGCCCGCCGCCCCTTCTCCCGTCCCAACAATCTAAGAAATTAGACTGTTATCGTTAAGCCGAAAACCATCAACGCGAGAAGATCTGATGTTCCTAAGCATGCATTAATTATGTTAATGTCTCTGTGTGTGTGTGTGTACCTGATGCTGGTTAACCGATTGTCCAAAGGCTTGCAATGGATAAGACGGCTCTCTCCGTTCTCTCTGCCTTCGCATGATCGCGAATGTCGAATACACGAGAGAACCAACTCAAAAACCCTAACGGGAGGGGGGGGGGGGGCGAAGTAGATTTTATACATCCCTGACGTACGCCGGCTCCATCAGTGGGGTATTTAAAGCGTAAAGACGACGTTTTCGCTGCATCTCTGGCCAGGCAGAGAAATATCTGGAAAACGTTCTGGCCGGCCTCGCAAGTCTGCCTGACGTGTGCCAGTGCTACCGTGGTGTCTGCCTGCCATCAGAATCCACCCCACAAATCTATTTCGCTGAACGGTGAAAAGTCGTTGTAAATTTATCCAGATCGATATGCGAAACGTGCATGTAATTACTGCCCAACAATGCCGAGTACGGCCAACTGGCCGGAGGGGGGGGGGTTTGATTCCAGATGTCCTGGCGTACACTACTGGCACCGGCATCACCTGCGCCTGTCAGAGTGAAATATGCATACTAAAATGTAAGTTTCTTTTCCTGTTCGCCGCATCTCTCCGCTGGCAGGTAGGTATAAATCTCCAAAACATTTCCATTTCTCGGCATGACTTCTGCTTTAATGTATCATCGTGCTGGTGTTAATAGGCCGTTTAGAATAGTGGCAGAATGACCAACCGCCTATCTGAGCCCGTCTTCTGCCCCTTTCCGCCTAACCTCACACGTACACATGCGTACCAAAAAAAGAGAAGAAGAAACGAACAAGCAAATACAGACGTGTAATTTTGGCAGATCGCCGCTCGTTTCTACTCTGTTATTTTAAACTATTTTAATTCGGTTTAACAGTAAGTCGATAAGAAGAAAAGACATTGCAGACTCTTCAAACGCACTTCGTCTGAAAAGGAAATGACAAACGTTGTTCCGCCTTCCGTAGGGCGCCCGAAATTCTGTCTAACCGCTTACAGACGAAGGTTTCGGGGTGTTTGTTCGTCTCCTCCTCCTCTAAAAACGTTTGTCACATCTTAAAATTCTATTTTCTTTCTTTAAACGGCAAGTGGCCATGTCTCTCCCTCTCCCTCTCGTTCGTTTTTAGCAAATCGCCGATCTCTTCGTACGTGGAGCCCTTAATGTTTTTGTTTCCTCCCCCCCTCAACTAATTAACTCTCCCGTTAAAGTCACTTCTGACCCCGGTGCCATTACAAGAAACGAGAGTAGTGAGAGAAGCCGGACATCGTCTATCAGATTCACTTATTTCGTTATTATCGTTCTCAAAAGTTAGCTTTCATAATCTATTATCCCCCCCCCACCACCAACCACTTTCAAGCTAATTATTTGTTTGTTTTACTTATACGGTTTTTGATCGATTTAAATTGTCGAACCATTGTTTGTTTTTTGTTGTTGTTGTTGCTGCTTTTCTTCAAGTTTCAAAAACAGATTCCGGTATCTGGCCCACGACGGTGAGGCGAACAGTAGGTTGGAATATCGCTGAGAGACAGAGACGGGCGAGGTTGTGAATTAGGCGGGTTTCCCAACTTTTGAATTGTTTTTTTTTTTTTTTTTTTCCTTTACCGAATTTCGATTTTCTAGGCTCGGTGTTTGTGTTCTCTTACCCGTGGAACCGTCGTCAACCAGCCAACAGAGCAAAATCGTCAAGCGACATTTTTCATGAGACCCCCCCCCCGGCCGTCGTGAGGACAGTTCTTTGTTTGTGTCTGTGTATATTTAATTATCTACGTGCAAATTCGCGTGGACGTCACGTGATGTCTTTTTGTTGTTGTGTTTTGTGTTTGTTGCTGAAGCCACGCGCCTTAAAGAAGTGAAACGCAGACATAATATAGAAATGATCTATGGTGGGCGAGAGACGGGGGTAAGGTTGGGGGTGGGGGAGACCGTTAAACAGGCTCTGTGAACAATGGTTCTGTAAATTTTTTCGGTGAAAAGGGGCCGGATGAATTTTCCGCTGTTCCCAGAGCAGTATTGTTGGACGACCCCCCACGCGCCGCGCCACCCTGTAGCGTGACCCCAGATAATCCCATCGCAATTAATGATGGTCGGCTTAGAAGCTACAAAGCGGGGGCATCGACGAATGAAATCGGCGTCGTAGCCAAGCCCTGCCCTTCTGGTCCGGAGGCTGAACGAGCCCCCGTTAGCAGCCAGTGATGGGAAATCAGTCGGAAATCGAAATTTCGCATTTGGGATTCACACCGAATGTTGCTTAAAAAACATTTTTGCGTCCTTTTCTTTTATCTGGTAAAATCTATCTGGGCTTTCTTCAGATCCCCCCTCTCTCTCTACCTCCTCTCTCATCCTCTTCTCTCTCCACTCTTCATCCCCCCTCTCTCGCTCCCATTCTCTCTCATTCCCCCCTTTCCTCTCTCTCCATCACTCTCTCCTTTCCCCCTTCTCTCCTCTTCCCATCTCTCTCCTTCCCCTCTCTCTCTCTCCATCTCTCTCATCCCCACCCCCCTCCTCTCTCTCCATCTCTCTCATTCCCCCTCTCTCTCTCTCTCTCCATCTCTCTCATCCCCTCTCTCTCCATCTCTCCATTTCCCCCCCTCTCTCTCTCTCTCTCACGCTGGTGTTCATTTTAGATAGCTTCACGATTATAATTATCTACCAGCAAACTTTGTCAAATTATCAAGTTATTTATTAAATAATACCAGCCATTAGCGTTTTCCTAAAATGTTGACACTGCTAAACAAACAACAAATTTACGACCATTTTCTTTTCTCTCTTTTTTTTTTTTTGTGAAGCAAAAATTACAATAACGAAAAGCGACCAAAGGTCCAGAAAAATTATATTACCGTGAGAACTCTCAACCATTTTAAAAACTTTCATTCTACATCTGATCTCATCTATTACTCAAGTATATGTTCCGTCAAACTATTAAACTGCGAGAAGAAATAGGCTAGTTAGGGTAAAATTATACACCTAAAAAGTAACCAGTCTCGCTTTCAGCGGGTCGTACACAAAAACATGGCGTCGGTCCAGAGTTCTACCCTCTCTCTCTCTCTCTAACTACTTTTTTGACCAAAGAAATATTATTTTACCAGAAAATTTTTAAAAAAGGAAGAAAAAAAAAGAAACCCCACAAAACAAAAAGGTAAATGATAAATCCCAAAGGAAATACAGCGCTTGAACGTTTTTAATTAGATTATAATTAGACTGTAAGAAATAGCAATGATAATAACCAGAATAGTTTCAGGGGAACGCAGCAGTTCTGTCCCCCACTCCTGTGCTAGCTGAGCATCTGAATTCACGAGAATCGTTCTCTTATAGTCGGCGTCTGGTGAAAGGAAAACATCATCCAACGTTTGCAAACAGATTCTAATAATCCGCCAACTTGATTGGGGGGGGACCAATACTTTGGTGCCGCTGTTGACAGTGCGAATTATCGGCAGGTGGCGCTGAAAACCATCGGTCTCTCGTCCAGACAGCGCGCATCGCACCATCAGGATGGCTGGTGCCGGAGTGGGTGGGTGTGGAAGAGGCGCCCAGCTGATGGATGATTCTCCCCGCTAGGCACCCCCTTTTTTTCCCCGAGGGTCCCGCGCGAGTAATGGGCTGAAAATCCGCTGAAGAACGGCGCACAAAACGAAGGAGTCCGTTAGAAGCCACTCTGCGTCTGGAAGTCGTCGAGTGGACTCTGTAGTCGGTACCGATCGGTCTGGCCGCCTCCTGGCTGAAGTCTGCAGACCGCGGACCCAGCTCGAACCGCCTGCAAGCGGGGCGTTTCGGATGGAACCATTCGGGGTCGGGTCTGTGCATCCGAGAAGTTCGCTCGCTAGTAATCGCGTCCATCGAAGTTAACTACAGAACTCGAGCAGCCCCGTGTTATATACACTGTTTATCTTTGCTGGTCTGGTAGTCGGATGCCACCCAGTCCTTTTGTCTGGATTTTATTTGCTAAACTTCTCGTTCTAATCGCACATTTTTCCACCAAAAAATAACGCAAATTTAAGAATGTGCATCCATCCACCCTCTTCTACCTACCCAGTCAAACCCCCAATCTCTCTCCATCTCTCTCTCTCTCTCTCTCTCTCTCTCTCTTTCTGATGCCATCCTCTCTCTCTCATCTCTCTCTCTCTCTCTCTCTCTCGCTCTCTCTTCGCTCTCTCTCCAACTTTCTCTCTCTCATTAAAAAAAAATATATATATATACTGTCTGTGATGTCAGAAGTACATAAATATATACAGTCCATGATGTCAGAAGTACATAACGCAAGAAGTGCTTGATTAACAGTATTATTTGAATCATATAGCACCCGCAATAAGCCTCCTTGGTAGCATATTACGTGTTGTCATAAATACAAAACGGTACGCTAGGAGCAGTACTGAAAGTGGCACATTTTTAGTGTTGCTATGGACGAATAAAGATGGCGCAGTGGGTAGTGAGTTCGCTCATCAACCTGTGTGTCGCGGGTTCGATCCTCGGTGGGATCGGAGGTACGTGCTGCTGATAAGGGCCAGAAGTCAGAAACAGCCGTATAGCACTCCTCTGGACCGCTAACATTCACCTCGAGCTGGAGAGGGATGGGCTCCGCTATGTCATAAATGCTCTAGACACACCTCAAGATTTCCTAACTGGTTAGGGGACAAGTGAAGTGCGTGTATGAATAGACAAAGGGGCCATAGTTACCGGCTTCTACACAAACGAAAAACCCACCCCTTTAAATTCAAAATATCTGGGCGTTTCAGTTGTATGTGTGCCGTCTACAACATTTCTAGAGTTTTTTGTTTTGTTTATATAGATAAATGCTACCTAACGTATAAATCTTATGAAAGTTTACTGCACTTATTTTGAGGCGATCCGTGGTAGTCTTCCACACCCGCTCTACGATGTAAGGATCTCTCTCTCTCTCTCTCTAAATATCTATATACATATATTTTAATTTACTCGAACAAATTTTGTTGATCTTTACATCCCAATCCGAGGTATATTCCCTTCGCGGCAGATGATCATTTCACCCCGTTCACTCGAACCGTATTAATGAGTCCCTGCGGAATTTCCAAGGTTAATGCAAGAACGTCTCAAGACGTTAACCTGTTTTATAACAAAGACACGACAAACAAACAGGCCCTTCAACTGTCGCTTTGAGGGAGCAAGGTGTCGTGGCAGTCCGACAGAAAGCCTGCGCCACATAAGGCTTGGCACTTTCGACTTTGTCAGGGGGAATCTCCTTTTTTCTTTTAGATGTGAGAGGAAACCGGTGAGTCTGGGGAAGAAAACCGTGCCGGGTGGTAGATGTCCTTGACTCTGGCGGTCCAGAACATCAACTACCTAACTACCGTGCCGCTCTACTGCAAGGGGAGAGAACAATCCTGAGTAATATAGCGCACGGCGACTTTAAGGGGTAAATAATTAGGTATTTTGAAAGCTGCGCAGACGCACGAGCAACAACTCGTGTAAATCTCTTCCGCAATCCACCAACATCTGGAACCATGAAGCACCTGCCTCTTTTTCTTTCTTTGTTCTCCGCCGCCATGCAAACAGCCCAGAAGAGGAGGCGGCGATGAAGGGAGCAAAATGGATTCACTTGCCCGGTGGAATGGTAACCGTCCTTTCTCCCCAGTAAAGTTTTGTTTTCCTTTTTTTTATGTATGAGAAATAAATAATGCAAACGATGGATCCACAAGGAATGTAAAACGGTGACATTCCAGAAAGGAAAATAGTTTGACAAGCTTCAGAAACACTCCAAGATGCGATTTGAATGGCGGGAGAGGGAATTATCCTAAAAGAGAAGATGGAGAAGAGGAGGTAGGTACTTTGCTCTGCCCGCAGATTTACGATGCGTGGGCGGTAATTGCGCAAGAACAGAAATATCTCGAATATCCGTGGAAGTGGTTGACTTTGAATGCAGTGGAAGGGAACACCTAACTCTTTATGCGACGATACTTCAAAAAAAAGAAAGAAAAAGAAAAAGCTCGTGGGAAATTAGAGAAGAAATTAACTGACGACATATGGATTCTTTCTGTGTCCCCCCCCCAACCACCAGCCAATGATGGACCCGCGATGAAGTTTTGGTTCATAGGCCCAGTTTCGACTGCGAAATCACCTGTGCAAAAGGTAATTTAAAAAAAATCAAACAAAGATTAAGAGCTCTACAGCTGATGTCTGTCCCGTTTTTTTTTTTTAAAAGATAAGTTATATAAAAGTGAGGAATTCCGAAAAAACACCAAATGTATTCTAGTCCACGACAGTAGATTACAAACCACCGGAAGCCCGATTCGTTTTGGGGCTCTGGCCGTAGCAAGAATTTTAATTAAATCTTCAAGAAAGAGCAATAACAATATCTAGAATTGCGAATAAGCGTATCGCAGACTTAGAATAAGAACGTATTTAATCTGGATTTTACAAGGTAGTCTATAATTATTTAGCGAAATAAATATATGAACGGTGATCAAAACTGCGGGTGAAGCTGAAATAGCCTTGGTATAATTACGACAGATTTCGGACATTTTTTCGGGGCGGAGGGTTACGATAAAGGTGGGAGGTGAGGTGTTTGAGAACGGGCTTCGCGGAATGCAAAACTGTAATTTCTGCGTCACGACGAGGGCTTTCCGCGGTGTGTTCTGGTCTATTTTAAGTTATTTCCTTTGATTTTAACCAGCAAATACTGGGAGTCTCGGCAACTGCAAACGGAGGCTAATTAAAACAATTAAGAAAAAAACAAAAAGGGACGTCACCCTTAGTTCGAGCCCAGGCTTCGCGCCAGCGGCGTTTTTCTATTTGTCTTCCGGTCATGCGCGCAGGACGACGTCGAATTGCAGCTTCTCATACGTGTTTCTGAACTGTCGCCACGGGTAATATGCCGGAAAGTTGGGCTCGTTGTGGGACTGCGCGTGCTCGAAAACTTACCGGTGCGTTAAATCACTCTGCACGAACTGTCGGGCGAGTACATCTTCGGAAATAATTCCCATCTATTGAGCATATGGGGTAGACAAATATCTGGAGATGGAGAGAGTAAAGAGAGAAGTTTAATAAAGAGCACATTTTCTTTAGGTAAGATCAATTTAACCTAAGACGGATAAAGAGTATTCTTGACTATGGTAAGGCGAGACGGGTCCATTGGTAGATTACTGTGGTCGAATCCCGGTCGGGACCTGCTCGGCCTGGCATACCTTCTAGCATTCTGGATCCTCTTCACCAGCCAGCTGCGCGGGTTTCTTTCTTCATCTAAAAATGAAGAGATCCTTGTAGAGGTTTCCGACACATGCGGTGACAGTGTGGATGATGGTGAATTGTCTGGTCTGCTAGCGTTACCACACCTGCTGGTTGTTCTCCTTCAACAAATATCCGCGCACCCAGGTGTTCGTGGGTAATATGCAAACGGCCTTCTTTGTTTACAGAAGCAAGCATTATATACACTATGTTATATATTGAGAATCCAATGTTTTCTTTTTTTAAATAATAAAAAGATTAAACTATTTTAATTCTGCTTCTTTAACTATCTCTATTCGCACCCATCCCTACTTACGCAGTCCTCAAATCCATCCGAATCTCTCAGTCTGCTCCTGCACCGATAATGCAACGAAGAAAAACTCAGAATAAAACCGACGCCTTATGCACGACTAACAACTAACTGTCCGCGTCCTTCCAACTCTTCCGACGATCCCTTTAGGAGGTATCAAGGGGAGGCCACTCGGAGCTGTGGTTGAACGTCTCCGCCGGGCACCGACACGACAATCTGTCGTTCAATTACGAACCCAAACCGCGCGTGACAGTTTCAACTGATCGAAAACAAGTGCCACCATTCCGAAGGTTTGAAACCGGGGAACGAAACCTACAAATGATTTGGTGATTAGATACTCCAGAAGTTTTACTCGGCATTTTAAAACTTCGTTAACTGGCGATGTGCAGGTCGGGGCCGCAGGAGCTCAATAACCAAACGAGTTGGTGAGGACGTTTTGGGGTCGTACCGTTGGCGCGAGCGCACGGCTGCTTACAAAAATCCCTTAAAGTTCGGTTAAACGTTTCTTCTATGTCTACATCCGAATAGTAGTCTGCTCTCGCTCGTTCTTACTGGCCTGTATTTTTACTCGAGCAATAGAGGCTCGTGCCGAATGGCCCCGCCCCGCTGTCTCCGAGGTGACGTCATATCACGTGATGACTAAAAGGCCCTGAAACAGAAAGGTTTCTCTTGCCAAGTGTGGCTGCCTTTCTCGTTTGCCACAAAGGTAAAACGTAGACTCGTAAAAATGCCAGGAAGGAACCTGGTTTATTTGTAAGTTTGTGGTTGGTTGGGGGAGGGAGAGAGAGAGAGAAAAAATTAACAGCTTGTTTGTTTAAACGTGTTTCTTTAAATGTACACAGATTAATTTCTCTAATGACTAATGATTAACCTAAAAGCCTTTTGTGCACGGTACTTAATTCAGTGCGAAAAAATGGTGAATGCCATGCAAAGATGGTCTTCGGGTCCAGTTATCAGAGACAGCGCACTTCCTATAACAAACAACACCGTGGCTGAGATGTACTTCTTTTTCCTTGCCCTCTCCATTGCGTTTTGCTTCACGGCCACACGACTCTTCGTTATCAAGTCCACCCCTTTAATGACCCCCCCTCTCCCCTGTTCTGGTTCGGTGACGAGCCGGTGTCCTTAAAGCCGGTGGCTAATCTAGATCCTTCAAATAACTCAGTGAGTAGCCACGTTAACTTCACTAATGGACCCCTGTTGACAGGTCTGGCCGATAGACGCAGATCTATAGCGCAACGGGTCAACGTCGCCTTCTTAAGAATCACCGCCTGACTAACGGGTTGTAAGGTCACCTCAGACGGCGTGCCCAAGTGTCTTTGGTCAAGCGTTTAGCGATAAGAGGTCATTAGGGATGTCTAGAGGCTTAGGGTCACCTCATAAGCCCTCGGAACACAAACATGAGGTTTAACGATTCGGGGTCATCTCAGGCAATCGTATAAACACCAAACAAATTCTTTCTGTACGGTTTACGAGTTTTTACACGAGACTGGAAACAATATCGTTTGGTAGTAAAGTAACACCTTGTATTGTTTCTATGAACAAACCGGCTTCTGCTCTCTCTCTCTCTCTCTCTCTCTCATGACACTTTCTAGAATCGGTCGGGCTTCTTTTGTCATAACAGTTTTGAACAGCTTCCTGCCTCAACCTACTGACGTCGCTTCAACTAGCTCCCTCTTTCCTTCAGTCTTTGCATCACGCCCTTCCACATCGGCAGATGATTCACCGGCAAATCCCGCAAAATCGTGACGCAGCCTTGCCGATGGTTTACCCGACATCGCCACGGCACTCCCCTACCAGATCACCAGAATCGCAGGAGGAGGAGGGGTAGATATTTAACGTGGCGAGCACTGTCAAAGTAAAGTTGGAGTAGAGCGAATTAAACCTGCCAACTTCATACTGAGTTTTCCAAACACGTTGATTTGTGAAGGTTGAAGAGGAGATATTTCTCTTTCTTATAGAGTTCTATTTATAGTAGATAGAATTTTTTTTAAAAAATCGGATCCAGTTATGGCATCCTATGGAATAATTGGCCCTCTCATTATTAACCGGATAAAGGGTGCGAGATGTTTAATCTATTGTTGTTTTTATTTATTGTTAGGATAAGGAAAAAGCAACAGATACTAAGTTTGTACTACCATTCCAAAATTTAGAAAAGTATCGATGGGCGGGGGGTGATTTCGAATCCCGGTCGGCACCGGCTCGGTCTAAACACGACTCCTTTCGGCCGGCCGCGTAAAGCTTCACCCGGGCTTCCTCCGCTTTGCTCCCGCATCTCGAAGGAAGAGATCCGGTGACGGCTCCCTCGCGGAAGGATAAGTGGTCGTGCGGACTTCCACCCAGCACGTAAGCAGACGATCGCTCGTCTCGAAACCGAGCTGGGAGCCGGCAAAGTGCAGGACAAGACTAATTAAGCAATTTTTCTCTCTCTCAAACTCCCTTCCAATTGAAAAAAAAAAAAAATCCCATTATTTTCCCCTTTTTTGCGAGTATTTCTGTGTTTCGCGTCACGCGGCCCTATTTCTCCAGTGAGGAATTAATGCTGGATGTCTCGTTCTTTAGAGAGATCCTGACGTTCGGGATATTAGCATAATTCATATAAATTTCGCAAAAAGAAAAGGAAGAAAAGTTTGGGTGATAGGCCTACGTATCTTTTTCCTCGAAAGGGTCTCGAATGAGGGGGTGACGAACGTGCAATGGCGTCGGTTCGCTTTTCCTCGCGAAGTATTGTTGCATCGAGTGTTTGTCAGTCCGCTTCGGATTGCAGAACATCGTGACAGCGAGGGCATCACTGCTCCAGAGTGTAGCCCTCGTGGTTCGCTCGAGCTGTCAGCCACATCTAAGGACTTTCTCGCTGCTAATCAGCCAGTCAATCCAATAACCTGGTTTAACCGCGTTTCTCTGGTAGAGGTTGAGATGCCGGCTGTGGTCAGAAGTTAATTGGCTACCTGTCAAGAAAGGGTTTGCTCTAGACTTTCAAACCAGCTACCCGTCTTCCCATTCCCCGGTTTTCCTCTTCCCTTAGTCCTTGAAGGTCAAGGCTAAGCCAGCTGACTTCTATAAATAGGCGCTCGCGCGACACCCCGGTGTAACTCCAACAGCTTCTAGAGTTTTCCGCTGGGATTAACCAGCTTTACGAAGAGCAATAATCAATTGCTCTGTTTCATTTTAAATTTCGTTTTTAGGTGCCATTTTCGTCTGCCAAACAAGCCAGCAGCAGCCATCAGTAACGAGGTCCATTAACATTTCTACAAAAGCACAGTACGAGCTAACGATCATTTAAATTAGTAGTAACAACGATATCGCCATGACCCCGACAACTTCACGTTCTCGGTACGAACTAAATTTTAACGTTCGCAGAAATAATTTTCTAGCACCGTAATTATGCAAAATCCTCGAAGTGAAACAAAGGCATAATTAATGGTTTTACCCGTTCGTCGGATTTCCCGCGTTTGGCCGGGATAATAGACTTTTCATTAAAAGTAAAGTGTCAGGGAAGCGGCCATCAGTATCTCCGTAATTGCGAACACCTCTACGATGTGTGTCCGGCATTTGCTGTGCGACCGACACGCAGACGGATTACTGTTATCTCGAGTGTCAGGAGGCCCCACGAGGGATCCTTACTGCTAGATGCGGGAGGAAACAGGAGGGCCCGGACGACGTATGTGCGTGTGTTACTGGTGAAAACGGCCAAGCGGAGCCTGACCACTGTTAAGATAAAAACGTCTTTTATCATAGTTTTCTATTTTGAAATTACACACACAACAGCAACAACAACAACAATAATAATAATAATAATAATAATAATAATAATAATAATAATAATATAATAATAATAATAATAATAATAATATCGTAGCGTAAATTCGGTTCTTTTTTTTAAAAAAAAAGTTGTATTTAATCAGGTAACACAACTTGAGGCCCGTTGTGCGGCTGTTCTCTTTTCTTCTCGTCCCTTTATGGATCAATTCGCTCCCTCTCACTCCCCACGTTTAATAATTAAATTCACTGTCGTCCGCCGCGCGCTGAATGTCGCCGTCTTACATCGGATTTTATCAAAATGAAATAAAATGGAAAGAAACAGCGAACGTACAAACGCAATTTATCGCCATCTCCGTTTTACATCCGGTTAGTTTGCGGCTCGTGAATGATAAGTGTCTAATATCGGAGAGTCATTCCCAACGGCGAACCCCTAATTAGCCGGCGATGCAGGTTACATCGACGATGACGCCAACCCTTCGGTAAATGCGGTTTTGGAGGGCCCCTGAATTCTGACCGCACTTCAACCTAATGTACGACTGCGGGGTTTTGTTTTTTGTTGTTGTTGTTGTTGTTGCTGTATCCCTATGACGCGAGAGGAGGCGGCGTTCACTAGTAAGCAATGACTAAGTTACTTCTTAGGTTAATATCATTCCAGTGTTTAGCCTAAACTGCTGTATGATACAACACACTTAGTATTTTTTGCCACCTGGATCACGCGCAAGCTGTCGTCAGCGAATGCTAAGCGCCGGATCAATCATCTTGCGCCCCGACTTAGACTTGCCGCAGATGGATTTCAGCAAATTTCTCTTGCTTACTCCTAAGCAGACCTCGGGTTCTAACTTACGACTTTATAGTTATCCTTCCTACCAGCTCGTGGAGGATACCGAATGCAACTAAATCCGAATACATTTCCTTTGTTCGTGACTTTAGTGTGAAGCGCCGGAAGCGAGCTCAATTACGACAGGAACTGTTTCAGAGTCGTTGATCACAGACCACGTGACTCTCAAAATTCCGGTAGCAGAGAATAGAAAAAATAATTTTGCCGATAAACATTCTCTTGTAGGAGAATAGTTACCTGTTAGTCTTATCTCGTTTTACATCTTGTTTTGCCATTTATTATTTTCATTCCAAAGCAAGATATTTTATTCTGCGTTTACTTCCGAAAAATATCTTTTTAATCAAATCGAATTCCGATTGATGAGCTGGCCGACTAATCGATCGATTCCCAATCAGAAATTTTGTAGGCAGATCGAGAATGTCGGTCCAGTATAGCTGGAAGACGGGTTTGCACCACTGTTCCTTAAACCATCCTGTACACTGGGTTATCGAACGAGCAGGGGGCACCGAAGCCTTTCAAACGCAGTAAAGGTCAAACGGCCGACTGGCGGACGGAGAGCGATACGTACCCGAGAGTGTGACGAGGTCCGACGGTTCCCGTTATCGACGACGGACTGCCATTTACCCCCCGCCCGCAGTTCTTGCTCAGTGAAACGAGATCTCGTCCAAATGAGAAATCAGTGTCTCGGAAACCCCTAACTGTCAACAGAAACAATACATCTGTATTCTTGTAAAACCTTCGTAAGCAACAACTGCTGACGGGAAATTTTCTTTTTTTTTTTTCTAAATTAATTTTTTTCACGTAGCAAATCTCGATCACGTGGTCGGACCGAGAAGCTATAGGACAGAGCTTGCTTTAAAGAAAAATAACGATTTTATGGTGTCAAGTATTTATCGAGTCACCGGGGGCCTGGCGCACTTGGCCTTCCTTTGCTCGGTTGACCTTTGTCTGTGTGGATATACCTGCACACACTAGACAGGGCAAAACAGGAAACCAGAAAAAATTCGGTGCTGCCTTTCCACTTTCACACCTGAATATTTGCGGACAAGACATTTTACCTGGCGCAGTGTGCTTCCCAATATCGAGAGACCAGGTTATTCCGAAAACGAACACACAGAGGATAGATTTTAAGCCTCTTTCACCCCCCACCCATCCTTAGCCAGCTTTTACTTTCGGTACTAGGCGATCACTGTCCAATTAACCCCGATGAATAGGACATAAATTTGCCACCGCCGTCTGGTCCCTGCCTTCTCCTCCCCCCTCCAAACCAACTTTTTCGTTTGCTTCATTATTTGGGACTCGAAGGACCGTGACACAAATTCCAGTTAGGCGCGAGTTGACAACGGGTGGGAGGAGGCCGACGGGTTCTTCGAGCTGGGGCTGGCAGGCCGCCGCTGCTGCTGTTGTTGTGAAGGTTTCTCGGAAACGCCTCTGTCTGCTGATGCTACCAGCAGGGGATGAGACGGAACTGACGTCCAGCTAAATCGTATCGATGGCGCAGCATCAACCACTGGGATGCAGTGGTGCCGTTAAGGTGTTGGCCTGTAGGACCCCGCTGCCCGAGTCCATAAATGCGGTATCACGCTGGAAATAAACCGAGACACAAATCGAGAAAAAAAACCGATATGCCCAGTGAGGAATTATAGCGAGTGTTCGATATGGTCAACCCGTTTAAAGGATTAATTCCAGTTATGGGCCGGTTCTTGCGACAATCCGACCTGGTGCCAGGTTTCCCCCGTCAGTAGTTTCTCGTGCCCCCCCTCTCTCTCCCATTTGTTTCTGCAGTGTCGAAATACGGAACCAGGTGCTTACGTTGCACGAACTTTCAACACCGTGTCCCATGAACCGACGTCTGTTTCCATCGCTTTCGTGCAAAATATCCACAGGAACAAAAGTAGCAGAGCCGAGCGCTTAAGAACGGGTCATTTGGGCAACATAACTTTACGGTCTCTTCAGATCTACTAGTTCACTATCTTTGTGTGTTAGTTAGTTAGTTAGTTAGTTGAAGTAAAAAGTCGTCGGCGGATTTGTTTTTGTCCAATCCCGGACCGTGTTAGTCAAATAATTGTCTTTAAAGTTTTCACTGAACAGACCCCATCGCTTCCAAAAGAGAAATTCCATATTTGTTTCCATGCATATTTATCTTTAAAAAAATTATGCAGTCTAGATTTTTATTCTTATGTTCAGTTATAAAAAGGAATAAAACAAACTAACGAGGCATATATTTGATAAATAAATATTCTACAGTAGACGATGAAATAAATAAATATATATACCAATATTTAGTATTTCCAACCTTTACTTTCCTGTTTGCCTGAATAAGTCTTGGGGGGTTCTTTTCTAATTTTGAAATAATATCGACTGGAATGTTCCATGCATCTAGAAGCACTGTCCAGAGATCATCCATGGTTTTTAACATTTTTTGGCTGTTTATATATTTTTTTTATTCTGTCCAAATAGTTTTACATATGTTTAATAGTAATAAAGTTAGGGCTTTGTGGAGGTCACACTGATAGGTCTATCACCATACTTTGTTTGATAACATTGGCAGTTTGTTTTGGCTTGCCATGTTGAAATATAGAAACAACTGAATACTGAAGGAATAGCACGGCGAATAAGGATCTGCATGTATCTGGCTGCATTCATATTTTCTTCTATTCGAAATAAATCTTCAACAGCTTTGACCAAGATAAACCCCTAAACCTAAATAGAATACCCACCATGCTTTACTGTAGGCTACAGACACATTTCCTTATGCTCTTCTCCAATCTTTTTACATATTTTCTGCCTTCTCTTAGATCCAAAAATTCAAACTTTGACTCATTTGACTAAAGGACATTGTTCCATTGTTCTTGAGTTCATTTTCTGTGTTGGTGGCATATTTTAGTTACTTAGTCTCTTAGTCCATTTTGTCCGAAAAATCTTCATACTGTAGAATCATGAACCTGAACCTCTGAGAATTCTGTCAAATCTTGTTTTAGCTCTTTGCTGGATTTCTTTCTGTCCCTCAGAGAAGTTATCTTCAAGTGCTGTTCATCCTTTTAAAATAGATTTCTGGGTCATCCATACCTGTTCCTATCGGAAACTGGACCAGTATCTTTAAATTTTTTGATAATTTCTTAGATGGTGCATGTTGAAATTCCAGTTATAGAACTTATTTTGCATTGGGTTTTACGTTGTTCATTGAGAAATATTATTTTATGTCCGTTAGCAATTGATATCTTTGCCATTTCCATTTATTATTATTCTGAAGGAAGCTAAACAAGCGTTAATGTTTTCGAAAGGATACTTAAGACTTTTGCACGGTACTGTACAGATATGTCTTTCCATCAAAGCCTCTCTTTCGTTTCTTAAAAAAAAAAAAAAAACTTTATTAAAAAAAAATTTTTTTTTTTTTCGAAATACAGAAACTATATCCTGTTGGCTGGTCCGTGTTGTTAGCATGTAACAGTGTTAAGGTTTCAGGTTTTGTTTTGGAACCGGGCCAGGAGACGGCGCAGAGAGCGGAGATTAAAGCGTGCGCTGTACTCAACGAACCCGTAGATAAGTCACGATGAAAGAATACATCATGAATGAAGCTCGAGTTCTGTCCACGTATCGAACGGACTGCCGAGGTAGCGACGCAGCCCTTCTGCGCGTTTCGGGGCGGGTGGGGAGGAGAGAGGGGAATGCCCCCTTAGAAGGTGTATTTGACGCGGATGGGAACCGTCAACCCTAACCCTCTGTCCTGTGCGACTTTGACGGCTCGTTTTCGCGGGCACCGCCCTGAGCCGGGGGGAACCCAGGAGATGTTCGCTGTGCTCGGAACCAAGCGACGACCTGTAGCTCCATCGTCTGATTTCAATGGATGAAGATTGAATTTTCAACGGCATCGTCTCGTAAACGTCTCTCCCCATCCTCCCACCCGCCACATCTTCTGCAGGCCCGGTTACCGTCGGTAAGCAGAAATAATCCGTCGTGGAGGAGGAGGATGGGGAGGTGGGTACAGTAACGCAAGAAAGGGCGGGAACGACGAACGTTAAACAAATTCTACAGTTTCTAAAATTCAAGAAGAAAAAACAACAACAACAACAACAAGGAAAAGCAACTTAAGTCGGCGGATAGTCCAGTGTCTCGTGAACCGCGACGTCACAGCGTTTTGGGGAGGGAATCGGGGTGTCAGAAGTGGGGAAGTTTGTTGATTGTCCTTCACCGAACCCAGACGGGCAGCTGGTTCTACCGATGGCGTAAAAACGAGAATTCAGTTCCAAACCCTGATTGATGGCCTTTCCTTTTACCTGCGGGTCTCCGCACACCATTGATGCTTTCTTGGCCCCCACCACCCCCCAACCCAGTGCGCCACTGAACTAGATACAAAATAATTACGGGCATCTTACCGTGGGATGAACCCCCGATAGTCCGCCATCATTCGGGAAGACCTGAAAGATGTTCAGCATTTAAATGAATGCAAATTAAAAAGTCAGTCGTGTGCAAGGTTTTCATTTTAGCAGTTTTATATTTTAAATCGAACTACAATTATTTAGCTTTATTTATTTAATTAAAAGTAGATACTGCTTACTTTAATTAATTCAACTAAATATTAAACACCGAGACTGCCTAAAATGTCTCAATTGCTAACACTTGAAAAATCTCTCACACGCCCACTCTCTCACTCACACTCACGTTCTCTCACGCGCCCACTCCCACGCCCGCTCTCTCTCACACTCAATAAAAGAAAATTTCTTTTGTTAAATTGAAAAAAAAAAATCAAAATATGTTAAAACGTGAAACCTCGTCAAAATCTACCGTCACGTGCTCGCGTGATGTCACCCTTTAAATTTAGACCTGACTCATGGCTGTTTTTCTTCTTTTCGTTTGTCTAAAAAGAAGAAATATTGCGTCTGCGAGACGTTGGACAAAGCTGGTGGTGGATGAGTCGTTACTTCTATGGTACTGCCATTGGTATTTTAAAAGGCTTTTTGTGTAGCCCTTCTTGTTAGGTGAGAAGAAAATCTCCCGCATTGTCATTTGTCGAAAAGTCGTACATTTACAGTAGTGCCGGTAACTATGGAAACCACGCAAATCTCCGTGAATTAGCGGTCCGCTTGTTGTTGTTATTTCTCTCTCTGGATATCTACACACATTTCCTTTATGCATTTTTGACCCGTTAAGTGAAGTAACAGGTAAATAGAGAAATAGAAAGTGTCTTTGATGGTGAAATATTAGAAATGTTTTTTTTTTTTTTTTTGTGCGGTCTCCGGGGCGCCTGTTCTCATACCCACAAATAGATGGAGATAAGTGATTGGTGTTTCTTACTGGTATTACAGCCATGACCAAAAGCTTTTGCATTTACTGTAGAATTTTAAAAAAAAAAAAAAAATTTGGCGTGATCAAGTCATATTAATTCTGATGAATTTGCATAATAATACGTAAGCTCAGTGAAGCGCATAGCGCTTCGTATTTTATCTCCACGTATTTAATGGGAAAATATCCAAAATTGAAAACGGTGACAGTTTTAAATCCAACATAAATCATAAAAAAAGAGGGGTCAGTCATCTTGAAGTGGTCATGGGTACAGCGTTAAGCTGTGATTATTGTTATTTCTCGGTGAGGCAAATGGCCATGGCTGTATGTCTAGCTGGCCCTCCCAGAATATTCGAAATGTGCTTATTAGTTAATCCTCACTGGCTGATACAGAAAAATGTTTCTTCACGTCTGTAAAACGACCAGAACGAGAAACGAAAACCATCATTACAGACAAAACGAATCGATCTGTTTTCTGCCAACTGGCACTTCTCCGGACCCGACCTGGGCACCGGTGAAGGAGGAAACCACGTGATACCTTAAAGTTCTGACAGCTGAAGGTAATTTCATAACGGCTTGAGTAAAACGTTTCTTGCTCAAAACAATGTTAAGAAAAAGAAAAGACGTGGAAGGGGGAATTGAAGCAAAGTGATGGAAAATATTTCAGGGCATCGGCATTAAAACAATGGATGGGGAAGAATAAGGAACTAGGTAGGATTGTGCCAGATTGACTTGTAAAATTGGTAAAGAGAGAGAGAGAGAAATGACCTTGAGAGGGGCAGTAGCCATTAACAAACTTTGAGAAAAGCCCGCGGAGTCAAATACTTAGAAACTGTCGTAAGCGTTGTTTGGAGAAAGGGAGCAGGACTTTACAACAGTTCCAGCAAAGCATGTTGGTGGATCCATTTGGGGTTAGGGATGCTTGTCAGAGCAAGGGCCAAAGCATTAGCGGGTAACACGACAGACGGCAGACATTAAGAGATAATTGCGGTGCCATCTGGCGGTAGACTCGGAGGTCCTGGGCTCATATCGTGCAACATCATAATAATCCAAAGCATGCTGCTGATGTGGTAAAACCTCACGTCCGGCAAAAGGGTTTGATGGACCATTAATATAAATGAATTGGCTTGGCCAGGCTTAAAATGTAAGTATTATAGCAGCCGTACGAAACTTAATGGCTAGAGAAAAGGCGGAACGGTAACCAACATGCTAGAATGGATTTGGGAAGTTTTCTTTAATGTGTAGAGATACAAACAAGCTCAGTATATTCAGTACCTGTCAGTTTACTTAAGCGTGCCCACACGCTTTACAAAACCAAAGGTGCGTGACGGAATAATTCCAACATTTAATCAGAAGCAAAACCGTGATATTAACAAGTACCGCGTGCGCGGTTTCTTTTTTTCTTTTTTTAAAAAAAATAATAAAAAGGATTTAAATTAACTATCGTTGAAGGGTCGGTCGATAAGTGACACTTGATACTGTTTTTAAATTGAATTACGCTATCACAACAATTACCGACGATTTCTTGTCCACAGTTTAACAGATAAATAATGGACGTGAATACAAGCTACGGCGGTTTTCTTTTAATTAGTGTGTAAACAAAAAACTTTAGGAAGAGAGAGAGCGAGGATGAGAGTAAAAGATGGTGAGTGAGAGAGGGAGGGGGAATGAGAGTAAAAGATTGTGAGTGAGAGAGAGGATGAGGGTATAAGATGGTGAAAGAGAGAGGGTGGGGGAGAGGGGGGTTGGTGGGAGTAAAATATTGTGAGTGAGAGAGAGGATGAGAGTTAAAGATGGTGAGGGAGAGAGAGGATGAAAGTATAAGATGGTGAGGGAGAGAGGGGGTGAGAGCAAAAGATGGTGAGTGAGAGAGAGGATGAGGGTATAAGATGGTGAAAGAGAGAGGGTGGGGGAGAGGGGGGTTGGTGGGAGTAAAATATTGTGAGTGAGAGAGAGGATGAGAGTTAAAGATGGTGAGGGAGAGAGAGGATGAAAGTATAAGATGGTGAGGGAGAGAGGGGGTGAGAGCAAAAGATGGTGAGTGAGAGAGGAAGGGTCGGTGGAAGTAAAAGAGGGTGGATGAGAGAGAGTGAGGGTGAGAGTAAAAGATGCTGAGTGAGGGAGAAAGGATGAGAGTAAAAGATGGTGAGAGAGAGGGAGGGTTGGTGGGAGTAAAAGAGAGTGAGTGAGAGAGAGAAAGAGAGTAACATATTGTGAGTGAGAGAGGATGAGAGTAAAAGATGGTGACAGAGAGTTAAGATGAGAGAGCGATGGTGGGATGACAGTAAAAGATGGTGAGAGAGAGGGAGGGTTGGTGGGCGTAAAAGAGGGTGAGTAAAAAAGTGAGAGAGAGGATGAGAGTATAAGATTGGTGAAAGAGAGAGAGAGAAAAGATGAGTGAGAGATTGGATGAGAGTAAAAGATGGTTTGTGAGGGAGAGAGAGGGTCGGTTGGAGTAAAAGAGGGTGAGAGAGAGTGTTGGTGAAAGAGAGTAAAATATGATGAGTGAGAGTAATATGAGTGAGAGATTGGATGAGAGTAAAAGATGGTGAAAGAGAGAGTAAAGATGGTGAGTGAGAGAGATGGGGTGAGAGTAAAAGATGGCGTGTGAGGGAGAGGGAGGGTCGGTGGGAGTAAAAGCGGGTGAGTGAGAGGGAGAAAGAGAGTAAAATATTGTGAGTGAAAGAGAGGATGAGAGTAAAAGATGGTGAGGGAGAGTAAGATGAGTGAGAGATGGGATGACAGTAAAAGATGGTGAGAGAGAGGATGAGAGTAAAAGATGGTGAGTGAGAGAGAGAAGCTGAGAGTATAAGATGGTCAGAGAGAGAGGGAGGGAGTGTCGGTGGAAGTAAAAGAGGGTGGGTCAGAAAGGGGGCATACGAGAAAAAGATTGTGAGTGAGAGAGAGAGGATGAGAGTATAAGATGGTGAAAGAGAGAGAGAGTAAAAGATGAGTGAGAGATGGGATGAGAGTAAAAGATGGTGTGTGAGGGAGAGAGAGGGTCGGTTGGAGTAAAAGAGGGTGAGGGAGAGAGTGTTGGTGAAAAAGAGTAAAAGATGATGAGTGAGAGTAATATGAGTGAGAGATTGGATGAGAGTAAAAGATGGTGAAAGAGAGAGTAAAGATGGTGAGTGAGAGGGAGAAAGAGAGTAAAATATTGTGAGTGAAAGAGAGGATGAGAGTAAAAGATGGTGAGGGAGAAGGAGGGTCAGTGGAAGTAAAAGGTGGATGAGAGAGAGAGTGAGGCTGAGAGTAAAAGATGGTGAGTGAGAGAGAGGGGGATGAGAGTAAAAGATTGTGAGTGATAGGATGAGTGTAAAAGATGGTGAGGGAGAGAGAGGATGAGAGTGTAAGATGGTGAAAGAGAGAGAGAGTAAAAGATGAGTGAGATAGAAGGGGTGAGAGTAAGATGAGTGCGAGATGGGATGAGAGTAAAAGATGGTGAAAGAGAGAGTAAAGATGGTGATTGAGAGAGATTGGGTGAGAGTAAAAGATGGTGAAAAAGAGAGGTGAGGTTGGTGAGAGTATAGGATGGTGAAAGAGAGAGAGGGTCGGTTGGAGTAAAAGATGGTGAGAGAGAGTGGATGAGTGTAAAAGGTGTTGAGGGAGAGAGAATGGATGAGAGTAAAAGATGGTGAATGAGAGAGAGAGAGAATAGCTGGTGTTTAAAAGTGAAGCATATCCAGCACCCCAATCCGAGAATTAGTCAATTTATCCTGCTAATAGAATTATGAGCCATTTGAGTATAATAAAAGGTAAGACGTTTTGGAGAGATAAATCAGAAATAATCTATGTATACTTGACTATGACTCAATGAGGAAAAAAATTCTTATTATTATCAATAGTATATTAATAAAGGTCTGGTAGTGGTAATGTGTTAGTGTTGTACCAGTGGAATAAGTACTGCAGTGGTAAAAGATATAACAATGAAGCTCCAAATTATCAGTATGCTGAACCAGATCAGTTGGGCTGTTTCGTGAAGTGTCATCCAACTTGACCAGTCATAGAACCTGGAGCCACCATCCTTTTGTGAGCACTACAGCAAAAACCTCTGGATTTGTATATAATTTTGACGTTACTACTTATCTTGATGTACTTTACAGCTAACCCTGACTTTGGGTTAATTTTTAACTCTTTGACAGAAGGAAATATTTCAGATTTTGTTTAAGTTGTATGTATTATTTCATCATAATGACTGTGTGTTTGGTTCCTGGTTCTGAAAGTTTATACTATTTTCATGAACCTTAATCTCCCTGTACATAACTCAATGCAGGATCTTTACTGTAGAGGCAAAAGTGGTAATGCAAAGTCACTGGAGGACAATTTTCTCTAAAGGAAAAAAAAATTGCAAAGTAGAATATAAAGGATTTGTACTTTAGAAGGGAAAAAGAACTGCAGTGAAATTATGTTTTTTGTCCTGCAAAAGATAAAATCGAAGTGCACTGTCATTCAAACATCTTTTATTGCTGATGCAAAAATTGCAATGCTGTAATATTTAAAGGGAAAGTTCTATAGACAGAACGACTGCAATGAAACAACCTGTAAACACAAAAATGGAAATTCACTGGCCTTGAAAAGTCTTGTAATGCAGACATAAAAATTGTAGTGCAAGGGAATTGGAAGGTGGTGCAATATAGAAATAGAATGCTTAGAAATGAAATTGAAAGGAATTTTACAGTAAAGGGAGAAATTGCAAAGCAAAGGCAAAGAAAACGTTTTACCGTGGAAGCTAAAATGGTGATGTGCTGACATTAGGAAAAAATGTACTATAGGAGATAAATTGGAAGATAAGTTTTGTTAAAAGGAATTGTACTATAATAGCTGAAATTAAAAAATAATGGCGCTGAAAGAAGTTGTATTGTGGTAGCAAAGATGGCAATGCAGTGGCTGTGACGCGAATTGTTGTTTTATAGCAAACTTAAAAAACTTAGCAGCATCAAAAAGGTAATAAATATACTGTAGAAACTAAAGTGGTGTGTCAAATGTGATAGTAGTGTAGTATATAAATGGCAGTGTAGGGGCATCACAGAGAATTGTGTGTAGTAGCTAAAATGGCTATTTTATGATACTGTAAATAATTGTACTGTAGGAAATAAAATTCCAATACAGTGACATCGAAAGGAAATGTAATGTTGGAGGTATAATGGCAATGTAGTGGTATTGGAAAGAGTTGTACTCTAGTACTGAAAATGGCTATGTATTGGCATCAAAAGCAGCTTACTAAAGTTACTAAAGTAGTTGAAAAGACAATATAGTGGCATTGAACAGAGTTGAAATGTAGTGGCTATAATGGCAATGCAAGGGGCATTGAAGGCAGATGTGTTATAGTTCTGAATGAGACTGAGATGAATTGTATGGTAGTTGCTAAAATTTTAATGTAGTGGAATTGAAACAAATTGTGCGATACATGTAAAAATGGCTATGTGGCGACAATGAAAGGAGTTCTACTGAAGTAGCAAAAATAAGAGAACACTAGCAATGGAAGGAATTGTGCTGTAGATACAAAAGTGACATTTCACGGACTTTAAAAGGAATTTTCTGTTGTAGCTAATATGGCAGTGACATTGCAAGAAGACTTGTACTGTAATTGGAAAATTGGCATTGCAGTATCATTTAAAAAAAAACTTGTACTGCAATCGATAAACAAGGCAATGCAGTTGATTTGAAATAATTTGCACTGTTCTGTACACACAGAAATGGCAAAATACTATAATTTAAAATTGAACTGAAGGTCAACAATGACATTGAAGCGACATTGAAAAACAGAAATAATGTTGATGCAAATTTGCCAATGCAGTGATATTAAGCAGCCTTGCATTATAGCCACACAAATGATAAAGCAGTGGCATTGAAAGGGGTTGAACTATTGACACAAAATATCGTTACAGTAGTGCTGACAGGAGTTCTACTGTAAAAGGAAATTGGTAATACAGTGATCTTGAGAGGATATTCCTGTGGAAGAAAGAATGGCAAAGAAGTTGCATCGAAAGAAGTATTAAAGGAGATGAAAGGATGATAATATATTGGTATTGAAGCTTGTTGAACTGCACACACACGCAAAAAGTTATATCACTAACATTAAAATTAATCGCATTTTGGATAGATAAATGGCAGTACATTTGAATTGGAAGAGTACTACAAATAAAAAAATTGGAAAAATAATGGCAGTGGGCGGACATTTACAATATTACATAAAAAATGACAAAATAACAGAAGTTGGAAGAGATGAACTGTGTATTCAGATATGGACAAGTAACAGCAGTGGGAGGAGATCTACTAACTGACCAAAATGGGCTAATAAGAGAAAAGGAAGATGTAATATAGCCTTGTAAATGGGCATATAACAGAATTGTGGGGAAATGTACCAAATGCAAAAAATGAACAAATAACAGAAGAAGAATGAGATGTACTGAATAACCATAAATGTGCAAATAACAGCAGAGGGAAGAGATGTACTGTATGATCATAAATGGACAAATGACAGGAGTGGGAGGAGATGTACTGTATGATCATAAATGGACAAATGACAGGAGTGGGAGATGTACTGTATGATCATAAAAGAACAAATAACAGCAGTCAGTGAAGATGTGGTCCATGATAAAAAAAGATCAAATAAGAGTAGTGGGAGGAGATGTATTTTATGATCAAAAATGATCAAATAACAGCAGTTGAAGAAGATGTACTGTATGATTGTAAACAGACAAATAGCAGCAGTGGGAGGGATATCAACTGTATGATCATGAAAGTACAAATAATAGCAGTGGAAGGCGATATACTCTGATCATAAATGGACAAATAACAGCTGTGGGAGGATATGAACTGTATGATCATAAATGGATAAATAACATCAGTGAAAGTAGATGTACTGGATAACTATAAATGGACAATTAACAGAAGAGAGTGGAGATGTACTATATGCTGAAATATGTGCAAATAGTAGAAATGTGAGTAGATGTACTATAATCTGGAAAATGGGAAAATAACAGCTGTGGGATGTGATGTACTGTATATTCAGATATGGACAAGTAATGGCAGTGGGAGAAGATGAACTGTATGATCATAAATAGACAAATAATAGCAGTTGGAGGAGATATACTGTATGATTATAAATGTAGAAATAACAGCATTTGGAGGTTTTGAATTGAATGGACAAATAGCAACAATGGGTGCATATGTACAATATGATCAAAATGGGAAAATAACTGCAGTGGGATGAGATGTACAGAATGATAAAAAATGACAGATATCAGCTGTTGGATGAGATGCACTGGATGCTCAAAAATGGAGAAATAAAAACAGTGGTAGAATATGTATAGAATGTTCTAAAAAATTTGTAAATAACAACAGTGGAAGTAGATATATTTTATGCTGTAATAAAGGAAAATAACTGCAGGGAGAGATGTACTGTATGTTCATAAATGGACAAATAACAGCTGTGGGAGGAGATGCACTCTATGCCCAAAAATGGGCAAATAATTACAGTGGGAGATGTAATTATAATTAACAACAATGTCAAATAGTGGCAGTGAACAGTGATTTGGGAGATGTAGCTCAAACATTTACCATAGAAGTTGTATAGATGTAGCATAATTGTTATAATGTTGTCAGTGGAAGTTTTTGAAGCAGTTAAATTGTTTGGCCTAAATGTTAAATGGTGGCATGAGAGTTGTCCTTTAGTATTCTAATTGAATATTTTTGGTGGTAGGAAAATTTGCTGTATATGCACATAATTATAATTGTTCCATTTGGAGCATCTGTACTGTATTAGCCAAAAATGGTATAATAATGGCAAACAGAATTGTTGGAATATTTAGGAAATACGTTAAAATTGTGCCAGCGGTGGAAAATGTAATGTAGTCACAAATATAGTTGAGGCTGGTCATTTGTATTAAGAAAATTGTAAGCTGGTGGCAATGGGAGCTTTTATACTGTAATAAACTATATATAAATTACTGACAGTAGAGTGAGTTGCACTTTAATAGCAAAAAATGAAAAATTAAAAGCAAATGGAAGGAGTTGGTCAATATTAGTAAATATAATAAAACAGGGGCCCTGGTTGCAGTTACACTGCAGTAGCAAAAATGGTGAAATAGTGAGCTGTTGTACTTTTCCCCCTTAAGTAGAAATGGGAGAAATCTACTTAATTGACAAAACTAATTGAAAGTAGAGGTGGTTCTGTAGTCATTCAAGTAGTATTATTGCTGCTGTTGGAGATGATGTATTTTAGTGCAATGTAGTAGAGAGGAGCGGCGAACCAATAGTGTAGTAACAAAAGTAGCAATGTACCAGTAATGGGAGAGGGTTAATATGTTAATAGTATTAATAAGTCTTAAAGTATAATATACATCTTAGTCTGCACAACTTCTCTCTTTTTAAAAAGCTGTTAATAGACAAGAAAGGAAGAGAGCAAGTATACAGTATTGGAAATAATTATGAAAAAAAATAGGATATGTACAAATAATGAGAAATTACAACTGAGTATATGTGTATAATACATACACAATGCATTATTACAGAAAATATACGAAACGAAGTGAATCTGTTGTACAGTGCGTCAGTATTTGGTATGTGAGCCCTATGCTTTATTTAGAGCATGACCCCTTGTTTCCATGCTCCCATACAAATTATCATTGTATGACAGGGAATGTTCAGATATCCTGTAGCGCTTTCCACAATTCATCCAACATGTTTGGTTGCTGTTTCAACTTTCTCAGTAGCCATATAACCTCATGCAGTGTAAAAGGCATATTGGTAAGTGCTTCATCCAGTCGCTATTTACTTGGAGTTTATTGACCTGTTGGAAGATGAATCACCATTCAATGAAATGTCCTCCTGAAAGAATGGCATGACAAATGAGAACCTGCCTGTACCTGTCAGTAGTCAGTATACCTTCAGTTTTATGCAAATTTCTGACACCCTTGGCTGATATGCAGCCCACACTTGTATCAATCTACTCCAGTGCTTTAATTTAGCTGTTGTACACTCACTCTCTGGTCCGCCTTCGAACGAACTGCTGATTGATGATTATTTCCCCAGACAGCTCAAACTTGGACTCATCTGTAAAGAGCAGCTCCTTCCAGGTTTGGTCATCATCCCACTGTTTCATTTCTGCTGTCCATCTCCGCCCTGCCATTTGGTTGTCTGTCCTCAGCAAAGGTTTTCGGGAAGCTACACATCTATTGATATCGCCTCACACTAAGGTGTATCTCACTGTTCTTGAAGAATTGTTAACATCCATACTTAGATCATTTGCAAGAACACCGGTGGCTTGTCATCTGTCACGTAGAAGACATATCTGGAGGTAGTTAACAGCACTTTTAGAGAGTCTGGAATTTATTCCTGTTGTCAACAGTACCATCTTGTGTATCCTACTCAGAGTCTGGCATACAGCTCCTGAAACAAAGTCAGGCTTTGGTTTGCGGCATAAATAACCGTCCAGACTGAGTTCTATACACTTGTCGATTGATGCTTCCTTCCCAGTAGCCATAGTATTCACTTCATCACATTGTTATCACTGCCTATACTTGTATAGTCCTTCTGCAGGTGTGGCACCCTTCTGACTTCTTGCATGACAACCAACCACAGGGTGCTATATGAACACGCAAATGTACTATGAAGCATTTCATTTTTACACGTGAAATGCGATTCTGGCACATGTTGGTTTCTATAATTATTTCCAGCATTGTCAGTTATTCTTTTTGCTTTTTTTATTCTCTGCCAAGGCCCGACTTGACATTCTGTGGTTGTTGTCAGCCAGCTCCTCGCTGGAAGTTACGTCTAGTCTCGGTCAGAAACCATGACATCATTAGCTGAACCACGGACTGCGGCTATCAGTGGTTGGTTTCATCATATCTAGTTGTTCACCTGACAGAAGGAAATGAAACATGAGATAAAAACAAAACATTTTCAGTTGAAAATGAAAAAAAAAAGTTTTATGCAACGTTAGAACATAGACCTATATTTGAGTGTCCCAAACTTTGATCACCTCTGCACATTGAAAATCGATTAAATTTGAAAATGTTAAAAAAAAGTTTTTTTTATTTGAAACTGGGACAGCACGTTCTCAGCTAGCGTGTGATCTGCAAAGTCTGAGTTGTGACTCCAACCGTTCATACGAGTAGATATCCGTATTCATCCAACATTTTTATTCTAAGCCTCATTACATTAATGTTTTTAAATTTTTTTTTGCTATATAATTACTGGTATTATAAGAACATTCTAGTTGATTTGTTTATTTAATTATATTTATTTATTTTTGATTTCTGTTTGTTAGTTTGTTTACTGATTTGAATGTGAGGCGATTCTCTATCTATCTATCTCTCCATCTCTGTCTACTGACATTGTTTCTCTCTCTGTATCTTCATCACTCTATCTCTGTCTACTGACATTGTTTCTCTCCCTATTCTCTCTCTCTATCTTCATCACTCTATCTATGTCTACTGACATTGTTTCTCTCCCTATTCTCTCTCTCTATCTTCATCACTCTATCTATGTCTACTGACATTGTTTCTCTCTCTATTTTCTCTCTGTATCTTCATCACTCTATCTATGTCTACTGACATTGTTTCTCTCCCTATTCTCTCTCTCTATCTTCATCACTCTATCTATGTCTACTGACATTGTTTCTCTCTCTATTTTCTCTCTGTATCTTCATCACTCTATCTCTGTCTACTGACATTGTTTCTCTCTCTATTTTCTCTCTGTATCTTCATCACTCTATCTATGTCTACTGACATTGTTTCTCTCTCTATTCTCTCTCTGTATCTTCATCACTCTATCTCTGTCTACTGACATTGTTTCTCTCTCTATTCTCTCTCTGTATCTTCATCACTCTATCTATGTCTACTGACATTGTTTCTCTCCCTATTCTCTCTCTGTATCTTCATCACTCTATCTCTGTCTACTGACATTGTTTCTCTCTCTCTCTCGGTTATTCCTGAACGATATAAACACAATATAGATTATTGCACAGCTAATTCTTTTTTCTTTCATGGCGATAGTTTCTAAGATTTTTCTCAGTAATATTTAGTTCTCTATAAATGGGCGTCAATGCAAAACGCATAATTTTTTAGAATGAGTCGGTTCTAGACACGCGTCTTAGCGTAAGTAGATGTAAATGCTTTCTAAAGATCGTGCTGTATTCCTTTTAAGACAGGGAGAAAAAAACAGGCACCCTATTTATAAAGTAACCAACCACTTCGTTTTTGTATTCATTCTTTGTTCGAAAGAAACATTAGTACGATCAGATTCAGTAATTAGTAGATCTGATCTTTGCTTTGTGGAACACTACCTGCCAATAGAAAGGATGGATGAGGGCGTGGTTTACATTTTGAGGTGCCCTTTTTATTTATGACCTGTGTGTGTACAGAGCCGCATTGTCAATGAGGCAAATGTTCCGGGGATCCCCAGGCACAGGGTAGGGGGAGCTCCTCCAAGCCGGCTATAAGGAAAAGTTATTTAACCGTCTCAGTCGTCTGTATAGTTTGTGAGCTTTCTAAATAGTGTAGAAAAATGACGTTTTCTTCTCACTTCCTTGCCATCTGCCCGGTCGTTTTCACTGATCAGCTGTCGAATCACATTATGTAATAAAAACTGCGGGAAATCGGGGAGTTTCATTTTAATAAATTTCTGTTCATTTTATTCTCCGATCGTCTTTTGTGGACAGTTCCTACTCTTGAGATCCTAGACCGTGCTCTGAATAGACGTAACTGACATGTACATATTAGGGAAGGATGGCGTCCCCTAATACAAACTGCTCCCCTGGGCCTTGTGTGTGTGTGTGTGCGTGTAGCGTGGATACGTATATTATTCTATAGGCACCTGTCCTTTACTAAGCTCTCACATGGACGCGCGCGTGAAGTTAGACGATAAATAACAAAGAGAGGGCGAAAGTTATGTAGAAAGTAATGGAAATAAACACACCAGAAGGGAGGGTCTGCGGAATACTGAATATCATTCTGCGTGGAACGAAAGATACATTCTTATACTTTGATAAACTATGGCTGTCACTTGTCATATCTAGTTGCAAAATACGTAACTAAATAATTTATGTTTATGTCGATATTTTTGTCTGTACCCATTTTGCTCTCTCTGTGTGTGTTTGTGTGAAAGAACGAGAGAGAGAGAGAGAGATGGAGGGAGGAGATATACAGAGTAAGCTTTTTGTGTGTGAGGAGGGAACAAAACTATATGAAATAAAGAAACTTAGAAAGAAGTAAATGGCGAGAAGTAGAAGATGAAATATCGTGTTGAACAAAAACAAGACTCTCATTTAAATGCCGTGCCAAGTCCACCCTAAATGACAATGCCACGCAAAGATAGAACTCACCTAGCTTTATGGACTCTATTAAAAGGAGATTTTGTCCTGATATAAAAGGAAAAATTCTATGTAATAAATGGACTAAGGGGATTCCTATTTATGAGTAAGCTATACCAATATGTATCTGTTTTTCTACAATCACTGCATATAAATTCCATTTTCTTGTGTGTTGTTTCACCAAAATCGATTAATGTATTTAATGTCTGGCCAGTTTTATGTCAGGCCCTCACTTTGTTGTTTACTACCAGTCTTAACTTAGGAAAATTCTATTAACGCGTTTCACGTTTATTACACACTGGAGATGACAACTAGAATCTTGTTGATAACCTGATAATGCAAGTTCGCTTCTCTCTATATATCACTATCTCATATCTTTATCTCTCTGTGTATCATATCATCTATCTATCTCATATCTTTATCTCTCTGTGTATCATATCACTATCTATCTATCTCATATCTTTATCTCTCTCTCTCTCTCTCTGTGTGTATCACTATCTAACTATCTCATATCTTTGTCTCTTTCTCCCTCTCTCTCTCTCTCTGTGTATCACTATCTAACTATCTCATATCTTTGTGTCTCTCTCTCCTCTCTCTCTCTCTCACTATCTATCTATCTCATATCTTTGTGTCTCTCTCTCCCTCTCTGTATCACTATCTATCTATCTCATATCTTTGTGTCTCTCTCTCTCTCTGTATCACTATCTATCTATCTCATATCTTTGTGTCTCTCTCTCCTCTCTGTATCACTATCTATCTATCTCATATCTTTGTGTCTCTCTCTCTCTCTCTCTCTGTATCACTATCTATCTATCTCATATCTTTGTCTCTCTCTCTCTGTATCACTATCTATCTATCTCATATCTTTGTCTCTCTCTCTCTCTGTATCACTATTTATCTATCTCATCTCATCTCTTGCCTTTTATAGACTGGTCAACATAAAATAAAAGAAATAATTTGAATAAATTAACGAATGCACAAATGCATACATAAGGTAATAAATAAATTGATGACATTTTATACTTTCTAATCGAGATTCGGGCGAACATTTTTCCAATTTTTTAAAAAGGTAATTGATATATTCTGTAGAGATGTCAGAACAACAACAACATAAATTTGGTAACGTTTCCGACAGTCAGTCGGGAATATGGCGCATTGTGGCCATTTTTGCAACTAACAGCATCCGATTTTGTACGCATTTGCTTAACGCAATGAAGGGGCTAACTAACCTTTAGAGAACAACAACAACAACAAAACATCATTTTTACAGATTTAAGTTAAAAAGAAAAAAATGTAAGAATTTCAGATGAAGGATTAAGAACGGTAAATTTGAAAAACCGAATTTCAAAATCAAGTTATAACAACAACAACAACAACAATAATAATAATAATAATAATAATAATAATAATAATAATAATAATAATAATAATAATAATAATAAAAGAAAAAAGAAATAACTTGGTGAAACTCCATAACATTGCATAATAAATTAATGATTTTGAAAATGTCAGGAAATAAAAAAGACGAACATATACGAACAAAAGATAGATAGCCAGCGGCTGTTTTAGAAATAATGATGAAATAAATCTTCGTTTCTCATTGTTTCTGTGGTATTCGCTACGCTTTGGTAACTTATAGAAACCCATAGTTGTGAAATGTTTATCTTCACCGGGGATTGTCATCACGTTTTAGGCTTTTCAGGGGGTAATGTTACCTTGGATGTACCGGGATATTTTAAAACAACAACAGTAATAATGATGATGATGATGATGCTCTGATGTAGTCGAGTATGCATTATTAAAGACAGTGCTCTGTGGACTTGTCATTGTTTATCCGCTCGCGCTGCTGTATAACAGGGGAGGAGATCGAATCGTCCTACTTTACGGTGGGAAATGTTCTGGCGACGTTTGACGTCAGCCACATTTTGCTGCCGTAAACGAAACCGAAAAATGCCGTAAAGCAATTGCTCTTTATCAATACGCTTATCGGGCTGCGCGAAAAAAACTGGAACCTAGACGGCGGCTTGCAAACTGTTAGACAATAAATGTATTTCCTTTCAGCCCCGAGGAGCTCCGAATAACTGCATGTTACTTGTTATACGTCTCAGTCGCGCCATATCGCACCGCGGGGCCGTTATTGCCGGACCCAGCCAGTCGCGGTTGCAGAGAAGAATCCCGACCGTAAGCTGCAAAGCTCCCATTTAATTTAAAAATAAAAATAAAAAGAACCGTTGAAACAATTTGTTTGTTTGTTTGTTCTGTTGCTTTCACCCCCCCCCTGCAGAGAGATAAGTTGGGGGTTGTTTTCGTTAATCACAACGGGGCGGAAACCTGTTACGGCTTTCACCGGGAGTAAACAACCACCTGCCGCTGTCGTTTTCTTCAGATATTGTTATTTGTCGGACTCCCTCTCCCCCCCCCTCACCCCGACTCTGTCACCAACAGCAAACACTTTCGCGTTCGGACCAAACGGTTGGTTACCGATACGACCGTTTCTTCGGCTGGAACCGGGCCGCAGTCAACATCGCGTTTATTCTGTTCTCACAAGGAGTCGCCTCCGCCGGAGAGAGAGAGAGAGCAATGTCTTCGGACTCGATTTTCGGGTTCTGCTGCACTTAGCGCCGGCCTCGCACGCTAGCGTACGCGCCCGTTTCGTTACCTAACTCGGTTTTTCTGGCCAGATTTCTAACTTAAACTTAAACCAGCGATACACGAACAAAACAAAACAGAAAAAAAAAAAAATTGAATTGTCCACATTCGGAGTCACTGGTCCTTTTATGAAGGCAATTTCTCTCCTTCTCTCCACCAACCAATATTTAATAATCTGATGTTTTTGGGTACGTTTAATGTTTGGGAACTTCTTAATGAATCTGTACTGAACTGATACCTTGATATTGTTTCTTAAATAAGATTATCGCACCTGCGTTGAGTTGAAAATTTTCAAAATGTGTACAAAAAAAGGTATGTGTATGTGTACACACACACACACACACACACACACACACATATATATAATATGGTTAGTTACATTAATTACTGAAACTTTTGATAATTTGAGCTCTCGGACATTTGTCTATACTTTAACCTAAAGCAGATATATTTACTTATTTGTTTTGGGGATAAAAAAATTCTGAGAGAGAATCCCCTGTTGCTGAATTTCTTGAAACACCCTGTCTCTCTCTCTCTCTCTCTCTCTGTACTGACGTCATCTCTCTCTCTCTGGAAAGAGAGACTCCACCTTTCGGGAAGCGGTCAAGCCCATGGTACGGCTGAAATTTCCTTTGTTTTATGCAGTCTGCCATCCCCAGCATCCCCTCAGCCTGCTGCTAAGGTCCGCTCGGGACACAAGATTCAAAATCAGACAGGGGGGCGTCGTCGAAACAAGAACAGTCCATAACCCTGGCCCGGGCCTGCTGCTGCTGCTGCTCCTCTGGGCGCCTCGAGCGATTAACCTAGCGCCGTTAGAAGTTAGTGAAAATAAGAGAAAAGACAAAATTCATATTAGTGGAGAAAAATAAATAAGAAAGGGAGCGAAGGGAACTCACGTAGACCCTCTTCAAATCGTCTGTTGAAAAGAAAACAAAAAGAAATTCTTCAGCATAATAGCGTCCGTCTGCATAAAAAAGTCGAATGATATTTGTATATAGAATGAAAAACTATTTTAATTATAACTGATTTTTAGTAGTTATTGATATAATTTTTTAAAAACTTTAAAACAATACAAAAATATAATAAGTTGTTTTTTTTTTTCCTCTTAAAGGCTTAGTCAGCTTTAAGAACGAACAAGACAAGGGCGACAATCTTTTTAGTGCTCTCCTTCAAGGACTACTTTCTATAATTTACGAACTACACTTTTGATCTTATATATATTATCGGCTGGCATCGCATTCGAAACCCCAGGACAGAGCAGCGCTAATTAGTCGATAGGACTTAGAATAACTTACTTTACTACCTTTCAAAATCGAGAAAATCTTTATAAATAAAAATGACTTATATTTTGTACTAGCGACGAGTCAACTATGAGAACGGATAATCTCCAGACTACAGTAAATTAAATGTAATTATGCATAAATTCTTACCGCAGATGTCCTTTATATATCTAAAAAGAGTTTTCCTTTAACATCTGAGATATAACCATGGTTTGAAAATTGTTAAAAACAACAATTCGTTTTTTTTTTTACCTTTTACCTGAACTTTAAGAGGCCATTCGTAATTGTTTGTTTGAAAACATTTGGAGTGCGACGCGCTTTAAGTTTTTGCTTGTACTGCCGGACTTCTACGGTAACCAGACCCGTGGAATAACAGGGAGTTTGTCGCGGCTCGTGGTAATAACTATTGCAGAGAGAGGGGTTCATAGGGGATAATCGTCTCTTTTCTTAGACGTAACGATTGCTGGGAGCTGGCAAAAGAGGATCTGCTGATTTTCTATTACTTTGTTGTCTGCGAGCGCTTCCATCATCGCGATAGGTTGTCCTCCACCCCATCCCACCGCAGACTTTTTCGAAAAAACGACAGTTCGCCTTTAGATTAGAATTTTCAATCTTTCTATATATATATTAAAAAAAAACAACACTTCGTCGAACATTCCGGCTACATTAACTCATGCAATATGCAAAAATATATATAATTAATAATAATAATAATAATAATAATAATAATAATAATAATAATAATAATAATAATGTGACTACTTGTGAATGCGTAGTGTATATTCGAGATCAGCTGAGGTCTAGCAGCCTTTAAAGCGCTGCGAACGAAATATGTCTTAACAGATTGCTTCATATTATAAACAAATATTGTCTGGGTACAGCTCAAGTCAAACCAGATGACATTTGAAACTAAATTAAAATATCAAGAGACGTCTTTTCACCGTTTTACACTCCTTAAATTTCTACACCTGAAGAGTCATCGGGACAGACGTACAGGTGAATCTGTACACGAGCATCTTCACATACAAATAGAGTAGAAAGAATTGTTATAATTTAAAAAAAAACAACAAACATATTTATCTTTTACATTTTCCTACATCTATTTCTTAATATTTCATTTTACAATTTTTAAAATTATTTTTTGTTGCAGAATTTGAAATTAAGAAGAATTCGAAGATACACCGCGTGCAATGCGACGAAAGGTAAGCAGTTCTTGTAAAACCTCTAATAAAAGAGGGACTGACGACGTTCGCTCTACGGAGTTAAAGTCGGCGAATTAAGACCGGTCTGATTCTAGCAATTAAGGTAATTAGTGATTGGCCATACGAGAGATTTTTAATACTGACCATTTCCTCTTTATAAACACTCGCACAAATAAATATATCCATGCGTTAAAATATTTTCTTTTTTTTTTTCTTCCTCTTCTCATTTTTTTAAAAAAAATTTCTCTGGATCTCTGAATTTTCAACTCTTTCCATGCTCTTAATAAATGCATCTGAACGATTAATTCAAAAGTTGAAATCGGGCGCAATACGAAACTACAAGCAGAATCTAGTAAATGGAAATCCTGTCACTTGACTGAATAACTTTTTTCTTTTTTTTTACCTGAAAAAAAAACAGTCTTATCAAAAATGTAAATAAAAAATAATAACTATAATACAATTTATTTGTACGTTTTATAATTTAAAAAAAAATAAAACTAGTGGATAAGTTAACTTCTACCATGTCCTCTCAATTTTCAATTTTAAAATTTACAAAAAGAAAACTAAATAATCAAAACATTTAAGAAAATGAAATATTGTGCCCATTATTATTATTATTATATTATTATTATTATTATTATTATTATTATTATTATTATTATTATTATTATTATTATTATTATTATTATTATTATTATTATCGTTGTTGTTGTCGTTGTTGTTGTTGTTAGACACCTTTTAGCTTAAAAGTCTGCGAAGTTTGAAGGTTTAACACTAAAATCTCTCGACAGATCTGTATTCCATCCTTGGACGAAAACTAGCATTGTCAAAAAAAATGCTGATTCCCCTTTTTCTCTAACCCAGAGATTTCCCCTTCATGACCAGAGATTTCTTTTACATTACTTTCCGTTATCTTTCTTTTAAACGGTGGTTGGTTTCGAGATGAGAACGGAAGTTTGAGTATTCGCATTTATCGCTCTGAAGAATTACCGAACAAACGATATTTGAGCATTTGCAGTTGAATTTACAAATGGCAGGTAAAAACAAAGCAAACCAACAACCCCCCCCCCAGCAGATTGTAAACGAGCATAAATATCCTATTACTGTTCTCTATTTCATTTCACAGATTCAGAAATATGGATATTTCACGCTACTAATTCGAGATTCGGAATAATGAGTCCGTTCAGCATTTCTGTTTTTTTGTTTACCAAACGCATAAATTCAGGTTCTTGTCAAACTGTGCTTTCAAGGAGCAAGGAATCGCCTTAGATTTCAATGTCAAAATTTACCAGATAATTGCGTCAACATGCTTTAAATCAGATGTTGTGTTTGCAATACTAACCCCCTCTCTCTCCCCAATTGTTGGCCCGATAAGGCCAATTGGTTTAATGTCTACGCGGCCTCTGTACTGGATATCTTTGATGCAGTGATTTTTATGGAGCTAGAATAAGAAAGCGCAGTTCGCAATATCGCTTTGATTTTTTTAATTAAAAAAAAATAAAGTATTTCAAAAGGAGAAGTACGTAAAAATTAAAACCAGAAGCGAAACAAATGCATGGCACCAGTACGGGTATATCTATACTTAAACAGCAACAACGAATCGATATATGAGCAAAATTTACTTCTGGTGATGCAATATTTTTGGCCACCAGTGTATAAATGCTTACATACTGAATAATAATAATAACAAAAATGCCACCAGTGTATAAATGCTTACATACTGAATAATAATAATAACAAAAAAAGTGTTGTGATTCTACGGTAGAGGTCAGTGTAATCGTCTCTAATAAGGTCGTCGTGAAAATATCTAGTATGCCCTTGTATTGTTAAAATAAAAATGTATTCAGGCTGAATACTAAGAATTCGTAGATAATCGTTCATTTTTACCTGCAAATTTCTACGGAGGTAGACATTTATGAACAAACTCAGAGCTGGGATTTCTACTCTAAACTATTCTGGCAAATAATGATATGGCGAGATTTTGGAAGATTTGGCGTGGGATGATTACAGGTAGAGTGCAAATCTAGTAATTTCTGACAGTTATTAATGGTTACTCACACACACACACACACACACAGTCAGAGGAGCCAAACTTAAAGTTCTCAGATCAGGCAGTGTGTGTGTAGGAAAATAAATGTATGCATGTATGTATATCCCCTAAACAGTCTATTGTAGTAGATTCACTTCTCCTTTAGACCATAGCCGAACATGGACGCAATTTCCCCGGCCTGTTACGTCATAGCGGAGGTAACCTCACCCCCGTGAGGTTCAGCCGAGTTGTATTGTGCTTAAGACTCCGTGTACAGAGGTGTCCTCCACACTAAAAAAAAAAAAAAAAAAAAACAGAAAAGAAAAAAGCAACTCCCGCTGGTTACTGGGATGCATTTTAAATTTTAGGTTATCGCATGAAATGCCACAGAGTTACAGAAAAACAACCGCGTCGGGTCTTCACGCGACTGTCCAGGGAGCGGTCACATGGGTATTTGAAAAGAACGGAGGCGGGAGACGTTAGCGGAATTAAGAAAAACTGAACAAAATTTGATCCGCGAAGATGAAGGATCGCGGGGTATAAATTATATATATATATATATAAAAAAAAAACAAACATTAATGACCCACGGTGGGATGGGGGGTGGGATGTTCTTGCAAGCTGCTGTCAGTTTGAATGTTTTGTTGTTGTTTGTTTTTTAAAACTCGGTTGATTACGAAGACAATTTTGCTTTAATACTTTGAAATTTCTCTCCTCCAGTTTTAGTTGTTCCATAGTTTTAAGCCCCCCCCTTCTCTCTCTTCCCTGCCCGTCTAAGGGGGTGGGGTGGCTGCTGATGCTAACGAACGACCCTGAAAAGATTATGGAGAATTTCCAGCTGGTGAAATGGAAAAATCGCAACAGTGGCAGCGATGTTTTTTGAACTGTTATCACCGCGATCCAGGCAGGGTCTCCTCTGTCGGTCGGTGTACTGCTGTACCACCACCCTTCGTTCTCCAGCCAACTATACGTATTCTGATGATGATCAAACCGCCCGTCCCATTAACATCGCCGACCGGGGGGACTATTTCTCAGACCTTTCCTTCCCGCCTTCTCTGTTTCTTTTTTTTTTAATTATTATTATTATTATTTACGTCTTATGTATCTCGGGCCCGAAGCCAGACGACAAATAATATGAAGTAGCTCGCTCTCGTGCATTTGCCAACTGGACCGGAACTATTTTCAAACCTGCCGAACATGTTTTGATATCCCGCCGCCCTGGCGGTAAGTCAACTCCGCCGACTGCGGAGAGACGCGGTGGCCGCGTTAATTGTAAACGTCGGTCTCCCCCCCTCCCCCTCTCCCCCACCCCCCAACGACCTCCGGTGGTTCCGCCATCACCGTTCGTTCGTTCGTTCGCCAATAACAATGCGCCATCAGCCCTAAGAAAAATTTTAATACCTCGGCAGTTGGAAATCCGCGGCAAGGCGTCCGGCCGGCAGAAAACAGCCAACTGCGCAGATCCGTTAGCCGAGGGCGTGCGGAATTTGCATAGAAGCTATCCCCTCCTCCTCCTCCTCCTTTTTTTTCAAAATATCGCGTCGGCAGCGCGAAATGGGCCGCCGTCCGGGGCCCGGGATTCCGCCGAGCGCTTTCGGTTCGGCGGGGACCGAAATAACCAAACTCGGCGAGCAGGAACCGCCATCGGGTCCCCGGACTTACTACCGTGGCGGTGGGATATCGACTGCGTGCCGAAAAGGGCAGATAGTCTGCCGGCAGTTGGTCGGCCTCCATTCGAGAAAAGATGTTTGTCGATGGATACTCGTAGCGGTCCACCAAGGTAAGGGGTAGTTTTACTCGTTGGGTGTACAGGTCGGGCACTCGAAGCGGAAACTGTGAAGGTTTTTGGAATTGTTTGTCTCTCTTCTCTCTCTCTCCCCTCCCCCCATCCCTCCCCTCTTTCTTTCGCGCGCTCTCTCGCGTCTCCCAGCTCTCTCTGAAAACGATACACCGACAGATCCCGACTTTAATCAGAGACCAGGCTTAATATACATATTATTATATGTAACATATCCGTCCCATTGCTCGGTTAAAAGGATGCGCGACAGACTGACGGACAGGCAGACAGATTTATCGATTGATCGATTTTGTGGATAACCACTTACCGTACCGACGAAGTGCTTATTGATTCCACATAACGCAATATACTGAGGGTGTTCAAATGAAACCCGTCCGAAATAGCATCGTCCCTAATAGTATTCGGCTGGGTTCCTTTTGATCGTCCTGACTGTAGAGATTTATTTCATCCCTTGTTAAAGCATTAAATCTAAAATTTCGCTGTACGGTGCAGACGAAAATCTTCATTCAGTTACTTGATTTGACTGTAGCCTTTCTGGTCTGAAATGCCTTATTTGTTAACTGATTTGATTACATCAAATTATTATTACTATGATTATAATATTAAATTAATTATCCTAGAAATTGTAGCGATTGTTACATTTTTGATTTCAGTAACATTTTAACTATCAGTAGGTTATTGAATGTAAAAAAAAAAAATTATCACTACTACTACTATTATTATTATTATTATTATTATTAATATGTTTTTTTGCTAATAAAGTTCACCTGAACATTTGGTAAATTAGCGTTATCATCATACGATAAGATGACCGTATCACGATTAGAATTGATTATCTCCCTTACCTAATTTAAATAAATAAATAGCGGAGTAAACATTTGTATGGCCGCCTTTCTCGCCTGCGAAGAGTTTTAACGTTTGGTCCAAAAATGTATCTTTCGTATTCGCTTATAAGAACATTAAAAAGGGGATGGATGGATCTGTGCCGGTCAGGGTTTCTAGACGCTTCTAATGTGCTGCGTAATTCAGTCGGGTCTTTTCCGCTCTGTCTCGTTAACTCTTCCCCCACCTGACAGAAAGCACAAACCCTGAAAACCGTTTATTCCTCCATCCATCCATCCATCCAACCCTGCATCATCTGCGCGAGCTATAGAATTCCAAACGAAAAGAAGAATCGAAGAAGGGTTTTGGGGATCACTCAGTAAGAACCCCTCCCCCTCCTCCTGTCGGCGTTTCTTGGCCCCCTCGTTCCGGACAGATTATCGAAGGCCACCGCCACTCTCCCCGTGGGTGGGTTGGTTGGTTGGACGAGTCCAGGGTTCACTATTTCACTTATTTATTTAAAAAAAAAAACAACAACAGATAACCAGCGGCCTGTGTCTGCCACTTGCTTGTTCACTGCATCAATTTATGGATCCGTTTGCGTCGGGGAAGGGAATGGAGAAGGATCACTTTTCCTAATCGTGGGAAGAAACGTACCCTTTTGTCTACTCGCTGTGCTGAATTTCGGCCAACAGCGATCCTGTCGATGTCAGATAGCACCTGCATTACGAGGTGACATTTTGTCGCCGTCTTCTGCACGCGCCGCGAGACTAGCCACATACCTTCTAGGATCGTGTGTCTATGGCTGCGCTCCGTGTCCTTGACGATAGAACGCAGTTTGACCAGGGGTTGGTTTCTGTTTTGTATTTGATTGGGTTGTGCTGTGCCGCTGTCCGGGTGACAGTTAGACCGGGAAGGTAGACGAAACATCACGTAGGTAAGTAAGAAAGGTCGGAGACTTGAAAAGAAAATTAGAAAAACGAGGACTGGTTGGATGCAGCCTCGAAATGAAAACAAACCAGATTTTGTCTGCATGTGCCTACTTATCTATCTCGCTTAGTATTGGAATTATGAAACACGTGTTTCTCCTTTTAATAAATAATAATGATGATGATAATAATACGATTACCGTGTTTTATCCTATTATAGCAGCCGCTTGGATAAAACCGCTAACGAATTCTTCTGTTTATCAAGAGAAGCTGGGGTGGGTGGGTAGAACCGCTCCCCACTAACCACGAGACGGGATGTAGCAGCCAGTATGGTTGGGCTTTTAACGATTCCTTGTTCTAATTGGGGGGGGGCTGCAAAGGGAACATCTTTCTCGCAGCAAACTCGGCAGATGTGTAGCTAACTGTCCGGCAAAATAAACAGTTTCGAACGTTCATTTTTTAAGCTTTCATGTCGCTATTATGATAAATACTGGACCCAGACTACTTGGCCTTCCCCTGTCGTGTGAGCAGTTTGGAAACCGACATTTATTTATTTTCATTCATTTCAGCGGAAATAAATTTAAAATAAGTGTGAATTTAAAAAAAAAAACACGCATTGTTTGAAAGGATTGAACCCGAAGTAGTGACATTTAAAAAAAAAACAACCAATTAGTCGTCGGATGTAACGAACAGCGTTATCCATTCCTGTCAGGTGCTCGAAGGAAAACGGATAACATGGGACTAGTTACAAACTGACTGAGCCCTGGCAAAAAGAATTTTTATTTTCTTTCTGGATTGGTGGGTTGGCATGGTCTGGAAACGACCACTTAGCATTGTATTCTGATGTATGTTTTTAAGTGCAGCTCTTCAATTGTTAGTTGGATAATAGTAGTAATAGTTAATAAACAAGTAACCAACCCCCTAAATATGCTCTGTAAAAAAAAAAAAAAAAAAACTCTTCTGAATCTGTACCGTTTAACTCAAATATGGCAGTGCTGCAGTTATATCAGTTTTGAGGGTGTGTACAAATACATTGAAGGCTACCTAAAATGTAACATTAGCGGAACAAAATTCAGTCCGCCTGGTAGGGGAGTTTCGACTTGTATCGGAGTCGGGTCACATTTGTAAAAAAAAAAAAAAAAAATGGGATGTTAATGTTTCAGTTGGAGTGATGTGGTTGACGGTCATCTTCCGGCTCGTAGAATCGCGTTAGCCTTTCTCGTGAACTCTGTTCATCGGACGCCAAAACGACTCCCGATGAACGCACTCGTTTGGTGGTGCGTGATGCGAGTAAATAAAATTCGTTTTTGTATTTATATATGACGGACAGGGAAGGTTGGGCTGGGGTGAATGGGGTCAGAAGAGAGTTTTTGAAATATTAAAGCCTGCTGACCAAAAGAGCAGGCAGATAGGGAAGCGCCTGGCTAGCCAGGTGTATGTAATACATCGAGGCGGCGGGACGGGGCAGACATTCGGAATCTTGAAACGCACGCTTTTCTCGTGAAATAAAAGGCGTGTTCTGTCTCCGGCGTGCTTATAATCAGACAGCTTTGGTTTTTGGATATTTACGGATTTGACAGCCTAAAAACGTTTCTTAATATGTGTACACTTAGTATATACAGTCTGCGCAGTTTTCCCTCTATACTTATTTGCGCACATTACTGGAAATAAACTTATTCTGTCCTGCTTTGTTAACCAAATGTACTGCGACTTAGTACATTCCAGTTAATCGACAGATCGCTCGCCAAGGTGTAGTTGGTGTACTGTAAACGAAGTCTTACATTTAGTAAAAAACCCCCCAAAAAATTCTTTAACGAGCACTGAAGCAAACAGCGCTACATCTGACCATTGTAGGACTGGAAAATATATGTTGATACACTTTATTTCAGTTACACATCGCTTGTTTAAGAAATTGTGAACAGTATTGTGTATGCGTAAATAACTGGAGTGAAATTATACTGAATTCTTGATTGAAACCCCTTGATATATAAATAAATAAATAAAACAATAATTCAGTAAATTTCCCATGTAGGGCATTAAATAAATAAGATTATTTTTAAAACTATATAAACCCCCCCTTTTTTTTTTGTAAATCCGGCGCAGATTTTTTATGAATAATTATTTTTCTTTCCCCTTAAACTTCCCTGATATGGCAGCTGCTTTCATGGGACGCAGTTTCTTGCCCTAATTGAAAGTTAAACGATAATAAAAAAAAAACAAGCACATGCGCGCAAGTTAACTTTCAAGGAATTCCAACTAAGTTTGTGCGTAAATGGTCATTTAGCTAAACAATTTATAGTTCTTTGATTTTGTTTACACTGTCCAGAAGATTTTGTTAATTACGGTGGGAGGGGTCAATTGGTTTAAACTGTTTTTACAGTATCTAGCCTGATTTGCACGCATAGTTTATGATGAACATTCGCTGGAGGGGATAATAGCCTGATTTATTGCATATTTGAAACATTGATAATAGATGTTTGCCGGGTAAGAAGCATGAAGTTACTTCCTACAGTCGGTTGCCTAACTTCCAACCCGTATCACGCGTGTTAACGGAAGGAAGTAATTGTGTACAGGCAGTGTTCATGGGGAATGCATTCCGTGTTTGAAGGATTTACTGCTGGGTGGGAGAGCCACTTAAGCTATGTGGCCCCATCTCTGAAGTTGTTTTCTCTGTATGTAGAATGTAGAGCTTACAGAGCTGTCAGTTTGTCTGCAGAGATTGTATAGCAGTTGTGAAGTTTTCCTATACTAATTTATGGGGCGGCTTAGTGCGTCTCATTATTACAGAGAAAGGGCTGTTCATCGATGCCCATGTAACCTTGCATAATTTCATCCTTAAATTTGAAAGACTGGATCTGTAGCTGATGTACTACAACCAGGACATCCGCCTACACCCCTGGAAGTTGTTGCAGAAATCTAACAAGCGTCATCAGAAATTGGGCAGAGCAATCTTCCACGGAGCACCCATCGAGCCCACCGGTCTACCCCGGAAAACTGTGCGGAAGATGATGCACATGACGATAAAGCTGTTTCCTTACAGATGCAAAGAAAGACTGAAGCGATTAAACTTACTGTAACGAGTTAAATCAGTTCAAAAAATATTTATAAAATTTTATTTCAATAAAATGGTGTTGGTAACTCAACTGTTACTGTTTTTTGTACTCATCGTTTTAAGAAGAGATTAAATTCTGACATGGTCGTTTTGACGTGACGTAATATATTGTATACGTACGCACCCTCCCCTCAAGTGGAGAACCCTGGGAATGCATTCTCCGTGAACTCCTGTGTATGCACACTTACTTTCGTTAACATGTGTGTTACAATTTGGTAGTTATAAGCCACAGACTGCAGGAAGTAACTTTATGGTCATCCGGTATATTTAATTTAACTAATTGGAATATCTCTGATTTCTAGAAATTCTAATAGATTTAGCTGACACACTCCGACCGTCTAAGGAAAATGTGTATTTACAAAAAAAGACAACATAGATTGCACAAGGTTCCCAGGTTTGAGAAGAGTTTATCTACCCGGTTCTTGAACCGATCAACACTGATCCTGCGGAACTGTATCATGTCAGTGAACCCCTATACTTTGTGGGTTCTCTCTTCTAGGCTTAATGAAGTTTAATTCGTGAATTCTTGTATGTGCATTGAAAGTGAAATAAATTCTCCACTCGAACGTACTGAACATTTTTTACCCTCGCTAAACATATCTGTATTCCAAACCGGGTAGTTTAAATTCCTTTACATGTCGCAAGTGTAAAAATCGTGCTTCAAAGAGCACTATGTTAAAATGTATATGCAGGAATTTGTGTACCAACCCGTGTTTGAAAATCGTCTGATTATTAAATTTATTATGCTTTCTGACATTTGTTAGGATAAAGGTTTGCTGCTTTTTTTTTTTTTCATGTCTCTACTTTTCATTTTGAAATCATTTTATTATCCTTGTACCACCTTCTTGAATGGTTTATTTCTTATGATCATTTTACTGTCGTCTTCTCTCATTCTATCTATTTATCCATATTTTTGGTAGCGTCGGTTCTTCCATTTTGTTTATCTGATTCTGTTGTTGTTGTTGACCAACCGGGCAGGAGGTCTCTTCGAGTTACAGGGATCCTGGCTGTGATACGTCGTCCAGATCTTTAAGTTGGAGCCATGAGTTCCACAGCTTCAGGGTTCTGGACGGTTGTGTCGCTGCCATGCGAATGGTCATCGGTTCGGTGTTTGGACCATGTAACCTAGGGCGGTCTGTCAGGATATTTTCGGCGGTTTCATTGCCCATGCCACATTTTCGGCAGATGTCGTCGACGGAGCGGTTGATTTTCTTCAACCAGTATTTTAGCTCCGGATGGTGACCGCTTCGTAGTCGGCTCAGGGTGGCCTTGTCTTTCCGGGTCAGGTGGTCCTCTTCCTTTCGGTTGAGAGTTTCCCCCCGTTGTCCATAGATCTCCTTTAACCGAGGGTGTTGCATCGGCATGCTGCGGTTGTTTCGACGAATCGCCGCCTTTGCCGCGTCGTAGTGCCAGTCCACCCTTGTTTGGTCGCCTTCTGCCCCTTCTCTAGCCTTGTCATCCGCCAATTCATTTCCTGGGATCCCGCAATGGCTTGGGCATCAGGTGAAAGTGATTTGGCAGTTCTTCTGACGGAGAGTAAGCAGATGCTCGAGGATTTCCCTCTCGTCGTTCGTGTCGAGGGGTTTGGATGGATGAAGGTTTTGTATCCTCAGTAGAACTGACATGCTGTCTGTAACGATGCGGGCGTTTCGTATATCTGTTGTGGCTGAGAGTTGGTGTAGAGCTTCTTTTATGGCCTTCATCTCAGCTTGGAATGACGAACACCACTTTCCGGCCGGGATGGTGAAGGATCGGAGGACCTTGGGGTCCCTTGGGTGGCCAGTGGTGATTATGATGCCACCACCGCCATTAGCGTTTCCGGTTGTCGCCGAGCCATCAGTGTAGACTTTGAGGTCATAGGTCTGCCAATCCGCGCTGAGACGTCGGTATGCCATCTGCAGGTTCTCCTCAATGTTCGTAGATTTCGTATCTTCTAGTTCGAAGAGCGGGGCTCCGGAATCAAGCCGGGGGGGGGGGAGAAGAGTAATTCTGGGAAGGGGGTTGGTTTTGCTGTTTGGAATACCGAGCACCACAGGGTCGTCGCCTGTTCTGCTGCTGCTGCCCAGTTCTAAAAATAAGATTTCCGAACCACCTTTTTTTGGTCGTCGTCTCTTACCTCAGTTTTGTAACTTTCTTTTTAAATCTGTAGTCGTCGTTTTTTCACCTCTACAGTGTGTGACCGACAAATGTGACCCCCCCCACAAATATCCCGCTCGAGTGGTCTCAGAGTCGTTGTACACAACAATGAGCCTACACCGTCGTTTTATTCCCGTTGTTTTGTTGTTGTTGTTGTTGTTGTTGTTGTTTCAGTCCAGTTCGAAAATTTGTGCGCCAGACTGTTAGACTTAAAATAGAGCGGCATTTTGTTGGAGAGGTGAATAGTCCCCCCCCCCCTACACACTTTCTTACCTGCAGCGCAGCCTTACCAAGCGGCAGCCTTCTGAATAAATTTTCTAGTGTAGACACAGTTTAAACGAGTTTTTTTTTTGTTGTTTTAAATAATAAATGCATGGTATTAAATTGTATATCGAGACTGTCCATCTTCGCAGTAAGTCGCTTCCACCTGATGCCGTGTTCCTCAGTGTGCCGTGTTTATCCTCCACAATCGATGCTGTCGAAGTCTGTCACAGAGTCGCCAGACGGACCCCGCCTGTGTTACTGTTTATCTCGGATTTATTTTTTTAAAAAAAAAATTCCCTGTTTAGGAAACCGAGCTTACAGATGTCGCGTGACCGTATCACAATAGACTCGAGTGTGTTCACTGCTGCATCTGATTGCTTAGGTTGGTTGTTGGTCTAAGGAGTTTACCTGTTTTCTTTTTTTTTTGTTGTTGTTGTAATGCGTGAGCGGTCATCGGTTTCAGGCGTGAAGGTAAATATTTTTCGAGTTGGCCCCGCCATCTGTCGAGGGCGGCGTTTTCCGTGCGTGTCGTCTATTGAGAAACGGTGAAGAAAAAAACCAATAACCGGGTGTCTCTGTCTCACTTTGTTTTTTTTTTTTAAAAAAAAAAGAAAGGTGGACTTAATAAAGCACAAAGCGAGCAAACTACCTGTAATAAGTGGACGCAATGCAGGAGACTGTCAAACTCTGTCGCCCTTTCTTCGAGGTGACACTTTATATTCTTCAGTAAACGTCTTGTTTTTTTTTCTATGTCCAGCGGCTTTAAAGAGTTAATGTTTATGTTATGCGTCCAGGGAAATGTAAATTTAGGTAATTACTTTTATCAGAGGACTACTATCCGATAACTTATACAGGAATTTTAATTAGTGTTTGCTTATCTGTTAAAATCTATTTTGGTTTTGGTAATTAGTCATTTTAGCCCTTCCCCCACCTCAACATTCCGAGTTACCTGTGTGAAATTGTGACTTATGCAAAATCTCTACTTTACCCTGACTTGTATCAGATTCTAAGATGCTTTCGGTGATAGTGCATTTTTGTATACAACTATTTGAAGCGACCTTACCTCCAAATCCAAGTTATGTCTTGTGTATCGTCCAGTTTATTTTGAAGAATACCTTGCATTTTCCCATCTATCCATGTAAACTTTCCCTGCCTTTTCTGTCTTCACGGCTCCAAAGTGTGTCTGCGACATATACAACGTGAAATGCGTCTAATCTAACAAGTGAGTGGTCAAAACCAAGCAATTACGATCTAACCTTTTTTTCCTTCTTCCTCTCTTTATTACACCAAAGCGGTCTGGGAGTAACCGTGTTGATGGCGAGTCTGACGATCGGATAGGGTCGCTAAGCAAAAACACGTGCATATTTAACTTTCTACTTACGTCAGTAACATCAATCAGAATCTTTGTTTGATTTTTCACTTTCACGTGTGGTGTCAGCTGGATTTCTGAAAAGGAAGCTACCTTTGTTTGAAGTGATTTAAAGCTGTGGAGATAGCGGGCGCGTTTAGGTGGATCGTTCCGCCCTTATCCTACATCACCAACGACCTGGCCACCAGTAAAATAAGCGGGCCCTTTCTACTTATTTAAATTCCAGGGGAAAACGGTCGCGTAGGAAATGTTATGTTTCTCTATTTAATCATTTTTTTGCCGCTGTCGCCCTAACACCAGTCAGAGTCGGGATATCGTCAAACCGACATTTCGGACCTTTTTAACCTTTCAGGCACGAGTTCCCACGGTGCAGAAGGTAACGGTCTGCCCTCTCTCCCCCCCACCCACATAACTTCTCTCGTTTATTTTGTTCATTTCTTACGTTTTTTTTTTTTTTAAAAGAAAAGAAAAAAAAAGAAGCAGAATTAAAATATACTTTACCGGAGCACATTAAGACTCGTTTGAAATCCTTGCTTAGGATATAGTCTGCTTTTCAGTCATCTGGAAACTGAAATGTTTCCTGTTTCCATTCTGTAGTAGCTAAAATAATAATTAAAAGATCATAGGTAGGTAGGTAGGTAGGTATGTATTAGCTCACTAACAATTCAAAAGCAACCAATTATAAACGGATACAAATAAAAACTTCTGTACGTTAAAAATAAGACAAGCGAGATTGCGACGATGTTTTATTATTATCATCATGAATTATTATTATTATTATTAACTGATTGCGACGATGTTTTATTATTATCATCATGAATTATTATTATTATTATTATTAACTGTCTAATCTTTCTAAAAAATTAATATACTAACAATTGAATTGTTGATGTCTTTGCTATAAAAAGGGTTACTCACAGCCCCTTATACGTGTTTTAATACGCTGTTTTCCATAAATATCAACTTGGAACTTCGGCGGTTAAGGGGGAATACAAACAAAGTTTAAATGTCTAAATCTTCGTGTTTAAAGCAGCTTAATTTTCGGTAAACACGTTTTTGAAAAGTAAAAATTCTGATGTTTGCAGCTGTATAACCAACTGGTTACTTAAATTATCGCCGTATCTATTCGTTTTTTTCTTTTCATTTACTGCCATGAAAAGGCGTTATGGGGAGAGCGAATACTTCAATTCATTTTACGTAAACTGAAGAAGGAATTTAAATTAATAAAGAACATGCAGTAAAACTTCACACTTCGTCATTCCAGCGACAGGAAAACCAACAGTTTTCATCTTGTTGCGGTGTTATAGCTTCTGTAGCTGTGAAACCGGCCGTGTCGTGGATCTGCGTAGTGCTTCACCGTGTTTGGCGCACATGACCGACCGAGTCCGCTGAGCGGGTGAGGTTAATACTGAAAGAGAGAAAAAAAAAAAAAAACTAAAAATACGGATAATTTATTTTTTAATTGTCTTCGTACATTTACACCTCAGGGAAACCGTTTTTGTATTTTTGTTTTGTTTTTTTTTAAAACTTTTGGTCCCTACTGAACTATTTTATTCCGACCCGTTCACTTAGAATTATACCAAACATAAATAAAGCTTCGAAGCGCTTACTACATAGAACGATGCTGGCTTATTTTGGGTTAAATGAGCACGTCACCACCACTGGCGCGGAGTGGAGAAAGCTTGGAATAAATTCAACCAAAAACTGCATATGGGGGGTGGGTGGGGGGACTTGTCCGCCCGATATGAACGGAGGGCGTCAGTCAGTTTGGCCCTATAAAATCCCCAGTGGAAATTAATTTTTTGATATAGAGCTGATTTGATCACTACGGCATCTAGCGGTTTGACGAAATTCAAAGCACACGGAGTTTTCGTGATTACACGACTTCTGCATTAGAAAATTAATTTCACTTATTCACTCCTGAGAATATAAATTAGTATTTTAAAATCCCGATGATAGATAAGCTGTATGCGAGAGGGGTGTGGTTGATTGCTGCAAAGTCGACAATTACAAATAAACAAAATTTCGACAACTGAGCTGTAATCAACAAATCCAGTATCCGAAAAAAAAAGAAAGACGAAAGAATTAGGGAGGTAGCAAGTCATTGAGTTAACGAACAGATTTCTGCTGAACGGTGAAATCGATCCTGCAACTAATCAGAAATGAAATTCCAGAGCGATAATTGTGTCTCTTCATCACCATATTTTCTGTTGGTTTTAAGGTTCTTGTAATAGATAATTCAGTCTTTTCTAATCATAAGGTGTCCTGTCCTTGTTTCTAACTTGTTGCTTTTGTATCGTTGAATATGTCACTTCGAACAACCCATTTGTTTGTTTTTACGTATGATATAAAATAGTACTTCACGATTATAATTTGTTGAAAAAACAGAGAGAGAGAGAGCGTGTGTAAAATTTTATGCAAATCAATCTAATAATGACTCTGGCCTCGTTAGTTTTCATCAAAAGCAGCGTCCTTCACTGAAAAAGCAATTAGTTTGCGCTTCTGCCTTATTTGTTGCTATGTTTGCGGGTATACATTACTGAAAACTGGATAAAGTAAGTTTGCCTGCCATTTTCTCATTGTTATCTAATCTGGCCAGATGTCCACATTTTTTTTTTCTTCCTTCCTGCTGTCTCCAGCTTAGCTGTTACACGGGTACATCGTATTTCATTTTTTTTTTAAGCGTATTCTTTCTTTAAGGTGGTTATAAATATATTTATCATTTTAACAAAAGAAACGAAAAACGCCTCTGTGTATAATCACACAATTTGCATATCTTTATAACAAAATGCAGTCGGTCAGCTCTACGGTGATCGATTTAAAACGTCAAGCCAGCGCGCATATAAGAAAGGACGCCATCTTACGGCAGTGTCGTACCACGACTGTGACGTGACAGCGTTACGGTGGTGACGTAATGGTCCGTTCTCTTTAACTTCCATGATTTATTCTTTAATAACGGGTGCCGTCTGTTATCTCGACGCGGTTCCATAATTAAAGCTCCCCTTTGAAAAGCGTTATGGTGGTTTGCAAATCGTCGTAACACGAAGACAGTAGAGAAGTGAAGCTGAATGTTTTCGTTTTATATCCCGCAGTCTGCTCTGGTGCAAGGCCTCACGAGTTGGAGATAATATTAGCAGATGCATAGACCTGTTCCGAAAGATAATATGCACATCATAAACTGTTTTCTTTTCTCTACAATTTTTTGGATACATTCGTAGATTTTCTCCCTCCTTCCCCACCTAAAATAAAAAAAGTTTGTCAGTACAAGTTGGGCTGGAGTCGCTAATAATTTTGCCACTAGGCGCGCACTAATCGTCTTTTGTATGATGAAGAAACTGAAATTCTTTATTTTTTTTTTTATTATTATTATCCATATATTTTCAGATTGCTGTAAAAATTGAGTATATAGAGAAAGGAAAGTTTCACGTCTTTAAAAAAAAAAAGAAAGGTAAGTTTTTTATTATCATCTGATTAAAAAAGAAAAACAGAAAAACTCCAAGGAACCCACACCCCCCCCGAAAACACGTCGAACTTGCAAGGATAAAATCCTGTTTGAATGACCTCTATGAACTTGCCTGCCTATTATCTTTATAAAAAAGATAATTTTAAAGCAGTGTTTCGGTAAACTATTTTGAAATATTTTAATTATATGACAAAGATCACTTGGATGTGCTTGATTAACTCTGTCTTTACTAAATGACAAATCGACCTAGTGAATCGTTTAAGGGGGAACCAGGGAATTTTATTGTAATGTAGTATTGAACTACTACAGATACAACTAATGTATATTTCCACTTTAAAAAATGAAGTATAACAACTTAATATTTAAAGTTTACAAGAAAAAAATCTATGAAGCTAAGCGTAGTTAGTTAAAAGGTTTTTAATTCACTGACCTGAAATAACACATCTGGTTCAATTTACTGTATTTTTAAAGTCCAGTCGTTCATCAACCTGACCATTTAAAGACTAGAACCATAAAATTCCTCAAAGCAATATACTAAAAATAAAAAATAGAATATTCTCTTCCTACGTGTTTCTATATGGCTTCGCTCACGCGATGTCGATATCTACGAAAAGGCTACAAATTGGCTTGGAGTCTCACATCACGTGCATTTCCGTAATGTTGCTTAAGCTGTGTAAAACAAAAACCCGCGTAAGATGGTTGCATGTGTGCGTCTATGTATAGTTGTGCCTGCTTAAAATGGACTCTAATAAAAGAAATATTTTATATGCGAGTAGATTTTTTTTTTTAATGTTAAAGACTATACGGACAAAACTTTTGATCTTCGCTCTTCAAAGATCTGTAAACTGCTTGCTGTAATTGCGTCAAGGTAGCATTCAACGCTGAAAATATCATGATAATGGCGAAGACAATATCGGCTGCCTGGTTGAAGGCTGGTGAGAGCGCCAACGATCATCTGCTGGGTGAAGGAATTTGAGGCAACAGCCAGTGCTGTAATCAATTTCACAAAATGGCGGCAATAATATAACAATTATAATTTTATCAACTAAAAAAAAGAAAAAAAAACAACAAAATTAATATACAAGAAATCTTTGTTTTTAGAAAAATAAAATTATTTTTACTTGACAATTTCTGTTTTTAATTATAGTAAAATGCAAATTTTAACAAAAAAGGACTCAAATATACTGTACCTTAGAATGAATAATGTAATATATTGTTGAACTTTTGGTAAGATGACGACTAATTTATGGCAATTAAGATAAAATAATAAACACTTTAAATGTGCTAGCAAAAATGTTAGTTTAATGTATTTCGTATTTTCATTCTTTCATACACATGACGTCTTTATTGTTCGTAATCTCAAAATACAATTGATATTTTTATTTTCGTAGCGGAATCAAGGGGCTGGATGATTATAGTTTGCTACGATTATTTTAGAAACACCAGTTGCGTCATGGAAGCAGCTCAGAGAAAAGCTTTAGTCAACGCACTCGGGAACGGTTTTGGTCTTTTTACATTTTCTTCTTCTTTAACACTGGTTCCAAAGCCGGGGTGGGAATTAATACTGATTATCTAAAAAAAAACTGTACACTTTTTCCAAAATAATCTTATTAAAAAAAAAAAAAGAAACGACAAATTGTAGAGTCTTTCGGAGTTTGAGGGTAGGAGTGTGATGTCGTCGAGAAGATTAAATCTCGCTAAAAACATCCAGCTTTAATTAAAGCTGTTTAAACAAATACTTGCTGCCGTGATACTGACCTGTGATGTGCAGTCGAACGTGAGCGCGCGAACCAAAACAAGCAAAGTTATCGCTCTTCCTCGCGTGGGGGTCTGTTTTCGGTTTATGGGATTGTAATTAGCAGGTCCCTAGCGCGGTTCGCTAACTGAGCTGGCAGAAAACACAACACTGGTTACTCTAAAACATCATTTCCTGTTTTTAATGCGTTTATCTCTCTCTCTCTCTCTCTCTCTCTCTCTCTCTTTAAACTCAAGTTAAACCTAAAGTGCCATCTATCTATCGCTTCCTTTAAAAAATAAATATATGCATATCACGGCCAGCGGACCGTGATGGCGACACGCAGTCACCTTAACGGCCAGACAGTGCGCGCGCACTTCACGAGAAGAAAAACAACCACTGTGTAAGAAAAAAAAAAAAAGTTTCGCTCCATTCAGGTCCACTCTACGATAAAGTATAATTTTAAAATATATAGGCGCACGGATGACTCTTTAGCTTTCGCTGGTTGGTTCTCCGTTATTACCGCAAGTTGCAAATAGCTCGGTACCACTGCAGCGTGCTCCTTAAGGGTGGACGCTGTTGTAAGCGGCCAGCGATATCGTAGGCGTCCTCTCGTCTAAAAGACTGCGAACGAACTCTCGTGATAAGGCCGACAAAAACCGTGCGAAAGGGTCACCTTTTAAGAATGGCCAAGTGCAGATTATTATGAAAGGAAACTTTCTCTGCCCTTAGATGCGCACGCGTAGCTGAATTTTCTCGCGTGAATTCTTTTGTCGTGATTGATTACGTGACGTTGGTTGGAATTCGTATTCAGTGGAGAATGGTACAAAAAGACGGACGAAACAGGAAATCAGCCAGTCCCGACCAATAGTTTTAACGTGGTTCCGTGGGCTGTGAAGCGTAGCCAGACTTTTCTCTTTTGTGTATGGCCGCACAGGGTATTCCGTAATTAATGAGTCTTGTAAATAGAATTTCACGGAAACTTTAGGCGCACCGGAGTATCAAATGAAAGTAAACTGAAGCCAGTTTCATTGTATAAACCCTAACTTTTATTCACATCTAGAACGTGCTTTGCAGTCGGTGGCGACCTCGTTTGAGAAAGAATATTTACTTATTTATTAGAGAGTTCGGTACAGATTTATTGTAGTTTTTCTGGGTCTGAAGCGTCCGGAATACACGTACGATTGAAAATATCAGATTTACCGAGTTTGAACTTGAGACGTTTAAAAACACCTAATGGAGGTTTGCAAACTAATTAGGTAGTCTGAACTTATGGACGGGGACAAATTTGTTCCAGCCGTCTACATTTGGTAATTTTAATTTCAAAATCAGTTAAGTGGGTCAGTTAGGCATCAGAAAAAAAATTAATAAAATTGTAACTATTCAAAATAAATTACAATCGTAATCATAGCCTTTTCTTTTCTTCTGAGTCTCCTTGCATGAAGTTTGAAGGCTTTTTACGTTTTTGTAACCACTAGACTAAATTGCTTTCTTCGGTGACCATTAAGCCTGGTGGTATTTCACTTTATTTACATTTGTGTTGGGACAAAGGACTGCCTGCCACCAGGTGATAAACATCGACATCCATAACTCGATTCTTCGTTAAACAATACCGCGGTTACAGGGTTAATTTGAAAAAAAATTTCCGAGATACGGTGTGTTTCCTTTTTTCTTTATTAGAAGAACGACTCTCAGAAATTATTTTTTAGCTCCGTAACAATAAAAAGGCGGATTAGGCAAATAGGGAGAAATGAAGTTAACGGGCAAATTGTTTGGATCCCTTTTCTTTCTCCTCCTCTCTCCTACTTCTATTTTTCTTTACCAATCAACGTACATGTCCTGGAAAATCGTCTGCGCTCTCCAAGTGGTCAGGTCGTTTGTTTTGCCAAACTTGGTGACGCACCTGGCGAGTCAATTTGTCATGGTTATTTCCTTCTCACCCTTGTCCTTAATGGAACCGTCAGGCTCCCCATGAAATCTCAGCCAATGAAAGCCGCGCTGTCATCGAGTGGGCGGCGGCGACAGTCCCTAGAATAATTAGATAGCTGGTGTCGGCTTTCGTTGAAGATTGCATTCCAGCCGGTTCTAGAAACTCCGGGACGAAGAACAGATTCTGTTTGCTTCAAATTATTGTAGACTTAAATTAACTCCGCGAGAAGCCGGACGTACTAAAGATGATTTATGTTTTCTTTGAACGACGTTTTTTCTTTAAATTAGTGCCCATGAGTTTCTGAAGGAATTCAAAACACAAATGGGGATGTAACGGACCTGAAGAAGGGCATTTTCCAAACTTGCGTGTTGGGCCTCTAGACGTTTGTTTCCTTACTTGAATCCCCCTTTCTTTGTATAATTATCAAATGAATGAAATGGATTGACGTACTGCACAGATGCTGTATTCTTGCATTTAAACAAAATTATGAAAAACTGCCTCATTAATGAAAGAGTAGCCACACCAGTTTTCTTTCCTTTTTTCCATCGGCCATTTTTACGAGAACAGGTCTTTCTCTTTTAGACTAAAGATTTTCAGAAGTGAAATACTGTGCTAAAGTCACAAAAAGAGCCCTCCTCCTAGTCCCCGTTTTATTTTTAAAAAATCCAAATTTAAAAAAAAAACAAACAGAAATACCAAAAAAACATGCGTGTTCGATTGTCATTATTAATTAAATAATATATTTTAGCAATAATCTCTGACTGGTTTGAAATAAGATGCTGCTACATTTGTTCTTTAAATGTATTTATTTATTTCAAATATTGGTCGTTACGACGCAAATTACTGGAACGAAGTCCACTTACTCCTCAGAAAAAAAAGATGCTACCGTCCTGGCTCCTTTGCTTGTCTCCAGAAAGGTTCGATGACGATTTTACTTTGAAAAACCGATCGCTGCATCGAGCAAAAAGCTTGGTTTTTTTTTTTTTTTGCGTAACCGAAATTTCCTAAATAAGAGCAGATAACTCCCGTTTAGGTAAGTGGCATGGCCACAGGGTTTTTTTGTTGTTATATTTCAAAAGAAATGGAATTCTACATGGTCGTTAAGTTTTCAATTTAAAAAAAAAAATTCATTTGAAAAGAGTTTCTAAATAAACATTTTAATCCATTTCACGGCACAAAATCATATCAGAAGTTAGGAATAATAAAAAATTTGTGTATATATGTATGTATTTGTGTAAATAACCCGTCTATTTCCCAAATTCCGATTGTCTTTTAAAATAATTTTTCCTGTTGTTTACATTTTCTTTTATTTATTTTATTCATTTATTTAATTGCATTTTATTGGTTTGCTTTTTAAAAAAAACAGTCATTTTCAGACAACTCGGACTTTCCACTTTCCTTTTCATTTATGGTAAAGTTTAGAATATTTCCAATCTGCATTCCTAGTTAATTATTTTTACTTCACTTCCATAAAAACAACAACTTGTTACATATCGATTAGTGGTCATCCTTTAACGTTTATTTTGATCTGTTGTTAATTTTTTTTTTAAAAAGTTAAATTAATCATTAAATAATAACCGGAATTCCCCCCCCTCCAAAAAAAAACAGACAGTCGCGAATGGCCTCAACGATTTTATTTTTTTAAAAAGTGACACATTTAACTTCGGACTTTCACTTTTTGCTGTCTTATTTATTTAATTTTTTGTCGAGAGTAATTAAAAGCGCTGCGGAAGAGAGAATGGACACGAGTATGGTTGATTATTAGCGCCGACGACGTTGGCAGACAATAGTTTTAATTTTGTTAGAAAATCTTCAAATATAACTTTCCTATAAAAAAATCTGAAAGGCTTCATTCAGACGATAATCTGCGCTGTGACGCAGACTGGTTAGAGCTCGGATCTATCGTTTGTTAAATTGAGTAAACAACAACAACAGACGGCGGTCCCCGTTGGGGTTAGAGGGAAATATCGTATAGTGTGCGAGGAGGAGGTGAGGTGAGGGTGTTTCTTCGAGGCTTTTTGTCGAATTTCCTCTTTCGTGAAATGTTTCCTCATTTAACACGAAGACAGCGTTGCCTCCTGTTGCCTTCCATGGCACATTTACCCAGAGCACGCGCTATCAGTAGTCCACATCTTGTATCAATAACATCTTGGGAAGTTTATCTGCAGTTGGTGGATCCCTGATTATAGCGACAATAAGCAGGGCGTAGCATTTAAAAAAAAAAAAATAATAGCAGTGTCGACTGACAGTGGCATCTTTTAAAACAACTTTTGCGTTTTACAGTCATTCGTCTCTTGTTAAGATTCACACAATGGCCGCCACGAACAAGCCTCGCTATCATGTGATCTGGTCATCAGGAGGTCACTTTGTTCACAAGACCAAGATGCTGTTTGTATGGTACCGGATTTTATTAGCGGTAGATTAAACACATGTACGGTAAGTAAATGCAATGTAAATTTAAAAAAAAAAAAGGTTATCTTGTTTCTCTTTTTAAAAGAACAACAAAAACGCCTTAGCAATGTAATTGTGTTACTAGGTATTCCCTAAGAAGAAATGTAAACATCAGAGAGAACTTCTGAGACGGTAGTGATACAAAGACCAATTATGGCAGCGCTCTACGGGTAACAACTCTCCACCACCTTCGTTAGATGCTTTACACTTGATTATTACCTCTGATTTGCTGGTAACAAATTACGCTACATTAATTCGCTCGCGACATTGATGGAACAAACCCCTCGAAGTAACCCATGAAAAATAAATTTCGAAATTTGTTTCAATCCACGCAGAAACGTTTACAACGGTTGGTCATATCTGCGGCCATTTTGCATTGTTCTAAGCGGACAACGATGGTAGGGGCCGGTCAGTCCTGCTGCTGAATGTTAGGCGATTATTGGCCCTTGTCGCTAAGACACGCCCGTGTGATGATCGGTAACTCGAGAGAGGCGGGCGGCAGCCATCTCTCGTTACTCCTCACAGCACGGCATTTTTCAGCTTATTCTACAATGTACATAGAAAAGTGGTAAAACATCTGCATGAAATTTTGTTGTTTCTGTTTTTTTTTTTAAAAAAAAAAAATATAAAGTTACATGTAAACTCCAGTTGGTGCGGACCTTATATACCGCTATTGTTGTCTCGCGCGCACTCAAGACTCGCAGATTTTGTTTTTTGTTTATTTTAATAATGTATGCACCTAGTTTCAAAGTTAAGTTGTTTTTTTCTTTCGTTAATCAGACAGTCGGGGAAGAATATTAATCAAGAAAGAAAATTAATTAACCAGTAATAACAGGCTGAAGTATCAAGCAAGCATCTTATTGCGTTTCATAGTGATTTTATGTTTCTTAATTATGCAAGATGTACTTAGATAAAAGATAACATTTCCTAATGCTAGAGTCTGACAGCTCGTCGTCTTATCTGGAGTCCACCACCCCCCGTTCGTTTTAATTTTCTTTGCAGTGAATTTTGCTTTGAACTTTTTTTAAAAAAAAAAGTATATTTGCTGTTTAACGGCTTATGTGGGTAATAAACCGACATTCGGTCGGTTTGGATGGATGGTTCATTTTCTCCCTTCTACTACCGCTTAGTCTGAATTATCCCCCTCAAAAAAAAATTGAGTTACAATTTCATTTAGTATTTGCTAAACATTGAGGAAGTACAACACACAAGAGACGTTCGGCCGTTAGAAAGTACCTGGCTTCGGGTGCGTTTTCAGGAAGCACAGGTATCTGTTTAATGAATAATAATCTTAAAAAAGCAATCGTTTTGTTTGTGGACATAAATTAATTTTGATCGTGGTTTTTATTCTGCTTGATAATTTAAGCCGCAGGTTTTCAAGATTTATTAAAAAATAATGTATAATTGGGAAATATCAGGTAAACTGAAGAAAACCGATTTTAACGCACCGTTACAATAGAAACAACCGTCTGTTGCGGCGCCAGTTTGCTCCCCCACAAAAAAATCGTCGTCTGGGTCACCTGGAACTGAAGTTGGTACAGAACCGATGAACTGCTGACTATAGGAGTACAGGTAAAGCGTCAATCTGGTTAGAGATGAACCTGATCAGTGACGGGCGGTCGAACCCAGCTCGAAGAACTTCCTGGAAGTAACAGAGACGGGAAAGAGAGAGAAAGCTGGAGTTTACTGTTATTTTACAGCCTCTGCTACAATATATTATGGAGGTCGGTGCCTCTTTTTTTGTTGTTTTTCTTGTTGCTTTGTGAAAACAAAAACGCATAAATTCGTTAGGTGGAAGCATTTATTTTTTTTAAATAAAGAAAAGAAGTCTCTTATCCTTCAAGCGGTAAATTCTATTCTTTCTTTTTTTTCTAACCGTCCACTTTCAGGAGAATCAAAGTTGAAACGGGCTGACGTGATATTTGGAAGTGGGGGGGGGACAAACTTAGTTACTGATCTACGAAGGATCTATTAGTATACAGTCAAGGAAATATTTCAGCTTATATTACTTATCTCTTACAGTAATTCATTTCTTAGATTTTAATCCGGATTAGTTTTACGGGAGAACAAAAAGGATCTTCGGATGTTAAAATCACAATTTTGCTCGTGACCCGATTTCTAAAGTCTGCAGGTTATCTTAAATACCGTAGAGACCCCCTAATTAAATTATTTCCGGAGCAAGACGGCAAGAAACTACGAATCTATTACACACTGATGTTGCCTTATAATCTTCATCTTTTAATAACTGGATGTTAATATTTAAACCATTTTCAATTCTATTTTCTTCATTCTTTCCATAGAATTTTGTAGATATTTATCAGTATGTAATTTGTTCAACCTGAGTTTTATATCTTTATTCTGTCTCTTATTTTAAATCTTTTGCACGTACAGCAGAGCTCCCATTAGTTCTAGGTATTTTGTGTGTGGAGTGCATCTTTGAATTTCTCTCTGTGAAAATGCGTTAGGCGCGTACACGTCATCATCCCTGACTTCCATTTGATTTTCTTATGCGTTCAGCTGAAATGTTTTCTTTTAAAATTGTATTCTATTTTAAGCCGCGCAATCGATTCACCACAAAAACCACAGGTCGTCGTCTTTCGATGTCCGTTTCGTTTTATTTGTCGCTGAAATCTCTACCCCCAGAAATTAAAAAAAAAACGAGAGCGTTGTCTTCATCGGCCCGAAGCGCGGGAATTCTAACTATTCAATCAATGTTGGGGGGGTCTACAACAAAGTTAAGGGAGTAGTTACCATACACAGTCGTCGTCAGCAAGGAGACCGTCTAGGGAGCGCTGCCAATAATACCGCCGACTTCGACAGGGAACTGCCGCCACCACTATAGGGATCTCTGTTTCTAGGCGTGATGGCGGAGTCATGTGTCTCCTCCCCCCCCACTCCTCGGGGGGAAGCTCGCGAGGCCGGCTGGGGAGGGGCGACGAGAAGAAACCACACCAGGGAGTTTCGCAAAATTGGGCCCTGGATCTTAGCAGTACAGTGGGCTAACCAACCAACCAACCAACCAACCACTGGATTACCGCGTCACCTTTCTGAGTAGCAGTAAGGGTCAGGGCCGACAGTTTTGTTGTTGTTTTTTTCTTTTCTCGTACATGGTGAGTTTTACAAATCCCGCTTGATATTCGGACGCTGTTTTCGGTCTTCCTCACTGAATGGAAACAGGAATATCCTCTATATTCACAATTTTCTTTTTAAAGTGGAGTATTTTCTAACCTAATATATCCGCGACTACAGGGACCCTGAAAGGCGAGGAGAGCTGTAAAGTTTTTGGTCTTTTTTTTAAAAAAAAGAAAATTGCTACGAAACTAAAGCATTAACGATGCATCCTAATAGAGTTACCCCCCTTCCATCTCCTTCACCGATTTGAAAACGAGAATGGTACTAGATAGTTTATTTTAAATGAACGTTACCTTAAATTTCGCAGCCATAGTTTATCTTTACTGTATTTATTTAATTAAGTAACAAAAATGAACAGGAAAAAAAAATGCAAAGTAACCGTACTACGTTAAACGAACAAACCCCTTGTAGATTGTTTTTAGGTACAAACGAATAACACTAATATTTGTTTCTACATAGTGTCACTTTGTTAAAATCTGACATCTGGTTGAAATGAAACGTAATTTGGGATAATGAATGGGAACACTGGCCGAAAGAGAAGAAAATAATATTAATAACCTCTCTACTAACCGTCGTCATTCTCTGGTCTGGTAATGCATAAAGAAACTAGTCCAGTCGATGAGGTGTTCAGTCATGTTATTACCTGGTTTCTACACTTGTTACAGTCTGTAGATCTTTGGAATTCTCTAAGCTTACCTAGGAATATTATACAACTGGCAGAAATCTACAGTGCTACAAAAGTAAAAGGGCTCATTAGGGGATTTACAATGTTATTTTACGAAACACATTTTAAATGGCCAAAAGAAAAATTTCAGCATTGAGAGAAAAATAATGTACATAACTTCCTGATTTTCAACGTTTTTTTTTTTTTTTTTTGTTGCTGAATATATTTTAAACGAGTCGAGCGCTTTACAGTATTTGATGGATGTAAAGATTATTTTAAGAAAAAAATTAAAATTTTTATGGTGTTCTTAAAAGAACAGCAGCGTAGAAGAGATTACCTAAAATCATTACAGTGAAATGAATAGCGTTTTAAATAAACTAACATACTCAAAACAGGTGCATGTCTACAACCCTTCAAGCTCCTTCCCATATGTAGTTAACTCTGAAGGTTTCATGAAGAGAAAGTTGGTATTTTGCGGGTTTTTTAAAAGAGGTTAAACGGAATAAATTAAGGCAGGTCATGCGTGGAAAAGCAAAATAGAAAAAAAAATACAGGAGCTCTTACGTGCAGATCATTGTTTATTTTCTGCTCCAGGGAGCATTAAGTTTTATCTGGCTAATATTTTCACTTTGGACTAACATTTCAGCGCACGTGATTTACGAGCGATAAATATTGGTTAGTGCGCACCTTAGGTTACAAATAATAATAATAATAATAAAATTGTAATCGCTAAAACTGATACAGGTTCAAATATTTACATCTTTCTTTCTTTCTTTTTTTAAAACGTAGAAACGTATTTACTTTAAACGCCAGACGGTTAGGAAACAAGAGTTTTCTTCCTTTTATAATTTATTCTCAGTTGGTTTTCCTTTTTATGCTTGATTTTGTGACCACAAAGGTCTGCAGAATCTCCTTTGTCTAGCGCTCTATGAAAATGACGCATGTCTAGTTAATGTACTCTGTTTGCGCGCTTGGTATTTAAACATTTATTGGTTTGCTTGATGGTTTGAAGTCCTTCCTACTCTGTCGATAACGTGGCGGACTTGTCTTTTGTTTAAATCTACAGACGTGGAGGTTAGAGCGAGCATAGCTGACCGGAAGTTACCTTACCTCAGACTTCTGTAAGATAAGTCAGGTAGTTATTTTTAAAATCTAATTTTACATAATGACGAAACTGTAACGAATTATTTTAGATCGCAAGTTTTACACGCTTTAAAATATTTACCAACAGTATATAAATTAAAGTAGGTTATATGTAAAAATTCTATAAATTAGCCGGCAACTAATGACAACCACGGTTATACAAGAACTCGAGTATATTTCTTTTTCTTTCTTGCTGCGTGACACATTTAAAATGCTTGACATTGTGTGAATAATACACTAAAAATAACATGTATTAATGGATAAATAACCTAAAGTGGACTTAAACTTGGTGCTGTATGTAACCTTGCCAGATCATCATAATTTTGCTTTTCTCTTTGAAACAATGTAGCCAGATTTCCGTCGTAGATGTTTGTCGTTCCTCTGTTTTCTGTTTTTTTTTTTTTACCACGAAGATTTTAATTTTTTTTTAGTTCGAGAAATTTTTACCTCCTGTATTAAATTAAAGCTGATAATTAATAAAGATCAGAGTTTCACTCCCCTGCACAATCACTGTCTGCGATAATATTTGCATGACGGAAACCAGGCCAGCTACATACGAACACATTTTACTTATGGAAACTCTTAGAGACGTCATACTTAGCCTAAAAGGGTTAGGTAGGGTCAGTTGTAGCCGTATCACCATAAGAAATGCACGAACCGTTTGATGCCAGATGCATATCCAGGTGGTCAAAGCGCATGCTGCTCCAGGGTTTTCCTTCGGTATAGAGTTAGAGAGACCCTGGCGGGCCCCGGCTACCTCACTCATACTACTACTCCAAGGAGCAGAAATATGTACGCACTTGCACCCGTATGTATCACCCCACGAAAACGAACAAATAGTTGCATAGCGACAGAAATGTTGTACACCTCGTGTTCATTGTTGCTCTTAATTTTGTTGTTGTTGTTGATGATGAGGTGAACATCCTAGTTGTGTATCGTTACACAAATTTTGTTGGTCGAGCCAATTACAGGACTAGAGCGTTATTTCATTCTAATTATGGGAGACGTTAGTCTAACTCATTCTTTTCTTCTCTACTCCAATTTTCTTTTCCTTTTACTTTTAAATTCTGTAATTTTATCTATTTTTAGATCTTAATTTAGTCTTTTGAGTATTTTTTATTATGTCTATTTTCTGTTTATTGCCATTCTTAGCTCGCCCTTCTTCACTCATTTTTTTTCGTTTCTATTGATCGTTCCGCTTTTCAGCAAATATCTACTCATTAGATCTTGAATCGTATGAGCGGCTTTAACCTGTGAAGTATTAGTCCAAGGGCAATAACTCCAGCTTATAAATTGACTGTCAAACGTGATTACCATACGCATGCGAAGTCAGTGAAGCATTACTTTTGTGAAGAGAAACGATCTTGAATGTAAGAGAACGAGTTCTTTACCTATAATATAAACAGAAGTTCATAACATACAAGAAGTATTCAACCCAATAATATAAAAAACACACACTAGAATAACTAGCAGACGGAATTTATGAGAACGCATTCTTTCGTTCACATGCCAGAACAATTTTTATAATGCAATCATTTCATGAAATGGTAACGGTATTAAAATTTCTCATAAGGGAACAGAATTTAAAAGGTTCGAATAATTTAATCTACAGCCATTTTGAATAGATATCAGTTCTGCATAAGAGCAGGTAATTACGATCTTTATATTTGTTCACAGATGGCATCATTGAAAGAGAAATAAGAAAAATGAATCTAATTTTTGTAATGTACGTGACATTCGATTTATTGTGCCTCCTTCCATTATAGTCGAGGAAGGGTAGTATCATCGTGTGTAGTTAGTTTGTATTCAGCATTTGCTTTATATTTAATGAATGCCTTCGGAGTTGTAGGCTGGGTGGTTTGGATTGGGGCGTTCTGTATTTTAACTGCAGCCATGAGAAGAGGAGTTTCTCTGCTGTCCTGCAACATCCGGAATAGAACTGAGAGTGCAAAGGATCGTGGGACAGTTTACATTCGCTGGCAGTGCTGTCCACGTAAAATAAACAAATCATATATAATATGAAAATGCATCAACAAATCCAACTGTAATTTAATAAAACCAAACTAAGCAGAGTACGAACCTTCCTGAAAGAACCGAAGTAGAGAGAGAGTCTAAACACTAGCGAATATTCGCTATTTATACTGACGAACACATTCCATTTGTAATACGTGCAACCACAAAAGCTTAAGAGTTTGGCTGCTAATTTCACGGGTTTATTTATTTATTTTTTTTTCCCTTTACGCGTCGCGTTATCTGAAGAAGTAACCCCTCCAAATCCTCCCTCCCTCACCATACGGACGGACACCCGTCAAACCAAATCCTCAGGCGTTGGTTTGCTTGTTCCGTCTGTCTGGTATTTTCAGAACTTCAAACACCGTTTGAGATGGCGCAGATCTATTCCTCGCCCGTTATTTTTATTTTCATTTGACAAATATTTTTTGTTTTGCTTTGTGCGCGGTGGATTCTAATTCTTTCCCCGATAACATAATCTTAGCTAAGAGCGTGGAAAGCCCGCTAACAGGACCGCGGTTCGGTCGGTTAGACTCCTGGTTTTGCCTTTGAGGTTGTGTGCTTCGCGATACGCGGTTCGGTCATATAATATATTTGAGTTGCCACCCTGGGCATCTCCATCTTTTTTTTGGTTTTTTTAATTTATGACATTCGTTTTATTTTGCGTTAAGTAAATAAAACGTGTGGATTAGAAGATACAATTACACAAGGAATCCCAGTTTTTTTTTGCGAGAGACTTTACATTCAGGCAGATTTTTCTACCGATGCAATCCAAAAGAAAAAAAAAATACACTAAGGAGCTTTGAAATTTCATATCCCGCACTTTAAGCGGCTGCTTGGTGACCGCGGTCTTAAAAAAACCCCGGTGTCAGTTATTGCACGGAAAGAAAGCGAGTTGGGGAGATGGCAGCCTGCAGGAAAAGGGGGGGGGGTTATTCTTTGCTACTCCAAAATTATAATTTTAGCTGATTATCTGTCTTGAGTGTTTATCTGAAGTGACAAATGAAAAATATATTAAAATAATTTAGGCGCTTAAGTACTTACATATAGAGGATTATCACTTAACCCCCTAAAAAAGGGCGGCTTACAACCAGGTGCCCTTAATGCGTAGGTAAATGTTCTTAACCAGTCGAGTCAACAGCTGAACTGCAGGTTTCACGAAAGATGGCCTTGATGTATGACACCACGCTGGAGTTTGTTCATCGACCTACATGGAAACACAAAACCGTACGGCACAATCGCTCAAGTCCATAAACGAAGAGGTGTGAGAGGGGGGGGGGGTCTTGTTAACACGTTGGAAAAGAGAAAAGGCTCTCTTCCGTCGTCATTTTTCTTGTTTAAGGCACGAGGTCCAGTATTACGACAGTGTTGTGTACAGTCGGCGCACATCGCCTTAACAATCGACAAAGTAAATGGATACGAGCTGCGACGACTTCCTCCTACCTACCTTATAGCTACCGAAACTTATTGTATGCTGCGCCCGCAATTTCCTTAGATATTCTGCGACAACGACGATGTGATCGCCCCAAACGGCGGAGAAGTCGCTCCTTTGGTCTGCGTGACGATAAAATGTAATAGGTAGATTTCAGAACTAGAAAGGTGACGACGTCATCCAATCACTTGTTCATTGTAGTTTTGGTTGAATCTGGTGATGACAGATGATGATGATGCAGTTGTGAAAGATTTCCGTTGCAGCTTAAGCTTATGATAATTAATTTTTGCCGCAATCGCAAATAAACTCTGGAAGCATTAAATTGAAATTTCATTATCATCTAATTTGCGTAGCATTAGCGACTGCGCGGCGGGGGCGACGACAAAACCAACAACTTGTTTTAGGACCGAGAGCGGGTAAAATCACTGGCTCACCCACGTTGCGTTTTTTTGTTGTTTTTCGACAGCATCTTCAACCAGTCTCTTCCCTTACCCGTTTCTTTGTCTGTTTAGGTTCGTCGGACCCATGTTGATACTGCTGTTGACTGTGCTATATCCCAAGCATTAAAAGTAGTTAACCTATTACAGATGTATATAGCGGTATAATTTATGATTCTGTCATATAAAGCATAACAAAATCCCATATTTCTTGAAAATAATTCTCGGGTATAGGAAAATCCCTTAATGCAAAAACTTCACTTTTAAATAATCTCTCTCCTCGCGAATCACAAACAGAAATTCTTTTCTTTTTCCCTTCCTCTCTCATCGCGATATAACCTATTTCAGAAACCATTTGATTTCCTTGCTTCCACGTCTTGCGGTGCGAATTCCGTTTTCTTTTTCGCAGTCATGAATGTGAAACTCGGTCCACGCTATTATGTGAGAGAATTTATTTTAACTTTAATTGTTTGTCATGAGTAAGATAAGTTCTGTGACGTAATCCGTCAGTTGTAGAAGGGGAAGTTTTCGGTTTTGGACGTTACTTTCATTCTCCCCCCTCCCTGGTTGGTTTCCGTATAACGAGGCACGCCGTGTGTTTCCGTTTGAAAGGTGGTGGTTTTTCTCAACCGTGCACCTGGGTGGGTGGTGGCAAATCCTTAAACTTAAAAAAAAAACAACACAAACAACAAAATAACTTGGAGCGGATAATTATCGGCAGCTGTTGATCTCGACTGTTAAGGTGGCATGAGTTATTGTTCTTGATTAACCCTCCCCCCACCAACACACACTCAAGGCTATATAGCACGCGATCTCTTCGCTTTTATGAGCTTTCTCTTATTTTTATAAAGTAAATTATTATTAATGATAAAAATAAACCTGGTTTACAGAAATATAGCAACAAAGCGGGTATAAGTAGAATTAATCTTGTACAATACGAGTAGAACAAATCTCTAGAGATTCTCTCAGGATGAAAATGGTTTCTATGTTGTGTAGCGTAAAAAAACAAACAGCAGCAGCGAAATGCACAGACAGAAAGGCCAAATGATCCCAGGAGGCCTTTGCTTAGAATCCAATCATGGCGGACGATAAATCGAATGCAGTAGACCCCCCCGTTTTCCTTTGTAGCTGGCAGGAAGATGTAGTAAGTGAGGCCGAAAGGGGCCTAAGTATTTGCCACTTTGTAACAGTGGTGTTGTCTTTTTAACCCGCCTGCTAAACGATCACTGGCATTGCATTGTTCTTCATTTAAACTGTCACATAATCACTGCTCCCTAATAATAGCGCCTACCTTGTTGTTGTTTTCCTCCTTACTTATCGTTGTGCTAAATGATCATTGCTCAAGAACTGCCATATCACCCATTTCTTTTGTTGGTTCTCTAAATGATCATCTATTTCTGGTAAATTCCCCCACACAATCAATGAGCCGCTAGATGATGACTATTCCTAATATTCCATACCTTTTTCCCCCCCTTCGCTCTGTTAACTAACTGGTCATCTGTCTTATTTCCTCACTCTTTGGCCTGATATCGTTTTTGTCCTTTCTTTTACAGCTTCTTAATGTTTTGTTTTTGTTTCTAATTCATATCTATTTATTCTACTGACTTGTAGCATTATTCAATTAATTCCACAGAAAAAATAATTGCGAGGTTTTAATAAGGCTGATGCTTTAAAAATAATTAAACTTATATAATTATCATGAAAATGAAGTCAAAATTCAAGGTGCTAAGTAAGATACAAAAGGTTTTTATGTGGGGAAAATTAGTTACTCGCATGTACAACCGTTATTGTTCTGTTTTCTGTGGAACAAAAAACAAAACAAAAGGGAAAGAACAGAAGACAAAAGAGGTCTGCTGTACAGTTTGTTGGTTTGAAGATTAAAAAAAAATAAATTCACGTTTAGATGGGGAAAAAAAAAACCTTGTAGCGACTTTTATGAATCAGATTTTGCTTGTATTATTCTTAACGAGCCAATTTATGTTTTATTATTTACAAAAGTGAAATCAAAATCTGATTGGTTCGTCATAACTTATTGTTGCCACTAAAAACCAGTTGATTTGCGCATTTTACTTAGGAGGGGGCACTGTTTTTCGGTGGTTAATTGGTAAAACGAGGGGGATAATTATTAATTAAGTATCTGTGGTTAGCTAACATACAAGAAAATTACAGTATGACCTCTCACCTTATTTAGTAACAAGCAGTATTTTTGTCCTTTTCTAAGTTCTACTATTATATGTCTAATTAATTTACTAAATAAACGCGCAGAGCGATTTCGTTTTTGTTTTTCTTCCCTATGGTAAAGTTAATTAAAAAATCTAAAATGTTATTTTTTAAAAAATAATATTACAAAAACACAAACAACCAAATATTATTAAATGTTAGTGTGATACCAACTCCACGGTTAGTAGGACTGTTTTAGATGTTGTTTATTAGAAATTCTTAAAACTCTCTTCTTTTTTTGTTAAACTAGAGAAAAGGAATATAGCAATTTAGCATTTGAATCGTAAGTAAACGAATTTGTTAAAATTCTTCTCCTTTTATTTGAAAATAAGAGAAGGCAAAAAAGACACTAAGTGCGGAATATTTTCTTCTTTAAAAATTTATAATAAAATAATTTAGGTAAAAGATAATATGCAAATGTACAGCTGTAAATACTCAGAAATATAAATAGCATGTTATTATATTACCAAATATAAATCGAACATTTTAAAAATTGTTATTTCATCTTTTACTGGGAAAATTGTCAAAAGGGAAAATATTTTAAAGCATAACTTAAAAATAATTAAGCATTTGTATTTACTACAACTTGCATTTCTTGATTACACTTAAAATAAAACTTTCTTAAGATGTATTTAAGATGTGTGTAACGTGACATGACACTAATAGGCTTTAGAAATGGCCCAGTCAGAATTATAAACACATTCTGTTAGCCTCAGCAGAACCAACCTTAAAATACGCAGCCATTAATTAATCATTGCTTATCGTTTTCGGACAGTTTTTTTTTAACCGAGCCTGCTTTTTCTTTTTTCAAACCCTCCCTTCCATCTTTTTATATTTTTTGATGCACCACTCTTAGGGAAGGTGTCGCATGTAAGAACCTTCACTGCGCAGACACGCGGTCTTTCGTGCCATTCCATATGCACCAGTGCTATACGCCACGTGAAACCTGTTTCGACGTCTCGTATCATGTCCCCTGATCATCGATCAAATCGTGCTGCGACTATGCCCGTATGCTGGAGATTTCTATCTGATAGTTGTTTTCGTACAGTTTATTCGTATGTTATAAAAGTCTTGTGGAAACTATGCACTCTTTAGGTGAAGGAGGTCACACCGTATATTAAATATCATTCTGCGTGTGGTCTAAAGATTTGCTTTTTTGTTTTGTTTTTTTGTTTTTACATCTTCTATGTTTACTAAACGGCAGACAAAACAAGTGACAACTGTTCACAAATACTTATTAAATAAATACTTCTTGCAAGTTAATTTCGATATTACAATGTTGTCTTCACACTCATTCCTAACTGTATATAAAACCCATGAATGCTTTCTTCCACTAATAAATTAGTTGCTTAGATCCTCTTGCTTTGGTTCAGTTCTTTTGTTTCCTAACTTGAAGAGTTAAAACGTAGCATCGTTCTGTGGTGGTTCAAAGTCAGAGCAGACAGCAGACCGCTGGTCCAAGTTGTCTCTTCGGGAATAATGTGTCCGATAAAATGCTCTGAGTACCGATTCTCATGATGGCAGATTCCTTATTTTACTGCGTACTATTAGCCTACGTAGTTTGATACGGTAAAAGCTTTAAAGGAAATTTCCGGCAGGGCTATCTGATGAAATACCTGTTTATATGCTAATTTTTGTTCTACTTTCCGCTCAGGTAAAATTATTTTATGTCCACTGAAATCATATAAATGTCAACAACTGAAAAAGGGGAAGGGGGTTGGTAAGAAGGATTTGTTTTAAAGGATTATAATAAAAGTTAGTAAATTTAGTGTGCTAGATTTAAATAACTAATCTTAACAGGAAAAGAAAAATGGTTTCTAGTGTTTTGTGTCTGGAAGGTAAAGACGAATGCCAAGACGGACGCACAAACTTCGCAAATTTGCTTTTAATGACACGTGTTTTGGAATTTACGGCAAAAAAAAGGGAGGAAACAAAAGGCCAAGAAATGAATTATTTAAAAACGAATTAAAAAAAAAAAGAAGTAACTTTGACACGAGATCCGCTCTTTTGTAAATCAAAAACGAATTAGTCTCCTCCCGACTAATTCCGGTTAAAATAATCAATGATGGGAGAGAGAAAAAGATTACTCAAGTGACATCCGGACGATGTCACAAAGAGATTGCGCACTGTAAAGACTTGAACATATGGCTGAGAGGAAAACCTGGGAGGGGGGAGACGAGTTGTAATTATGCTACTTTCTCAAGATTGAAAGAAAAGCAACTAGTTCTTTGGCCTTCGCAGCATAACCTAGTGTCGTAAAGTAACTTCGCCATTTATAACTATTAATTGACGTAAATAACTATTCTGGAAGGAAATCTAAAGAACAATAATGCCGGCATTTTGAGAAAAAACGAACACTAGTAGCTATCATTTAGATGAAAGCGTTCAGCAAAGAAAGGTGTTTGAGTTCTCCACACAGGAAACCAGTCGAGGCTTTAGTGGACCTTTTTTTCTCTCTTTTCGGTAAATGGGCTGCAAAGCATAACTGGATATTGCAAATATCCCAGCTTCAAAAATCTATTTAAAATAAACTCATGCAACACTTTTAAAAATGTAGTTGAAATATTTGCTGATTTTCGGTTGGATAAAGAAGAAATTTTACACAAAAACTTTTGGAAAAATAGAGAAAAAAACAACGGTTTTTGAAAGTATGAACAAGAAAATTCCAGCAGTGCGAAGTCTCTTAAGATAAAAAAAATCAACATTTTACAAATAATTAACTCTCAGTGGTTCTATTTAACAATTTTTAATGACGCAAATGAATAAGCTATTTGTTATTTGCGTTTATGAATGTTATGGAATAATGAATAATATCATATTTGCATTCGTTTTCGTTTGCACTTTTTATTTTAATCGAAACCTTAGCTTTCTGAATTAATGTGGTAAGCAGCATATGGACGTTCTAGAAACAGAAGAATAACAGTAAAACTATGAATGATGAAGGTTGGAAAAATAACCACCACCTTTCTCAGATTTTATTATCTAGAAAAACGAACATTCGAGTTGCTGCAAAGGTCTACTACAAAACATCAAGATGCTGCCACGTTTGGAGCCGTACCTTAAACGTTTTGGATGAACTTTTCTTCACTAAAGCTGGCTAACTCTTTCAAGATGTTTACTATCTTGCCACAAATAGGCCCGGCCAGTTCATTGTTATGATTCGGTTTCGCAACTAATTGATACGGTTACGTCACTCACTGAATTTCAACTGATAAAGCCTCTATGCCAGTTATCAGATCTCTATTATTAAGAGGCTGAGATCATGGAAGGCCTTACAATGGGATAATGATTACCGAACGCCATCTTTCCAGACGTGAACGATTTCCCACCAGCTATCTCCAACGTCGTAGATTGTAAAGCAATTCTGTTTCCTGATGCGGCCTGCATTTCATTTTGATATTTGCTGCTTCCAGGTCTGTGGTTTGCTGTTGTCCACACACATGAGCAGTTTGCAGACAATTGCGGCTGGCAGCATAACGGATTTGGTAGTAGCAGCGTCAAAAGTGGACAGTTTTCGGAGTTCTTTCTAACGCAAGCGCTTAGCTGGGCTGCTGTGTAGTGAGACAACGATGTGCTAGACTGGATATCGTGATAGAGCGTCTTGCGTCGTAAACTCGGCGGTGTCTTCGCCAGCTTTATAGCAGAATTGGGAGAGAAAAGAGTCACAGAATTGGATGCATATGCTTCCATAAGCCCTGATACAACAACAAATGTGGCAGTAGTCAGTCACCTGAATTATTTCCCAATTATGATATGCACGGAAGTTTCGTTTGAACAGACCTAAACTGGTATAGCATGGAATGTTTAGCAGTGACCTTCCCGTCGGAGTTCTGGGTATCTTGTTGGAGTATTCTCTCGGCTGATGATAAATGGTCGGAGAATGACAAAATAGTCCAAGGCGGCGGGTTGGTACTTACTGCGAGAATGCGCTGATGCGGAACACCGCGCAGTTACCTTCCAAGGTCACAGCTGAGTACTGAGAGTGAGTGGTCGGTGAATGAACCCGGATCTGTACACAAAAGAGTATAGTCCTCTTAAATGAAAGATTTAAAAAAAAAAAAAAAAACAACAGAATTTGACGTGGGATGAGCAGCAATATGTGTCTAGATTCTCAGCGAGATGTCATCAGCGTGAAGCAGTAGTGCTGAACTAACTCCGCGCGCGGTCTTTTGTTTTTTTTTATTATCGGTGGGGGGTGGGCATTCTTCAATCGCAGAGCCATTGTAAATCGCACGAGAATCTTTGGTATTGTTCTGGCCACTTCGATTTAGTTACCCCCCCACCAAAAAAAAAAAAAAAACACGGCATCGTTAAACTTAACACAGGCACACTCGCCTGCGTGCAACGACAGTGGCTACAGTTGTAAAGAACTACACAATATGGAAGGTGTTCCGGTTTGTTGTCAAAGAGTTGTATTGTAATTTGGTTAAACGAAGAAACCTGTGCCAGGTACGCGTTCTTCACTTCGATTAAGTGATGTCACCGTTTCACATCCAGATAGATTAGAATTAAGTCAAATCCTTTATACAGCTTTTACATCGCCGCGCAGAACTGCATTTCCGACGATATTGCAGACCGAGTTATCGGAAGCATTAATCTAAGTTGTGACTGATTGCAGTTCATTAATAATAATAATAATAATAATAATAATAATAATAATAATAATAATAAATTAATAAATTAATAAAGCCTTCAAGGAAAAATTTTAGACAGTCCTCAATAATCTGTATTCTCTTTTCTGATTCAGACTTTGCACGCAGAATATGGGGGAAATGTATAAATATCATTTTCATGAGACATTGGAACCATAGGTTCGTATTTTTTATAATATACTCTTTTTTTAGAGTTTGAAGTAGAGTGAACGAGTGTGCTCTACTGAAGAAAAACTGACATATATGAAATGCACATACGACAGCAAAATCGCGCACTTGGTCGAAAAAAATATACTAGAGGCATTCAAATGAAAGTATTTGGTACTGTTGCACATTCACCAAAAATAATTTACTTGGTACTGGGCCTCGCTGGAATTAACTTTCAGATTTGAGTGGTTGTTGTACGATGCAAAACCTTTCAGAAAATGAAGTGCGATAATCCTATTGCTAATTCTGAAAGATTGTCCAAATGTTAAAAACGTGCCTGGGCCAAATGGGTTTGGTTTCTTCTGCAACATGATAGCTTGGTGTTGTATTTATCAGGACACTTCACGATCCCCTTCTGCAACTTTTTAAATATAGGCCTACATCACGAGGTGGGAAAAAGCAGAGGGAAGAAAATTAAAACCGGTAATTTAAAGAAAGAACAATATAACAAAGTGTCTCACTGCTTTACAGATTAAGTATACTTAATGTTTTTATAAAAGTCTGACGTGTCTCTTAGGTTAATATTCGTATATTGTTTCTTGTGACTACTTAACCCGTTAAGCTAACACACAGGACAGTTGTTTTTCTTAAATGGTTGTATCTAGTTTCTCGTTTGCCTTGAGCCTTAGCTTGAAAGTGATACAGAGGAGGTAATAATAGGATTGCTTTTTCGAAAACTTTCATAGATTTTGCTGTAAAAAACACAAAATAAATCGCTAGCGGTAAAAAAAAATAATAACAAATGGTAAGAAATGGTCCGTAAAATCTCGCGATGATCGATTCGAAGATAAAGATGTCCGGCATATTGTCCGGATTATGGTCCACTCCACTCGTTTTTCTGTTGAGCCGGTGCACTTCCCTTTGGGGTGGAATAAAAGGCGCAGCAGTACGCCTACAGTTTCTGGTACACATCCCAAAATTCCACGCGTTTTCCCTGCTTCCTGTGAGTTTTATAGGTGTCGGTATGAGGCGGCCAAATACAAACACAACAAACAAAAAGAACCTCGAGTTATTAAGTTTCTGAACGTACTGGAGCAGGCGAAGATAGCGCCAAGATGCCAAGGTTTCCATCTGCAGGCGGTGTTCTTTCTACCGCGAGATTCTGGAAGCAGTCGGGACTCGGCAGACGGTCTTGGTGGATGGAGTTTTCCCTTCATTTGTTGGCGACAGAAACTGGTGTATGCTTTTTGCAAGCTGAACCATCTAATTACAATTAGAAGTTAGTAAATAAATACATTGAAAATTGCATTCAACAAGGTCTTTTAAAGATCAACAGGTTTACTAAATTAAAGAAGAGAAAACTTGTAAAAACGCGCATTTAAAACTCATACATGGATTCTATTTAAGATATGATATGATCTTTTGCTGAAGATAGAGCCTTTACTACTGTGTCCATATATTTTGCGAACTTTCTATTATCTCTGAAAGAGTTGTGTTTGCACTAGTGGCTAGAAACCTGGTGTATTGGCAGCACGGACTTGTTGGTCATGTTATTGCTTGTACGATGAAGATGTTATATGTTGCCTGAAAGTTAAACATCTTTCTAAGCGGTGTTGATAAAAGGGAAGAGGAGTGAAGGTGAAATTGTCCAGAATAGATGAGGAATGCCTATATCCTTAAGGGAACAAGCTAGTGGTCAAGTGTGAAGGAAGATCTTCGCGAGTTCTGGGTTTGTTTAGCGTTGACGGAAATTCATTTGTAGTTCACAATAAACCGACTGCCGAGGACGACCATCAAATTGGAACGAGAAAACACATACCAATCCCAAAGTACAAGACTGTCTTGTCCTATTTACGGCGAGAACGGGGACAGCACTGACACAACTGGAATGACACTCTGAGACTCGACATAGATATAAAAAACAAACAAACTATGGAATGCATTTATCGGGTGCTTTCAATGAGGACTTTTGCCAGTACAGAAAGTCTCACTGACAAGCACTACAAGAAATCCTAACGGAAAGAGGCAAGAATTTATTCATGAAAGTATATCGGAAAGTGTTATAGCCATATCTTCTTCAGCTAAAGAGTCATGCCAAATATTCTCTCTCACGCGTGGTTTAACGACACATCTATGTACATCCCCCCTATTCTTAGTCGTTTTAACTTGTCTCTCTACGAAATTCCTATAAAATCATTTTCCGCGTTGTTTTGATGTTTTATTCGTGCCGATACTCATTTACACTTATTTAAGAAAGATGAATTTTTCCTCTGTATTTTTTTTTTCCGTTTGCTTTTTATAAACAAATAAAACAGTTGTTCGGGGTATTTAAAAAAGAATGTAAAGTCTCGTAATAATACGTAATAATAATACAACAAAATGGATATCGGTCACAAAGTGACTGTTTGATAAGTTAAAAGTATGTATTTATGTGTACAACTCTGGCATTATGTAAATAAGCCTTTGGATTTTTACGTAAGCTCCATTTTAAGTTGAAATGAGTTGGTGCACAGATTTTCGGTTGGTTTGAATCACTGACTAATCTCGAACAGCCTCATCTCTAGAAGCCCGTCACTGGTGTCAAATAACAGGTTGCCAAACCGCCAGTTAAGACACCTGGGATTATATTTACTGCATGTTTCTAGCCTTACGCACTGCTGCAATGAAGCAGATTTTCCTTCAGCGCACCAGCATTCCGCCACCGAAAGCACATTCTTGGTTGTCACCCTTGAATCGACCGACTGCCACTTCCACAAGTCGGCGTTGCTCCGCTTTCCCGTGAAATAGAACGAGAATTAGCACACAAGAAGAACACGTGGCACTGGTGCTCGTGAGACAGACAAATAACAGTTATTTAAATTTTAAAATATGGGTTCAGTTAATTTTCTTTTGGTACTTATTAAAATTAACAAATTTATGTATACGCTGGCTTCTACAGTATACCAGCATTGCAGTCTTTCTCTGTTTGATGAGATCAGTTATAACTGAAGTTATTTTATCTGCTACAACAATATTGTCAGTGTTTCCGAGCCGACGACAGATCATGAAGAAAGAGGATTTTTCGGATACAAATTATTGTGAAACGCTTTCCTTTTTCTTTGGTAATAGTTATCTTTCGCTTTAAGAGAGAAAATGTAGCCCATTTTAATTCAGGCTATTTCAGTAAATTTTGGAAGAGAGTGAATGTTGACTTTCATCTTTATTTTTCTTTTTTAAAATTATTGCATTGATTGTGGGAATCCTTTTGGTAAGTTGATGTTTTAGACAGAGCATCTTAAAAGATGGCACAGCGTAAAAGTTACAAAATGTCACTTCTTGCTGATTATCTACATTTAGCACAGTCTGAACAATAAAAATCCTTTTTATCAAAATGAAATAAAGCTCCAGTATTTAAAAAAAAATGTTTATAGGACTTTCATATCCTTGTCCTCTCTGTTTACCGTCACGCATAGATTTTCACTACAGAAATCACTTAAAAATTCTAATATGGCGTGTCTATGGAGACCGATCTTCACTACGACAGAGTTGGTGGCATGGATGATGATTTTTTTTTCTTCTTTTTTCACACCAGCTGATCGTTAAAGATGTATACGATAAATATGACAGTCTTACAAATGATACCGCAGGAAGAAAATAGCCCGCCCAAAAGCTTTTCTTTCTCAAGATTGAAATGAAGTCAGGGTCACGTTATTAAAATTCGACTTTCCAACCATCTTGATAATGCGCGGAAGATTGCCAAAAATTCAAACTCGGTGAAAGGAACACGGGAGGAAAAAATACATTAAGTCATGAGAAAGTTATTTCTTGAACTTAGCGAGTTAAGTACTTCGTGCTACTTGCTTTACATACTGCATATAATAAATGTTTTTCACCACATACTGGAGGAAATTGCTGTCTTTGATACAAAGCAATACTTAGAATTAGGTAAGACATGAAATCATCCCATAGCAGCGCAGACATAATGGGGTAGGTAGTTCTAAATGTTTCCCAGAGAAACCTTTGCTTTTGCCTTCTCAGAAACTGGATGCACCAGTATCGAAGCTATGATTGTCAAAACTCAACTTCGCTGGACTGATCACATGCCGAATGGATGACTTCAGGCTCCTAAAATAACTACTATATTCTGAACTTAGCATTGGCAAAGAAGTGTTGGCGACCAGAAAAAGAGAGAAGGATACTTTGAAATCCAATCTGAAGAAACGCGGTACTGACTCCAGTGCATGGGAGGAAATCTTCAAGGACCGTAAACTCTGACTATTCGTATGTAAGCAGGAAGTTAACGATTTTGAATAAGCTGGGATTGCTGAGGAAGGAGCGTCATCCGTCGCGACTGCATCATTTATTGTACTGGGTCTTCTCTCACCTGTTCCATTTGTAGTAAAATTCGTCTGTCTCTAAGATTGGTCTTGTCTTTGATGGACTTTTAGGTGGCCTTCTAGATTAATCTTATAATCTGACTTTATTTTTCAGGTATTAAAGAGTGGGGGGGAATTTTAGTCGATTATCTATATCAGGAACTAGCTGGCGAAATAGTATCGGTAGTGGGTAATCGGTCTGTTATAGGAAGGGGGAAAAAAGGCTCAATAAAAATGAAATATGAAGCCAGAAACTTTACACGTGATTGGTGGAGAGTTAGTAGGTTGTGTGTTTTTGAGAACTTGGGGGTTATCACTGAAAGGGTTTGAGTAAGCAGTATTATTTCCGTATCTCTGATGAGTGAAGGCGTATCAATTCTTACTAGATCATTGTCTGTTGTACTTTCATTGTTGCTTGCCCCATTCTCAGCTGCTCGGACAGCATTTTGCCCCTGCAAGTATCAGCATGTCCAACTGTTTTTGCGCTGTGAAACAATATCGAAATTGGATTATTCTGCTATTGATTCCGAGCTACCTACACAGAAAAACCAAAAATAAATTCGATGATCCAAGAATCCTACATTTATGTGGAATAGTTATATTTTTGAAAAATCAACAACAAAGAATCGTCATTGGTAGTGGTTTATTTACATAATTTGATGGTTCATTGCCTGCGAATAAATAATACAATGTTGGTTTTTTTGTAGATGATTAAGTTTGCGGTCACTTTCATCCTTCCTTACCCCTTATTCTGCTCTCAAAATTTAGCAGCCATGTTTCTCTCTCTCTCTCTCTCTCTCTCAAGAAAAAAAAAGGGATTTTAATTTTCCCGAAGAAAGTGGTTCTGCTTGCATCTCTTTCGGAAGAGGGAGAGGAGAGATGAAAGATAAGCAGGAGCCTTATTCCAGTTCTTGGAAACTTAACATTTGTCTGTCTGGAAACTGACTCCAAATTGAAGCTTCTCTTTTATCACATCTACTTGCCTTTGTAGTACAAACAAGCTATCTCGGAACGTAGTCGAGCGACTCCAGTATGCGGCAAACACGAAGTGCCCGACTGCTAAGGCACCAACTGAGAGAAGTTGCTTTGATGGATACAAAAAAAAAAAAAGAGTACCTGGAGAGCAAATTAATGCTAATGAGCCGGCATATTTGAATTATAAGAAGCCACATCACCGGGGCCGAATTCCGCCCTGGGATCCATAGAGAGTTTAGTTTGTTATCAAGAACTATCAGCGTCACTTTAACCCATTTTTAAAAAAAAAAAAAAACAACTTTTTACACGAAATTCCTGTGTTGTCAGGGACTCCCTAAAGTGTCTTTAGCTGACAAAATGAGGTTCGCAGTGAGCTTCGTCATTTCCGAAGTTAAGGGCAAAAGGAGTCATGATAACTGTGGATTACTTGTCAACTCGCGGCGTCATAGATCTCTTTTCTTTTTTTCTTAAATTTTGGTTGTATCGTTAAAATTTGACGGGTGGGTTATTTGTTTCAGAGCTGCGTGTGAACAGGGTATCGTAGGTGTTAGCTACTGGGAAACTATCGTAAATAACAGCTGTTATAAAGACTGCGCCATTATTAATTCACTTGCCGTTCAGTAAAATTATTCTATTTATTCGCGCGCGCGCGTGTGTAGAATCCGATGGGCTCAACTTCAAAAGTAATGATACCAAAATATCCGTTGGCGCATCTGCTTTTGGTTTCGATTAATGTTTGACTTTCATCTTTAAAAGGTAGCAAATGTCTGTGTCCTTATTATGTTTTGTTTGAAGATAATTCTACCGATAGAAACGGTGGATGTCTGTGTATCTGTCTACCCGTGTTTCCGAAACGACATAATATACTGTTCTGTATTCGTGTTAAGGTTTGAATCGGCCACGGTAAAAGTTCGATGGTGAATCATTTTTAGGACAAATAACAGAGGCCTGCAATGGAAAAAATTGCCCGAAAACCAATAGCTGATTCTTATAGATTTTTGGGTGCTGTTTTCAGTAAAAATAGTTCACGTACCATTTTCCCACAAACTCAAATTTTCGATTTCAACATCTCCAGAATCACTGTATTAAGTTTCTAAACAAAAAATTAATTATAATTATAATTTTTCTTTATTCTCTTTTGTTTCCTCCTCTCCACGCTCCCTTTTGGACTCAGTTGCAATTAGATCTTTGTGTGAGAAAATTCTGTTATAACCGGTGCACTTTTCCAGACGTGTCATTTATGCAGAAGTTTACTTTTTTTCTCCTTTTTCCTTAGTGGTTTTCTTCTGTTTATAACTGTACTAAATCGCTGCAAAGGGTTGTCTTAATGCACCTGATAACTTTTGTTACATTTGTGGGAACTTCGTAGTGAAGAAACAGCAAAGAAACATTACAGACTTTGTTAAGAAAGTGTATTATGCGTATTTTGGTGTGAAACTTGGTGACCAGGGTAAGTTCTGGGCCCCTCATAAAGTGTGTTCTGTTTGTGTGGACGAACTCCGACAGTGGTCTCAAGGTCTTTCTGTTTTGGGATCCCTATGATCTGGAGGGAACCACGAAATCACAGTGATGACTGTTACTTTTGTTCGTGTAACGTACAGGAGTTCAATCTAAAAAATAAGAAAGAAAGTTTCTATCCGAACCTATCGTCGGCAATACGTCCTGTACCTCATGGCCCAGTACCTTTACCTCCAGAAAAACTATATTTTTAAAATTTTTTTTTTGCAAGTTAATGTTTCAACCAGAACACGTATTAATAATCTCTTTTTCCATATTTTCGGTTTCACTTTGTGAAAAATCCTTAGGTGATAGAGAAAATGTAGTGGTCATATTTGAAATCAGCACACCAAACGACATAAAAATCAGTTATAACATTGCAGACAATTTTCAGTGACCCAAATTCTGCAGGCCTCTGTAATAGAACCATCGCCTGTGCTAATCTCCGACTAATTTTAATTTTTCTACTTTACCCTCTCTCTCTCTCTCTCTCTCTCTGATGTTGACGTAGCTCTCGTCTTACTACTGTGGCGACATCTCTCTCTCTCTCCCTCTCTCTCTCTATATATATATAATTGTAATTTCTAGTACCATCAGTTATTAGCATAATTAAAAAAAGCTTGAAACCAGTAGGGTTTACTTTGACAAATTTCTTTTCCGTAAACGAAAAAAAAAGTTTATCATGTTATTAATTTTTTAAACGTAAAACTGAATGAAATTAGAAAACAAATTGTTTATTTGTTGGTTGTTTATTTGCTTTAACTCGATTTGAACTGAGTGAAAACTCTGACTTCCGTAGTTGAAAGCTTAACGGAAACCTATACCATACAGGTTTTCATTCTGAGAAAATCTGAGTTTTAAATGCATTGTTAATGTTAATGTGTGTGTGGCTAAACTAAATCTGCATTCTTGGGTGTTTAATATGATGCAGGTAGAATTAATTTTTTGTGCGTGGCAAAACTAAACAAATTACTTGTATCATGTTTCATGTGTGGAAGTTTAGAATGAATATCGTGAGGTATCCCGTTTATACATCACCTCGCCAAATCTACGGAAAAACGACCATTGAAATATATGTATACTCGTATCTGGTGAGGTCTACTTCTAGATCGTTTCCGTTTAGAAACTAGAGCAAATACTCAACTGTTATGAGGCAAGGCCACGTAGTTTAAATCGTTTTTTCTTCTCTCTCCATCTCTTTCTCTCTGTACTGACGTCATATCCCTCTATCTCTCTCTCTCTCTCTCTCCAAATAATGCTAGAAAAAACAACAACCGAATGCTGATGATAGTTATGTTTTATATTGTACTGAACAATCAGGAGTTAAAAACCGGTCACCTGAGTTATATTTCTATCGTGGAAGCCTAAAAAAAAAAAACCGTTTTAAAATGATTTACTCACCTAAAAGAACAATAAGTATGATTACCTGAAAGATGTCACGACTGGGAAAGGCTGTTAATGGCAGCGTGTCAGTCAAACCCGCATTCGGAAACATTGTATTCCTCGGTTAGCAACTGTCTCTATCACTTGGTCGCCACAGTCTGTCTAAACCTGCTCGGCGTTGATGGTGTCCATGTGTGCCAATGTTACTCTGCATCGGAAATGTTTAAATTCGGTCTTTTATTAAGGAGTCCACGAGTCTCCTGTGTGGTTGCTGCCGCTGCTTTCTCGGCGAAATGGATATATCGTGTGAAATAAACGTTCACTGGCACTTTAGTTCTTCTTCCGGACACTGTTAAAAGAGACAAGCATTTGAAGCGGTCAGTAGGGCACAAGTTGTTATTTCTGAGATGATCACGAGAGGCCATCAAGTGAACGTGCGGTGAAGACGAAAGCGGTGTGGGCTGTTGGCCTCACCCTAACCAGAAGCGAGTGAAACTATAAAATCTAAACACTATTAGAAATTATGAATACAATCTTTGCGCAAAACTTTAGTTAGGCCTTACTTGTAGAATGCATAGGAATCTCGAAGTGCTCCAAGTGAGAATCTCTCAGTGATTTCAAATGGAAAAAAATATCGTAGACTGACTAGAAATACGGTCGCCGCGAATCCTTTAGAGCTGTTTTAAACGTGATTAACAAAAAGTCTAGTTTTTAGGCGGATTATTAACGTTTAACCATCCTCACCTAATTTATCTTTCTGTCTTCACCCATCAAAGGTACAAGAAATGGCTAATGCTTTCTGTGTTTTCAAGGTTGGAGGAAGATTTGTTGGCAAGCATTTATAGTGACGTGGGGTTACCCCATTTGGTGGGTTTGGAAAAGGAATACTTTTCTAAACTTGGATAGCCTTCATCAGGTAAGGAAGGTTTTCAGCATTTGCCAAGCTGTAGTATTTTCATGGATGTCTAGACAGTCACAGAATTGTCTGACATCAGATGACTTCCATCATAATCCTGAATGCGCCCGAAGGTCGGACGTGCACTTCCAGCAAGAGTGCTAGCTGCCACTCAACTTCCCATTTGCATCTTCCTAATTAAGAGAATTTGTGAAAAAAATCTCTTTCGACGTGTCGGAGTCGTTCTCCATTATCGTCATTATTTCTGGTTTTTAACATTCTACCCCCCCCCTCTTTACTCTCTTCGAGCCATCTATCGCCAGCTGTCATGCAACCTTTGCGTTGTTCTGTTTTTCTTGTTTCTAGAATCTGTGAGCAGTCGTCATCCGCTGCACAACACCCGCCTCCTACCGCCTGACGGTTTTATGTATCCTGTCATTTCAAATGAAGTAGCACGTCTTTGCATTTGACATGCACGTTTCCCTTAAGTTGACATTCCCGTAATCTTGCCACTCCGACGAGCAGGCTTGCTCTCCCTCATTAAAAAAAAAAACCGACACGTTCTTTTGTGGCGAGTCTTCAAATTCCGTATTTGTTTTGTTTATGTCTGACTTTTTCCACACTCTAACGAGTCTGTTCGTGGAAGGTTTTATGAGCACCACGATTGTCTGGACTGCCATTTCTTTCTGTCAGCGTCGGAATCAGTCAGTGATCAAGGTGCGAGATTATGCTGTTTTTTTTTATATGGCTCTCGACTCCATACCCTCTTTACTGCGCCTCGTATGTTTTTTCCACCTTCTGTCATCCTCCGCTTTTCTCTTTCTCTCTGTCTTCCTTTTTTACAAAGCCTCGCACGCGTTCTCAGATTCCTTTTAGCAAATTACGATGTTGTTCGTTTATTGCTGAAACTATATTAATTTGACATTCAAAGCGGTGATTGATTTCTTAAAGCTAAAGTCGCTAATATTATTAACGGTCGTCTTCGGCTAACATCAAAGCACACCTTTCTTTAGGGGTCTTAGGTTTTGTCCGAGTGGTATTTCCTACCAAGAAATGGTTAAACTGACTTAAGTACCAAATCGTAAAACCTTCATTGCTGACCACCTATTGACGGCTTCTAGAGTCACCTCAACTAATTATGTAGCCTTTTCTTTTTGTTTGAACGTGGAATGATTTCAGTTTTATTGCAAAATTTTCAGATACTTTGACTTCAAGAAAACGAAGAATTAACAACAACAACAACAACAAAACATCTGTTAGGGAGATACGTGAACAAGTCTACTGATACTTAACTGGGTCGTGGTGTAGTTTTGTTTCTCTACGATTTATATATGTATAGATGATCGCGCTTTGTCGTCCAGCACACGGGGTCCAAAAAACTTTCGTTTGTGCCATTTTCTTTTGTTTTGACCTTTTAACTCACGTGTTTTACATTACGTTGTTGCCAGTTCAACACAAATAGTAACTAGTCCTTCTAGTTAGTCAATTGGATTACGAAGAGTTAAAAATGTAACTCAATACAATAGCTGATAACCACGTTTTTAGTTTAGTTAATATGACGAGGTAAGAGGCTTCCTCTACAAGGTGTCCAGGGTAAAATATTAATGCGGGAAGTTTTGGTTCGTATTTGGGGGGAGTGAGTTTGTTTATTTATTTAAGGTTAGTAAACTAAAGTTCGTAAAATACTTAATTTTGCATCAATTAAGTTAGCTCTCAAACGTTTACAAGCCAAGCTAGATAGATTCTTTATTTAAAAGTTAGAATAGTTTGTTTATACTGAAGATGTTCAAATGAAACGGCACCGTAACGGTATCCGCCCACCTTTTCCGAGGCTTCATTTTAACGTTCTTTGATATTTAATAAAAGTTATAGACAAAGTATGTTGAACTCCTTTCAGTTTCCCATTTTGCTGTTGTTTTTATAAGTAAGGCGATTTGACTTGCAATTTGCAAGATGTATCTAAAATAGAATAAAAAAGTAAATACTACAATAATGTTTCTACTTCAGTGTTGCAAAGTTTAGATGGCGTCGTGGGTAGGTAGCCACTTCGCTCGTCAGTCGCGGGTTCGATACCAGGTGGGGTCGGAGGTGTGTGCTACTGATGAGGGCCAAAAGTCCGAAACAGCTGTACAGCACTCCTCTGGACCCTGACTTTCGACCTGGAGAGGGATAGGCTCCGCCAGGTTGTAAAATGCCCTAGACACACCTATGGAGGTGCCCCAACGACCCAAGGGTTATGGGACAAGTGAAGCGAAGTTTAGTGGAGAATTTACAACATTTCTCACATTTATTAGAAAATGAAATACTCGTTTATATTTACAACACTTCAGACATTGTCTCAGATACTGATAATATCTTTTTGGACTTAAACTAGTCTACAGCCAATTCTGACAGCGTAACTGTATCTCCATTTCTTCAGTTATTAAAGCCATTTTGTTAAAGTTGAGTTCCAACTCTTACGAGTAGAATCTTCTCAGCATGAGCCATATAAGCCGAAAACAGGTTAAGGCTTTTAAAACTAAACCAACTCTTAAAAAGAAACATTTAAATTAAACTTAAATTTAAAAACCAAAGAAAGTTGATGGATGGTGGTGATCTAATAGGCGCACAAGATACCCGGCTAAAATAGCATAACCGTAACGGTGTCCGGCTGAGTTTTATTTGAATAGCGGTCCAGAGTAACTTTATAATCTACTAACACCGGCTAATAGATATTTTCCAGTAATTTATATTTTCATATTTCAAAATGAGTGCATGCTGTTTATCCTCCTTTTAAAGGAACAACTTATACGTACAACTTTGTAATTAGAGTCTAATCGAGCAGTTATCTCAGAATTCAGCAATACCAAAGAGGCTCCTTCAAACAAAACACGTAATATTAAAAGTGGCCATTAGACTCTGTTTTATATTTACATTGTTTAAAAATTTTGGACATTCTCTTAATTAGTGAATCACGGAATCCTGTACGTAATCCGTGTTTTTTTTTTGGTTTTGTTTCGTTAGCATGCTGTAAATTTAAATAATTGCCCTACACTGACAGGTTCTGCATAATCTTTCTTTTGTTCACGCTCCGTAATTTCCACTTAGCCGTGTTTCACGCACCTGCTGTGTCCTACCTTCGCTCTTTCTTCCATTTACCGTAGCATTAAGTTAATTGCTACACTCATATGCATTTCTCTCGTTCGGAACGTGTCTTTGTTTCTTGAGCGTGCGCTGTGCATTTCGAAGGCCTCGGTTAGTTGCAAATACTTAGAATGATAATTTTAAGATGAATATTCTACTGAGTACACGGTAGGACTTATCAATTTCTTTGTTTTAACAGTACAGAAAATCATCCTCCTCTTTTAAGGTAGATGTTCATGACCAGATAGCATCATTCCTTATTTAGTAAAGAATCAGCGAAATACGTACTTTCGACTAAGGTGCGAACAGCTGACGAAAGAGTATTATCAGATTTCGTTAAAAGGATTTTCCAAAAGCGCGCTGTTTTTTCGGTTGGTAAGCCCAGCCACGTCGGAGCGGCTCTGCAGAAAAGAGCCGTTCGGACAAAAGTCAAAATAAAAATTCTTTTGAAAAAAATAAAAGAAACATCAAACAAAATAAACTACCAGGATTTTTTTTCTTTTCTACTTTATTTCATTTCATCGTTTGTTTTTTTTGTTTTGTTTTTTTTTAAAAATACAACAACATTATTTGGCATCATTTGTCCTGAGACGCTTTTGACAGCCATGTTGTGTTAATATTGGGATGGAAGTGCAATACAGGAACGATGATAGATTTTGGTTGCCTCTTGAAAACCTATTCCGAAGATTCCCGTCCAGCCTCAGTAGGAAATACTAACTTGTGCTGCCAGTAAAAAGTAAACTATGCTTCACAAACACAGTACCAATTTGTTTGTATGACAGTAGTCACTGCTCTGGACACAAGAGCGTGACGTTTGGCGACCCTGAAAACCTCGGATGACGGTAGCCAAATGAAAGACTTCCTGGTGCTAATTTAAAATGTGCTTCTGCACGAGTACGTCTACACGCGCAGTGTACGAATAACAACAGAAAGCCGAGATCTACGGGCGTGTTCGTTTTGTAATTTTCAAATATGAAAACTTAAAATTGACTTTGCAAATCAAACTTGTCTCTAAATTGCCTGCTGATTAAAATCTCATCTGATTGCACCGCTCGAACGCCCCTGACGTCACGCCATCTTGTCGTCGGTAGGCATGGCGTCATCGCTCCAAATATCCCGAACGGCTTTTATGCAATTTTTCCCGGCCACCATCTGCGATTTTTTTTCTTTTTCATTCGACTGAATTTCGGAAATGAATCTATTATTGAACATATCGTTAAAACGTATTATAAAAATAACAACAATACTGTTTTGTTCTAGACGTCTTTTCGGTGTGAAGCAGTGCGGCCTTAATCTCCCTAACCTCGACTTTGCCTTTCCTTCCATGTGTAAGGGAGATCGGGCTGGATGATAATTTATACTGTGCACGCATTGTTGTTATTATCACTGATACACAAATATAAATCGGTGGAACGAGCTTGTCGGCCACTACAGATGAAGTACCGATTAGTTTCTATCAGTGAATAGAATTCAGAGACAGCTGGGAATGTCGCTGCGAGAGCTTCTTGTTTTTTCTAGACACTCCGCTATATGTGGGCACTGTTCCTTTTAGCTTTTCTTAATATCGTTTTTTGAGCGATTTATGTCGCCTGCTCTCACTATGCTCGGGTTACCGCTATGATCATTGTACCCCGCTCAGCAGAACGTCAGCCAAAAACCAGAAAGATTTTGTTTTTAATGTCACCGAATAACTTTTCTTTTAAAATTTATATTCAGTAAACAGGTTTTTTTTAAAAAAAAAAACAACAACTAACTTTGTTAAAATGTATTTGTTACTATATAAAAATGATAATAGCAAAATAAAACTTCTTATTTTACTGGGTCAGGGTTAGGGCGCATATTGAGCAATCAGGTGGAAAGTAAGGCGTCCATCTCTAAACAGGGAATTGCATGGGTTGACGGACTAAGCTATTAAAAAAATTGCTTAACTTTTCCTTTTTCGTTACATTGGTGCGCTGTTGTTGTTTTGGTGAGTATTGTGTCCCTATAAAGTTTTTAATGTTTCGCGTCAGTCTTTTGCTAGGCACCGAGACGTTCTTATTAACATCTGCACCAGTTTTTCTAATATTTTATGCTAATGACAGTGGCCCCCGTCTGACCACGCCCTATTGATTGGCGTGCTTCATAAACCTGACATAAACACAAAAAGCTAGCGTCGGTTAATCAGGTACGCGGTACCTGCTTTACCTGCCCACATACTGACTTGACAAGCTATTATGTAATATCGCTCTCTCTCCCCCTTGTGTGATGACGTACTTTTTCTTTAAGCATCCAGTTAGATTCTCCCTTATTTTAGAGCGGAGAAGCGCAAACCGAATGTGTTGTGTTTGCTTCTACCTTGAAGTTATAAATACATTTTCCGGTTGTTTCCGTACGGTACTGGACACGAAATCTCTGGTGATTTATTTATTTAGTTATTTATTAAGTTGCATACTATTTAAAATTAACTTTTGGACAAACATTTTAAAGGACTCTATTGTTAATTTTGGGAAGATAACTCTGATTGGCACAAAATTCAGTTTTAGTAGAGAAATCGGCGTATATTTTACGCGTCGTCACACTCACACACTCACTCACACTCTCACTCAACTCTTTCACACACACTCACTCTCACACACACAGATATAGCAAGGAGAATGTTTGTTGCTAATTTTAACTTTGATGAATCATTTAATGAGATGTCATAAACTCTCTGAGCAACTTTAAATAAAAGAAAGTTGCCAGACGAACTGGTTTTTTTTTTTATAACTCTCTTTTCTTCGACGCGAGTTCTTACTCACGGTCAGCTTTGATGGTAATTTAAATAACAGCGGCTGAGGAAGCGCGCCAAATCCTTTCAGTTTCGTACGTACAAGAAGCCACCATCCTCGAAGCCGCCTTGCATTATTATCGGGGGTTGGTGTAAAAGCTGGCTCGGCGAAGATCTTGAAGTAAAAGCGAAAGGCGGGGTGGCAGGCAGACGTTATTATTTTCGTGCGCAGATGAATAAGGCCAAAAAAAAAAAGTGGTAACAACCAGATCGGGTCCGGGGCTGATAAAAGAAAAAAAAAAAGAAGAGAAGTTTGGTACGTCACGTGGTTTTTCTCTATGGACCGTAGTATCATTTTACTAGTCATCGTCTAGCTCTAATGCTGCTGTAGCCCGCGTGAAACGAATTGCTTAAAATAATTTTTTTAAAAAAAGAATCTTTCAGCCGAAAACACGCCATCGAACATGGACAACCAGAAAACAAAAACACCCCCCCCCCGTTTTGGTGGTGTCTAACCCGTTACAAGTATAATTAATGTGACCTAACAGAGTAACTCGGAACTTGTTAACGTCAGTGTTGCTGCGGTCAGGGTATATTATCACACGCTCCAACAAAAGCATCGTTGGTTATTCCGTTTATTATCTCGCTTTCTATGGCACGTTAATACCTCCCCCTCTTCTCTCCACGCTATAGCTGCAGTTTAAAACGAATGCTTATAAAAGAGGCAACTGTTAATCCAGGTGAAAATTTCGCCGGACGCGTCCTCGCTTATCTGATGGATAGTTTTTTTTTTAAGGGTTATATGCAGCCTGTTCGTGTATGTGTTTTGAAGACCGATAACGTTTTCTTCTTTTTAGACTATTTTAACTTACACACGCGCACACACACACACACACACCATGCTGCATTGATGCCTCATTCTCTTAGCCTAGCCTAGCCAAACAGGCCCGTCTACACACAGGCAAATTCTTGGCAATACATTTCGTTCCTGTTTGTCTCTTGTTCCACATTCCACTCATACCCGTCTGCTTATGCCATTTAGAATGAGATAGCCGGCGAGTTGGTTCTGAGCGGGTTCTAAACTATCGAAGTCGCAATGGTGATAAACGAGCAGTTTAAGACGAAAATTACTTATTGAAAATGCGCACTTGATGTATTTTCAAAAGAAATGATTTTCTCCGAATTTAGACACTGGACTGAAGAATGGTAAGCAAGGAACCACGACTTTTTAAAAAAAAAAAACAACAAAAGAAAAACGATTCAACAAACAGATATATGCACCGTTTATATTCAGCGCGACCTGAAAGGGGAAAAAAATTCTTTTGTTGAAAAATGCTACAGTTATGGTCTCTTCGTATTAAATGATTGATTTTGTTTTTACTTGCAGCATCGTTCAGAAACCCGCCGCACGACGCAGAAACTGATTCAAAATGTCTTTACTGAACGTCTTCAGGTATGTTTGTGTTATTACTGTTACTGCCATTACATTGATGGAATATTACTGTCAGTATTCGAAATAGATTATTTTCAAGTGTTGATGTCTGCAGCAATCATCGTCATATATTAACAGTTTTATCTTTATTACTTATATTAATATAATCTGATTTAAATTCAGAAAGCTGAGGGAGACATTTATATATATATATATATACACACACACACATACATACCCACACTTCTATGGTTGTCTATTCTTGAAAGGATCTATAGCTGACTCTACTTTTCATTCTCACTTTTCGATGTCAGCAAACTGTTGTTAATATTATTGACTCTCACTGGCGTTCGATCCAATGTTTATATGCGTTTACCTGAAAATACAAGAAATTCGTGCTAAGCAAAGAAAAAAACAGGTTAATAATAATAATGATTAGCGATATAATGACGACGATAAATAAAACTGAAATATGACTGTCGCTAGCTAAATTAAAATGGAAATGAAATATATTCACACGTTGACCTTAAGGTCATTATACTTTCTGAGAATTTTGTCTGTTATGGCTGTCGACAGACTGCTGCTGATGGTGATTTGATGGAACCGGCCTCGAAAATGCTTGGATTTTACCTACCTTATTTACCCATATTTCAGAAAATCTTTGTGCTCGAGGGTGGAGGGCTTCTCGTCATGCGAATAAATGATTTAGAAATGTCAGATGAACAGAATTTGGAAAGTTGTATCAATGGTTGTGTGTGTGTGTAAAATTCCTACAATTTCTTTCTTTCTTATTTTTTGGAAATCATGAACAACTTGAATTCATTTATCTTACTGTTGTCATTTTCCCGTCGGTAAAATGTTTCCTGGCTACGCGTTGAAATACCAAACGTTTGTTGAATGGTTTCCAACAAACTCTCCCACATTTCAATACAACTTGTACGACCAACAAAAAAAACAAAGGGTTTGGGAGAAAAATCTCCCTTGTTGTTCTTTTTTGTTTCAATTTAATCACGCAGTTTGAGCGTTTTGTTCCTATTTTTCATCGATTGAGGAACTTCTGGCGAACTTTACCGCTAAGCGGCACGGGTAATGGATACTTTGCATGTTGAACGCAGCCTCGTTCTGACTGCTGCTTTCTTGTTTTGTTAAGTGCGGCTTCATAGGTGATGTAGTGACGTTTGGTACACGAAGGCTTCTTTTTCAGTGCACACTCACAAACTCGCAAAACATGGTGGAACGTAGCTTAGCGCTGCCCAACCTTCTCTAACTAACCGAACCTTTAATAAGAAAATAAGATAAAATCTGCAAAAAGTAAAATCCAGTCTTGTGTTTCAAAACAGCAGATAAAACGAAAAAAGGAAGACAAAAGTAAAGACTGTCACGAGATGGATATGCAGTAAGGAGGAGAGAGAAAAAACAATGTGATTGTAGTTTCTCAAATGAAGTTGAAGCCTGAATATTTGAAAAGTGATGCACCTAGAATGCTATATGGTAGATTATAATTTTGAAGAATATGATTCCCGCACAAATGCACGTGGTCAGAAATTTGGATCAGATTTTCGAATCTGTATATCACTGGTCCACTATATAGACTCTGCCCAGCAAGTTGTCATTAGATGGCCTTTCGAATATGATTAGACACCTACTTGGAATGACTATGTACTCTTTGCTTCCTTACACACGTCGTGCAGAGGGTTTTTAGAATCTTTTGACCGTCCCCATATATTGATTTTTGTACAAGATGGACGCGAGTGAAATGAATCAACAGAGCAAAAATAATTTTCGCCATGGTTATTGTTTCCATTCCTTTTTGTTGGCTGTAATGGCAAATAAAGTTATGTGGAGAAGAGTTCTCGAATATAGGATCATTAATCATCTCATGTTGGCGAAGAATCGTTTTCAAGAAAGAAAATGCTACCTGCTCATGCCTTCGAAATGTCACGTGGTTTCTTGCCGTTGTTACAGATGTATACTGATAGTTCACTAACAGAAGCACTGCAAAACCGGTTAACCAAACTCTTGAAATTTCTGAAATCATTCGTGGTGAAAGTGAGATTAGGTTTGCAGCCAAGTAGTCAATGATTGTTTTAAACTATAGACTTTTAAAATTCTATTTCTTTTTAATTTGTTTTTCTACAAATGCTTTTTTCTGTTGATAATACAGTACAGTAAATCCCCATAGCTACTTTTTTTGTTTTTTTTTCTGAGTAATTTTGATGCATTTTTTCTTCATTTTTCATTAGTAGTTTCAATTAAAACAACAATTTATTTATTAATTTTTTTACTTAAGATACTACTTCCTTTCAATTATTTTCTGATGCAGTCGTAAATGACATTAATATCTACAGCGCTCTTGTTAATGCGAACGACGAAAACTTTCCCAGAATAATTTCTTTCATGAGAATTTAGAAAAAAAAAATGTTCACAATTTTACACACAAATCGGTGGCGGCTTGAGCAATTACTGTACTTGCAATATTAATTAACGTTAAATATTCAGCTGTTTAATACAAGAGCGAATGGAAATACAGACGATCACGTGATCATTTTAAATCTTGACATTCTGAGTAGTTTTTTTTTTTTATTTTCTCAAAATTATTAATATTCTTAAATTATGTGTACTGAAAAACTGGAGGCATGGGGGCCTCATCTGTAGATAATCGTAAACAAAACATCCATCGGTAATTTGTGTCAACGGGTTACGAAGAGGTAAATTTATAAGAGTCTCTCTCTCTCTCTCCTCTCTCTCTCTCATCTCTCTCTCTCTCTCCATCTCTCTCCTCTTCTCTCTCTCTCTCTCCATCTCTCTCTCTCTCTCTCGCTCCATCTCTCTCTCTCCATCTCTCTCTCCTCTCCATCTCTCTCGCTCTCTCTCTCTCTCATCTCTCTCTCTCTCTCTCTCTCGCTCGAGAAAGCTAGCTAGCTCATCTCTCTCTCCATCTCATCTCTCTCTCCATCTCTCGCTCCATCTCTCTCTCTCCATCTCTCTCTCTCCTCCATCTCTCTCTCTCTCGCTCTCTCCATCTCTCTCTCTCTCTCTCTCTCCATCCATCTCTCTCTCTCTCTCTCTCCATCTCTCCATCTCCATCTCTCTCTCTCTCTCTCCATCCATCTCTCTCTCTCCATCTCTCTCTCTCTCTCTCTCCATCTCATCTCTCTCTCTCCATCTCTCTCTCCATCTCTCTCTCTCTCTCTCTCCATCTCTCTCTCTCCATCTCTCTCTCTCTTCTCTCCATCTCTCTCTCCATCTCTCTCTCTTCCATCTCTCTCTCTCTCTCTCTCTCTCCATATCTCTCTCCATCTCTCTCTCTCTCCATCTCCATCTCTCTCTCTCCATCTCTCTCCTCTCTCTCCATCTCTCTCTCTCTCTCTCCTTCCATCTCTCTCCTCTCTCATCTCTCTCCATCTCTCTCTCACTTCTGCGAGCAAACAAATGCTGCTGACTCACGTCTGCTTCAGTGAAAAGCCCCCCCCCAATTCAGAATAAGGGAATAAGGGACGACAGTACATGACTAAGAGAGCGAGTGAGTCAAATTAATCAAAGAAATTGCGCCAACAACTCGCGAGCCAACCCAAAATCGCGCCATTGAGAACCGCGGAGACGCTGATGTTCGGAGAAGAAACTCCACCGCGAACCATACAATTTTTTTTTAAAAAAAAAATATATATATATATATACTGGATAATCCGTGCGGTGGTAAAAGCGGATGATCGAACTTAAAGATATTTTCCTATGTGACCTATGCCATCCACGCGGATTACAACTCACGCGCTCCGGCTCCGCTGCGCCGCGCACGCGCCAAATGGTACCCCCCCACCTAAGTCGATCACTCCACCGTAAAGAAAGAAACTGAAGCTACGACAAGAAAAAAGGTGAAAACAAAACGTCACTGAAAGAAGTTCCGATAGAGCAGATAAATGAATATAATTGGCGCAGGTAAAATAAAATTTCTGTTTGTTGCTCCTCTCTCTCTCTCTATTTTTTTTTTTATTCTTTAGATTTACTTTTTTAAAAAAGAAAATATCGAGATAATCCGACTTAGGTGTTAGCAGTCACATGGCTAGAAAATCTACCGTTTTCCTGTGTGAAGTGTATGCTGCTGTGGCTTGAAAAGCCGCCACCTCATAAGGTACTACTTGCGTGGGGCCTTTTCCTGAGCCTCATTGGTTTCCAGTGTTGTTTCTTTTTCAAAATATCCGACCCCGGTCGTTTGGAGGGTTGGAAGGTTTACGCAGTGTTCAAAATCCAAGTACGAATTACTTACAAAACATCTCCGACCACCGTAACTTAGCTGGTTTGCAGTTTCCATATGTTAACTGTTGTGTGCATCGAGGGCATATGTCCTTTGTTGGATCATCAGCAACTGAAAACAACTGCGGCTCATCATCGGCCGGCAAATCTTAACACATCTCATGACTTGTGAATAATTTATACCGTTGCTGCTGGCTGAGAAAGTTACGTACGAATTAAAATAAGCTCGTCCAAAATCGATATGGATACTGGTAAAATAAATGAATGCATTTTTGCGACGGAAATTCAGTTTTCTGGCTTTACACCGTACAAAGCTGTGACTGAACGTGAGCCATTTATATACACGTGGTTCAGCGGGCTTAATAATAATAATAATAATAATAATAATAATAATAATAATAATAATAATAGTCTGTTAGGTTGGAGGCAGTAAAGAATTTCACTTCAGTTTTGTAAATTAAAAAAAAAATGAAATAAGACATTTTCTCAGTTTAAGACATGCATAAATGTTACTATGGCAACACGTAGAAATCGAGCAACTCATTTTTTTTTGTGTCATCGTCTTTTTTTGAGACGTTCGCTCTAAACTGCACGTGCGTGTCGACCAGATACCACCGGTTGCAAGATTTGAGTTATCCGCTTTTCTTTTTCTTTTGTAAACCGTCGTCTTCTCTCTCCATCTCTCCATCTCTCTCTCTCTCTCACTCACACACACACACACACACACACACACACACACGAACACAGATCGATTGCTGTGTAGCCGGCCGACAATCGAGATTTTTGGATCCTCACATGACATTGCTAAATTTCCTCGTCTCTTCCAAACCGCCATTTTTTTAGCCAGCAATCCTGACTTTGACTCCGACAGTACATCTCCCCGTCTTATTTCCGGGGAATCCGTTGTTTTTTCTTGTTGTTTTGCTTGTTTCGGTGGGGGGTGGGGGGGCTTCTTCCACACGCTCATTGGCACAACTAGAGATGAGAAAGCGCAATGGTATATGATTGGAAAATCGCCATGGCAACACAGGTATTTATTTTAAATCTCTCTCTTTCTCTCTCGTTAACATTTTTTTAAAGGCAGGAATCTTCCTTCCGAGTAATTGATTAATTCTCTTCCTTTTCTTTGTTTTTTTTTCGCTCGCTTTGCATAAATTCGGACGAACGGTTCGCAGTTTGTGACGAGGGCAGATTCCCGGTGGCCTCGCTCCAGCTGACGACAACAGCAGGAAATGCCGAATTATTTCAGTCGCGACGCAAACTCGTTGACTTGAAACAGTCTGTAAAACAAATCATAATAATAATAATAATGGAGCAAGGGTTCAGGAGCTTATATAATTCAATAAAATTATTGGTTCCAAGCCGCCTATCTCTCGCCCCCTCCCACTGCTGACTGAGAAGATGGTGGTGGGTCCCGTCTGCACCACGTTGATTATTGATTTTAGTTCCTATGCACATTTGAGTGTAATCGTTGGTCGCGTGCAGAACGCACCCTGCTGTCGATAGCTGGGCGTACTTCAGCCTGCTTCACGTTCCGGCGCCTTACGTGGTTGCTTGTGCTCCCAACATCGTTATTCTCTATTTTCACAAATATTCCACAGCAAGCAGCGTCTAAAAACGAGACATTCCTGCTGCAGAAGTTTACTGATGTACATCACAAGAAATCAAAGCGGAAACATCCGTTTTCATTCTCACGCGCTGACGAGTAGTTTATCAACGTCTAGAAACTGATTCTTCGATTGCGGCCGATCGCCTGTTTTCCTGCGGTTTTGTCTGAGCGCAAATGTTGCCGGTTCTTCTGGAATATTTGCGTTCGGTGTTCAAATTATGGTTGGAGGTGGAGAGGACGGCAAAGAACAACGTTGCAAAATTTGCATCAGATCCTGTTTGTTATGTATATTTAGTCTTGTCGTGCACTTCCCTGATCACGGGGTTAGGGGGGGGGTTGCGAATTCCCGCGAGACGAGCGATCGGGTGCCTACGTACTGGCTGGAGTTAGCAGGACCATTCACTTCTCAGCGTAGGAAGCCGCGAGCGAGAGCATCCACCATAGCTCTTCATTTTAAGAAAGCAGAGAGCTTGGATAGAAAACGCTCAGAAACAATGTATTTAAACGACATGAAATGTCATGCTGACACCACGTAAAGGTGGTCGTTTTGATCTGTTCAGTCATAAAAGATGAAGTGGTGATAACCATTCGTTCAGTGAAACGAGCTCTGTGGACGGGGAATTTTATTTTTTAAAATCTCTTAACTAAAAATGTACATAAAGCTAAGATATTTTAACAGCTTATAAAGAAGAATTGTAACCAATTACTTAGTAGGAGTCAATAAAATTTTTAATTACTAAAACAATTTTTTTAAAAAAATAACTGCACAGTCGTACCAAACTCGTCATCTTTCCCCATCTAAATTATACTTTGAAAATTAAACAAAATAGCATTGTATTTAGCAGAGAGTCTTTTATCTTATGCCACACATGTAGTCCTTGTACAGTTTGGTCAGTTTCGAAGTATAATCTGCGGTTTCCATTGCAAATCCTCCATTTATCTTTAATAGTTGAATCCCTAATCTCTCAATATTTGCTTCTATTAAAAATCAAAGCTGACAGTATTGGTAATAGTTATGGAAGCATATACATATGGTAAGGACAAACAATGAGTAATTGCAACTGAGAGACGTACGTAATACACAATGCATTATTACAGATAATATACAAAAATAAAATGAATACGTTGTACATTGTCCAAATATCCTGTAGCACTTTCTACAATTCATCCAAGGTGTTTGGTTTGCTGTTTCACTTTCACAGTAGCCATATAATCTCATCTACCATAAAAGCCATATTTGTAAGTGCCTCAGTTTTTCACCACAGTCATTATTTACTTTGGATCATTGTCATGTTGAAAGATGAATCCACAGCCAATGAAATGTCTTTCTGAAAGAATGGTATGACGGATGAGGACCTGCCTGTGCTCGTCGACATTCACTGTACTTTTTATTTTATCCCCACCTTTATATTCATATACCCCCAATCCTTCGCTGTAGCTGTTGTACACTGACTGTTATACCGCTCCCTGGTCCGCCTTCGAATAAACTTGATAATTTCCCCAGACAGCTCAAACTTGGACTCATCCGTAAAGAGCAGCTCCTTCCAGGTTCGGTCATCCCACTGTTTCATTTCTGCTGTCCATCTCAGCCCCGCCGTCTGGTTGCCTGTCCTCAGCAAAGGTTTACGGCCAGCTACACACCTAGAGATACCGACCGCTTCATGCTGACATGTATCTTACTGTTCTTGAAGAAACGTTAGCGCCCCTACTTACATCTGGGTCATTCGAAAGATCTCTCCTGGCTTGTCGTCTGTCACGTAGGGGACATACCCCGAGGTAATTAACATCACTTTTAAAGAATATGGGATTTCTTTCCCAACCCTGCCTATTGTCAGCAGTGCCAGTTTCACATATCCTTCTCAGATTATTGCATACAGCTCCTTTTGAAACATGAAGTCGGGCTTCTACCTGCCGCGTGGAGTAAATGTCACTAGCTAAGATGTTTTTATACACGCTTTTCACGCGATATTTCCTTCCCAGAAGACAGTATTCGCCACACTATAACGATATCCTTGCGTCACTTTCTGATTGCTGGCATGACAACCAATCGCATCGCGTGTACTATATTAGTACATGACTTTACTTTGGAGCATTTTGTTTTTACATGTGACGTGATTATATCACGTGTTATTTGAATTTTATACGTAGTTTCAACTGTTTCCATAATAATTTACAAATACGGTATTTAATAGGAATCCCTAAAACAAATTTTTAAAAACGTAATCCTATTAATAATTCACCTTTATATATTTGTATTATTTATTTATTTATTTATGTATTATTATTGTTTACACCAGTCATTTTTACGGAAATTTTTTTATATAAAAGGTAAACTGAACAAGAAATATTCGGTTTACGGAATCTACACGGCTAAAGCAGCCGTTGTTTGGAGGAATAAAACATTTTAGTCTGTCTTTTGGCGCACGAGAAAACTTCATGTTTGCCCTTTCAAGTCAAAGTGCCCGCAAACAGGTCGGAAGTTATTAGGATCACTTTTTCTCTTCTCAAAACCTGGCATTAGAAAATAAAACAAAAAACACACACGCTCATTATGCCCGGTGCTCGCTCGCTCCTTCCACACTCGCACTCACTCGAGAAATGCGCACAGTTTACGTCTTTAGGTGGAAGTTAACGACGTCTTACACAACGAAAACTCTCGCAATAACAAAATGTAAAACTTCCGACTTGGACTGAATACTAATCGCTGTCCTTATATTTTTGAAACAGCGTAAATTTTAATTCGTTAGTTCAAGATGAGAGAATGTGTGAGGCAAGATTTCTTTGATTATTGTTAATTTTTTATGAGTATATCGTAGATTCTAAAGAAATTAATTCAGTTGGTGGTCACGTTACCGTCAGTCCACTTTTGGACTTTAAGCACCATTGGACTAATATCCGTACTTAGGAATAAACGGTTACACAGAAAGATATAACAGTGATTCATCACGAATTATGCTTCAGATAAGTTTTTCTCTCCTTGTACTTGATCACTTCCTTTACAATAGAACTGTCTGCAATGCGGAAAATTTGCGGCGACGCAATTAATTCACATGTGGATTAAACAAAGACACACAAGCCTGTCTTCTACGGTAAAAACTCTCAGAAACAGAGATCGCCCCACCTCTCTCTCTCTCGACGGTAGACTCAACGGCATAGCACATTTTATTTCAGGTAAACCAGTGCGTTCTTTCAAAACGTTTACCTTATTAATAGCAACAGCACACCAAACTCATTGAATTTGTTCCCTTAACATTCATTCCCAATTTTTGTTTTCAGTACAAATTGATTAATTTTAATCTTAGTTGCATATCATGGTTCGTTTGCTGCTTTTAAAAATTAAATATTTAAATTACTGGGCCCTGGCTTGAATACAGGCTTACTGAAGTTACGTGATTCTTTATACAAGAACGTCCCATATTTTATTGGAGATTCTGGTTAGTGCTTGACCTTTTCTGTCACCCTGTGGTCCTGCGCAGCCGCTATAATATTAATATCTGGAGGTCTTAGTACATCAATTTATTAGTGTCTATCGTTCAAGCATTTTTAGCTGAAGGTAACGTTACAATATTGTCAGTCCACTTCGCATTGTCATTATCATGTTGCACGATGCGTTCAGAACAAATGAGTTGGGGCCAGGTGGTCGGTCACCTGACAGGTTACCAGGGTGTTTAATGGAATCTTCCAGCGCCATGCTTTTCTATAAATATTGCACAACTGCTTGTCGTGCGGCTGCTCCGTCCTCTCTCCCAACGTACTGCTTCTGCTAGCTTCCTCTTCGTAAGAATCATTTCTCAGAACAGATAATCATGCTTTCACTGCCGTGTGTTTTTTTTGGTGGGGGGAGTGGTGCCAGCTGACAGAAAGACACTAGGGCCTTATGGGCAAAAATGAACCACGGGGTTCCTGAAATCTGGCAACAAGCTAATCCTTCATCAGGAGGGGGGGGACGGGGCGCTGCCACCGTAGAGCTGTGATCGATCAAAACGCTTCTCGCTAAAAGCGACAAACGAGGCGAAATCCATCGCCAATGAGATTCTGTGATCCGTGTGGAGACGTGCGTGGGTGGGAGGAGGGTGGACACCGGGGTTCGCGGCTCCGTCTGCCGGGGTCCAGTCGTTTTACTAATGATGTTCTAAATGCGGACTGACTCCGAAAGAAGCCGCTTAATAAAAATAAAGCAGACACACAAATCCCGGGAAAATTTGTTTTTAGATCTGAAGTTTAAAAATATTTACTTTTTGTTATTCTGAACCAATTTTCCATTCTCGGTTGTTGCTGTTTTTAAAATGATTTTATAAAAAATATCGAAACTTTCTGCCAGTGATAATGGTAGAGCCGGGCACACGGAATTGGCCACATCAACAGAATGGTTGTTGGGGGGGGGACATCTATGTCATACAGTTATTATGTTAAAGGCATTCTACGTTAAAAAACAAATTTCTTAGACATGTGTATCGTGATTTTCTTTCCCGGAAGTGATTTACGGTTTTGTCATGTTCGAGCTACGAGAGGATGTGGAGCAGCAGAGGTTGGGCGAGCCGCCATGTTCCACAAGCTGCTGCAGTTGATTACGCCACCAGACCGGGAGTGGCTGTTGTGCGGCTGTCAGCAGCGATTTGACCGAGACTGGGGTGGGGGGGGGGGTCAGTGTGAGCGAGAAGTGGCTGCTATATCGATCTCTGCAATGGTTTTGTTTTATCTTATTTCATTTCATTTATTTATTTATTTTTGGTTTAAGTTTTCTTTAATCGTCATGCCAGCTGAAATCTGGTGCGAAGAAATTCCGGAGGGGGACGGGCCACAAGCGAGCGGACGTCTTCACGGATTCAAGGCGTACCGGGTGAAAGAGATGTGACGACGGAGGCTGGCTGCTACATCTCGGCAGAACCGGTCAGCTTGCGGAATGCCGTGGCTTTTACCGACCTGGTCAGTCTGTAGAGTCGGGGTGTCATTGTCAGTCTGAGTGCACTCTTCACGAAAAGTGTTAAATTTGACTGGGATTTCTTGCAACAATTTAATTTCGCTGAAATACAAGACACAGAAATGGCGATAAATGGGGTTGTGACGAGTGAGAATTCATTTAGGATGTATATTAAAGAAAAGCGTTGTATATAAATTCCTGTTACGTATTATTTACACATGAATGACGTCACTGTCTGTTAGCTGTAGTGATATCATTTCTTGAACGTTATACATTTATTTGTTTAAAATTAGTTTTAAATTCAACCTCTTAGGTGGGTGGGTAGTCTTATTTTATTCTCTGCTTTATTTACTATAATCTATTTCTGTTTGATTTTGCTTATCGATAATCATTTGTCTTCTCTCTGGATTCTTGCACAACGCTGCTTCTCGATAGGCGAACTTATCGAAGACACGTCCTACGTCGATTACCGCACGGCTGCCGGTCTGCTTTTAACTGCTGGTTCCAGGATTTTGCGGCAGTTTTCCACGAAAAGAAAAAAAGAAGCTAACATTAACACGAAATAAGCCCTCATTTTCACCCCTCTCAGAAAAAAAATTTGATTGTCAAAAATGAACATTCGAATGTACATCTGCAATTGCAGTGTCATACGTAACATGTCTAACATTATTCAAATGAACACGAGTCTCTTGCTCATGGAAAATGCCCGAAATTCACGGTCATCGACTGGCATATGCGACGTATTCCGGTTGTCCTAACATACTCCATGCGAGGTTCCTTCGTGGGAAATTTGTGAGACGCATGCCGTTCACTCTTTCCTCGTGCAAAGACGATTCTTATTGTTTCGGCATCAAGCACCTGTGCTGTACAAACAAGGAAAGTGAACGAACACAATTTATCTTACATTTTTTTAAAGCTTTCGTATTTAACTTGGTATTTATATGGCATTAAATGTAGGTAAATGTCAGGTAACATGAAAATGTTCTTTTGAGTCTTTAATGCAGTTATTAGAGATGAATGAAAGATTAGCTTTTGTTCACTGAAGTTAGTTACGGTTTAAAACATTTAAACAGATTCATCCGGAAAATTCTCTCTCTCTGATTATATATAAAAAAAAAACTAAATCTGGCAGCCTTTAATTAGATATATATGTTTCATGTCAATTAAAATATTTTGCATTTACATTAATGACTCCCACGCGCGTCGTAGACCACTTGACAATATTAATGTTATTTCTGCTGTGACGGTGGAAAACGTAACTGCTTTGCGGTCGAAACGGTCTAATGACAAAAGTGCAAAATCGTTTAGCTGGATACTTGACTATGGGAACGGTCGTTATGAAAAGGAATGCATGTTATGAATTACTGAAGTTGAAACTTTATCACTATTACGTAAATAAAGACTAACTTTTAAAGTCCAATCCTTCGTAGAAATACGCAGTAGGAAAATCCCAAGCCAGCATGGGATGGACGGACCATCTGAGTTAGTAGCTTTAGCAGGCCAGTTGTTGATGCATACATGTCTGCTATTTCTTTGTTTGGAGTTTTCATCATTGCCACTCACTAATACGTATACAAATCAATAAAATAATTGATTTTGTTGTTGCTGTTCGCGTTGTCTTAGCTTGGCGAGAAAAGCAAGCCACACAGACTCTTAGCGGTGTTTAGTCTGTACCAGTCTCTCACCTCCGGAACCGACAGCTCAGCCAGCCATTTTTTTTTCCGGCCGTTAACACGAGACCGTAAAAATGATACCTAAAATCCGAAACTGTTGTTTTATTTATTTTGTTTTTGCTATTATTTACTATCAGACTGCTACTTAATTTTTTAAAAGTAAATAAAAAAGCATGCTTAATAAACTTTTTACTAATTATTGGAATATGGACGCTATATAAAATATATTGGGAATTGTCAAAAAAAGAAGAAAAATGTTATGTACTGTTTGGTAGGTGTGGCTTCGTATATTTGTAATTCTGAATGACTTCTACACAGTCGGAAAACCCGAGTGACTTTTCTTTTTTCTTGTTATTTATCACTAAAACGAAAGTAGGCATCATCGTTATCTAGCCAAGGGCGATAAAGCTCGATGAAGTATTTAATTAACAGAGAAAGGAGGCTTCTGCAATAGTTGTCGATGGTGGGTGAAAGGGTTAATCAGCTTTAAAAAAAAATCGATGAATACTCCTTTAGACATCAAGACATTGTATAATATAAACCATAACGGTTTTTTTTTTTTATCATTTGTACTCACTGCACTATAGCATGTATTGTATCGTAGATCGATCGACAACAGGGTGTTTTAAAAACCAGGGCGAGCTAGCAGGCTTGGCTCAAGTGTAAGACAGGGTTTTCTGCCTTTGTTGTTGTTTGTTTGTTTACTGTGCCTCTTTTAAAATTACAGAAAAAGCCAGCAGCAAAAATAAAATAGAGGAGGAGAGAGAGGGGAGGGTGAAAGCACAGGAAGTGTTGTCGTTTAGTTGTCTAGAAAATAACGATGTCTAGAGGACTTCCTGTTGCTTACAAGCAGACACGACAATGACTGAATTATGTTGATGGCAAGCGGCAGAAAGACACGTGTCAGTGCCATACCAGTTCTCTGCCCTTGAATCTGACCACGGTACTGCTATCACACACACAAAGTCTTTCATCTTTTGGCAAAGGCACTTTCAGGCACTCTTTCACATACCAGGTCGCTTATTATTATTTTTTTTTTAAATTTGATTTTATAGAAAAAGTAGTAGTAATAATTTTTGTTGTTTTTCCATCAATAAAAATCTTTTAAAATTTGTATTATTTTATTTTCTATCTGAAGCTGTATTTACTTATTTAATTACCACCAACTTTCAGCCCTTTCCCCTTGAAAGACAAACGCATGCTTTTAGTCTACTGTGACGTCACCCATCATTCAGAGAGAACTTTACCGGCGGCTGCACCACGTTATTTGTACTGTGCCAAACAGCAAACCGCAGACACTAGGTTTGTTTCCTACTTAGTGAGCCGGACAATGATTTCACTCTCACTGTGTCCTATTTATACATTCACCAATGACTTTTGCATAAAGTGCAATTAAGAGGGTTAAAGGTAGGAAGTAGTCAGTAGAAATCATTTCACCTTAGTTATCTGCCAACGCTGTACATCTACGCGTAGTTTGAAGTTTAATTATTTCGTGTTTGAGGCTGATTCCTCAACGTGCCAACCGTCGCCGTAGATGGCATGCTTGACCTAAATCCTCTTCAGCTTTCCCATTCCATACGGAACACATTCTTTCCAAACATCCTTTAAATAACACGCACACAAGACAAACGGACATACATGCATGACGCTTCCATATATAATACGCCTAAATCTATCAACCTCCAGAAAAAACACTACAAATATTCTCTCTCTCAGTGTACAAAATATATGAATATATTTTTATTGAAAACCCATATCTTTTGAAAGAAAATAATGCTTTATGATCTTATTACTGCCAATATGTCAGGATAGTTATAATGTAGTAATTTCGAGAGAGCCAGAAAGTTACGCTGGCTTTTCATATTTATTTACTACTACTTTATTACTTTTTAAAATTTTTTTAGAAATTGAGAAATTTCTGATTCTACGAATACTGTCCTCTTTTTATATCTAACGGGCTATGACTGACTAAAAGTGACTCTAAATACCATTCGTTTTTCAATACCAATTTTCGTTTCGTCGTCTTTTTTGCTTTGCTTCCACCGAGATTCTTCATTCAGAGTTATTTCCCTTTAACTGTGCAGATACTAAAGTTATCTCAACTTGGGTGCTTCCAGTATCTCCTTTAGTATTTTAAATTTATGAACTCGCGATGGTGGTGTGATTGATCAAACACTCATAGCACAGAAGCACAAAACACGTCGCTTAAAATGAGCAACATCAATTTCTAAATGGCGTACAAAATCTCCCTGTCCGCTTTTAATGGACAACAACAAGAATGCGATTTTAGCTGCTTTCATCTTGGCAGATAATGGATAAAATCCGTATATGATAATTATTAAAATAATGGAATAGCGTACATAAAATTGAAGCTTAAGTCAATAAAAGATTTAAAAAGGTGGCCCAAACGGTCTGTAAAATACAATATGAAACAGCACTACCTTTCACGTTGTTAAAGAGGTAAAAGTGTCCAGCCTTACGCTTGTGACGCCAAGACTGAACAAGAGACGGATGGGTTTGTTTTATAAAGTATGCTACAATGTACCAACGGTTACTCTTTGCATACACACCTCCAAAATCATAAAACCTAACGTGACGCAGAGATGCTTCAGCACATTAAACTTTGTTGTTTAATGACGTCACAGTTTCGTACCTGATGACGTTTTGCCCCTCGTAGAACCTCGGCGTGTCCATATTACTGACCGACGCGGCGGCGCTTTTCGGCCAACACAAAACCTGTTCAGGGACCGTTGCAAGTCCACTAAGGTTTGTATTTCTCCTATTTTCATTATTATTAAAAATAAAAGTTATTGAATTGAATTTTAATTTTTAAAAATGTGTTGCGCGGTTCTTTGAATTGCAGACCCCTATCTTCTTATCCATTGCTGTCTTGTAAATTCTGTAAACTTCGTGATTGATCAGGGCTCCGGGCAAACTTTTAAAGGTGCGCGACTCTCAGCAATCAACGAAAGATGTGATTACGGCGCACAAAGCACAGTAATAAAATCAACAGGTGTTGTAATTATAGCCCTGGGAAAGCCAAACTTCAGACGGATAGAGAAATAAAAGCAGAAAATTTGAGTTTAATTTTAAATATATGGGGTGTCGTGAGTTAATATAGTTTCCTAAAGAAAACAAAATAAAATCGAATGCATAAATTGCTAATTTTTATTATGATGTAAAAACTAAAATTTGCAAAATATTGAAAAATGACGAAATTAGGTCCACCAGTAATCAAACTTACTTATATATTGCAGACAGAGAGCATCAGTCAATCAGTTTACACTACCCGTCATTGCTTCTTTTTTAACCTTAATATTTCATCTCATTGCATCTTCATATTATTTTTTAAAAACATATAATTTTGAAAGATGACCTTTTAAGCGCTTAAGGATGTCTAGGGAACATTATAATCTATACGTAAACGACGACCACACCCACAACTCCTGTTTCCCACACATGCTTGCAGGGTACGAGTTATAAACCAGTGGGAATAAAATAAGTTGGGATCCTGTTTTCAACTTGGCCTGCGGTCGTCAGGGGCAGTCCGTTTGTAGTGGTCGGTATGATATGAACGGCATCGTCGTTAGGTGTGCACATTATCGTGTATATTGCTCGCGCCAAGCACATTCCCAGGCACCGATGTCACAGCAACACGATGCAGACACAGTGTGTAAGCACACTGACTTCAAATGGTTCTGAGTGGCCGGCTAGGTAATTTTATTTCAATCTTTTCCAGTCCAAGATGGATTTTTACTGGAAGGATGCGGTAACCTTGGTAGTACACTAAATTGGCTTCTACAGACGTTGCAGGTCTGATGGACAAGCACTAGCACTAGGGCCGTAGTTTTAGGACCTTTCAATGGCTTTTAGCTGTTGCCATTGACGAACAACCAATGCTGAAAGAAATGTCCCGGCTCTTCTTCCTGAATTGTGTCCGGGGTTGCTTCCTTTAGGATGTATCAGACACGAGACCATTTTCGGCGTGCCACACAGGAAGCAGTGAAGGTCATGTATTATGGTAACCGGCGTATGGAAATTTTCAGGATTTAGAAACGTAAAACTATCAGGATGTAGGGTTTTCTTCCTCTTTTAGACAGTAGCAAGCCTGAACCGAGTAAACTGACATATTAATAATTTGGTCGATGCCTCTGTTTCCTGCAGATGTACCTAATGCCCTGCCATGCCACTTCTCTATCGTGAAGTTCATTGACGGAGAATTCTTAGAAAATCATATAAGTAATCATCATTTAGAAAGTGCCCTTCCATGCATAACACACTCGTCTCCTTCGAGAATTTGTTCATTTTATTAATATTAATTATGCAATTAGATATCACACTATCATAAACTACTAGTAAAAATCAGTTTTCTCTCCAGAAATTTTCATTCTTTGTAGAAACAGCAATAATTATCTAAAACGTGGACAAGTTTTCCCCGACTAGGAATTTGACGTCTTTCCCTATTTTTCTGCACGTATATACATTTTCCCACACAGCTAAAGGACAGAACTAAAGGGTATTTCGAGTGTCTTTAGGGGTGCGATGTGCTGGGCAGTGGCTGGCTGTGGTTTGTGAAGTGCTGCTCTGAACGTTCATATCGGTTACTGGAACTAAAAGAAATGGTATTTGTGTTCCGCTGTTAAATGGACATGAAGACACGATTTTGAAGAGTCTAAATGAAATCTTGGATAATTATTTTCAATTTATTTTATTTTACAGTTGTCGTTGGCTGCGCGTGCTCGCGTGTCATTAACATACTTGCGCGGGTGGTGAGGTTTGTTTGTTTGTTGTTTCCATCACACCCACCCCACCGTCGTACCCTAGCAGCTGAACGTGTCAGTCATTCCACCCTCTCCTGCCCACTCGAGAACGATTCAGACTGCGGATAGAAGCAAAGCAGGTGCTACCAATACAGCCACCCAACTTTTCAGTTACCCGTACAAAAGATCCCCACAAAGGGCCACTTTAGTTTTATTTCAAAAGCAAAAGAGGTGTTACGATACGCCCGACCACTTCATTGTCGCCTTGCCACTTCGGGTCGGTGATTAAGTGTCATTTTATCGCGAAAAGTTTCCATCTGTGTCCCCGCGGGTCGACAGGAGGTGCGTGTCACTGTTACTTATTGTTGAACGTTACAAATTACCCAATGTCGAGAAGTAGCGTCCAGGGGCGTTGGCCTCTAATTGCTTTGCCCTCCCCTCCACCCGTTTTGGTCGAATGACTACGATTGGTCAAAATCGAATGGCAGATATTTTACACGGTACGGCTGGCAATAAATGTCAGGTTTATGTCGGTATGTTTGGTCTGGTTGAATTTGTGCTTGTCCGAGTAATTCCGACGGTTGACAGATAGCGGAGTCGGACGCAGCACCGGTGGCGAGTCGTCAAAGGCGGCTACCTGGCGTCACCTGTCCTAATTTAAATGCTCGTAGAGTTTTCAAAGAAGCTGGAATGTGAATCCGGCGGCCTGGGGCTGTGGACCTAACGCCCAGCAGCTGTAGCGTGGGTGGTCGTGCAGAACAAATCTCACTGTTGCAAGTTGCAAAACATGATCTCAAGCGCAGAGTGGAACAGACCACCTGTTTGCTTGTTTTGTTTCTTTTATATATAAAAAACAAACAACAACATCCAACATGGTGAGCTGGTCCGTTTTCATTTTTGATGACGTGAAGAACAAAAAAAAAAAAAAGGTTTTGCGAGTTCTGGCCTAATATTTTGTTACTTATCGAAATTATCCGTTCTTACCATAACTTCACGACACGTGGAACTTCAGATAATCCGCCTATTTGTTTAAACTGTTGCATGGTTGTTGAATAGCAGTGGCGGCGAACTATCTATCTGGCCCAAGAGAGGAGGAGGAGCCATTCCAAACTTAATTCCCACTGATAAATCAATACGTAGCCCTGCCTGTCGCTCCTCGCCTTATTTAGCAGTTCCAACCTGCCTAGTAAAATGTGCTTTGCTCTAAGGAGGGAGTACCCACATTCTTCATAACCGTAGTCGGTACCATTTTTCTAAGTGACAATTAACCACTCCTGTTAAACATTCAGAGGGATGCTCGTGTGTCTCTCTCTCAATAATTGTGTACACCTCTGTGATATAGAAAATGCAAAGATGAAGTGAAGAAACCCCAAAATTTTATTAAATTCGTTTATGAAATGATGAAGAAATTTAGTAAAATTGATGCTACAGACGTGGAACACGGGATGCATTGGTCGGGTTTTGTCTATTCACCAACAGTCAGCCAGTGAAGTAAGCAATGGACTTTTATTATTATTATTATTATTATTATTATTATTATTATTATTATTATTATTATTATTATTATTATTAAAGGGAATATCAGGGTGCACAATAACTGAAAGGTTATTCTTACAAAAAATCTGTTATCTGATAAAAACTTCCCTTTTTTCGAAAATGAAATAAATATATATATATATTTTTTTTTTAAATACCCGAGAGAAGGAAACGATGTCTGTGTGTATATAAAAACTGAGTTCGGATTTGGTTTTCATGGCTGCAACAGCCAGCCAGTTGACGCGCCCACTACACCTGCCTGCTCTTTCTTGTCCATTCACTGGACCAGCGAGAGTGAAAGAAAAGAAACCCAGTGGCGCGCGCTCCTCCGCGCCCTTGTCGTCTGACGTGAGCCCCACCCGGTGTCTCGTCCGCTGCTACAGACCGCGCGTCCTGCATCTATCTCACCGTGACTCATCTAGCGCTTGGTCGGGGCGGTAGCCCGCTAGCTGCTGGCTGGCAGACAACGAATTCATCATCTGGGGAGGAGGGGAGGTTGTTGGAAAAAAAAAAAAAACTCTCCCTTCCCCTTCCTTCATCATACTCATTTCCCTCCTCTCCTTCGTTCCCCATCCCCGACTGACTCACTGATTTCCAAGATTGGATTTCTGATTCATTATTATTTGCGTTGTCAACGTTACCATCGAAACCTCACCTCACCGCAGTCGACGGTATTCCATTGGCTGGAAAACTTGCCGTTTTTTCCCTCTCCCGTTTCTCCGTCCTATCGCCCTTATACGATGGACACAGATACAACACGATTTAAAAGGTGGATTCATTTTATTTTATTCTTTTTTCTAAATTTCCGCAGTCTTTCCTCTTCCTGGGCCAGGCTAGGTGTTAAGTTTGGTCCTTCAGTTCCAACGTCGCCGCTAACCCCGACGTCACTAACTAGATAAAGAATCAGCTGAGCAGGGTTGCTGAAGATTCGCTTGAGCTTCTTCGGATAGCAACAACAATGATAAATACTTAAATACTGGCTTTTCTAGGTGTTTATCCTAAACACGCTTGCCTTGTTTAATATAAGCAACATCGGGATTCCTTTTGTTGAACCTCCCCCCAAATAAGAGAGTTTTCTCGTGTTTTAAACGTGTATTGTAGTGATCATGTTGCTGAACGTCAGCACATTCAGGAGAGCACAGTGTTTGTTGTACCTTGCATTTATAGTAAATCTGGTTTTGTTTGCGTTATTTTTTCTTCCTATTACAGTAGATCTAATTTTATGAAACTTATTTTGGAGAATTCAACTAAAAACACTGAAGGTCACTTCTGAATTATGGAAAGGAGTGAAAAGTCTTGTTCATTATTACTTTAAGCACACGTCACACGCTGAGGCGGCCTTGATTTCTTTAGCATACGTAATAGCCAATCAAGTTGTATGTAAGGTTATTATGTCTGGTGCCACATGGTCAGAGTAGAGTGGCTACGAATGGGTAAGAATGGCTGTATGTCTCTGGTGCTATTAGTATTGTTTCTGAACCTGAAACTTTTACATCTTCACGTTCCTATGGTTTTCATTCATATTTTTCCTTGTCACAGCATTTAAAAAACTGATCAGAACGCATTTGTGGGCCTAGTGTACGTTTTATCGTAAAGACGCATATAAGTTCCAACGGCTTCCTGCCTCTTTTTAATAACAAAAGCAAACTGTAGTCTTTTACGCCATCACTAAAAATGTATTGTTGGTGACATGGACAAAAGAACATTTCATTCCGAGGTCTGATGCCAGCACTTCACTAGTGACTCTTTTTTTGTGTGTATTGTTCAGTTTTTTTTTCTTAGCAGATGACAAAAGGGGAAGAAAAATTTATTAAATTAGTTTTATTTTTAATTGCTTAGCTTTTAAGCATTTGTATAATAGCAGCAATGCCTTCCTTACAAACACGCATTTATAGGCTCCTGTTTCTAATCTGATTGTATTTATTTGCTATATTTATCATGGTGGCATCATCTGACTTCCTCTCCGACGTCACGCACTTGCCCACTTTATCTGGCTATTGAAAGAATCGCGTGGCATCTTGTACAGAAAACGGGACGTCGGGGAATTTAACGAAATTGGATTCAGCGATTTTCGGGGGACAAAATCAGAGAGCTTTCAACGAGAATCCTTCTGCACGAAGTTCTTTTCTGGAAAATGGGTAGTGGCGGCGGCGGTCGGACATTTAGTTAGCTGAGCGTTGTCACCTGATATGACGACATAAACGTCGCTCTCGTGGACAGCTGCAACTAAGAGAGCCAGCCCCGCTTGGCGGCTAAAGCCGTGTGAACGTCTGCTCTCGTAAATGCCAGTTACTTCTTGAATACCTCTTGTTTGGCTAGTCATGCTAAAAGGTGCTTTAACTGTGTGTTTCGATCCGAATCACGAGCATATGACTGTTTTCACGTGTTTATAAACAACGGAAACAACAAACAAACAAAATCACACGTCAAGCTTATCTGTCTCGTAACTAACTGGTTATTATCTAGTCGAGTGTAGTGAAAATTCCAAAACAAAACATTATTGTGTAGATCACTAAAATTAGGAAAAAGAATCGACACTGACTTTCACATATCTTGAGATCTTAACCACGATCTTACAATGGGAGCTGGAAACCTTATAACAGATACCATTTCTTATGCATAAAACAACAATTATCTGTGCTTGTGTGTTTGGCAAACGTGTGTCAGGGAGAAAATCTCTAAAATGGCTTCTTGTTTCTATTTCATTTGGTTTTGCACCAGCCCTTTCCCATAATGATGCGGAAAGGGGAGAAAAGTGCTGAACTTTCTTGCCGCTTGTGTATACCTAAAGTTCACTGACCGAGATTGAAAACGACGCATAAACTTAATTGACTTGCGAACCATCATACAACACGGATCGATCCCCATTTATGGTTTGCTCAGCAGTTACCAAAAACTTGCGCCGCGAATCATTTGCTTCGTTTAAACCTTCAACAGCTGACTGACTGACTGACTCCGTCTGCTTGAGGATGAACATCACATTGGCGGAAATGAGTTTTTCGGCTAACAAGACAAAAAAAACAAAGCAGATCATTTTCCTCTCATTTTGTCGAAAACATTTTGGTTAAAAATTTTCTGTTCCCCCCACCACCTTCCTGTTTTCTAGGCCCCTTCAATGATCTCGTTTTTTCAGCGAATCATCGCATTTTCCCTACCTAGCTTTCTTTATTTCGGCAGCATCTTCCGGCTCTGCCTTTGATCGACACAGAATGAATTCCCAATGGGAAAGATGCTGCTTCATTGAGAGATGAAAGATTTAATCTTATCTGTATATCTTTGGCTGTGTGTGTGCGCGCGCACAATTTTTATTCTTTTGGATAGTTTTATTTACTCTGGATTTTCTCTTCTTTTTTCGTTTCTGTCTAGTCTTTTTCGCTTTTTATTAATATTATTTTATTTTTTTACAATTCAAAAACCTTTTTGTACACCTTTTAGATTTTCTTTCTCCGATTTCTCCAAAAATGTAACTTCCAAAGTTTTGGATTGAAATACGTTTTGTTGTTGTTTTTTAACGTTTTAAGATCTAGTTGTTGGATAACAACTGTTATCAGTTTGTTAAGAAATAACTAATGAAAATTATAGTCATTAAGGTTTTGTAAACAAAATGATTTCCAGACAATATATAAATAAACTTAAAATAAAGTAATTGAGATTGAAAGTTACTCACTGTGCATTATGTTGAACCAGTTGGTTTGTCATTGCCGAAGAAGGAATATTCTCTCTAAAAAGAAAAGGAAAAAAGAAAGAAAAAATTATTAGACTTGAAAGTTAAAACTGAAATTCAACAGCTTGTTTCATGAATTTGCAATAATGTTTTGTAAATCATTCATCCGATTTAGGCAAAGGCAAAGAAAAAGTAATAATACAATATCTTTTACAGTCTTTCCCAAATAACTCTGTAGAGAGAGAGAGAGAGAGTGAGAGAGAGAGAGAGAACATCTTTTTAGATGGTTATTAAGTATTAATAAGTTTAGATTTCACACATAAAAGGAAATTTAATAGAGATTTTGAGTTTGTGGAGGCAAGTTGTTTTGTTTTTTTCCTCAGCTATTCACAATTATCGATACTAGGTCATACTTATAAATTAGTTAAAATTCCGACCAGCAGGTTAGATATCAGAACATATATATTTTGGTAATAAAATTGTTAATAATGAACAGCTCGTGTGGTTAATAATGATCGCATTAATCAATTTAGGAATTGTACTGACGTACATTTCTCTTTTCTAGGGAGGTCTCCAGTAAGCCATGATGCCGCCCTTTGTAGCTAACTAGTAATAAATTCAGTAATTATCCCATATAAACTGGCAGTGACGCCATGTTAATGACGTGTATCAAGATGAATTACCACCATCACTAACAATAACAAAAAAAAAAAAAAAAACGTTTGCAGAATATGTCCTTGAAGACATTAGTAAGAAATAAATGAAACGGGATGACATTTTAAGGAATAGTGTTCATTTCCAGTAAACGGAAGAGTTGTTACTTTGGCTTTTCATTACTTGGATGACATCACACGTAATTAACTTTTAAAAAAAATTTCTCAAAGGTAAAAACAACCTGTTTTCTTTTGTTTCCATATATATTCACCTGTATTCTCTGTTTAAATGCCTTATAAACCAAACAAAAGAAAATAAAACAGGATAGAATGGACTATTGATGTATCAACTTCTAGTGTTATTTGACATTATTAGATGTAAATTTTTGTTTTTGTTTTTCATCTTGGTTTACCATTTCTGTTGGATTGCAACTGTCTAATGGAGAGATATAGTGAAAAATATTTCTTATTCCAAATATTTAAAGCTACTTACAATATTTTACAATTATTCCGATGGCATAGACAATTGATGATCTGGCCTTCTCTTCAAAGGAGCTGGCTTCGAAGGTGTAATTCTTTAAAAAATGATTAGTTTACCTTATAAAAAACTAAATTAAAATATTTTCAACGAATCTCCTTTAATAATATTATTAGTAAAACTATTCTAGATTTATTTTTTTACTTAATGAAACCACTTGCTTTTCAAATTGAATGCCTAAATTAGCACTAATTACCTCTTGTCTAGAATATAAGAAAAAGCTATTCCCCACATGAGAACTACAGGCATCTTTGATATTCCAGTTTTTATATTTTGTACAGTACTGTGCAAAGCTTAAAACATACCGAAGAAAGAAAAATAGCATTTCTACTTCATTATTTATGTATTGCGCATTAGTTTGTAGTTTAAACAAGTGAATCTTGCGTGATCTTCTTTCTTGTGTTTATTTGGGTAATCGTGGCACATGGTTAGTGTGTGAGCTATGAAATATTACCCTGTTTTACAACAGGGTGATGGTTGGCTGGAAGATATTTCTGACAACTCTAATAATATTAAAAAAATATTGTTTCGGTACTGATGTTGAATTATTACGAGATGCTAATTGAAAAGAGAGAGAGCTATATAGAGTGGAGAAAGCCAGGATAGCTGCTGTAAGAGAAGCACAAATGGTTGCTGAAGACACTGAAACCATCTCGGGTAGGCGTCAGAAAGGTGATGGAGGTGTTCATTTTGGTAGATGCAGAAAGTTTATTGTGGATGGGCAGCTGCTTGGACAGGGTGACATGGCGTTAGAGAATTGGCCGTGGGAGCGGCTGGCGACTTATCTGATCCACTTGTCTCAATCGTAAAATCAATCATACCAGGGTGTTCGTAAATTTCTTGGCATACAGAGAAATGTTTCTGCAACAACAACAACAAAAACGTTATCGAATACTACACGGTGGCAATTAAAAATTTTTACTTTACCTACCCACTCCAAAAGATGGCAGAAAACTGAAATCCAAGTAATTTTTGTTTTTCTAATTCTATCTCTCTCTCTCTCTCTCTTGTTCACCGGTCTCTACAATAGGGATAAGCGGCGAGGGAGCGTAGCGCGGCGATTATTTGCTACCAAGAGGGATTGGCACTTACGACTTTAGATATGGGCGGAAACCCACACGAACCACTGATGAGGAAACTGTGCCAGAAGGGTGCACTAAATCGAGCCGACCCTGATCAGGTATTATGACCTGAAGCAATCAGTGAGTTATTTATTACAAGAAGGCAAATCCATGTAAGCGGAAGCGGCTCAGAGTTAAGTGTCTGATTTTGAAAATAAAGCATGGAGGAGGAGGTATGGTCGTATGGTAGCGTATTTCTGCCAGGGGTTCATCATTCATGATGAGATTATTCGCAAGTGGGCTGAAAACCTTTGATTCATTCAAAGGATGAAAAATCGAGCCTATCACCAAGGCATATAAAAATTCGGTATAAAGCCATGTTCGGCTCTAAAGCAAAAGCTGGTCTGTCATTTTCTAAGTTATTTCCAATTTAAAACAGAAAAGGATTTACAAAGAGCTGAAATAGAGATACAAAAGTAGCCTCAAAAACCAACAAGAGCAGAACAATAAAAATTGCGCTGGAAATAGTAACTTGGAAGATCAACAAGGTGACACAAATATTTCTTGCTGTTTGGTTTTTTTAAAAACAATGCACAGGTGTTCATAGTTGCTTATTGTGCAACAGGTGTGTCCACGCAATCTGCGCGAGGAGACTGAGGGATGTGGCTTCAAAATGCTCTCGATCATTTGCGATAAGAAGAACAAAAAAAAAAATTGAAATAGCTTATACTCGTTTGGATCTAGTGGACTCTAAGTCTGTACTTTAAAACGATGTGTTAGGGTAAAGTAGCTGATGAAGATCGAGGCCAGAGAGATCCAAGAAGCATGTTGACTCTGATCATCACGGTTGATGATAACGATTTCTACAATTTTTACACCGAACATGGAGTGTTGGAACAACTTTAAGCTCGAAGTGAATTCACTATTCGTACTGTAACTAAAGGAAAAAAAATCATTGCCTGATGTGGCATATAATCAGTCACTTACTGGAGGGAAAGGATGCACAAAGTGCTCAAGTATCTCAAACGTGATACAGAGATGTAGGTGTAAAGCTAAAGAAAATCTTTGTAACTCGAAGTGCCGCGACAAATAATTCTTACAGGTCGTTTTTTTTGTGAGTTAAATAATTCTTCAACTGTACATTTAAAAAAAATATGTTAACACTATTTTTAAAATATAAATATCTACATTTTCTACATAAAACATTACATATTTTAAAGATTTTTTTTAGCTTTATCGATTAATCAAGTTTACAGTTTTAGGATTGTAAGCTTTATGAATTAACATGATGATGCCTTTGATAATTTAAAATTGTGTTCTATAATAATTTCATAAACTAAGAGTTCCTCAACTAATTTTAACATCGGCCGGCCAACGTTTGAAATAACGACTTGAATCAATTTGGATTTCGAGCATTGGCCAATATTGATAATCGCAGATAATTATGAACACTAACCAGACTTAGAAATTTGGCCATAACATACACACTATATCATTTATTTTGTACATCATCACTACGTATTTCCTGAGTCATCAATTTGTTGTTACCATCGATCAAGCGTCACTGGCAGTTAAGTTGGTATTTCAGACGTCAATAGTGAGATCAATAGAGAAAGACTTTTGAGGAGAAATTTCGTAGTGAATTAGCTTTCATTTCCACTTAATAGTTGGGTTATGATAATCGACTGAAAATTCTAATTTCATTTTATAAAACTCTTCGTTTTCTTACAGTTTCCTTATTGAAATTATGGCTTCGCAAGATAACATGCGTTCACCCTGTCTTTATAGACGTGTCTAAATTTTATTTCACCTTTCTTTACGGAATCTTTTGCGGCACTTCTTGAAGTCTGGATAGCAAGAACACTTGCAGAAACACGAAGCTATTGACAAAGAAATTTTTTCCAAGAATACAATTCGGACTTCAGAGACGTCGTAAAATCTGTTTGCGTTTTAATCCGATGGAAGTAAGATGAATTTATTAGTCACAATTTTCATATTAGTTGTTTGTACATTTGTTTAAATTTATATCTTGAATCTTTTCTCATAGTATCCTCGTCCTCCCAACCGAGTTTTCCTTCTTTTCTATCCTATTTAAACTATGGCGACGCATGTTATGAGCAACCCGCCATTCTAGAATCTTTTTTTTTTCCACGGAGAAGAAAAGATAATGTTACTTTAATTTTGTTCAAAACTTCAGCAGATGAAATAGTAAAAGTGAAACGGTAAAATCTGCCTACATTTAGGGGAGTTTTTAGTTTCCTTAGCAATCATAGTTCTAAGCATCACGTTGACAGTTCTTCACTACCATCGACAGCAGCAGTAACAACATCTAGTCTTTCATCTGAAAATGGTTGGCAATTATAAAGCAGACAGTTTCTTAGGTGAAATTGACAACTGACGTATCTTTGATATTAGGAGCAGTTCTTACATGGGTTTCTAAAGCAGTAGCCCTATATTCTCTGTGTGTGATTTAGTTGTTTTTTTACAAATGGTTCACTCTCATATCATGTATTATTTTAAAAAAATTTATTTTTATCTTGGCCAGCTTTTAGTGCTTTAGTATCCTCCCAACTATTGGATTATTGTTTTCTTTTTCTAGATTGATTCTGGTGTTTTCTTATTGGCTCGCTCTGTTTTTTTTTTTTTTTGTTTATTTATTTTCAATCGTATTTACGAATCCTGATCGGTCGCTCATCCACGAGACTTGAAGGTAAACATTCCACCTCATATGCCCAGCTGCATCGGAGCAAAAGAAGAAACGATCATTTTAATGGAATAAACTGCGCTGAAAATGTATTCAGTGTTACCAAGGGTATAAAAATAAAGTAACGGAAAAATATTTTTTTAAAAGTATAAATTATTAGTTACTGAATAACCTGTGAATTTTTTGTTTTTTGGAAAAAAGAAAAGGATACCAGAGGGTATCATCCGTAATACCATTGTTCCTATTCATCGCAGTATCTTGAAGAGAAATAAGCAGTTTTGATGTACGGTCCCCTCTGAATTTTTATTGGCTGTCAAACCAATTTATGGTGTACAGCTAACCTGCTCTAAAACGCTAACATCGAATGGTCGGACTTGCTGTGTTCGGAAACCTTGATGTTTAAAGGGAATATTTTTAAAGCATTCTAGAAATATTATTGGTAATTTTTAGAATAAAAGGTAGTGTAGCATTTAAGTGGAATAACGTTTCGTGTTTTGTTGTTTTCTTCTTTGAGCAATCGGATTTATCTTCAGACAAAGATCTTTGAATTGTTTAGTCTAAAGAAGTTTTTTTTTGCAGTAATTGACGAATGTGTTTAACATTGTAAGGTAAAATGGAAAGTTTCTTTGAAATTGGGTAGATCAAAGAGATTTCTTGGTAACAGGAGAGGCTACTATGTTACTATGAAAATATAAAATATCTATCATTGTAAGAATTTTTCCAATAGACTGGAAGTTTAAAAAAATACAAAAACAAAACTTGGCTGGGTTTTACATGTATTACTTTAACGTTACGGAAAGAAAAGGGGCTACTGACTTTGTGTTCCATAGTGAATGGTATGGAAAGCCTGACGGAGTTAAGAGGAACTAGAAATACCTGCAAAGATTCATTAGTTAGCATTTGGCCACATCGCAAAAGTATTATCAACGTTTCAGAGCCAAAGTTTTGGTTTACTTCGTGAAGTATCTAGAGGTTGTCTTCTCCCTTCTTAAAAAAAAAAAGAAAGGAAATTCCGTGTATATGTTAGCTATAAATAGAAATAACTGTAAATCTACAGCTGCTGTTTTACTTCTCTTTTTCGACCACATAGAACGGATCATTTTAATGAACTAATGTGAAAGCCAGAAGGCGATACAAATGGCGATTTCTGTAGGAGAGCAGGTAAATGTGTAATCAGAACGTAACTTACTGAAATTAACTCGACGAGGTTCATCAATAAGAATGTCGTTAAACAAAGATACAACGCTAAAACTTCCAAGATATCGCAGAAACGCGGCTGAATGTCTTTAGTTTGTTTTTTTTTATGAGGAAGAAAATTCTTGACAAATAATCAGGGTGACAAACGAGATAGGGAAATGATGGAAGCTAGGTGTTTGCTTAATTTATATTTTAGTGAATCAATACTACCGGCAGTTGGTCTTTGTGCTACTTTAGCTTTGTGGTTGTCCTTCATTTTTTTACAGATTCTAAGATTAAAAACTACGCGCGTTATCCTTCTCCCCCCAACTTCGTTCGACGCCCAGTGATTTCTTGAATTTGGTATCATAGTCAGTTTTCTTTAACTGCGAGCTGATCTGTTCGTTTTGCTGCAGTAGCATCATAATTAGAGTTCCGGAGACAGCTGTTATCTTTTGACTTTCATGATTCGTGATCTTTTTTTTTTTTAAGAAAATTTCTTGTAAGAAGCCGCGGCCAAAAATATATATAATAACAGCAGGAAGGGACAACTTGTACAAAATGCGTGTGACATAACATTTTTACACGTAACTCTTTTATAAAAAAGAGTAGTATAGTACTTGTCCAAAAATTAATCGCGAGGTAGGTACTGGTGATATCAATTAGTTATTGTTTCAGAATAATCTATATAGTGGATTCATAAACAACACTAGGAAGATGTATTCCACTATGGTCGTGGGAAAGAATGTATTTAGGCCAAATTGTTGCTTCTTCTGTCTGCTGTTTACCTTTCCCTTTCCCTGGTGGATGTTTTCTTTTAAACATAGACAGAATATAATAAACAACAAAACCCTTAAATTTATGGGTTTCCATTTCGCCCATTCATTATAATTTCAATTCTTTTTTTCAATAGGTTACTGGTTTTTGTCAGAAAAGTGTTAAATCATTAAGGGGATCCTCCCCCCATCAAGTAAAATAATTTGGATGACGGACGGTTCATGATTTTAAAAGGTAACAATGAGGTTTTTTAAAAAAATTCGTCCTCTTTAATTCCGATGAAAGATAAAACTAAAGTGAAATGATCCCTTTCGAGGTGACTTAGGGTCTTTCTGGTTTGAGAAATTCTTTTGAAATCGCCTGTTTACGAACAGGGCTGGAAACAAACACCTCGGTTTGTGAGGGACAACGATATTAGGGGTTCAGCGAGCGAATAACCCAGTATACGGTGTGAAAAAACAAAAGTGATGCCAACAGCAAACAGACGGGATTGGTTTGAAAGATCGAGAAACAGCCTCAAGCAAAGCGAGCGTGGTGCGCTGCCACTTTGCCAACTTGCCGACCACATATTTCTTCTTCATGCCATCTTCTTTTATTGCTAAAATTGCTGTTCTATAATTAAAAATATATATACATACCATTTGGCAGAAAATTTACACCGAAAAATTAAGGTAATGTGATAATGAGTCGTTGATTATTTGTTCTAGACTAAACTTGATTAAGAATTGAAAGAGAAGACGGACCAGCGACAAACTTACATTAGATGTTCACTGAGCCAGATGGTTAGTGTCGATTGTGACGGTCAACCTGCGGCATCTTGAAAAGAACGACGATCTCCACTTGTTTTGACTGTTTTTTTTTTTAAACTTTGGTTGTTGTTGATATCAACAAAGAATCGATTGTCGCGTTGCAACGCCATGTCATTGGCCAGACTTGATCGTCGTCAGAGCTAGCCAGCACAACGGGGCGTCCTTTCTGGCATGGGCGAGCATGAAGGTAAAGAAGGTGATAATCCGTGCCAATTGTAAGAGATTACAAGCCGATTTCGTGGCCTTTTGACTAGCTGCCTCCTGACCTTATTGCTTGGGAGAGAGGGGGAAGGTTCATGTCATTAATCTGTGATTCCATTATTGGTCTTGTCGCATAGCCTTCTCGCCAACAGGCCGGCCCTTTCTCTTGTTTGTCGTACCGCGCGTGTCTTCCCGCCGTTTCTTTGTCGACGGATAATGCGCTCTTTGATCCCGGGTTTCCCCAAGCTGTTTTCTCGTGCCGCCGGCATGTTGCTATTCCAGCTAGCACATGACGCGTGTAATTGAGTTGTTAATGCTCGGGATTTGGGTGGGAGGAGGAGAAAGAAAGGGAATTGCGTGCTCATCTTGAAAACTCCGGAAGGGATACCAGGAAGACAGGCGATTGTCGGAGAAAACTCTGTTTGGCTTGGATGCTTCGTCTCCTACTATTAAAATAAGAGTATCGCTTGACTTCGTCTCTCTCTCTCTCTCTCTCTCTCTCTCTCTCTCTCTCTTTCTTTCTGGTAAACAAATATTAACGATAGATAACTAATGCGTAAACGAGTTTTCTTCGTTTTTTTGTTATTAGGACGGAACGGCTACACGGGAAACAAGTAGTACACCTCATATACCTTTTGTCTGTTTCTTTCATTTTAAAAAGGCTCAGAATTATTTTCAGCAACTACAGTTTAGAAATCACTTTATATGCATTTAATTTCTGATTTTTTTTTTTCGTTCAAAACCGGCCAGAGAATTAACTATTAAAACCTAGGAAAGATACACAGCCTTTGTTGTTAATTCACTCATCTTGGACCATGATGTTCCTTATCTTCAAAACGTTCCTGTCTTTTTGATTTGCCAACAAACCAGACAAAAGAGAACAGAGAAGACCGGTCTGAATTTGGTCCTTCCTTTTTTTATGAACTCTTTTCCGTATTTGTTTCCTGAGGGTTTGTTTGCTTGTTTGGATAACTCCGCTCCTGTTCTTTATGCTTTTCATATGCATCATCTTATTACGTATGTAAATAGATTTGGCGTGAAGGAAATTTTTCCTATAACAAAAGTAGATAATCGAATAAACTCCCATCTAAAATCATAACTAGACGGAGTGTGATCTTGGAGCATCATCATCGCCTTAACCTTACAGATATTTCTGCGTTCTTACTTGTACGTGGCTGTCCCGACGCGACATTTCCTCTTAGCCGGTAGACTCCAAACCTACAGATATGATTTAGCTTTTAAGCAGTTTGTGGTTCCAAATCTTTGAGAGGAAGTGTGTTAATCGGTGCATACGACATTATTTGTTGAACATCTTGGTTTGTTTATTTTTTATTCAATTTCTTTCTTTCTTTCTGAAAAACGACAAATCTGCAACTTTCTGTAACCAGCCGACTGCATCACTATTGCTTCGAAAAAATCATTTTTGCAGAATGTTCAAAACGAAAACCCTAGTCTTGAATTATTCTATGCCAGAAATTATTTTTTTTTTCATAATGACGAAGTAAATAATATTGCTGGCCAGTCAATGTGCGTATCTGGTCAAAATCAATCAAAAAACCGTACTTCCCGTATAATGTAAGCATTCGAGTTTTCTCTGCTGGACAGAATCGCATACAAAACAGGATGAATCGACATTCTACCCTCTCTCAGTATTGCTTTTAGTGCATGCATATTGGTGACAACATCCCCCCCTCTTTTTTCAGCAAGTCTGTCGATCGTCCGTTATACTTTTCTTTACTGAATTTTTTTCTCTTTTTTTGTTGCATATGCTAAGTATAAACAAATAACGAGAGAGAGCGAGAGAGAGAGAGAGCGCCCTCATCTAAAATTGGGGAAGACGAGAATTTTAATTCTAACGATTTGATTAAATAAACACCCTCAGCTTGTGCTGTTGCTGTTGCTGTTGTTGTTGTTTTTTTAATTAAAAGTTACATCCTGACTACAAGATCGGATTGCTATTTAAAAGAGAAGAAGAAGAAGAAGAAGTGTTTTGGTCCTGATTTTTAATTTTCGACAGCTCGCTGTTTTGTCAAATCCGCCGCGGGCACCGTTTGCTGTTTTCGTTATTTCGCCAATGGGACAGGTGAAAAGAAAGAGGAGAACAACAACAACAACAACAAATATTTGGTCGTCTCGTGAGAGTTTCCTTACCCGCTTGATACGTAATTGATCCCGATTGTATTAGAAGCGTCGGTTTCCGCGCCATCTGTGTTTGAAAAAAAATCAAACAACAACAACAACAACAACAAAAAAACCTGTCGGTTTCTCCCTTAATGATGTTTTCGAACACCGGATGGATTAAAACTGTAAATCTTATTAAGTAAATATCGTAAAAGGTGGTGGTTGTTGTTGTGTTTGTTTATACGGGCTCCTCCCTACTCGGCGAACAGGGAACAGACAATAACTCGTGTCAAAATGGAACTACAGACAGACAATATGCACATCTGAAAGAACAGAGACCGAAAAGAAGAAAAGGAGGAGAGAAAAAAAAGAGTAAATAAGTAAATAAGCTCTAAAAACGTCACTGTGTCACACAGCTGTACATTTTAAATTACACCGAGACACTTCCTGTATGTTTGCCAGCTTTCATTCACGTTGCATTGTGGGAAAGCTTCAACTTTAAAAAAAAATTTCTTTTTTCCATACAGTGTAGTATTGCAGTTTATAATAATAAGATATAAATGCTATATATTACCGCTCTATTAATTGATTTCTTCAAAACATTTGCGCAACAACTATAATCTTATTTTTTCATTTCAATGGAAAGTAATAATATATCTTTCAATTCGTTTCCCGTGCACTGTACTCGCATGATCAGCTAGGTCATTTGTTACATTCGAGGACAAGGTGTGATATTGCAGTAATACAGCCTCTCACCATCAGAGTGTCCCCACGTTGTGAACATCAATGCACTCCCCTGTCCGTCTCATTCTCTCCCTCCTTTAGATTTGAACCCCATGGAATAACTTTGGAGTGAGCTTCGCGGTGTACGATATTCCCAGTCCCATTTTCCAGGATTCAGATCTTACAGGAAGATTGGTGGAAATTCCCGTAATAGGTCGGTTGGTGACCTCTATGGGTAGGTCGCATGTGTGAGTGTGATCGATTGTATTGGTGAACACTCTGTGTCCTCGGATTGCCATGGAATCGCCGTGAAGAGTTCATTAGTGGTTTCTTTCGCGAGCGGCACACTTTAATATTTGTGCAATCGATAAGGGCGGTCGCTAGTCAGCGAAAGCGAATAAATTATTATTCCTATAGATCACCGTTCCTAATAACTTTACTGAAATCTGTATTTATTTATTTATTTTTTTTAAAAGATTAGAATTATTGAAACCTTTTGTTGAAAAAAAAAGGGGGGGAAATGGAGACGAAATGAATAAAACTGTTTGGGAAAACAGGAAAATTATGCTAGGCCACCGCATCTGTCTTATTAAATAGTAGATATAAGCAGTGTGTACTACACCTACCTCGCTGGACTTCCGGTAAGGACGTCGAAAATAAAATCGCTACCGTTTGCTCAATGATTAAAACGAGCACTGCGGTTTATTTGATGTTCTGTTAGCCGTACATGGAGCAGCTCTGTTAAAATGACGGAAATTTTGGAATAACGAACGTCCTGGGAAAACTAAAACTGTCGTCATTAAAAAAAAAAAACAACAAGAAAATCAAATGAATATTTTCTGCTAGGCACTTCCTTTTATAATGAACGAATAAATGAATATTTATAGAAGTGGGAAATGATTACCAGTTAGAATTATATTTATTTATTTATTCTAACAAACACTCGAATCCTTGCCATCTCCCATGAAAGAGGGTAAAATCATCGGAGGCTATTGACTTTAAAATCTGAAAACGTTTTTCGTTTAAAAAAATAGAAAGTGACTGAGAATTACATTTTTGTTGTAAATAGTTGCTCACGAAGAAATCAGACACTGCTGACTTCCACCTCTGTGAGCAAGCTATGTTTTTGTTTTTATAAATTAAAAAAAAAAAATTTATACTACAGTTGATTTAACTGTTTTTCCTAGTATTTTTTTTACTGGTCTTCTACAACGCGACAGTCCATGTAAGCTACTTAGTTGACTGGTCAGTTTTGTCATCCTTAAGCGATTTAATTGCTCGATTTTTGTCTATGGTGAAAATAAAAGGCACACTCTCTTTTTTTCTAAAATAGATATCGAAGTTTGAAATCGTTTTCTGTTATGGACAATTCAAACCACCGCATCTGTTCTCATGGCCCCAGTTTCTTATTTAATTTTGTAAGTACGATTTTAGTAAAGGCGTAAAAATTACCAATTTTCTTTCTTTCCTTCCTTCTCTGGTCCTGATGTTTTACAGTCCTCTGAAACAGGTCTGTTTTTTCCACTGGAAATTATATTCGTCTTATTTTCTTTTATGTTTTTTTTTTCTTTTTCCGTTTTCCTTTTCCCTTGAAGAAAAAAAATTTCGATATTATAAAATTAATGGAATCGCTCCCTTTCGATATATTTACGTAAGTTTTTGTTTTAGTTTCTAATTCTGATAAAACAGTTGTTTTAAACATTGTTCTACATCTACTAAAGAAAAAACAAAAGAACTTTTTAAAAAATGATGTTGATTTCAGTTTTCAAATACTTCCGAGATTACAGCATTTTTAAATCTCTCCCCCCCATCTCTTATTTCGCACTACGGCCATAGTCAGCGTCACAGACACGCTCATGATATCAGTATGCCTTATTGTATCATGCCAACGAGCATCGTCTTCTCACACAGTTGTGACGTCATTTCCGAAGAAATTTTTCCTAAAATAGTAGCTGTTTGTTGCATTTAAAATTTTTTTCTCTATCGTTTATTTCTTTTCTGTAGTCAAAATAAAACCACAAGTTATTCATATAAAGGTGAGATATGCATTGTACTCTTTTTCTTGGATTAAAGGGGGCCAGACCAGAAAGCAGATTTTTTTAAGCACGTGACTTTTTGTGTGTTCTATTGATTTTCTCGTTTAAAAATAGCAACATCAGTTGTTGTTTTTTTTTCTATTTTATAGATTGAAAACAATCAAAGGAGGTATTTTAGTTCTTTCCCCTTCTAACTATTTTAAAAATTAAGAATATTTGTGTCGTAGCCATTTTCCCCTACTCTGAATATAACTTTAATTTTAACAATACAAAATTGATCAAATGTTGATTTGCTTTTGTTTGTTTTATTTCTGTTTCTATAAGACGGTGAAGTTCGTGGTTTTTAGTTTCCGGCGTTTTGTTCTTCCACGTTCGAGGACGAGAGCATCCGTTACTCCAAAAACGCTCAGATGAACGTGGTTTCTGCGCATCCGGTTAGCTATGTATTCTCCGATCTCAGAAATCTCTATTTTAAATTGATGTGACGGCTGTGATGTCTCTTTCCGAATTCCTTACCAAAAAACACGAAGAGAGGCCTGTTACTATTTACACGTGCGTCGTACTGTGTAAACATCAGCTAGCTGGGAGATGGCGTCTGACGCATCTTCCACGGATCGGTGCTCGACGTTAGACACATCTTAAGGTCGCCATACTCGGTTCACGGTAATGCGAGGAAGATGTCTAGCGATCATTAAGTTGCAGTGTATGCAATCTTACCGGTGTTTACCTAACACGATACACTTATACTCCACAGTCTTTGCTAGCTTGCTTCTATCATTAATTTATTTTTCATGACTTCATATTTTGGATTTTAGAGAAAATTTCCTGTTTGTCATAAAACGGATATCATGACGCGCATAAATAGAAATCTAACATTATAGACCAGGCGTTCCCTCCCGTCTCCACCGTCGTTACCCCGGTTACCTAGCCCAAAATTCGCTGCGTTAGAGATGGCCCGGGTAGTCGCACAACACCGGGAATTCTACTGTTCAAATTATTTCTATAGGGAAAATTAGGATAGCGGATAATAAGCTGGTAGGGAAGGGTTAGATAGTGTAAAGAGGGAGTCTCCGTGGTTCAGAAGTCATCAACACGGAACTCTCAAAGACACGTTTTCCCTTTAATATGATTGGTCGTCTTCCCTTAATTTGCCGATATGTTCTTAGAAATAACGGGCCGCGTCAGCGGGGTATCGTCGCTATGGCAACACTCTGGCGGCTACCGCCAATTAGTCTAGACGGAGAGCTGTTACTTTAACATTCGCCTCTTAATTGTCGTGTAAATCTGCAATTCGCTGATGAATCCGTGCGATGTTTATGGATGATATCCGGCCGCTGTGCGTGCGTGTCAGTGCGCGTGCGTGTGTGCTGCCTTCATAGCCGGTGATTGTATCTACATAAACACTGCTGCGATGTTTTCGTGCCAGCTTTCTTTTCCAATGCTAGCCGCTCGCTGGTAGCGGAAAAACTACTGTTGTCACGACCGGCGGAAGTGCCAGGCCTCACGAGGCACAGGAATGGCAGCGCTTGTTAGTGGTAGCCATGGTACTGTGCAACATCATCAGTTATTGCGTTATGGACGATGACGTACGCGGAAGTACTGTTGTTTTGTTTATAACACAGAGCCGAGTGCTGTACAGTACCACTCAAAAGTTTGTGGTATTCTTGCGAGGAATGTTATAGCTTACTTGTTAAAAAAAGTTATCTAAAATTATTTTGTAATCAATGACGTGGGTAAGTTAGTTTTATTTGTAGTTAGTAAAGTCATTTGGTTAATGAATCACAATGCTTCTTTAATATCCTTCATAATGCGTAGATTTCTAGTTGGGATGTACGTAAATGTAACCATTTTGCTTTTCATCTGTGGCCTTTGATCGTATCTCTTGTCAGTGTGTTGTGAAACCTATCAAGGCTGGTGACTTTCACCCAGCTACTTCCTGTTTGTCGTATTTCTTCGCTTATTCGCCCATTTACTTTTCTGCCAACCTGCAGGCTTCCATAATGAGGAAATTTGGACGTGTCGCTTTCTAATTCTTAGCGATTTTATTATTCTTTCTCTTCACGATATTTTTGGTTTCTTTCTGTATTATACGTCCTGTTGCACAGCTCTCCAGTTATTATTTCCAGAGTGATGGGCATCCGCAATTGGCGAGAGATAGCAAAACCGATATCTGGGCCATCCCATCCTCTTTTGCCGCGATAAAATGTGGGGAAAACAAACTTGAAGCGACAAATTTGACCAATCAAACTAGAGACATCGATCGTACGCAGGGAATGCCGCATCCAGGCATCTTGTGCATTTTTGAAAAATAGTACGGGATTGTTGTTTATTTTTTTAAAGATGAAATAACTTATGTGTACCACAGAAACGGCAAAAGAACTGTGTCGACTTCAAAAATAACAACACCAAATCGAATTATCGCTTTGTATTAAATTTGGTTGAACAAGTTTTCAAATATGGGGCACACCAAATGCTGAGAAGTAAATTTCTCGAATTAGAACAGCCTAAAGAACGGATTGATTTATTAAATACTTTTATTTTAAGGAAAAGTAAATACATACTGGTTTGACAACTTTAAGAACCGCTAAATTGTAAAAATCTTACCACCACCCGGCCCGTTTCGATGATCTCCCAGGAGACAATCTTTTATCTGATGCAGTAATAACTACGCATCAGCAATTGTGCCTGTCTGCTTGTTTCTTTCTCCTCGAAAAGTGGAGTTTAAAAATTCGTTCTGCTGATCAGATGATGACAGGCGAGTTCGTTCTTTCCACGTGATGGTTAAAAACGAAATAGATAAAGACGGAGAGGAACTGAATTGGCCGTCAGTTGGAAAAAGAGTTTTTCAATTTACGAGTTTCCAAGGGGTTGGCATAGCAATCTCTCTCTCTTTTTTGGAATTATTTTTTTAAACACACGAAGGAATGTTCAGCTCGAATATTTTACCGTGTTCCTGTTGCTTCTAAAACAACAACAACAACAACAACAAACAAACGTATAATGGTGTCGTCGGCCTAACACAGCGAGAATCTTCAACTATGCTGTCAAATCATTAAACACCACTCAGAAAGTACTCACTTTGTTAGCAACAGTGATGCCATCTAGTGACATGACGTACAACTAAACGCGACAGACAAACGGAGCAGAAACGAAGTCGGAACTCTTGCACGCGAGGCCCATAAATAAGTCCGCAAGCGAGATGCAAAACGGAGAGACTTTAACAACTTTTTTTCTTCTATTGGAGCTACTTGCACCATGTTAATACGATCAGGCTCGCGAGGAAGGACGCGCGACGCTACAGGATCTGAAGTACAGTGAAACTTGCATACACGATCTCGATTCGCAGAACGCATTAAGACGTAAATCGTTATTCAAAGTATCGATCAACATTATATTATCTACGATAAAAGTCTGCATAAGAATATTATCGTTTCAAAGCATGCATGGGTTGTTTTGTTGTTGTTTTGCAACCGTAGGTTTCTCTCAAGAGAAATTGGTATACAACAGACCATTCACCCGGAATGCGACCCCCCCAAGCTGATTAGATGGACCTGTACCACAGGGAATGTGGATTCAGGCCAGGCGTATTGCAGAGCTGCAAACTGTTTCTCTGGTGGACCCTTCACGCCAGAATGGCAGGTCCAGCCGACTGCTAGGTCGTACGAGGCTGCTGTTGGTGCCGATCGAATTGTGGATAGTGGTGAAAATCCTCCACTGTGTACTTTCTCTGGGAGCCGTCATCTCTGTGGTCAAGTTTTTGCGTTGTCTGAGTAAGCCCTTGTCGATTTAGCCTGCAGGACGATCGAGTTCCATACGCATAATTTGTTACTGACCTTAAACTCAGTGAATAACCGTCATCTATCGTCCTGTTTATGCCCCATTTACTAAGCTTTAAAATTAGTTATTGTTTAAAAAAAAAAAAAACATGTTGCCAAAATTGTTGTATTTGCATATTCCTTATGTTTGTGCGCATAAGTTTAAGGAATATATCGGTAAGATACCATTAACTTCTTCAGCCAGGTACGCTTTGCCATTTTAAACTCTTGGCTCATTATGCATATATACGTACAAATGATTATGTATTCAGCTGAATGTATTAAGCACAAATAAAAATTTCGACTACAAGTGAACAGAAAAATACGGATACAGGTATACAGAAAGTAAACTGATTTGCGCGTGCGTATCGGTTCTCTGAGACCAAAATTATACTGGTCTATTTATCTGGGATAACTTTTCAGTTTGTTTTCAAAATAAAGGAAAATGCCTCAAAAACCTGATATACATATATGTTCATTTGTTTAGTCACTTTAGCGGGAATTCATGAACATGGAGGCAAGTCATGTTCTGTGTTGATTTATTTAAAGAGGACGCTAAATACAATTACGAAAAAAATTAGCGAACGGATGTTGTAGATATCTTTTCCCACGGTTTTCTTATTTTGTATTTCTGTAAGTTACTGTACATAAATTGGTATAAGAGAACAAATGCAGGCTTATTGAGCATTTGCACTCCTTCATTAACACATTCTTTGAGGGGAGGAAACTGCTCCTTCCATAGCGTGATCACACAAACTTATTCTAAATCTAAATAAATCCAGACTGAGAGGGAGAGATCAAATCTGTTAACTCTCTCACCTCATTTCTTCAATAATTGAGACTTTAAATTTATATACACCTGCTGTTAAAGTAGTTGATACACCGTTAAAATAATTCAACATGAATATTTCGATATGTCTTGTGAGAAAAGTTCGATGATATCTCATATATATGTATGGGTTTTCTCACAGTCACGTATACTGTACATATATATAATTTATATGTATGAGTTTCACTAGAACTAGACTCAATTTTTGGTGTACCGAAAAGCATCTTGTTAGCTACTCCATATTTTAGAAAATAAAGCAATTTTTTTTTAGAATAATTTATACTGACAAAGAAAGAGGGAGAAAAAAATTGAAGGAAATGTTTACGTACGACTAATTCTCGTCACCTTGGTTCCTTAACATTAGTCATTAAAGATGAAGTAGAGATAAGATTTTCTCCAGTATGGATAGTTCTTAAATAGTGAAATTGAAATACATAGCTGAATTAAGTTTTAATTACTTTTTCGGGTTTCTATTTATTCTGTATGACGACTCGATAAGCCGCTAGAAAGAGGTGAAATGCTACATCATCAGATGGTTCCATTACGTCGTTCACCTAATACTTATCGGACGATGGGAATTCCCGAACTAATGTTACACTTTCTGTAAATAACACATCACCGGCACTTTTCTGTTCTTATCTACATTATTTGATATATATATAATCACTGATTGAAAAAATCAGAAAATATACACTTCCGATGGCTTCTTTAAATAATAAATGAAAGAAAAATGATTTACCTTTCTATCAAAACCTTCAGATGACAATTTTTTTCTCGGCCTGCTGCTCTTTAAAAGGTTAGCAAGCATACGGTGGTTGTTTAACGGTTAACTATCTATTCATAAACCCACGAGTACCTCAGCTAACTAGCAAAATTGTCTTTTCTCTAATTTATTTAAACAAGTAAAATGATTTTATTGGTCCCCACACAAATATACTTTTTTTCCACCATTTAATTCAGACAACATGCACACTGTCAGTTATGGTTTTATATATAAAGCACATTTTTAATCCTAAATTTTTGTCTTTAGTTTAATCTAAATTCATATCTTGTGTGATTTGCTTCATGTTTAATTTTATTTTCTTACAAGCTTTTTAATTGCACTGGAATCGTACGGGAGCGTATGCCCCGAAACAATTAACTCTTTCCGGTGTTATGACATCGAAGAACAGACGAAGTGTTTTTTTTGTTTTTTTTGCCTGATATCTATAATGGGTGTGTTGTTAATTTACTGACACCTGATCAATCGGACACGAAATAAAGTTATTCATTACTTAAAAACAACAAAAACAAAAACCCCTTTTGACGATGCTCTGACATCATAAACAGACATGTTGACTGGCCTAACGTGGTATGGATTTCATCTCTGCTACCGAGAAGATAAAACTGACACAAGATGATGCACTGTTGAAATCTTCGTAGCAATTTCATATTACAGCCTAAACATGGTTGCTCCTCGGTTGATTTCGTGAACACCTGCAATATTTAGGATGGCACCTATTCTGTCATAAGTCCTCGGATTTATTTTGGGCCCCTCGGTTTGTACGCAGTATATATTTCTCTGCAGCAAAATCATTTGCCGACATTTTGAAAACCCTACGCTGGCGTTTGTCTTTGTCATAAGAGAAAGTTAGTGCTTCACTATATAAATGACCAATTAATGTTGTTATAACAGGCACATGTTTTCGAAGGAGATGCTGTCTTTTCTGTTGGTAGAATCCTTATTCTTTAATATAGTTGCAAAGATAGACTAACCGGCTTTTCTTTACAAATGACGATGTACTACTATGTACTACTTACGGCCTGCACTCATCTATTACTGCACGCCGGGATCCGGAACACCAGATGTGCATAACGGTCACTAGGAAAGTCACCGGGGCGCTCCGACTACGGGAGACCTAACGGTCTTATCGAATGTCTTCGATGAGACTCTTAATTTTTAGATGTGGGAGGAAAGTGGAGCAACCGGATAAAACCCACGTGAACGTCTGAAGAAGAAGGTCAAGAAACCATGCTAGGACGATACGCTAACCCTAACCCTGTTCCCTGTAGAAATGGACCTTAGCACTCCAGTAGGCAAACCACCGAACTATCGCGTATACTAGAGCGCAGGTGTTAGGGTCAGTCAAGGTGGTAACCATTGAACACTCATTCCAAGTCAGCAACACTGACTCTTCGTAAACTTGTACTCCGGAAGTTCTCCAAAGATCCACCATCTGCGCATGGGGTTTGGATGAAGAAGAAAAAGATAAAAACTACCGTCCCGGTCCAAGCGGCACGCGAGTTTCCGTAGGCGAAGTGACTTAGTGTCAAAACTGTTTCTTTTGCTTTTCAAAAACGATCACGCCGAATGGCTAAACTTTTGTCGTGGCTTCAAACTCGCGCAAACCAAGTTTTCGGATGAAATAGTATCTCCCATCTGAGTGGCAGGATGAAGCAGAAACCACTGACCAGGGAAAGCCGGCGGCCGTGCGAGTACGGTCCTGCAAGAAGCTTGTTAGGTATCCTGTAAAGCTTAACACCATGCACTTCAGCCAGACAGAAAATTGCCTGCCATTTCTCTCTAGCCACGATCCCGCGGATGTTACTTCAAGTACGAGGATACAAACCAACTCCACGACCCGTGGTGGAGGAGCATCAAGACTGCTGCTCGAGAAAGAAAGCCGTCGTGTGGAAGAACTCCCTGGTGAACTCTCATTAAGGAATCTACACGAGGTAAAAAAAAAAAGTAGAAAGCAACAACAGAATAGCTTTCATAGAAACGATTTAAAAAATCAGCAACTGTAGGTTTTAGGGAGTTAGTCCACACCAAACACTGTCTAGAATTTCCTGAACACAACTTTGCGTTTATGACAACCCACCCTTTGTCCGCGCTCTTTCAGAGACTACAGCCTTTACAATAACTACGCCTCTTAAAAACCAAAAAATTAAACGTAATCACCATTCATTTGCAGTGCAAAACTAACCGCCGCCGTAATAAGACTGGCTCATTATGAACGAGGATATAGTCAATCGCGTGTCTCGGATGTTATACTAACCCGGTGTTTTGTTCACACTACGTGAGCCCCTTTGAAATAAACAAAGAAAGCTGGTCGCTCTGTCAACACGACCTTGTCGCAAAAGCTAGCAGGCTCTTCACTGCGAGCCGCTTGTTTAATTTTCTTCCACGAAGTCAATCTCGCAGATGGAGAGTTCTGGTGGTCATTTTCTTATAGACCAATTACCAATTAAGTATTCTTGGCGTAATCGATTTGGATTACTGGACACACACTACTTGCCAGCGCGGAATGGCTGATTCGGGAGAGCAGCCCATGCGGTCATGCGTTTTTTTTTTTTTTTTTTTTTGAGCAGAAGCCAAAAATCTGCGTCTGAAACCTATTAGGTTCTCTAGGGGTCATTACCGCAATGCTACAGCCTGATATGAGAAGCCTCGGGTAATTTGCGTTTGCGGTAATATGTGAAAACCTAGGTTGATTTGTGGCTATCTTCATCGACCGCATCACGTCAAGGGGCCGTATACAACCTCGCAAAACCAGTGTGGGCCGTGTCGCTAGTCTCTCTCAAACACCCGGTCACTGAATTTCCTTCATGCGTTATCTGTTAGTTTTCGATAAATCAGGGGTTAGGGTTAGGGGTTAGGGGGGGTTTCAATTTTATTTTCAAGTCTAAAAATTTGATCAAAATATCTCTCACTGCAGCAAATCTGTTTTGTATTGATGACGATGCAAACCGCCCTCAAATATAGAAAATGTACCCGGCGCAAATACTTCTCGATAGGGTTCTATAACAGTTCAACCCGAGCGCAGTATTTTCCGTCTTGATAATATTAACAGATAGAAAGAATTGGTTTCCGTTCCCTAACCGGTGATATAGGGCCAACTCACTTTGTCGAATTTTCTACTCAGCTGCTCTGAAGGCTGATCAGACAGCTTGTGCTCCCTTAAACCATTTTTAGTGTATCTTCTGGACGTTCTGAGTTGTCCTCGGAGATCTAGAGTTCTTTAAGCATTTATTTATAACTTGATTACTGAAGGCTAAACAAAAATGTTTTGATATTTTACAGTGTGTGTGTGTGAGAGAGAGAGAGAGAGGAGAGAGAGAGAGAGGAGAGAGAGAGGTGACGTCAGTACACACACAGAGAGAGAGAGAGAGAGAGAGAGAGGTGACGTCAGTACACACACAGAGAGAGAGAGATGGAGCTAGAGAGAATGACGTTATAACAGAGAGAGAGAGATGGAGAGGTGACGTCAGTACAGAGAGAGAGAGAGAGAGATCATATAATTTTGAATATTTTAAAATAAATATCATAAAATTGTATTTTTGGTTGACCCAACACCGGTGAGATAGCTCTGAAGCTTGCTTGCTGGTGAAAATAAAGTGGTTTCTTCCTTGTGTTTTCAAACTGTAACAGCAATGGTGGATTACCATAGTAGTGTACATACACTAGCTATAAAAACTTTTAGAAAAAAAAAGCAATGAAAACGAGATGTACACACGTTAAAGGCCGCTCCTCCTGATTAGCAAGGCTAACACTACAGCTGTACGCCAAGATCTTTTCCTAATTTTTCATATGTTAAACAGCAAACTTTATAGCTTCTCTCGTTATTTTTTGCCTTAAAGTTTTATGAGTTGATTCAAATAAGCATGAGCACGCTCTTCGTGCCAGATTGACGTCTTATTTCTGGATATGGTAATGTGGACCTACTTGCCGGTGCAAGCTCAGCTTTAAGTCAAAATTGTATACGTACGTGATGAAGGAAAAAGATCTCCAGTGCAGACGACGCAGATACGTTGGTGCGATGTTTGCTAAATCAGCTTGTTAATGTCGGGCGTCTGTTTACTTCCGACCAGCCACAAATAATAAAAGTCTGTCTTGTCAGTCTGTCACCAGTTTCTCGGACGTATTTATTTCACTTTCGAGAATTTTCTCGCGCCAGTCTGCGAGACCAATATTATCTCGCGGAAATCCGAAGAACTCAGGAAGTCATTTACTACACCGACCTGTGGTAGCATCGTCCGGTTGTACATAGGCGGTTGTTCTTCCGGACGTATGAGAAGGCTTCAGTTAGGCAGCCAGTTACACGTCCGATTTTGCGCTATTTCCTCATCTCCCCCACCACTCCTTACTCCTCAGGCAAGCCGATCATTTGAGGCTCCTCCTCCGCGACTCCGTGCCAGCAGCACCTGCCAGACAACGTTATTTTAAGCAGGATAAATATTTGATTGACTGACAGAAGCGGATGATATCTTTGTTGAGCGAATGCGACAAGCGCGAGTGTGCGTGGTGACGTGCGCTGATCGGGGCATATAATTAACACTGGCTCGACAGTGAAAGACTATTCATCTCCACACCCCCCACTTTTCTCCTTTCCAATAAATGAGATTCGATAGATAAAGTTGTCGTCCTGATTTGCTTCGCTCGAGCTCATGTAGAATACATAATAATAAATAAACACGACTTGGAATCGAGCCGGGGTTCCACCATTCCAAGGTGTCTTTTTATCGTCTGTTTAAGAAAAATGTATGTAAAGTTCGGCGATTGATCATCTGATAATTTCTCTCAAAATCATTGCGTTTATAGAAATTGCATTGGCAGAGAGTATCGACAAATTTTTTTATAAATTCCAGCGCAATTAATGTGAAACAGATTTTCCAGCTAGTCGTTTTGATGGGCAAGAATGCAGTGTAACGTCGATCCGAGATTGTTTTGTAATTGTATTTGTCTTGCAAACAGTTTATTTTCCAGTAAGATACTGTCTGAAATGGTCGATTAATTGTTAGGTTAATTAAAAATAAAATATTTACATCTAATTCAACGTCGACTGTATAGTTTGACATGTGGAGTTCATCTTGCGAATGTCTAGACACTGTTTGATTGATTTCATGGCGTCATAATGACAACGAATAGTCATTACTTTCACTCTTAAGTCACATGACCTGGCTTGCACTACAACCTTGCATCTGTGTGTCATACTGTTCATCTTACATTTGACGCAGTCATGTAGCTCTGCGTTCTACTCTTCTGTCAAGGCTTTGACACAGGTCTGGGATTGTCCCAGGAGCACATGATCGCTGTCCAATGTGACAAGAGCACACATTCCAGACATGTTCTGTAGAATTTAGATTAGGAGAATGAGCAGGCCATGACAGACGTTGGATATTTTACCCTTGAAAATGGCTTGCAACTATTGTTATATCATGGGCCCTTGCATTTTGTCCAGCCCTTCGTGAACTGAACTAGTCACTCTATCTCTGCCAAAGTCGGCGGATAACACTACGTTACTCTAAGTCAAACAGCCACATCTCTGTCTACCTTCTGGTCCGTATCTTAACTATGGTTAAGGGTCGCTTCTCATCTGTTATTCGTAGTCAAAGTGCCACAATCCCAATGTTCGGTAACTTCATTAGGTGAACATTTGTGTCGGGTTTTTATCCCTCATTTAACCTCGTTTACGTAAATTGGAAATCACCTGACAGTGATGTAACTTTTGCAGTTACATTCCACCCAGAGACAAAGAGCCACATGCAGCAATTGAAACAATAAAAATGTCGCATGACTCAAATCTTGGGCTGACATAGTTGACCCATCGTACGACACCTACAGTGACTAGGGCGACTTTAATGGACGTACGAATGGTTTCATACAAAATATCCTTGTTTCTTTGTTCAGTGTATGTATGAATTCGTTTACACACACACACACACACACACACACACACACACACACACACACACACACACACACACACACAGAGGCTGGCCACTTTATTAGGTGTTTTCCCGAATAACAGCCATGATACGATGTGGCATAAAATCCATTAGATTGTGGAAGGTGTCTTGAGGGGTATTTCATCATCCAGTCATTAATATTGTGCATCATGTATGGAGCAAAGTTGGCCGATAATCGTGATGGCGAATGCGTCTTTCAAGTTCATCTCATAGACGCCCCAATTAGATTGAAATCCGGGGATTGAGCTGGCCATGGGAGATACCTGAAACCTGTGTCATGTTCCTCAAACTGAGAAGCATAATGTGGATGCATTAGTTGGAAGCATTGTTGTCTGTTGAAATAGCTGTTGCTATCAGAGTACGCGTGAAATATCGCTTGATGCACTTGATTGTAGATGCTACTGAGATAAGCTTTGGCATTCATTCTGCCTTCTAAAAGGACCAAGAGGGAGTCAAAGGTATGCCATAAAAAAAGCCCCAAACAATGACTCCAGAGGTCTGGACAGTTGGGACCGCACAAAAGGGGTCGAGTAATTCGCGTAGCTTTCTTAATTTGTCGTCTTCCATCTGTGCAAAAAGAAAAAGAGCGAAGTCCAACTCGTCGGACCACATCACTTTTCGTCAGTCTTCCTCGGGTCAATGTTTTTGCTTTATCAGGAAGTGTTTTTTCATGTTGGTAACGATGATTAGTGGTTTACGTAATGGTTTCCTACTGCGTCCATTTGTTGCAACGTTCTTCGCAAGGCACGGTCGGAGATGAGTGTGGATTTCTCTGTCAGTTGGTCTATTATTTAATGACGGTTCCGCTTTGCTGCTCTCTCTCTAACCGGATTTTTACCTTTTCCTGTTCCTGTGTTTGCGACCACGGCTCCTTGCAGCAGACCTTTTCTTCAGTGTTTTTTTCCATTGCTGATAAGCTTAAATGACCAATGTTTTGGAGCAGATTATCCTTTCTACTGTCCTGACCACTGTGGCACCTGCCAGACTACTTCTGCGCCCGAGGCAAGATACAGATTTTTGCTCCCCTCTTTAAACGTACATTGACTATAGTGGTTCAAAATACAGCTTTTGTTGTTTTTTTTTTAAATTCACTTTATTTATGACTTGGAGACAAGGAGAATCAAAAGAACTTATTGTCCGACTTGTGATAACGATATCCGGGTGAAATACTATTTTGATACTAATTAAGATGTCAAATAAACAAGTTTTTTTTTAAAAAAAAATTACACATAATTAACTTTTCGAACTTTTAGCAAAGCAAATTGATTGATCATTTTATCGTAGTCCGTATTCTTTACTATGCCAAGCTCAGTAGAGAAGAAAGCCCATGCTTCTTCCAATAAGTTGGCTACCATACCTGTAAATTCTCTGATACTCTCGAAGGTATTTTAACCAAAGTTCACATATTAAGTAACTTACGGGACTAAATGAATTCCCACGGGTACGTTAGAATATTCATATGCTCGCGAGGCAATCGGAGACCATACGGACATGTTACATGTGCTGCAGAACCGAGAGAGAGAGAGAGAGAGAGAGAGAGAGAGAGAGAGAGACGGGAAAATTAAGGAGCTACAGAACAGGAGACTAAACCGGCCTTCACGCGGATGCACTGGTTTCCAGATTAAGATCGGAATTTTTCCGGATTAAATTTGAGCACTATATTTTAGAATATGGAATTTAAGTAAATTTTACTTTGAAATTTTGGATGCAAAAGAGCAAATGCGATATGATATTATTGTTAATATAGTCTGAAGAAACAGAATACAGATGTCTAACCATTCGAGACTCACGTAGATCGCTGACACCCTCATACTCACACATCCCTCACTGCTGTGTTTTCAATGCGCTTTAATCTTCTTATCTGGTTTTTCTGGGTTTTATCTCCACGCTGGCAGCCTGGGTCAGTCAGGATGCAGCCCAGCTCTGGTGTTAATGACTGGCGGGGCCTGCCACCCAGCCTGTGCAGCCTTGGGTGGGGGTAGCGTGATACAGTAATAGACATGTGCGTGCGTGTGTGTGTGTGTGTGTGTGTGTGTGTGTGTGTGTGTGTGGTTGCCCTCGCTCGCAGGTGTGGGGGACAGTTAGTCAGCTACTCGGTCAGAGTTAACAAGGAGAGAGATTGGTCCGGCAGTGGTTTTACACTAATGAGTTCGAGAGATTTCATGAATAACTAGTAAACTTTTTGGCAGTCCCCCCGCCTCCCTCTCTTCCAATTGACTAGTACACAAATCAGTTTAATTATCTTGTATTAACTATCCTAATTTGAAAATTTTAATTAAATTTTTTTAACGGTTAATCAATTTTTGCGCCTTTTTCATGTAGTGCACCCGGGGCAGCTGCCTCGTCGGTCGCCTCTCGTTGCGCTACTCATGGGCGCCTGGAGCTTGCTGTGGGTGGGGCGCTTATAGTTTCTATTCCTGAATAGCTAACCAGCTATCTCACCTGAAGGGTATTATGGACAGGAAAGATTAAAAAAAAAAAAAAACAAAACAAACAACGTGTCATGGTCTTTTTTGCGTTTCTTTATTTTTTTTTAGCCCTGATATCATTTTGTAAACTTTGTTTCTCCCGAAATATACCCCGCGGACCACTGTCGGCCCCCTTTCGAACGCTACAGTGTGTCCTTGCTGCTATCTGTCGGATATAGTGCTATCACCTTTTACGTCATGTGGCCGACCTAATTTGCATTTGCAGCTCAGGTAAGGCCCAAGTCTGAGAGAGTAGTGGACAGCCAGGTATATATATATATTGTCCGTGTTTTATTTCTGATTGTGGAACTTGTTGTTTTAATAATAAAATAAACTTGTCCTTAATGAAGCATGTTACAGTGTTCACTATTTAAACTATTTAATGACTTATGTTTTCAAATCCGTATTTGTTTCTAAACTAAGACCGGTATTCGTGATAGCGCCAGTTGCCGCACCATAGTAAAAATAAAAATCCTGTTTTTTCTGCATAATCTGCGCTTTTGATTGCTGTAATTCGTAGCAGCTAGAGAAGGCGAATGTAACTTGTTCCACATCGTTCTGAAGCTGTTTAGCTTTTAATTAACTATATGTCTTTTTTAAATGTTGTTATACCTCCTAGAAACGAGGAGGTGCTTTTAATTTCGTTATTCAAAACAGAAAAGCGCAAGTGATTAACGTCAAACGAGACATCACTCCTTGACTTCCGTTACCTATCGTGCCATTACGTGGTTTAACTTCGAACCTTTTTTGATGCAAATGCTAACAACGGATGTACTTTAAATAATTCAGAGAGAGAGAGAGAAGAAGAAGAAGAAGAAGAATAAGAAGAAGAAAAATGTCACGAAAGTGCGAGGGAAAAACAGTTTCAAGACAGTTAGTGTCTTCCCTGTCCTTACACTAATTGGACATTTGTACGCGTTTGTGTTTGAAATACATTAACTAGCCCGTCTATGGTTTCACTGTTATTCCAGTTAATCTGGTTTGAACCTTCAGCTGTACATCTTCAACTTATATATTATATCAAAGCACTTTCTAACAAATCATTTTACAGTTTGTAAATGCATTGAAAACTATTCAAGTTAGATTTAGGCAGAAAGTAATTAAACAAAGAAGGATATCCAACAATACCTCTTTTTTTAAATAAAAAGGAAAAAAAAACAAGCTCCGACATGAAGAATTGATGATGGGAAGTCGAGTTAAAAATAGGTCATGAAACGCACATAATTCTCTTCTCTTCTCTTGATATTTTTTTGTCTGGAACTGCATTGTATTTTTTCTTTCTGTTTTTTTTTTTATTGTATCGTTTCCTGCATTGACTTCGCGTTATAGGAAATCTCGGACAAATAAATCTCTTCAGCCATTGTTGTTATTTCAGCGCCATCTGTTGGCTAAGGGCAATAATAAGTTTGTCTTCATCCTAAAGTAATTATTATATAATTAGCGACAAAATTTTAACTCGCGCGCCACCGTTTGTCAGGCAGTAAGTTGGCAGACGGCGAGATGCGATTAGATTCCTTTTTATTATTTTTTTTTTTCTCCCGCCGCGGAGTTGATCATGGCGCCGTCATCTCTCTTGTGCTCGCTCTCTGCGGCTCGGTGTCTGTCTGAAGGACGAACGTGACGGCGCGCGGCCGGTACGAACGACGCCATATGTCTGTGCACGCACACACACACAGAGATCTCTCTTCCATTTCACAAATAATAATAATAATAATAATAATAATAATAATAATAATAATAATAATAATAATAATAATAATACATCTTTGTAAGTTCGTGTCCGTTTCGTCATTCGAAAACATCGGGGAAGGAGAAAACACCGAGAAATGGCGACAACGTCGGTGAAGCTCTTGTTTGTGTTTTTTAAAAACAGAACGTTTGACGACCCTGATGCCCTGGATTGCAGAGCTTTCATTTTGTTGTGCTTTAAATTGAATTCGTTTTGTATTTATCTAGTGTTTATTTCATAGCTGTGTCAGAGCAAATCGGGAAGAAATTCAAAACGCACACTGGCATCGATACTCTTCAAAATAAGACAACAGCTTGGAGCCGTGGGAATGAAATGAGAATGTTTATCGTGGCCTAACTCGTGTGTTCTCTTGCCAACTGTTAACGTATATCACCTACCTGTAAAATGATGTAATCGTATGTAAAACTTCTGTTAAATATGCATAAATGCTCCCGTGAGTTGTTTTCGTGTTTGTGCACTGTAAAGTTTGGTAGAAGTGCAGTTCATCTGCTAAGTCCTCCACCTTGAAGTCTACCAACTAAATCGGTTAATCTTTGAGGTTTTTATTGATTTCCGTTGTTGTTTTCTATTGAGGAAGCAGAAATACGAAAACAGAATGGAACTAGATTGTGCGTTCTGAAACAAAATAAAGAAATATTACATAATTATTAAATAATGTATGGACTATAGAACGTTTTTGGAAGCCTTTAGAAACAGATTGCATACGATGACAATGCACATCTTGGATCCCCCGGTTAACGTAGCATCCAGGTGAAATCTCTTGGCAAGCTGTTCGTACGATAATGACTAAATATTTGTTTCATGGTATTTAACCGGAAATGTTAGTCAAGAGTTGCCTCTCTTGTGACATACAGTTACTATCTAAGTATACTATTCGAAATGCAAATAAATTGCAGTTCTTTCTCGGCAGATTGGTTTTATCAGCAAAACACATTTTCTTTTTTTTATATATATTTCGCAGGGACGTAGATTTATTAAGCTGAAATGAAACTGTTATACCCTCGGTAGTAAGATATCATGGAGTGAGCGCAGTAAGTAGACCGTATTTTCTACAGTAATACTACCTTAAATATCAGCAAGTTTTTGTTGTTTGTTTTTTTTTTCCGTAATCTTTCCGACAGAACAGACTTGTAATGTAGAATATGGTGTTTACGGTTATCCTTTAAATTTCGCTACTTTGTTTGGAGTATTGCCTTCGGATCTACAAAACAACGAAGGTCGTGCTGGCCTTTGAAAGATGGGAATCGTTAACAATGGGTAATCCGTCTGATTGTCTGTTTCTTCGTGCTTTTGTCTCTGCCTGTTTGATATGGAGGGGCTCGGGGCATGCTGGGTGTTTAGACCGGCGTAGCTGTGTTGTCTGCTGTCTCTTCGAACGCCTGTTGAGCTTCTTCATCCCTCTCGTTCCCTTACCTCTCTGGCCAACCAGGCCTAAAGGTAATTGCGTATCGACACAGTCAGATATATCTCAGCTAATTATTACAAGATTTAGTGGTTATTACGTCTGCAAGTAATCCAGTCTACTCACTTATATAAATGTAATGTCGAGCTAAACCAAACGTAACTATCCGTAACCGTTCTGCAGGGCCTGGCATTCGCCTCTCTGTTGAGAGCTCGGTCGGCACGATAACCGGAGCTTATGCCACGGAGCCATAGGAGAAAGAAACTGGACGTCCGAAGGGAGATAGACTCTGGTTTAGCTTAAGTTGGTTTACTGATAACTATCAGCGTGAAATATCTGAGCATCTATTAAATAATTAGGTGGCATCACTTTTGAAAGCAGAAAGGATCGGTAACAGAGCTGGTTAGCAAGACTCTCTCTCTCTCTCTCTCCATAAAGAATAAATCATTTTTATCTTAAAAAAAACCGTTTCATATAATGCAAGAATAAAAAAAACATATATAATATAATATGAAGCTTGACATTTGCTAAATATTGTTATAACTTATTTCCTTCATGCAAAATTCATTTTAAATGAAGAGAAAAAAGAAGTTAAAATGTTAATGATGTTGAGGAAAATATCATTTATTTCTTTTGTAGAGAATTTCTGTAGTTTTATGATTTCATCTAAAATACAGGTGGAAATGGTTAAGGATAAATGGCCAACACAAGTAACTGGGGAGGGAGTTTGTAAGTTTGATAAAATATACATAACCGCTATAGAAAAGAACAACAACAATCTACAGACAGGTTTTAATTTAGTCTCAGATTTTTATTTGATCTGCGTGATTCGATATAAACCTTGTTATCTGTTTTATTAATTAATTAATTAATTGATTAAGAGTCACAGGACATTTTCACCAAGCAGGAACACGCATAACCGACCTCTCCTATTTGTCACCTTCGACCTTCGCATTATTGCGATTTTCTTCATTGCTGAAAACGCTGATGAATTTTCAAGACACCGTTTAAAGTTGTAACATCGCAATGAAGAGTGCATCTGGGTACAGTCGAGGGGTGCATCAGAACAAAATAGCGAAAGGCCAAGGAAATTCGCTTGGGCTCTTTTTACAATCTGACACGAGAAGAAAACGTGTTTTTTTTTTCTCCTGGGGAAACAAATGGGGAGGCTTTTGTCAAACATTGAATCAGCGAGAGGTTACATTTATGTGACTAGCTTCACACCAAGGCGGCGGATAACCCAGAGAATTGCGTGCCACCCTTCTGTGGATGGGGCCTTGTGTTCGATCTCTACCGGAGACCGACTTGGAATGGCGAACCTCCTCCCGCTCCGCTGTACCAGCCTGTCAGCGCCGTGGTTTTGATCCCAGGGTCTTTACATTTCCGTTATGCTAGTTACTGGGCTTCTTCCTCCACCTCCTTCTGCAAACATCATTTTCCACGTAGCTGATGGAATTTGCGCAGTGTCATGGTTACCGCTAACAGAAAAATTATTCGAAATGTGGAAAGGTTGACATATATAACGGTGTCTTTCTAGTTTTGCTTTAAAGCGGCGTATTTTGTTTGCGTCCGATAGGGAGCAAAGACGGTTTGCTGCATCGGAAAGAAGGAATCCAAGGAATTATCGACGTTCCGTCGAAGAACGCTCGGCTGTTTGTGAAATTTATAAAAATAAATGACAAAGAAGAAGAGGAGACGCCGACCATAAATGCCATTTCAAACAAACTTGATGATTAATATATGCATGGATTTTGAAAATTGTGCGATTATTTTTCAGAGACCTACTTAAAGTTTTTTTTTTTTTCTCGTTTCCTGCTCATTCGAGCTCTTGATTCGTTTTGTTCTTCCTCTGGAGAGGAGTTTCCTTCATCTTGGTTGGTGTCTCTGCTGTGAACGACGGCACAGGTGGACTGCTGAGAGGGTTCAGTCAGTCTTCAGTCGCGAGATGTATATATTGCGTGATTGGAAAACAATCGAGGAGAGGCGGCAAGAGCTGGGTTTTCGCGATCCTTACTTGTTGTCAGGAGTATTTAAAGAGAGCGGCTAGTTTTCTAATTCGTTAATTCTGGCCCATTGTCTTACCGTCCACATATTTAAAACAAATTAGTAACGGCCGCTGCACCAACTGGAGGCGTCTGTCCATCCGTCCGTCCGTCAGTCCCGCCTTCGCAACGTGGCTGACCGTGTTACTGGTTATCAGCCTGTTTTGATTTCCTGCCGCTGGCAGCCAAGCGGATCGGCTATGGACACACACACACACACACACACACACCACACACACACACACACACACACTCTCTCTCTCTCTGTGAAAGAAAACAATGCGAGAGACTCTTTCAACTCTCTTCTTTCCAGTGATGGCGTCTTTTGTCGGCCACTGACGACGAACCTCCGGTATCGATCGCGGTGCGTTGGTGGTGCTGGCGATATCACGAAACGGAGAGGAAATAAAATATTTGAAAACAGAAAACCTTGCACCTGGCTCCAATGACTTTGGCACAGTAAGAAACAAATCCAGGAAGTTGTGTCTAATAATAATAATAAATTAATAAGGAGTTCGGGAATACTATCAGAAGCTGAGGGCTGCAGAGAGCTAAAAAGAAAAACAAGGAAATACTTCATTGAGGGGAAGTGAGCAGACAAATGATGAAGCAAGCAATCAGCAAACACGTTTTATTAACTTGCACTGGCATTTCGGCTGGCAACCGCCGACGATGGTAAATTGTATGATGATTATGCGCCTTAACAAGCAGGTCGAAAAGTAACTCATCGAAAACCCTTAATGCGAGTTCTTCTCTCTCTCTCTCTCTCTCTCTCTCTCTCTCTCTCTCTCTCTCTCTCTCTCTCTCTCAACTACTTAAAAATTTTAAAATAGTGAATCTTTTGCTGCAGCTAAAGGGAAATCTGACGGGTTCTTCAAATCGGGGTCACAGCGACGCCTTGGTTTTCCTGAAATGTTCTCTCAAGCCGACCTGATGAAAAGACCAGTGAGATGACGTGCGAAAGGCGTTTAATTCTTAGATACAAAAACACGAACGGGAACATTTGAACTGAAAATTAAGACAACAAACCCATCCACTTTAATTCTGTCTGTAGCTAGGGCGCATCAGTAGTGCGCTTAAGTAATGACTTTATGGCGGACGAGAGAGAATTTCTGTGCCAGAGGGAATCCATAAACGTCCCTAAGTCACTTTGAAACTTTTCTGCCAGAACTTGCTAAATGATGCTCCACTTTGAGAGATAATGGAAGTCTATCTCTCTTTGAAAGATAATCCAGAAATGCTCCGATTATTAAACTTCAACATCCGAATGCGCCTTATTTACCTGCCAGAGTCGACGCATCTCTACAACTACATATCAAAAGTTTTCGGAACAGGAATATAAAGAGAAGTTGAAATTGTTTCCCCGACTCCTAATTCATTAATGTTGCTAGGCTCGAATGATCGGTGCAGCGTTTTGCAATTATGGTCTAAAAGGAATTCAAAATGTTGGGCGGTGGGGGTGGGTGAAACTTTAATGCTTCCAAATTGCTTTTCCTGATTTACGTAAAAAAAAAAAAGAAAAAAAAAGAAAGTTGTCTGAAATTCAGAAGCAAACTTTTAATGCCTTGGAAATTCGTTTTGTGAACGCGGGACGTGAACTTTCTCGTTCTCGAGTAATGATCCTATCAACGAAGGAAGCTACTTCCCAAACCCCTCGTATTATTATTATTATTATTATTATTATATTATTATTATTATTATTATTATTATTATTATTAATGGAAATTCCATTAAATAGATAGAAAAAATTTTTTGTTTATTCTTGCTTTTTGAAATGGGTTTTTTAAACGCCCCTCACTCCTTGCGTAGATGGTGGTCACGTGGTAACAACAGACAGCAACAAAATACAAAAAGTACAGTTTTTTCCTAAAAAAATGAGGTGAGTAAAAGACAAAGACAAAGAACAAATGGCTAAGAATCTGGAAACTGAGTCAATTTTGTCCGTGCACACGTAAGCAAATCTGAAATATTTAACTTCAAGAGACTCTTGCGAGCAGATACGCCATGACTTATTGTAATTAAGTACACACTAAATAGAGAAAGGGTTAAAATCTAGATCTCCGCAGTTTTCTCACCCCTTTAAATAGCAAAAGGTGGGTAGTTTGAAAATTTTTTTTTCCTAAATGTAAAAGGAATTTAAAAAATTCTAATAAGTTGGAAAAGATGAACCTCTGCTTTGAAAAATTACTGTTGTACCATAAATATCAGAAAAAAATAGGATGTTTTTTTTTTTAAGGGGGTCTAGTTCTGTTGATCAGTTTAGTGTTATCCCCAAAAGTAATTGCAAAGTAAATAAATGAATAATGTCAACTGTATTTACTCAGAAAAGGTTATAAAAATACATGAGAAATTGGAATAAAACATTATTCACGGAAACATTTTGAAAAGGAAACCTAGCTACAAATCAATGTGAGACAAACCGATGTTTTTACTTATTTATTATTTAAGAACCGATTTCCGAACAAATCTGTCAAAAAATGTTTTCGAAAAGCTCTGGTCAGTCCTCCAGAAATTCTCAGTCAGACTCAAGGTGACCTCTTCAGATTTTTATTGGACTTCGGCTTCTCTATCGCTCCGATAACAGCCAGTTTTTTCCCCTGTCTTTCCCGGTTATCTGGGATCGTCTTCTAGGGGCGGTTTCTAAATTGATTTTTAGGTCCTTAGTCCGGCCTCAGACCTTTGGGATTTTCTCCCGATTTGCCTAATTAGTTTACCCTCACATGTATTTGTCGACCTGAACCATTCGGCAATTTCCTCGGGGGGTTGGTTTTTTTCTTATTCAGACATCAGACACCCTTCTGGCATCATGGATATTCCTGGTCCACTGAGTCTCGTTTTTTTTCCATGGCGTTTTCTGATTTTCATGGGCTTCTGAGTTTCCTTTCAAGTTATTGTACCGCCGCGGTATGCTCTTGGCGTTTTTACGTTGTTTTTTTTTTTTTTTTAAATTCGTTATCGTGGTTCAGAACATCTTTTTCTATCTTTCCTCCAGAGTTAGATTCCTGACGAGCCAGGTCAGTTAAATGGTAAACCTAAGATTATTGCACGGCCAAGCTTGTTTTCGGAACGCAGCGCCATCTAGACGAATCAGCTTCGTGTCTCTTGCCTATCTACGGAGCAGCGCTTAATGAGTTTTCCAAAGAATATAGGACGTTATTGGGTCCACGTACATTGTAAAACGTTCTCTTGAGGATGGGCTCAACACGTTTGTTGTTTGTTTTATTTTTTTTTGATTTTGGGTGGGGGGACAACTGCATCAGCTCTCCACAACTGGTTGCAGGCAAACTTCACGATAATATGTAATCATCTCTCTAAAAGATCTCTCAAAAATCTTTCCGCAAAATTATTTAAGTTCTCTCATTTTCCCGTTGGAGAAAATCAAGGTTTTAAAATTATTATTATTATTATTATTATTATTATTATTATTATTAGTATTATTATTATTACTCGGTTTTGGCATGTACTAATTAATTCCCCCTCCAGATATTGCTCTTATGTTGTGTGGCAGCACGCTAGCTTATCATGGTGGCAACCGCATTTTGGCTTTCCGATTTGTCGGGGCAGTATTTGTGTAATTAGTCCGTGGTACGATATCTCATTCGTTCTGTTAGGGCTTCCTCCGAATCAGAAGGGTCTCGGGAGACATGTTTGATGGTCGTTTTCGCTAGTATGGTCACATTCGGCATACAGCAGGGTTTTTCGGCCAGCATTTACGTGTTAATCCTACCTAACCCTTTTCTTCTTTTAACCACCCGGCTGGTGTTTATAGTCCCGCCACGAGACCCTTGAAAGAGAGAGAGAGAGAAAAAGTCGGCAGAGGAATGGAAACCTTTAACGGCTGTGGGAGATAACCAGCATTGCGAATAAAATCAATTAAATCTAATTTAAATAATTTAAAATCTAAATATAACTCATAGTATTTGCACAAAGGTTCACTGGCGTTGCGACCGCGTCATATAGCATCCACACAACATCGCCGCCACGTTATCGGTGCATTACACCCCCCCCAACTTGGATGCATCACCAGTCTTCCCAATTTAAGCTTCACTGGCACAGCACTTTAAATACCCTTGACGTCATTAACTACAGATGGCACCATCAGTACTGAAGAACTTTAAGCGCAAAGATGGTGGCGTCCTAGATGACTTGGAAGATTGTCTGATTGTTGCTGTTTCGCTTGTTATTGGATGTAACTCGCGGGCGGCTTTAGATAAAACAGCAGACGGTTTACCTATTTCACGGCTCAGATCTCACTCGCTCACCCATTGGATAACTTTACTGGAACGAAAACTCTAAAGAGAGACTGCAATACACACCCGTGAATGTTTAGAAGGAAAAACAGGAAGAAATTTGTTAAAGCTGAATTTTTTTTTTTTAAAAAAAATAAAATAATGAAAATGTACACTGTGTTTGGAAAAAAAAATTTTTCAGACTAAATTATGCGTTCTGTTTGCCGCGAAGCATTTTTCTAAAAAGAGATTCTGTTTTTTTTTGTCTCTAGATTAAATAAGTAACTAGACATAAATAAATATTGGCAACCACTCTGTAGACTTAAATGGTATAGAAAGACAGACGGGGAAGCTTTAAATCTAAGCCGTGCTGGGAGAGGAGAGGGATTGTGTTCTTCACCCTTTAAGTCTGCAAATTTGAAATCAAATAGGAACTGGTTTCCATTTCTCTCACTCATCAGGTCCCGGCCTCGAGATGTGTTGTGTCTCGTCTGCTCCACTGAATTGCTGAACCCCGATCTTGCGCGGTTTCCTTCATAGCGAATTCATTTAAAAAAAAAAAAATTTCTCTTTTGCGTTACGTGTATTATTAACCTCGTCTTTCGCTCGCCAGTCCGGCGTCCGAAAACCTGTCGCCGTCTCCCTCTCGCATCCTTGTTCGCCACATACCCCTTAAAAAACCCAGACTCCCGCACTAACCGCCACCGGTATTTTGACAACAAGAAAAGGAAGGGGGGAAAAAAGCGTTAGCTTACGTCCGGGAAGGGTTCGTAACGACGTTCGTTCTTTATTTACCTAGGTGTTTCTCTCCCCCCCCTAACCTCTCCTCAATTTCCTTCTTCCTTGAGCCAAGAACTCCGTGCCTCATATATGCGGTCGTGTTTTTTCTCGCGCCACCGTTGAGTTAAATTCCGTGTTCAGAGAGCGCGCTGCTGAGACGTTTAGAAAAACAAGAAACTTCACAAATGACATGACACGCTGTGTTAACAGTATAATCCGGTTTCGGTTATCTTAGCTACTGAAGAGAGTTAAAATAATAACCATCACGCCAAATCATAAATTGGAAAATTCGTGTTAATTAGACATTCTGAGGCTCGCACTTTGGAGTTAAGAGTAGAAAGCCTCGTGACGTCAGAACCCATACAGCAACAGCGCAGCTGTGACGAAGATTTTCGTGGTTTCCCTGCTAGGAGAGCTGACGTCTACGTAAACCCACACGTTTTAAATGCATGAAGAGTTTAAATATATCTTACATCTGTGATGTTGGTGAGCTATTGCAAAAGAAAAATAGGTACGATGTAAGTTTCTAAGTTTTCTTATTGACAGACTTTAGTGGTTTTTTAAATGATTTTATCTACAGTTTTGAGCAGAGAATTTCGAATGGAGTAAACCACTTTTTTCGGGACTCGTCACCATCTTGGTCCGTTTTGTCTCAACATGTGGAACCGACTATGTCCGTTGTGCATCTTTCTGGCCTGAAAACAGTAGCACTATGGTAAACTTTGCTTTAAGGCGGATCACTACCTTGCCATGGTTCACGAAGTCGAATCGTAAAGCCAATAACAATTGGCCCGACGTGAGGTTTCAAAAGTATTTTAGCAAATATTCTCGATTTTACACCTCTAAATTGGACCCACTTTCTACTTTAAATAATGCGAGTTTGCGCAGAGCCTTTAAGTCAAAGCCGTCCATTTGACATTTCTTATCCCTCAAGAAACATTATATATAAAAGAAAGGAAACAGGATAGTCGCCTAATGGATTAAGGGAGAAAACCCAAATGATTTTAAAAAGTTTCAATGATCCTTACATAATCCCTTCGTCAAGGTTAGCGCACCATTTCTCGATACCTTATTATTATGCTTCATGAATATGTAATAGTCTTTTATTTATTGCATTATAAAGAAGTCAAAATATGTAGGATATATCGCAGGCATGTATCAGCGTGGTATTATTATTTGTAATGTTAATTTTAAACAAGATAATCGTTAGACATTTCTTCCTCCTCTCTTTTCTATTTACGTTTGTTTGGTTCATCCAGTCCAGATTGTATCTGACGTGAATCTTTGAGCGCTCATATCATACACAGAAAACTATTTTTCTGCATCTATAATTTTTTTTTTTTAGAAAATGCCATTTTTTCTGCAGCTATTTTTGTCTTGTTTTCATGGACTGTAAGAGATTATAACGGATAGATATTAAAAAAGAAAGCTCGCTAGTTTATTGTTTGTAAAACAGCCAGCCCTCAACAATTTTTAGATTCTTGGAAGAGGAAATCTTGCTCATGACGTCACTGGTAAGGTTAATTTCTTATGTAGGCGATAATTTTATTTTTGTTAAGAAGAACATTTTTTACAATATAATTTTAAAAATATTAAGATACATTTGATAGTTAATTATCCGTAATTAAGTAAGAGGAAGTGGGATTAAGAGTATAGATTAGATTTTGGCTCCCACTTGATATTTAAAGGTCAACGTTTTTGTAAGCGGACTTTGTTTTATTTGAATCTGCTCTAAATGTGGCGAAGATTTGCAGGTGTCCGTGAGAATAATCAAATGCTGTCATCTCTACATCTTTGGGTAGAACAGGATATCGGCGACACAAACCACCAGTCCGGTCACCGACTACAATGGATAACACAGTTGCAACCACGCCTTCTTGGTTTTTGTAACCGCCACTTAAAAAAAAAAATGACTCTGGATTTTTACCGAATGCAGCAGACTTTGTCCAGATTGATAACAGATACGAGTCCTGCGGTTCTGCTGCAGTTCGCTTTGGATAGAACGCGAAAAACTATTGCAGTTACGTCGAGTCAACTAAGTAATGTAACAGTTATTGCGGCGGTCAGTATTGCTGTGGTGCATCCTGCTAGGTCTTTTGTGAACAAAATTGATATTTCTGTACCACTGCCAAATAGGCTAAACTCTCCCTGTTAATTCAAGTTTTACAGCCAAGTCTGTTTATTTCCGATCCGTAGGCTATCTTTGGCTAGGTGTCGCTGCTCGTCGTTGTCGAATCGAAACGCCATACTCAAGGTAACTTGAGCATTTGTAATAGGTTTTATATCCAATTTAACCACTTTTATTCAAATTTGGAATCACGACAGTGGAGTAACTTTTTCGGGTACACCCCACCTAGAGACAAAGAGGTGAAGGATTGTACGACAACTGGAACTGCCAAGGGGACTGTAAATAGTTTACAATAGGTAGATATTGTTTTAGTTTATTTTTCTACTGGCATGTATAGTTCCAGAATAGGTTTTTTTTTGTTTGTCTATTTACTTATGTCAAGTATTTTCTACTTGATTCATAACTATGTCTTCAATTGATAAAGTGGGACAGAGACATTGAACATGTAGAAGCATTATAGATTCAGTGGTTCATATCTGTCTGTAATTTGTCATGGATTTTTCCGATTATGGTATTTTAAGTTTTTTTAACTTTCTCACCCATAACTTTCTTGTTTTTCATACAAATGCTTCAGATTTGAAATGCAGTCTGACCGCTGCGTGTCATATGCAATTTTATGCGAAAATCTTGTTATCTGTTTCAGTTTGTATGTTTCTAATGAAATATCATATTCTGTGATTCGTAAAATTTCAAAAATAAGAAAATGTCTTAAAACTAAATCTAATGGAAAATATGCAAACTTCTTATGATGTTGCATTCAAACGTGTTGCTCTAGAATTTAAAAAACACAAACATTAATTAATTTAAATAAATAATTAAGGAGAAAACCACGTTCCAGAGTGTATTCCCTTATTCACTAAACTTACAAGGTTACCATTGCAGTCATACAACCATACAAACGAAAACTTGTCAACCCACCTGTCTTGGGTTTGAATATCAAGTATGTCATATAAATTTTCCTTTAATTTGGTTTGAAATGCCATATTTGAGTGCTTCCCAGAGGACCCTTTATCTTGGAGTGTTTGACTCGGCTTGGAAACAGCTGCGTTGCTGTAAGAACAGATTGGGTGTGAACATCGATATGGCGGCCTTCCAACGAAAACAATAAAGCCCTTGTCGAGGCAGCTACGTTCTGCCTAGGTTATCCTCGTCGGATGCAAATACAATTACTAAATAGACGAGGAATCACGCCTGGATTTGATAGCGAGTGTGTGAATAACAAATATATAAATCTAACACTAAATATTTCGAAAATCTTCGGCAAATGAAAGAAAAGGATATATGCGTTGATATACCGAAATATCAGATTTAGACTTTTAACGAGGAACGATCTAAATAACGACGTTAGTTCGTGAGGATGAAGCGGGAAAAAGAGCAGGGGAGTTAGAATTGGAGAGATGGCTGTGTTCGGTGGGATGAATTTGTCATCGGAATAATAAGGACAGGCAAAGTTGGATTGAAAACAGTATGGGCTAATAGGTCTACCAAAAAGTAATGTAAATGTAGAACAATAAAACATTAGTTGATAGACGATCTTGTGTCGAGCGAGAGGGAGAGAGCTTTCCCATCATCCAGTGGTGGCTTGGCTCAGTTTCTTGAAATCAATGCGACCCCCCACGGTACGAATTGTCTTTTCAATTTGCTTCAGAAATCTTATGTCATTAAAGCGCCCAATATCAGACATTTGTCTTCTTATAAGAATGGAAATGGCATCCCTGCCAAGTGCCGCAAACAGTTTATAAAGTTCAACTAGTGGCGCTCCGCAGACACCGAGCAGCCAGCATAGTCTGGCTCACGACCCACTGAAATGCCGCAGCGTGGGAATTCGGCCTCACTTAATCCTTTGGGTTTTGAAGGCCCTAGATCTTTGCCAGTCTTATTTGGGAGGAGTGGGATGGGGGTGTGTGTGTGCGAAAATAGACTAAACGTTTGGAGAAAGAAAAAAAAAAAGAAGTTCCTTCTTGCATTACCCTTATTACCATGTCTGTCACCTAGCTTTTGGTTTTTGTTAGTTTGTTGTTGTTACTGGTTTTTTCCCTTCTTTCTTTTCGTCCCTCCTCCGAGTTCTCTTTTTTCCAAGTTAATATTTCCAGACTTTAGCAGCGCCCATTACTGTCCGAGTTTTATTAGTAGTAGTGACTTATTGCACTCTGAAAAATCTACATGTTCTATACACCCATCTACATCAGCACAACTTACCTGTGACGCTGCGTCTACTTCCACTGCGGGCGGCTGTCTCACGTGACATCAGAAGAAACCTTATCAGTATTTCTTGAAGCATTCTTCCTGTTAAAGAAAGAAAGAAAGAAAAAATTATTTAAAAAATAAAAATTTTTATTAAGGGATGCTCGTTGCATACTCATAACCAAAAAAGGAAATCCCAGGCTGAGAATGTACCCTGTATGGACTGTGCTGGCCACGGGAGGTGCCTTAAATCTGTCATGTTCCTTAAATCTCGATGCACAATGTGGGTCCGTTGGTTAGGGGCAGTCTTCCTGGACGTATCTGTCTTCATCAGGATATAAATAAAGCATCGATGGATGCACTTGATCGGAAATTATGCTGAGGTAAGCTCTGGCAGTCATTCTGCTTTCTGAAGTGATCAATCATCAAGTGGGGTATGGTATGCTAGCGAAGCTTGCTCCAGACCGAGACTTCACCACGACAGGCCTCGGCAGCTGGGAACCACACGAGAGCGGTCGGGTGATTCGTGTGGCCTTTTCCAAATCTCTCTTCTCCCATTTGTGAAAAGAATGTGGAGCGTCACTCGATAGGTCACATCCCTTTTTCTAGTTGTCCAATTCCTGCGCTCCTTACACTAAACAAGCTGTCTTTTGATGTTGATAACCGTGAGCAGTGGTTTACGTAATGATCTCCTGCTGCCATACTTCATTTGCTGCAACATTTTTCGTATCGTATGGCTGGATATGGCCTGGATTGACCTGCGTTAAATGCCTCTATCAGCTGGTCCGTCGTCCAACGACATTGGGACTTCACTATTTTGTTTAAACGCCCCCCCCCTCTTTCTGTCATTGTGTTTGCGGCCATTGCGCCTTTTCTCGAACGGTGTAATGTCGTTTACTTTCACTACGATATTTGTTAGACTGACAGCAAATGTGTGTGTCTAACTCAGGGATTTCCTATTACATCGCGTGGTCAGCCTAATGTTCATTTGTAGCTCAGGTCGGGATCGAGTCTGACAGGGTGTGTGAATTCTAACAAAGTGGCCAGCATGTATATTTGTTGTTTATCGATATATTATATAAAGCACGGATACTTGAGTCGTCATGGTTCAGTGGATCTGGTGGCTGCCATCTTGATAAGTTTCTCTATCTAGACCGTTTCCACAGTCGGTCAAATCGTATGGGCACCACACTAAGTTTTAACCCTGTTATTTAAAAACTAGTACATCTTAGGAAAAACAGAAGACGCTGATCGAACAAATGCACTGTTTTCTCCTGATGTATTACGTGTGTTGTTTGTTGTTTTTAACTTGGTTCTGCTTTGTTTCGGTTTATTCCACGTATTGTCTTCTGTCAGACCAATCGTTAAAATCTGTGCTGATTTTGCCTTGGGATTAAAAGCCATCCCTTTAGTGGTGCAACAAGGAAAAATAAATCGTTAAAATGACTGAAAGTCCAGAAAAGATGCCCGGAAACTATCTTATCTTACGTCACCGCTGAAATGATGTAGAGTCGTAGAATACTCCCGGTGTTTACTTTCGTATTGATATAGCACTAGGACGTTAGTGCCCCTCTCTCGTGCGTAAAGTTAGAGCAAACCTGCTTCCGCCGCCATCACGAGAGGACCACTACATTAAAATTACCCCGTTAATAAGCGTAAGGAAAACGGTCGGGTTGTTGTTGTTGTTGTTTTATATATAAAAAAAAACACAAACTGGTATAAACCTCGACTCAAGAAGTCATCAAAAGCCATTATGCAGTACAAAATCCAAGGTAGCAGCAACCTGCTGTTCAGTCAGAAGTCACGGAAATTCTGTAAATCTTTCTGAGACTGTTATTCTGACACAGCAAGGTTGTTGTCAATGTAATAGTTAACGAAGCGCGGAAGGCAAGCCAAAACATGCGCGGCGTGCTACTCGGCCTCACTGTGGACTGTACACAGAGAAATATATTGTGAACCAATCATTCTGCCAACAGCCATATTTCTGGTTTCGTGTTTCACCAAAATATTTGCGAAAACTTAATTAAGCGGTATATTAAGTAACATTAACCTGTTTGTTGTTGTTGTTGATTTTTTGTGTTAAACCCGAACAATGTGTGAATTTTGATTCGTACTGTTCTGTGTATTTAATTAACTTTACTGCTCACTAACTTTGAAGCAAATCCCATTAATTCTGGGGCATCGAATTGTTTTGTTTTTATATATATATATATACTGTAAGCGTTAAATTGTTTGTCTTTAAATTAGCTTTAAATCAAGTTACGCCTATATATGCATTTTAAATTATTATTCTGGTTGCCGTACGTTAAATATCTAGAAAGTTTTCAAGAAAAATTGAAAAAAAAAAAAAAAAAGGAGAAAAGAAGCAGAAGATATTTTTTTTTATCAAGATTGTGCGCTGCCACGAAATGGTTGGAATTAGCTTCTATCCAAATCCTAATTATATCCATGGCAACGAACCTTAGCCGACCTGGAAAACATGAACCATCTAAATTACATATGCTATAACCTAATTTTTTTTTTCTTCATTAAGCATCGTAGCATCGAAGAAAACCTATACGAGAGTATCCGATACGTGGCCGGGGGCAATCTTATCTCATTACGCTTCGTTTCTTTTTCTTCTTTTGATCTAATTAGTAAATAAACTGCACCAATCTTTCGGGGGCTTGCAACAAAGCCAATTGAATTTCTCCCGTGATTCCACAAACTACGTCATCACCGAAGCGGCTCGTGCGGCCAGCAAATTAGGAGGACGTGTACACACACACACACACACATACATATGTACATCGGTCTTGTCTTTCACCCGTGGTACTAATTAAAACCGTTAATTAACCGGCTTTTTTGTGAAAGCGGCGCGAACGTTCTAACGCCCGGCTGGCTGTGTGGGGCGGTCTGTTCCAGATCGCCGCTGCTGCTGCTGCTGCTGCTGCAGACGGGCAGCCACGCGGTGTCGGAATCGAATAGAATTTGCGCGAGCGCACGCGTGCCCCCGCCGACATGATGTGCGGCCGAGAGAAAACTAAGAAACGCTTAATTAAAAACTAAATGAAACGTCTGAGAGAAGAATGACAGAAACGAAGAGAACCTGTCTTAAAAGGATTGGCACATCTGATCGAAATCTGCACGTCACCTGCACGCGAGAGAGTGAGTGCTATTGTTCTGTGTCGGCCACTAGGACAGAAAAGCTGAGTTCTTCGTTAAATTCACAAGGTTACCCGGCTCTTCGAACTACGTCCAAAAGCTCAGTTACAGCAGGGAACTTCGGAAAGGGAGAATTTCTTTTAAATCTGTACGGACGGGAAGGGATTCTCAGAATCAAACTGCTGGACTTCACTTCAAAACAGAGATGAACAGGGCTGAGGAACTCGATCGTGTGGGGAGAGACGCTCGAGTGACCGTTACGTCACAGTGTTAAAGTGGCGATAATTGTCACATCACCAATCATCTGAAAGAGACGAAATATCACCGAAACGTTTAGGTTGCGACCAATTCTCGACGAGTTAGTAGTCCCTTACTCGACTCGATCTGACCACTGACTCCATCAGAAATCATAGGCAAAGATGAAAAGACGCTGCGTTTTTTGTTTTTTTTTCCCCTTGGTGCTGATAAATCTTTTTCACTTTTGTTTGCTTTGGACTCTCACCGCTCATTTCCCGCCGATAACTGACGTCATTCTGAACGCACGTACTTAATCCTTTTCTTTTTTAATGTAATCACGACACGCATGCTAGAACAGCAGGAGTGGCGAAGAAAAATTAGTCGCTGGCCCGTTTTCGATCTTTGAGCTCGGTTTCTTAAGCTATGCCTTTTCAGAAGCCCAAGTCACCAAAATCTATGTGAATCGCGAGTCCGCCACGTTCAACGACAGGCTAACTCACCTTACGCAGTTCGACATGAGACGGCAAAGCTCGAAAAGGCATTGACTGAGAAGCAGGGGCTAATGCGAGAACTCCAAGGAGAATCAATTGGAAAGATAACTTCCCTTGCTTAAAGACATACTTCCGAATGCACTCGTTACGTTAAAAAACACACTAAGAAATGGAGGTGAAGATAAGGAACAGTGGTAAACTATGATGAAGGAATCTCACGTGATAGGCTGTCAGGCGCGCGTTCTCTCTCTCTCTCTCTCTCTCTCTCTCTCACACACACACACACACATTCACCGGGGTATTTTGTGTTTCGTCATTTCTGAACAGTCAAGATGTGCGCAAAAAATATATAATAATAAAAATAAAAATAAAAATTGTGTGAAAGAGGAAGGGAGATGTATCTCCCGTTTCCAAATGAATGAAGAAATAAAGGGATGTCAGTTTTTTTAAAGAGCATCTTTGATTTTAATAGCTAGCTTAAAAAAAAACAAAAAATCCAATTAGACAAGAATCAAATACCAAAGTAAAATATTTATCATCCAATCACTGAGGAGTGCTTTTGATTTGTTTTATATTTATCACTACTTTTGTCGTATGATCTGTCGTTTGATATAGCTAAATAAACAGTAGATTAATATGGCCTTTCAAGAAAATTCTTTAAACTCGTCAAAATCAAATTGCACTATAAGATGCCCTTTTTCGATCAGTCAAAAAAGAATAGATAGACAATCATTCTAGTGTAACCTCTGGACCCCTTTCCCCTCCTTACATCTGTATATTTATTGCATCACGTGGATCCCCTGTATTTCTCACCTGTAGTGTATATTCCAAGTGTTTCAAATAAAAAGTAATTTTCATCATTCTTTTCTTTCTTTTTTAAAAAAACACTTTAAAGAAACAAATACAGCAAATTAATATTTTCTAGTTGTCTCTTTTTTCTGTGTTTTCCTTCGTAGGCTGAGACAACAGCACACGGATCAGAGTCAGTCTGTTGACCGTAACTTACGCAAGAGACCATTTTGCCGAACCGGCAATGGAAAAAAGCTCCGTTTTTCTTTATTTATCGCTTGTTCGCCTTGCTGTATAGTATTGTGAATCTACACGTTTGGGGCCCGTTTTCCTTCGTTGCCGTCAACTGGTGTGTGGAGGGGGAAACTCTACGTCATTTCCGGCGAGCAAAAGTCAACGGAGAAAACGGACTCTAGTTCTTTTTGAGAAGGCCCCCCATAAAGTGGCGCAGCAGCCGCCAAACAGTCAGTTATTGTGGCTATCTAATCTAGGATAAAAAGCTAATATCTATTAAGTCCATCTTTGTCGGTCGGGTCAGACAGATATAAAGAGGCACGTCAGCTTTCCCTGGCCAGCCGACAGCACGAGAGCTGGCACCTCCCCTCCCACACACACGCGCACGTGCGATCTCGCGCGGTCATCGATCGGCCGCAATTACCCGAGTTTAATTGCCAGAACTTCTCCTGTTCATTTCCTTTCGCTCCTTTTCTCCGCACCCATCGTTTCGACGGCCGGCGCTTATTGGTGATTCCAGTCTGAAGTGGTGGTCGAGAGAAAAGGGGAGGGACTGTAAATGCCCTTGCGGTCCTTTACTGACCTGAAGCGGTCAAGGAGATTAGCCTGACGCGCGTTCTGGCCAAGTGGATGTCAGAAGCGGTCAATTGTCCTGAAAACACGCCAACGCCAAATGGCCGGGGAGATTAATATATGGAAAATGCGAAATATGCGCCCCCCCGGGGAGGGGGATAATTAAGACTTGTCACGTGGGCGTCCGTTCCAGCAGACAATACGATAAAAATGAAAGAGGCAATGACGAGCGTAAAGCATCTGGTCAGCAACAAAAAAGATAGGGAAACAGTTCATTTTCCTTTTTTAATGAATACCGCTGATATATATATATATATACTTCCGGGTTTTTCAATTGACGTTGTGACGCATGCAGCCAGAATTTCTGCACGAAAACACCACACCTGTGGCAGGCGAGCCGGGCTTATTAGAACGGGAAGTTAGAGGGTCGCCTGATTTCTTTCTTGTCGAAAGCTTTGTTTCGCACTTTTCCAGATGGTGAGAACCCTAAATAAACGAGAGCGGGGCTTTAATTACTATATTCGTGGAAGCTCGAGCGGCAGACACCGAAATTCACGTCAGGAGATTTTACAAGGCGAGAAATAGAAACATCAACAAAAACGTTTTTAGGTTGGTCCGATGACATAAACATAATGATGTTTATAGGGGTATAGCCACCTGTTTTACGAATTGTACACAGGCCTGTCTTTTGATGCATTAAGAAAAATTTGCTTATACCAAGACAGTGCTTTCCCTTAAATCCCATGTTACAGGACCCTTTAGTATTTATTTATCTATCGCTCTTTTCTAGAAATCTAATATTATAGTGTGCCGATCCCTCTTCTAGCCCCCACTATAGACAGCTATATCGCAAGAGTTAGAGGCTATGTCATCATTGCTATTGACGTCACCGGAGTTCAGTTTTCTACATTTAGAATTGAAAAACATCGAAGAATTTCCTTCTGAACCACAATACGCGGAAACAAATGCAGCAAGTTCTGGTTGGATTGGATCCAGACTTACGTGGGAACGCAAATTGGTAGTGAGTCGGTACAGTTGTTGGCTGCGTGCTTGTGCCAACAGTAAGAGTCAGGAAGGCTTACAAGCGAGCAACAGTCACTGCAGAGAAATGGGAAATAAAATCGCGTCTTCCGTTTGCTATCTACAAATAACTTTAATAAACTTGGACTTCCAGGATATTTACCTGTATAAACAGTCCAACGTCAACCTTTCGAAAGGTTATTGTTTTGAGATTACTGGTTTTTTTGTTGTTTTAAATCGTAGACGGCACCAAAGAGCTGATTTCGCGCGGTAAATACTGAAACCGGGCCGCGCTTTCACCTTATCACTTGCCGCTCTTTCTTCAGCAGAGCTAATCTTTGATTACTGAAATGGTGTAGTTATATCCAACAGCCCTTGCGTTATTGGTGTCAGCGAGCTGCTTGCTGTTTTATTTTTTTTCGTTGTTGTGAAAATCGTAGCTGGACAGGTAACCAGAAGGCGGCTGGAAGAATAGTAGCAATAATTTTGTCTTTCCCCCCACCAATACTCTACACATTTATTCGAATTTATGAATAGTACTATTGAAACAGTCATTAGTATACTGAACAACCCAATATAGTGATACACAACCTTTTTTGTCAACCTACGGCTTGAGTCATGTGACATTTCGGTCACCTCAAGAGCTGCTTGCGGGCTTTTCGCCTCTTGGTGGAGTACACTGACAAAAGTCACACCCGCTTCCAGGCGGTTCCAAATTTGCTGAACAATAGTTAAACTGGGTATAAAATCCGTTACACGTGTTCGGATAATGAAATTATCGAACAGAGAAATCGCAGCGCTTTGACAACTTACCGATGAGCAACAATAGCTAGCGATAGCTTGGCTACGGGCCGGAAGTAAACTGACAGCTGTGGCTGCTGAACTTGATTTAGCACTAAATGTTATCATCCGACATTGCAGAAGCACAGAGAAATTCAGGTCACAGAAGATCGTCCAGGAGGTGTCACAGCAGTACTGGTCGTCACAATAACCGCTACATTGCCTAGCTACCTGAACGTAACTACACTGTCACGACACGTTGCATCTAGAAGGAATTGCAGCAGGTCTGTGGAGCCCGTATCTCTGACCAGACTAAAGGAAATCGGCTGTTCTCTGCTAATCTACAGACTAGAGGTTAAATTCTACACACACACACACACACGCACTCACTCACTCACTCACTCACACTCACTCACTCACTCAAACCAGGACTTATTTACGCTGGACTTCGGGAGACTCGAGCCAGGCTTTCTTCTCTGCCAAGAGTTAATCCAACCTTTTTATTGATGGTCATTGAAAAGTTTGGCAGGAACCAAACTAACTTCATGCCGATTAACTTGCTAGATGGGGAGCTTTGGGGGTAGCGCTTTTTTAGGAGTGTCACATTACCACAAAAGCAAACTAATTCTCTTGGATGGAACTGCTAAGGTCGGTGCTACTAGACGACTTGTATGTACTGTGTCACGGTAATAAATTCGCCTTCATGGACGATAGTACAAGGACAGTTGTAAACCACCCTTTTAAAAGAGAAAAAAAAAAATCCAACGTCTGCCATGGCCTGCTCGTCTTCCAGACCTAAATCCTACAGAACATGTCTGGAATGTGTTCTCTAATCGCTTGGACAGCGGTCACGTGCTCCTGGGGGGGACCATTCCGGACCTGTGTCAATGCCTTGACAGAAAGTGGAATTCACAGCTACATGACTGCGTCAAGTTTATGGTGAACAGTATGACAAACAGATGCAAGGTTGTAGTACAAGACAGAAGGTCATGAGACTTAAGTAAAGACTATTCGTTACCATTATGGCGTCACCACTAAATACATCAAAATGTGTTCAGATGTTGCGCAAAACTATGATTTCTGGATTCTGTGAGAATGTTTTATTCTCAATAAATTCGTACTATATCCCTATATTGTTTTGATCAGTGTATTATTTTTATAAGCATGTTTTTTTTGTTTTTTGTCTTATTTTTTAAATATTGTTATTCATGAAAAATTCGAGTTTTACGCATATTGTTATTGTTTCGGTAAATAGATTTCTTATGTTATATTTGGCTCTGATGAACAAGCTCACAGCGTACATATTTATTTATAAATGTCATCTTTTAAACCCTTATTGTCCCAGGAAAAAGCAGATCAAGTTGTATTCGCTAAAGTTTTTCCCATGTCTTCCCAAGCAATGAAGCAACTTTAAATTTTGCTAATGTACTGGAGCGCACAACCTTTGGCATCCCTGAAGACGAGCAGCTTCAACTAGCCAATTAGCCTAGCCAGCTAGCCATTATTTCTGCCGGTGAAACGGCGCTTTTGGGGTGAATCTCGATGGATGAGGCAGTTTTCGATTATGAAAGGCTGAGCAGCGCTGGACTTGCAAGCGAGCTCTTACATTATTCCCAGAACTGACTGTAATGTCAGGGAGTTATTGTCAAGCATGGAGAAAATTAACTGAGAGCTGGCTTCGTCTCTCTGACGCGTCGACAATGTTGACCTCGTTTGTCCCAGAGTCCTGCCGCCTTGTATTTGTTCGCGATGCCCAACGATTTCGCTGCAGTTTCGAAAATATGTTCGTCTTTTGCCACACGTGGAATTCTGCTTCAACAACATAGAACAAGCGAGATTAATGGTGTTTCGATTCTCACGTGAAAGTGTAGATTTTAGGAGACTCTCCATCATTTCTGACTACCACATGTATACGATTTATTTATTTATTTTTAAATGCATTTTGTTTTTGTTTTTGTTTTTTATACTTACTTTTCAGTCAGGTGAACATACCGATTAGAAAAGGACGTGGAAGAATGGATAACTGACAATGATAAGTTTACGGGACAGCAGCTCACGAGGTGCTCCAGCTTGACAGAAGCCATTCCATTGCACACGTGCGTCCGGTGGTGGACGATAGGGAGTCAGTCAGCATGAAAAGAGGTAAACATACAAAAAAAAAAAAAAGAGAGAGAAAAAAAGGTCAGTTGCCATATTGGGGTGAAATTTAAGTTAGTATCTCTTCGTGTGGGTAAGGAGTCAGTTGTAGTCTCCAGTTCGTTGTATCACTGGCCGTAGGAAAAAGTCCTTGTCATCAACAACAAGGCTCGACCACATGTCGACGCTGTGTTACGCTCACGTGTTCTTTGGGGGGGGGTAATTTGACCTCCGGACGAGGTTTGCAGTCCGACCCACCTTGCCTAGTTTAACGCGTTTAGCCTATATTAGAAAGAAAGAGTAAATACCTTGTAGGAGCGGAATTGTAAATGAATGGAATAGACTACCACCGGTAGTTGGTGTTAGGGTAAACAAGTACAAAAAATCAAACTGATTGGCATTTCCTTTCCGTAGTGGCGGGTTGCTTGCATAAGCCTCTGGTGGCTTTCTGTCCCCTTGTCGCAAATTGAAGCAAATAAGTGAAGGCTTTATTTACCCGCTTAATCAGCTGCAGAGAGCCTCACCCGAGAAAATCTTTTAGGATTAATTTTAAAATGTGCCGAAAAAAATTTAAATATTTGCCACAGTGGTGTGAAGAAATGGTTTGTAGGTTGCCGGCTAATTCTGTTGTTTTTTTCTTTCTCTTTTTGATTTGACAATTTTAATTAATGATTTGAATAGGTGAAAGATAACCTCCCATTTAATTCCTAAGCGTCCATCTTGTTTCGTAACGACTTCAGCATCCAGATGGCGCTTCTTGTTCTCGTTGGTGTTTTTTTTTTTTTTTTTTCAAAAATATTAACAAAGAATAAAAATCTAAGACCAGCAGCACCAAACATAGAAACAGACGGTAAAAAAGGAGGAAAGAAGAGGAACAAAAAAACAACAAGCGAACAAACAAAAGCTGAGTTTTCGGACAAAATCTTAACTTCAGCATTTATCAGATGACCAAACAGAGAAGAGAAAGAAAAAACACATCGTCAGATCAGTCGATAAATGGCTGCACCGCGTTATTATCTCTGCAGCTGAATGGCGCCTCATCGCACGTGTGCGTGGAAGAGAAATATCGGTTTAAAAGATCTCTCCTTTTGTTATTCAAAAGTAGGCTTGTAGTGTAAGACAGCTGGGGAACCTGCAGGCATCCGACAAGACGAGGTGACGGCGAGTTAGAAACAGATTGAGACACCGCCGAAAGTTACTCCCTCCTGCGACGTGGATGCTCACCAAATTTACAACAAGGATGTTGGTTTGCTGACTTTAGCCCTGGTTTCGACGTATAAGTATGATAAGAGAAATAGTTAATTGTTTTCATTTATTACTACATGGTGGTTTACCTTGGATTAATTTAGTGTGTGCCCAATCAAACTTTTACACACAACGACGAATGTGTATCTAGAGAAACAAAACCGGATATAGAGCTATCACTTAAATCAGTTTGCCACGTGGAGTTTGTAGAAGCCCTTCGACAGAGCTTTAAGTGTCTAAAGAAAATTACCACGAGCTGTTCAGGATATTTTACCAGTATGGTTAGATACAAACTTCACAGTGGAAGAGACGCAACTCTCTCTCAGTTGTTAAGTATAACGGTATAACAATGAATCGTTATTCATAGCACTGGCAGAATGGCATACAACGCGGCGCTCGAAAAATCGAAATAAAAAGAAACAGAAAGATACTCAGACTCCATCGCCGCCACAGTAGTGTTTTCCTATTCCGAACGAAACTAATGACTGAACGTCATTTTGATATCTCGCCATATTTGTTTTCACATCGCTGGAGTGAGTCAGTCTCTCCCGCGCGCCACCGACTAATTGCGACCGTCAAACTCGATTTGAATTCTTTTCCAGTTTTAGCTTCTTTCTGGTTGTTAGCCTTACGGTTACGCAATATTATGTAGCGTCTTACATCGAGAATTTTCTGTGGTTTACACATTGATATAACTGATACACACGCTAATATGTAATTTGTAAATATAGATGCTGTCACCCCTTGCTACGGTTATGGCACTTTCGTCACTAATCCACTCTGACTTGCACCAGCATCGATGTATTGATCTTTCGGGCAGTTGTTATATAAAACTTTAGGATGTAGATCCTGACATCGGGTTAGCGATTAATTACCGGAAAAGGGTTTCATTTAGAGAATATAGCTTCCTGTACTTACAGAAGAAAAAAAAAAAAATCACTCATGACCTTTGATAATTAGGACTTAACATCACCGCAGACATGTTCGCCTTTCCTAAAAGGGCGACAAGCGATGCTAACTTTGTAGACGTTTTCCGAGCTTATCCATTCACTGCATTATCTCTACGACCGCCTGTTTAAAAATAAAAATAAAAATAGTTTGCTTTCTGTCGTTGTTGTTTTTCTTCATGCCCCTTTACTTTCCAGTCACAGATGCCATTATATCCAGCGTCATAGGTTTCACCCATGCTAACCGAGGCAGAACTTGTTTTAAAAGAAAAGCTGATTTTCACACGCGCACATCCCCGGAAGATCGCTGCTACGCACCTTACGTCATGCTGGAGAATATCAGGCTCCTCTTACGTCAGTCACGCTCGTTTCCGATACCTACGTTGCCCAAGCCTCGTATAACAAACAACCAGAGTTTTGTCCGTCCGTCAGTCAATCGATTTTCATTTCGCTACCTGTACCACGTGTTTGCGGCGTGGAGGAGACCGTTACATTTACACAGGTTTCTATTTTAAGATTTCTCCCCCCCCTCTCTCTCTCTCTCTCTTTCCTACACCCCCTCCGCACACTTTGTAATTGTTTAATTATATATATATATCTACTGCGCGCGTTACCAGCACTCATGGAGAGGCCCGGCACGACGACCGAATCAGCATATTTCGGTGTTTTCTAAACTGGGAAACGAACACGGATGACGGCTGACTCCATTTCTGTTAAAAGAATGGTGCTTAATGACTCACTAACGCAAAAATGAGTCATCTGTTTGAAGATTTACCCGTGCACCGATCATCCGCTAGTGAATAAACAAAAAACAAAAACAAAAACAAACAAATTCAAATAGAATCAGACAACTAGATGGAGACTGCTAATATGTAATAGAAGAATAAAGAAAGAAAAAAGACAACTGTACATTGGTGTACAGTATTTGCTTATTTGGAGTGAGTATGCAAATCGAGGTTATTTTGCATCGTGTTTTTTTTAATTGTTTTTACCGCCTGTCTACCCGCCAAAGTCGAAAACGAGGCGATGACGATATGTCGTAAACACACCCACACACACACACTCTTATTTTTTAAAGACTAGATGTTATTATATTATTATCTTTGTCACTTGCGTTAATTATTTTTAAAAAAAAATGATTTTATATGAAAACATCCTCATGGAGAAAGTTTTAACCCTATCCGATCGACAGCATTCCTAAATATATATATATATATATATACTGCTTTGCTTTTGAGAAAATGAAAACCATTAGCGTCTTTTTCGTTTTTCTTTCTTTTTTTTCAAATGTCTTTCGAAGGCTACTTGAAGATGCTTTGGCGGTCTTGGGCTATCTTCTTGAAGAAAATTCCGCGCTGAAATATATATTTTTTTTTTAGCATCTCTGAAAGTGAGGTCAGGGTTATGGTGTTCCTGGCCGTTTTGTGGCTTTTGAGATGCGTAATTGCAGTTAGTTTTTCGCGGATACGACCGAGCCGTGTCTCGAGTCTGGCTTTTCTTACACACCCTGAAGGGAGCTGTTTCGAGGAATCATGTAAGAAGCTCCTCTATGTCTGACTTGCACCAGCTCTGGTTTTGAGGCGGAACTTAAAAAGTCTTATCGTGGCCAACACAACCGGCTGTTCTTGTTTGCGGAGGAGGAGGGGGGGGGTGAAAAAAAAAAGAAAAAGTATAACTAGTAACTGCTCAAGACGTCTGCGTTCTCTGATTAGCGTCAAATGAAGCTAACAGATTGTTGACAAAACAGACATGTGTCGATAAGGAGACTTAAATGGTGAAGGCTGACCACCCAGCTGGGTGGCGGCGCTGATAAGCTCGCCGCTTGACGTCATGGCTGACACCTAGGGAAAACACCGACCGGTTTGCAGACACAGAACGTCTATGGTTCGTTACCGAAACAAGGATCTGTTAACGAAGGATTTGTACGACCGGGTTTGTTGGGAAATAAAATACCGAATAGAATTTTTGTAGACATTTTCTGCTGGGTTTAACCATTTTATTAAATAGTTGCTTCCGCGCCTGATCGCGATCCGACACCAATCTGCTACGATTTCTCACCGTGACGTTTGTTAGGACAGACAATGTTTTGACGCCATGTTGACGTCACGTGTTCGCGTTTACCGAGATTGTTTTACTGTATGGGTTGGTTAGAAAAGCGGCATAACTTTCATTATATCTGTTTTTCTCTCACTTATTTACTGCTTTTTTTCGACCATTTGAAAGACAATGGTTACTGAGTAATTTTGCTCCTGTTAAATTGCTTATGAAAGAAAATGGTTGGCAAAATAATGGAACGACAAGTATTTATCTCAAATCTCAATCAGCTCACTGATTCTTTTAGGACTTTGTCGTATAAGTCGATCGGTTTAGATATCAAATTTTCATGTATAGTTTTGCGTTTGAAAAAACAAGATAAATAACTTAGATGCAGAGGGGAATTAAATTTTAAAAAATAGATTTGTTTCAAAAAATCGCTTCTTTGTTTCTTGCTTGCTAAGCTTTGTTACCAGAGTTATCTCCACGTGTCGATTACCTGTTGACATTTATCAGTTTGTTTCTCCCGTCGACTCGCTCACCGTTTCTTTTATAAGCGTTTGTTCTTCTGCTCGAAGGATTTCTTTTCCCCTTTGGACCGTACATTTGATCGACTTTTCTACAGATGATAAATATTCCCTCCATATCTTCCAGGGCCGGCTAAAGCACCCGACCAACCGTTTTCTAATTCTGGCCAGCTCGAATCCTTCCCTTCCAAACATTTTTTAAAAAAGTAACAGACAAGTAAGTTTTCTCGCTTGTCATTAATGGAGACCGATTGCAGATTGCAGTGTTGACACAACACTTCTATAACCATAATTGCAGCTCTAAAAACAAATGAAAGTTGGTTTCTCTGTTCTCTGTATCCTCAAACCCAAAACGGAGCGATGAGGGGAGTTTGGAACCCTGGTCAGAAATGTTACAAGTGGTGAAAGTAAGTTACTTAGTGCCTAAAACTTTTGCTTTCTTGTGACTATCATCATTTTTAAAATTTTAGTCCCCCCTCTGTTTTTTTTTTTCTTTCCAAGTACAGGAAATATAACTTAAGAGACGAAGGTTTAAAAAATGTCAGATTTGAGAGACCTGACTTTTTTATAAAACCAACTTTTGATATCTCGGTCAAATTTGGGTTCCGTCTTGCGGAAACTATCTTAAAGCCTGACTCTCTCCAAAACGGAAACAGGACTTTTCATTCACTTCAGTCGGGCTCAACCCACCTCCTCTGTTCATTTAATGCCGCTACATGAATAACAGTACGCACTATACTGTTTTCGTATGCAGGTCAGCCGTGGCGCCACGTCTCCAGCTGCTGTGCAGTTCTGCCCGAGAAGTGGTGCATCCCGGTTTTAGCGCGCGAGCCATGTCGAGAGACGAGAACGATAACAGCTGTGATGTTGGGGAACAGTTGAGGCAGGTATTCCTGATCATCTTCCGAACAACAAGCAGAAAGGGCTCTAGAGCTGTCTCGAACGGGCATGCGTACCAGATGAAGCAGTTCGCTACAGCGGTCAGGCTGGTCTGAGGTGTGTGTTCGGATACGGCCACCAGTAACCCTCGCGATTAGAGGTGCGAATGTAGAGAAATGTTCTTTCGCTTTCCGGCGGGAGGGAGGAACAGTGAGTTGGGTCCGGGTGGTCCGAACTACCCAGATTTAAATAAACGAACTTAAGACTTCGTGAAAACTTAGCGCCATCGTGATGTTCTAAAGGTTAAAAGAAAAAGAAAAAAAAAACAACGAAAGAAATATATTTTATTTAGTAATTTTTTGAGAATTTCAGAGTAGAGGGAGCGACGTTTTGTAGGCCAAATAATGGTTCTATGAAAACAACTCCGACAAACTTTGAAGCAAGATTATGTTTTGAAATAACGACGCATCATTTGCTAGTATTTTTTGCGGCCTTTTGGACGAATGCTCACCGCGGGCACGTGCACATTTTTTCCCGGTGCGTGTTCCCTTTGTGATGGCAATAATTCGCTCCTGCAAATCATGCAAACAAACAATAAGAAAGTGTCCTGGGGTCAGCTGTTTAAAAAGCTCACGTGCGCAGCTACATGGTTAGTGCTTCTTCCAGCGCTGACCTGATGCCAAAGTAATCTGAAATCGACAGGAACAGCGCAGTGGGGGAAGCTGAAACCTGGGATTGAGCTGTGCTAAGGTCGGTGTTCACTAATCGACGATAAGTGGGACAGATTTCGACGGACCGCGAGTGCCAGAAAGAGGCCGAGATAAGGTAGACCTCGTCTGACACCAGGGGGTGAAGACCGCTGCCCAGACGGTTCTCGCGGAATTGATCCGTTTACCATTACTGTCTGTTCAGCACAAAATACTCGAGAAACGACTGCTATCGGAGCAAAACGCCAGGAACTATTTATGCAACACTTGTGATATCCGATACCGTCGACCAATGCGCTACGAAATTTTAACCAAGACGCTTGAGCAAGCTTAGCTTTAATCGTCTCACCGACACGAGATTTGGCCTTAGACGCGCGTTTGACGATGGAGTTTCATTAATGAATCCCCTTTTATGTTAATGGTCGACAGATTTAATTCCTTCAGAAGTAAAAGTTATGTTGTTCTACCTGTATACGTCACGTTGACGGATTTGGTGAAGGACGTGTTATGCTATGTGGAAGAATGTAGTAAAAGCTACCGATGGCTACATATTTTCCTCTGTTTGCAGGCCCATGGTAAGATATTGCAACAGAACAACTGACGATCTCACACCGTCAACATAATTTTGGGGATTTTTTTGCACCTCGTGAACATAAATGTGCAATCCTACCCGTCTCGTTCTACAGACATGAGCCCCATCGAACATTTCTAGAATAAGCTCAACCGCTGTGTAAGTTTGATATCGCTAGGCAGTGTCCGAGTAACACCAGGAATTTCTCCAGAGGAAGAATGGAGTAGTATCTCTCAAAAGATTTTGACAGTTGGTGGCAGGTGGTAGGCTATGGTCGACTTGTGGCGAACGTATAAGATGATAAACCTCAAACAACCTTCCCCAGTCTTCAGATTTATATGGCGTCGCGAGTTCATCTGTGGTTTCTTTTGTCAATATAGATTTACAACACATAATATAACATCAGTATAAAATTTTAAGATCAGATTCAAGTAAATACATTTTTGATTACCCTAAATAAATAACAATTTCAAGAGGCAAACTTACTGAAACGTTTTTTTTTTTCATGTTCTTAATTTGCATCTTTTAGAATATCACACAGTTTATATTTCAAAACACCTCTGCCGACCTTTCCGAACGGCTTATGTAAAATGATTTTACATTTTAAAAAATACATTAAGTATTTTAGGGTATTAATTATTGATTATTTGTCCGAAGTACATTATCTTATTTATGGTAGGTATTAGGCACGATGTAAGAAAATATATTGGACAGATATTTTCGGTTGTAAGCCAATTGATCTTAGGTGATTCGAGCGAAAAGAAAGTGCGTGGATTTCCAGAAACCACTCAAACACAGTCTTGCGCTAGTTACCGAGTCCAGTAAAGTCCCGTGTGAAATTTGTATCAGAATAACCGAAGCTTCGGCTAAGCTACAAAAATCGAAGAGTCCATGAGAAACATGAAACTTTGTGAGGAACTAATTTAACTGAAGAACAATAATATCCGAAGTGATTCGCGTTTAATTTGTATGGAAGTTCTACAAAAACCAGGGGAAGCCAACGTTCATTGCCACGTGCCCGATATTATACCTGTACAAACGATATTCTTTCACTAGATAATCCGTTCAATCAATCGATTCAACTCATGGCTATAATTCTGGATTTACCAATCATCCCCTGTATCAAATAAGTGTGAGTGTGTGTGTATATATATATATATTTATTAACGTGCATATTATATTTTAAAATATGAAGGTCATCCCTCTTTGTTTTTTTGTTTTTTTTGAAGTCGTGTATGGTCGGGCAGCGTAAATCATTGCCGTAGAAAACTTTGTAATTCCTTCCAGCATTGGAATTTTTGCGACATTCTGACAGATTCCTAAGCAGAGAGCACTCAATGAATGTTTACAGATGAAGGTATACGGTTAGGGATTCATGTACATTTGAAAGTTGTGTTGATTTGAAAACAATGAGATGGTAGGTAGAGAGTTAGCAAGCAGACATTAAAGACTAGCCCTGCCCTGGCATGTGACCGACCTCACGCGGAGAATGGAGTGTATCCACAATGATTGATGTACTACACAGCGAGTTGGGCGATACTGTTGGTGCTGGGCATTATGCTTGGCTACTCTGTTTATTGTCGGTTGAGATGCTGACAAAATTTCACCAAGAAACTAGAAAGGTTTGCACGGATCTTCTCCAGCGATGCTATGGCGACTCACTATTTCTTTACTTGCGTCATCGCAGATGAGATATTGGTGCACCGAACGGCAATTGATTGAGTGGCTCTGTAAACGCTTTTCGCGAAGAAATTTAACCATTTTTTGGCAGAGTCATAGTGGCCGTGTTCGGGATATTCATCGTTTCATTCTTGTTGCCTCCGTGATTAGGGATGGATACAGCAGTAAAGCCTGAGCAGTACATTGATGGAATGCGGAAGCTGAAAGCCCGCAGAACTCGACCCAACCTGAACATGACAGAGAAACAGCACAGCAGCTTGCGGACTTTCGAGCAGTCGCTTCGTTTGTCCTGCTTTTAGCCGAGATCTGGCACTGTACAATTATTTGGGTCTCTAAAGGATGGATTATGGCAGTAAAAGAAACTGGCTGCGTGAAACTGACTCATTTTACTTTGACTTGGTAAAATAATTGTTAAACGCTGGCGCAAGTATCCTGAAAGAAAATGGAATTGTGGTAGGAAAGTATCCACAGATTCTGTCTACAATAGAGAGATAAAAAAGCTTGTAAGATAAAGGAAGACGACAGGTTAATTATTAGAAAGCCTTCAAACCACTTCCATTCCAACACACAATCAGCAGCTGACCACAGTTCTGCTGCACAATACTGCATTTACAAGACAGCCATGAAAAAGGATTTTGAGTGGTTGGATTGACTGAATTGAAAAGCTGCTTGAAGTCCTTAAGCGTGGAGATAAGGAAAAGGGTTCAGTAGAGGAAGGGAGAATTGATAACACTCTTCAGAAATTGTACATGGTATAGTGGTCGGATGAAAGCGATTTTGAATTCATTATCTCAAAGAGACGATGACATCAGAAGAAAGGCCAGAGAAAGATTCATTGAAGCTTGTGTGTTATGTAGGAGCAAATCTAAAGGTGCGGATCTATTTGGTTATTTTCAATTTGGAAAACTAATCAAAATCGATGGAATTATTACAGGAGAAAATACCTTGCAATTTTGCACCGCCATACTGTTTAATGGACATCATTTGTTAGGCCTTGGTTTTATTATACAACAAAATAATAACCCTATATACGCTGCAAATCTTTTTAAGCAACAAAAAAGTAAATTTTTTTAAATTGATAGAATTCAAGATGGGAATTAGAAAATTAACTAATTTAAAGAAAACCTTACTTCAGATTTAGTTAACTTAGTTCATACTGTTTTTTTTCTTTTTTAAGGATACTGTAAAATATTTTTTAAAAATTGTTATTTAAAATATCTCTGAGGTTTGTAGAATTGTAATGCAGAACTAGTATTTAAAATCCAGTTTTAATGCTACCCTTAGTGATTGCAAATTATCACACGCACACGATCCCATATGGATATTCTGGAGACTGATGCCTTGCCTTTTCTCGGTTTGTTTTTAAGTAGAGGTAGAAAAGTTGGCCCCTCACAGCTACGTGAACGTCCAAGAGCGCACCGTTTTTGCCAAAACGTTCGGGCAGACAAGGTTTGTTTGTATTTTTCTGGACAGGAGAACCAGGTTGTTGTTTTTTTTTTAAAATAGGGATATAGGTGAGCTGCTACAAAAGATGTTTTAAGGCACAACGGAAATAGGCACCTGCTTGCTAAAAACAGTTTAAAGGAATGTGCTACCATCTATTAATTTATTCGGAAAAAACTTGAAGAAAAAACCCAACTTTCTGTGGGTGAGTAGAATAGTTGTAACAGGTTACCGTTTGTTTTCTTTTAAATTCAGAAATTTTCAGCGTTCTCTTAGAAATTATTGTATCATCTGCGTACAGCCATTTACATAAGAGTTGATCGTCAAAACACCGGAGCGTTTTCCCACAAAGCAAGCTACAATCTCTCATTTCGAAGAAAAGACAAACAAACAGGAACAACGCCCACAACACGAGTCAGCTGTAGTACTGAAATAATTCGTGAGGAATCTGACTATCTCTCCCTCCCCATAGTCGTCGAAATGAAGCTCTTTCGGAATAAAGCTGCAGATTTCGACATAAAGCCCTACAGCTTTACCATTCATCGCGGTCAGCAAGCAGTCAACGTTTTCTGGATTGGCAGCGACTGCAGGACGAGACGTTTACGCGGCTTCGCATTTCTTGAAGCGGTGGGCGAAAATGTGGTAAAATGTTCTTTCTTTCCAAAATCGGAATCGGTGCAGTAGTTTATATATAGTTTGATTTTTCTTTTTCTTTTATCCGACGATCTTTTCTGTCTAAGGGCCGATCTCAAGCTGCAACCCTACTCGTCACTTGTAGCGCGGATGTCTTAAAGCTGTAGTATATAACCAACGCCCTTCTTCATAGCCGGCAGAATATCGCAAGAGTCGCTGGTGTCACACGTTTCAAGCGCAGCGTGGACTAAGAGGAGAAAGCTCTGTGATGAGCACTGGACGTATCGTCTTTCCAGGTCAGCAGGGGCAACTCGTATCGGGAAAGGAAAAAAAAAAAACAACAACAACAAAAAGACCACCGCCACCAACAACAACCAAAAAGTTTTGTTTGTCTTCTATTCAAATACTCAACAAAGTCTTCGTTTGCTTTTTATGAGAAAATTACATATTTTTGGTAATTTTTCTGCTGGGCTCCAGAGCGTAGATCATAAAATGTGGGAAGTAAACCTGGGAGGAGGAGGGTGGATAATCTGGACCGAGAACATGTATGTATTCGCAGTTTCAGAAAACTAATTGCAGGGCGTTCAGAAAATCTTGCATTAGTCCTTTTCTTTTCTTAAATTATTTTTCCGTCTTAAAATGTGTTTTCAGAAGGAAAAAAACTATTTATTATATAACGAATTTCTTTCTTTGCTTTTTGCCATCGCAGCTTCTACGTGTCGTCGTATTAATTGGCTGTGTTTGGTGTACTCCGGCCAAACATCCGTCTCACCTCCGGACAGTCTGGCCGATAGATTTACTATATATGTAATGTTAGCATACCAAGTGATCTGTTGAGGTTCCGTACTTTTTAAATATATATTCAGTAGAATTTCCAAATATATATTCTGCTTTGTAATTATTTAACTCTGACAAACGGAGCAATAAACCCAGTTGTTTAGCGGATCGGTAGCGTGGGTAATGGTTTTGTCATGGGGCTGCTGTGTGGGCAGAGGCTTTTACACTATAAGCAGATTCTCGCTCTCTGGCGTTTGCGTGTTACGGGTAAACGGTCTCATTTTTGGTCACGAAGGGCAAGCTTTTATTTATATGTACCTATCTTCAGAAAAAAGAAACCTTACACTATACTCAGCGTAAAAGGCTGCAAAAATCGATTGAAAAATTAGAATTAAGCTTGCACTTTACGTGGGCATCAATGTGTCGTTAATTCACAAAAAAAAATTGGTCGCCGCAAATCAGTCGCATTGCTTCCCTCGGGCGATCAAGCATTGCCAGTGGGCGTGACCACCAGGACAAGAACGGCGGCGGAACATGGCCGCGTGGAACTTGACGGGGTTCCAGATGATAGTTTGTGGAATTTTCCTCTTGTCCTGCAATGCATGAAAGAGCTGTTGCAGATTCTGTATTTGGGAATCGTGTCGGAAAAGTCGGTCTATTCGTCTTCCAGTGATCGTGACGACCAGGATAGCACCCGAATGCTGTTTGCCCGCAAGTAGCCCACGCTGACTTTCGCAGTGTCGCCGGGCGTTGTTCTGCTGCAGTTTGCCACGGTAGGCGATAGGTTCCGCATGCCTTTGCAAAATATTCTCACGGTATCGTATTCCCATGAGCACTAGATATGTACGATATCGTAGGACACCCCTTCCCACACTATCACATTGCTGCCGCTAAAACGATCCGCTTTTTTGGGGAGACGGAGCAACTTAACGTTCTCTACGTTTGGGGTAAGTTCGCCGTCGACCTGAGTAATAATCGCGACAGGTCTGGATAGGGGACATTGCGCCATTATCATTTAATGGCGTCGTATACTTTGACACCACTAAAGAATTATTGCTCGGTGTTGGTGATTTCAAGTCGTCCATGTGGCCACAATCCAGCTGTTCTAAGACGATTTTTGATCTGTAATGCGGCGAGAACCTGAGATACTTGCTGCTATTTCCATTGCTGTAACATAGTGATCATGAAGATGACAGTCTGATCTAACTCTCCCGGGCTGCAGTTGTCGTCTCGCCTGATCTCTGGTGTTCTGGGTGTATCATTTCTTGATCCAGTTTTCGTGTATCTTTTTTTTTTTTAGGTTCAAAGAAATTGTATTTAAATTTCGATTAGTAACAAAAATTGATAATTTTTTTTTAAATGAAAACTTATGGTCTTAAAGGATTTTAGCCAAAATTAGTTTACATTGAGACTGCGAGCCGGCTACCCAGGAGGGAGGGGGAGGTAGGATTTTCCCAATGCTCTGACCAGTAGAAAGGTGTTTTAGCCATAGGCTTGCAATAGTCATTCAATGGACGCTCATTACAGAAGAAGCATGAGTTCGTGTATCGTTCTGTTTTAGACGTCCAGTCGCCGTGAGTCTGCTGGCGTTCGTTAGCGTGACATTTTTAGTATTTCGCAACGTCTGATTGATGTTCCTTTATCGAATTTCTTTCAGGGTAGCGACAATACGTGCATTTCAAAGTCAGCCTAATTTCGTGTGACACTCCTGCACAGCATACACGCGAAAACTCTGGCACCACGTTGTCCGCGCATGGTCCGGTCAGCCACCATGGCCGACGGATTTAACACAAGTGTGTCCCTCCGTATCAATTATACTACCTTTACAAATTAAGGCGATTAGCGGTGTGGTCTTTGTTATTGTAACGAGGGTTCTCGTTTGGGTGGTTGGTTTTGCTGCTGTTTTATTTCTGAATGGTTGTCACGTGAGATCGAGCCCGTGTAACTATCCGTATTCGATAAAGAAAAGTAATAATAATAACCAAAGAGAAAAACTTTTTCTTTCGTTGCCGTGCAGGTGAATTTAAGGAGGTTCATCAAAGTAATAAAAAAACTGCTAATGGAAATGTCTTTTGTTGTTGCTCTATAACTGGGGGCTACAGTCTGAGGTGAGAAACTCGAGAGAAAGCGGACGTAATAATGACACGAGAGGTGGTTCTAGTCGCCCTATTGTACGCCAGGTTCGGGACGTCACTGCCGTTTAAAATCAAAGTTCTAGGATTTAAATAAATTATATATATATATATCCACAGGAAGGCGTCGATCTGAGGGATCCAAAATTAACAGACGTCGCCCGGGTTAATAATCCGCCAGACGATGTCGTCATTCACCATAACCCCCGGACAAGCGAAGTCCAATCGTTTCTCTGATGCCACGATACCGCGGAGCACAAATACCGTGACCTGAATTAGCCAATCGCGACCGTCGTCGCAAAGTGGTTGCGCCGATGAATCAGCCTTGTCAGTGCTATGACCTAACCGACAGAGAATCCCTTGCGATAACAAGAGGGGCACGCGTGGCTTTTCAACACCCTCCTACATCACTCGGCCAGAGTGATTATGTCGAAATACGGTTTTCCTCCCTCTTTTCTTTTTTGCATCAATAAACCGATAACAACACGAGATCACCAGATGTAGAGGAGCAGCTCACAGAGGAGAAAAGGTGGCTTTTTGTTAGTAGAATATCGGCAGAGAGCAACCGGGGCGCAATTCTTTTCGAGCCTTCTCACCTGCCATTACTTTAGTTACTGTTATCGTCAGAATCTTTTTCTTCTTTACCGAAGCTAAAGAGTCGCCCAACTCCCGCGGACGCTTTATACTATCGTTGGTAGGAAAGGTACGTGCACCCTAGTTTACCTAGCGGAGTCTCCTCGATGGTTTGGCTCGTTTTCGAAACTGTTTACTGGTAGAATATATACAGAAACTCCTCCCCGGAGTCGCTGTGGCTTCAGCGGGAGCAGGGGGTTAGTTAAGTCAACTGAATTATTTCGGAATGTAGCAGATTTCTTGAAAATATATACGTCGTAAATGACATGAAACCGAGAACGACACAACAAATTGTAAGATTGAGTCCTGCCCGATGTTTCGTACCACTTCGACTCCCTTTGCGATTGTTGCAGGTGCATTCCTTGGACTGCAGTTGGTCAAAACTCACCGTCCGCTCGAAACGACTGCTGGTAATACTTTATAAACAGCAACAAACGCATCACTGATACGATCAGTTTTGAGTTTAATCTGATACTCGATGCGGACTATCTGATAACTACTCACGTTTCGAAGTTGGATTTAGTACATTCTGTTGACACTTTTTTTTTAATTCGTTTAAATTTCTATTATGAATTGTATTCTAAATAGAACTACAACATTAAGAAACAAATATGTTTTTTTTTTTTGCTTTTTACCTCTGACCCTTATACTTCATCCATAAATCTTGCTTGTTGGGTAGTCTCTAGTTTGGAGGGGTGGCGGTGATTCTCCTTGGTTCGATTGTTTACCTGCAAAAACACACACACACACACACAACTATGCACTCAGGTACACACACACACACACACACACACACACACGCACACAATTTAAAATGATTTTAAACTTAGTTTTTTGTTGTTTATTCTCTTTTTCTGCATTTTTCTTGTGCGGTTCCTGGAAGTGTTTTACTTTTTTTTTTCAAATGACAAAAGCTTTACTCGGTTAAGTTCTCTGTTAATAGATACAACTTAAACTAATTCTGTTTTTTCGCGAGCTTCCAAATAAGATATTAAAAGTTACTCTGTCGTTTAGCTGCTTGTACTATCATCGAGAGAGTGAGGCACGACGACATCTTCATTGCCTTTACTAGTTTCCTACAGCGGTGATCGAGATTTGGTGTTGTAATATAAAGGCATGCGTAAATAGTTATAATTTCTAATGCATGAAGATAACGTTATTTATTTCAAATAAATTGCATAAAACATTTCTTAAACGAGATCGCATTTTCGATGAAACATTTTCCAACGAGACAGACACACTGACGTCGGGTGGATTCTGAGAACTTTACGAGTCACTCCATTTTCTTCCCCTTTTAAAATCACTCTCAAAGTTCCCCCATAAGCCGTTATTCCTAACATACAGGTGCCCGATACACGGGCCGACAAAGGGGGAAAGGCGATCTGCGACGCCTTACATAATTTCGTGTCGCTACATTTTTAGTGTACTAAAATATTTCCTAGGATACAAAGAATTAAATATTCATTTTTCTATTTAATATTTTGTTTTAAAAAGTGGGTATGATACACCATCCTCTTGTTACGGAGATCGAAATTATCCAGTGCTCGCTAAAACACTACTCACGAAATCCGCGTTCGCAAGTTTGGGTAGTCAAGTTAGCACCACGACATTCAAATAGTTCATTACACAAAGCAATATTTCTATTGTTTTCTACCCTGACATGTTACCATAGAATAATATACAAGAAATTTCTAATCAAGCTTTTCGTTGGTGGTGGCCTTAAAACCAAAATTGCAGACCACATTCTGGATTATTATTATTATTATTATTATTATTATTATTATTATTATTATTATTATTATGTTATTTTCTGGGTATCTAATTAAAAAACACTTACCGGTATTTATTTTTCTAGTTATAGGATTTGTCTATTTATCAGTTCGGTTTAACAAAGACAGAGATCAAAGTTAAATATTAAAGAAATTTTTAGATTCTTTTAAAACAAGAAATAGAACTGAGTATTTGAAAAAAGTAAAAATTCTTTAGTGTCGAAATTGACCGCATCCACCTGATCAGAAAGTACTACTTTTCATTTAAATCTTTCGAACTGCGAGCGGAGATTATAGTAGCAAGAGTTAATGTTGATATTTGCTTAAGGGAAATCGTTGAAATGTCAATCTAATTACTTCTGAATCTTATCTTTTTTTAAAAAATGGCAAATCTTCCCATATTTTCAGAAATTGTCAATGTATTAATATCGTGCACCACTGATGCAGTTTTATGGATCTAGAGGGGAAAAAAAATGTCAGCTGCTAATTTGGTCGCTTTAACTTAATCCCATCTATTAAAATTCCCGCTACCACCAAGAAAGCAGAATTTCTGAGGACAAGAGCTCGGAAGACTCATAGAACGAACGCATTCTAATAGTTTTGTCCGTCCCCCGGTGGAGATTGAACTGGGGCTGTCCGTGAAGAGAATATCTCCATGATGCTCTCGGCCGTTATAACAACACTCCATTGTCAAGTGCCATTTTTTTACTTCTAAAATGCTCAATTTGATTGGTCGCTCCAGAATGCTTGTTTGAGTCCAACCCGGAGCGTCTGGCTGGCTGAACAAAGCGCGGCTTGTAGTCTGTATTCTATTTTTGCCCTTGCAAATGAACAAATTGTGTTTTATTATGCATTTATATATACACTATGTCTAGCAGCTCGCTGTTTCTGCTCACTCGAACGAAAGATACTAATACTAACCAGGCACGGTTTCTTTCGTCTGCAGCTTGGCCAATCACTGGTCGTGTTACTCAGACTCACATTAGCCCTTTTCACGAAAAACTGGCCGCCCGCATTTAATAGTGGCGTGACGTCATCGCGATGATCAGGTGATCATGATCCCACGGAACTTCGGAATCCTTCTCTCGTCTCGCATCTGTCGTCAAAAGGATTTGAATTTTCGTGAGGTGATGCTTCCCGTTTTATACTCGGGTCCTTCCACGAATGTGCACTCTACCCTAAGTACATAACATCGTCAAAAAGTAACCAGAGAATTTTTGTGTTGTATTAGACAGTAATCTATTTTTTTTGTTTTGCGGAGTAGGCAGACAGACAGAACAATGCACTTTTAAAAATCCATCAAAACGGTGAGTGGATTACAGCTTGAAGTTCCAGTCAAATAAAAAGCACATTAAAAATATATCTATATAAATTCATCTGCGTGTGGTGGTTACTACTGATCCACGGAAACGTTTTTCTAGGCACTGAATTTTGTTAATTACAAACTTTGAGGATTCCCTACCGACTTTTCAAATTTACCGAGCACTTTGTGAGAATTAATCTTTCAGAACTTCGTTATTGCATCGTCCTCTATTTCTTTTATCCTCCTCAAACTCAAAAGATATTCGTGATATTCAAGATAATTTTTCGCTCAGACCATCAACGGGAAACTATGACGGGGTTTAATATTTGATAATAACAGAGATATTAAACTGTCGAGATCTCTCTCTCTCTCTTTCTCTCTCTCTCTCTCTCTCTCTCTCTCTCTCTCTGCCAGGCTGTATCACGAGTCGTCGTTCTTGCCGATTTTTTTTTTGTCTACATTCTAATTTTGCTTACCTATCTGCCACTTATCTTATCAGTTCACACGCAACATCTGCCTGGCTTCATGGCTATTTTTTTATATGAAGATAGCATTTTGATTTTTCATTATCATCACTTAATAAGAAGAAAGCTATCGAAACCAAACAAACCGGAAATAGCCGCGTTACTGTGGGGACTACGTAAGTCCCAGTATATGTATGACAAGAGAATATACCTTATCTCAGCCACAGCACTCGACGGTTACAGGCCAGTTTTCGGTTTTGTTTTGTTTGTTTTGAGTGGAGTGATGACTGACGTGTTAGGGAAATTCCCTTAACGCCAGAGCAGTTTGATAAGTGTTTTTAGTAGCTACCAAGGCAGCTTTTTTAGCTATGTTGTTATCGGTTATTGTCGTGAATGTTTTCCCATGCGCGCGATGTGTCTGACGTGGGTAGACAGCCAACGTTCAGTTAGGTTTGAGGTTATAAGTATCTGGAACCATGGAATTTCTTTTTCTTGTTTCTTCACTTTAATTTTTGGAATCAGATGCCCACATTTCTGCCAAGAACTCCAGTTAACGAATGGTTTGCTGCGGGCACCAGTTGTTCCAGAGTGCAGCTTCAAGTAGAATTTTATTGATGAGATTTGAAAGGTCAGACGTGTAGTTTTCTTAAAGAATAGCAACTAGTGTAGCCTTGGGTATATTTCTGCTAGAGAAGGTGGGGGGAGATAGATAGGGAGAGAGGTGGAGGGAGGGGTCTACCAGTATAGTTTTAAGTGGAAATTTAACTCAACAGCGTAGCTTCTAGCAGTGTCTGGGTAGTGAGAAACCTCCTTCAGCATCTTTGCTCTCGGCACCTTTGAAAGATGCGCGTAACTACAGTGAGGCTTGGTTGAACCAGCTATTCTGCGATTCAATCATATATCACCAAACGGTTTCTGCTGCATAAATAGCCACCTGGTGGCAGTAGTTAGTTAACTGTAGGCGGAAGGCGCGCGCGTACAAGATTTTGAAAAGCAATTTTAGCCTCCTTTAAATGATAATAGACCATTGTCCACTAAACTTAATGAAGATATGGATATATCACGAGGTTAGCATATACTGAAGCCTTCTAGAATGTCGACAGTAGGCTAGTCCCCCCCCTGACTCGTATTGAGTTTTATTCCTGATTATAAAAAAAACAAAACAACAAAACATAACAGCGATAAATTGAACGGAACTTGAAAATAACTGTATTTTCGGACATCGCAGCCTATCCGCTCGAGTATCGTTACTCTGACTTGCAGAGAAATCTGAAAACCGTTCGCACTAGCTAAAGGAGGAATTCTTAATGGGAACCTTTCGTAAATAGAATTGATAAATGCCGGTGCTCTGGTTGCTTCCTCGACAATGCGAGCGAAAAGCACTTTTATTCGACAAGTGGAAGAAAAAAGGATTTTGGGTAATCAAGCCAGCGCGGATTGTTCCAAGACGACGACGACGACGACATCGCCAATCAGTAATTCCAAACGGCCTTCGATCAGCTCACCGAAAACTAACTTAGCCCCCCTTTTTTTGTTTGTTTGTTTGTTTAGAAGAATAACTAAACCGGTTCCTTGATTTTGATCAAGGAAAATTATGTTTTAAAACAGCGCAGACGCTGTGAAATGCTATACAGTAATATATATATTATCGTAAAAGTTTATCTGTTTCTCACGTGACAGGCGATTATATCTGAGACGAATTCACATTAACAGCGAACGTTTGTGTTTCAATCCACCAAACACCAGTCGGTCTGTTTTGCTTTTTAAAATAAAATTTGAACGAGGGCTGTTTGCGCAAATGGTCAGCGTGGACACGGGGGAGATTGGGATGCCCTTGCAGCCGTGAGCAAAATGTTACGTAGGGCGCTTGTTGTTCGTTCGGCCTCTAGCCGTCACTGTGGCTTAAACATTGGGAATACTAAGCTCAGTGAAATACGCTGACATTATCTGTGCCGTCGTCATTGTAGTTTCAAGACAGTGACTTCGACATTGTTTGTGCGGTTGTCGCTGTGACAGACAGCTACAGTGAGCCGACGGTGCTTGTGATGAGCATCACACGGCTACCTTCACTCTTATCTAAATATGCTATTCAAAATACAGCATAAAGTTATCTAAATATACACTATACAGTATATAGCATTATTACTCAAACATGCATACATAACATCATCATCTAAATATGCATTTCTATATATAAGTATACTATTCAATAGTCAGTTTCAGTGAATGTCTTCTCTTTGTCGTATTCGCTGTCGCCGAGTAAACAGTACGATGCTAAAGTAATTCTGCATCTAATGCAAGGACGGATTCATGTTAAATATGTGCTTAAGCGTTTATTCCAATCCGACGTTCGCGTTTTGAAGCATGTTATTTTTATACTCTATTATAATATAACATTTAAAACAAATTTTTTTTTTTTTACCAGCCGCCATTTTGGAGATGAATCGTTTGGCATCATGTTAAGTCGGTAATCATTAGATATCATCTTTAATAATTTTTATTAAAAATTTTAAGGAATTTAGCTTTCCGTGTGAACTCTTCCCTGGCATCTATGAACTCGGATATAATACTTGGTAGCTACTTAAAGTGTTCCCCATAATTTGTCAGCTGTTAATGCATGACAGTGTCGACTCGTACAATTTCCCAACAGGGGATTAGCAGCGAGGATTCCACCTTCGGCATTAAGGGTGGGGAACTCCGACTGGCTTGTTTGTTTGTTTGTTTCGTATCGTTTCCGTGGGGTGATTCGCTTCGACACGTTATTTCCCAGATCTACCACAAATCGCATTTTGTTCTCCTTTATTTAAAATCTATTATCAAGTTGTCTAAAACAAATGATTTTGAATGGAATTGTTGTCGATGCTTCGCAGTGATGGCAGCAGCCAACGAACGCGTATAGGGTTGCTAGCTTATCACAGATTAAATTTTTTACTACATCCCTGGCGATGTGACTGATGTGAACCGAAATGGTTACCTGAAATCTTCGGGAACTCGTTTCTTCTTTTCTGCCAGTCGGTTATTACTGCGCATCTCCTAAAAAAAAAAATAAAAAAACAAAAAAAAAACAGTAATACGCTGACCTTTACACTTTCCTTTAAAAATACGAATTTTTAAAAAAATCTTACTTAAAAAGAAAAGACAGAAAGCAGGGGGCCGTCATGGCTTATACGTTTCTCGATAAGAAATAAATACCTGTCGTGGCTAACCACTCTCGCAGTTAACCAGCTACAATTGTTTGTTTTTTTTTATATATATATATACCGCACTGAAACTATAGGCAGGATAAAATTATGACCTCCAGCTCTAGTAACTGTAGACAGCTGAAATAATTTGTTGATGTCCACACCAAACCTTTTCTTTCTTTGTTAAACGTTTGGTTTGTGTGCAAGGGGATCCGTCGTCTGCCTTAGTGTTAATTCTGGCCCCCATAGAGACTGGACGTGCGTGTCACTATGACGAGGAGAAAAGATTCGTGATTAGCAATCAAGTTACTCAAGACTACTACTTCCGTGAAGACAGAGCTCGAGCCTTAGAGCCAACATGTCCGTCTGTTTTCACCGATGACCTAACGAACAGACGAGGGCACGTGACGTCTTTTCTAACCGAGGATATCATCTATTAGAGGCGCATTCTACTGTTGGGATATCTGCCTGTCTGCAGGCTTGCTTTTATCATTTGCATTGTTCAACCGACCTACAAAAAGGAAATCACTCTGCCCCCCCCCACTGTGATCTCTTCCATGGAGGGAGGGAGCATTTACACGTAAACTGTAAACTATACTTATTAAACTTTTTTTTTTGAGTTCTTAAAATGTTATCATTGATATTTTCAGATTAATAATAATGGTAATAATAATATACATTATCTAATAATATTCTAGTCCGGTTTTACGGTGTCTCAACAGAAATGCTGTCGCTAACTTTCAGACGATCACCTTCCACGTAGAAACTTAGCATATAAAACTGCGTATAATTTCTACTAGATAACTAGTGCGTTGTTGTACATCAACGTTTACAAGGTACGTAACCCTGGCCTACGAGCGTAGTACCGCAGTTGTGCCCTAGGAAGTTTTTTTCCCAATCTTGCACCATGTGGAGCAAGAAACTCTCTACTAGGGGTCTCTAATTTTAGACAGGCAAGGAAACCGGAGAGTCTGGAGAAAACTATCGGCCGGCTGGGGTGGTGTGTGGGGAGGGGTCGCCAAGTTGAGGTTTTTTCCTCGAAAAGCGCTATCGGGCCTTCGACCGTAGCTGTTCAGTAGGTTAACCACTGGACTGCCACGCCGCCGATTTGGTGCTGTTAGCTACATATTTTCTGTGCATATCGTTACTTCGATTGATGACATGACTTATAATTTATGGCGTTAAAGTCATACTTACTTTCATCGGCGAACACGGATGCGGTGATCTTTCTGGGAAGCCAAATACTGTTTGGCAAAACCATGCTGGAATGCGTGAAATAAAATTGGTGATAACTAAACAGTTTGTTTTTTTAAAATTTTTTTAGTTTTCAAATTCAAAACTGGATATTTTTAAGGAGAGGTTTCAAATAAAAATATGCAAAACGCTCACTGGGTAAATAGGCAAACAATTTCTGGTTGCAATTTTTTTTTAAAAATGCAAATAACCTGAGCGGCTTCAGGGTGTTTGCATGCAGATCAATATCGCAATTATGCAAGCCTAGAGAGGGCGAAGAGGGGTTTCAATATTCATCACACTCGGGCAAACAGGAATACAACATTGTCGAGACCGTACGTCTACTCTCCTGTACTACAGAAGTTGGCGGCAGCCCAGGGATGCTGCACATAACATTCTTTGTATGGGTTTGGGAGATGGAGGAGTCTAAGTCGTTTAGGAAAAAAAATAAACACATGAAAATCAAGATCCTTAAAGGACGTTGTTAAAAAACTGTTTTGTGGATTCACGTAAGGTGAAAGTTCCGGATGCGAAACGACCGACATCAAGCTAACGCACGCAGGAAGAACTCTGGTACAAACAGAGTGAATACTCCGAATCTTGCAGGATGTGCCACTGCCAAGTAGGTTTCAAGTATGTCGCCTGAGTTAGACTGCTCGTTCGAAACGCTTACCTACGAAAGTAAATTAAGAAAGCATACCGCCATTATTGTAACCTGTCGGCAAGGTTTTCAAACTGGGCGGTGTCTTTGAATGCTAGCGAATTTTGGTTTGCACTTTATTCCGTCTCGGCCCTGATTCTAGAGTGGTGATGTCGCAACAACAACTTTGGTAAACGAACCTCTTTTTTTTCCTATTATTATTATTATTATTATTATTATTATTATTATTATTATTATTATATTATTATTATTATTATTATTATTATTATTATTGTTGTTGTTGTTGTTGTTGTTGTTGCTGTTGCTGTATTGCAACTGACCAAGTACAGGTGGCGAACACTGAACCTGTTTGGTATTTAGCACCGATGTTATTAGCTTCCTGTAACATTTGTCAGAAGTCATCCCTTAACCACACGGCGCTAATCGAAGTTTCCATGCCACGGGAAACATTTAAATCAGACGTTCGACGAACCTTCTGCTACTGGTTGCTCCGATCATCACCGACTGCTTCCGACAGTCGGAGCGATCAATTTGCCGGGTCAAAATAAATGTAAAACGTAAAAGAAAAAAATTTAAGGAAAAAAGAAGTTTACATTAGAGAAAAACGCAAAATGACAAATATTAGGAGTGGAAAGAGTGAAATCAGTTTGTGGAAGACTTAAAAGCTCGTCAGATCTGGCTTATGTATGTATTATTTCATTTTGGGCGTTGAGATATAAGAGCACACACACACATACACACACCCTCTCTCTCTCGTCTTAAGGTAACTAAAACGTCTGGAACAATTACTGCGACTTTGTAATATTGCAGTATACATCTCACGACCTAAAGAGAACCTCCCGCCCACATCCAAGCGAGCGCGGATTAAATTGACCGGTGATTGCTTGAGTCCGCTTGTGAGAAGAATTTAGGCGCTTAACATCACCGCAGTGCAACAGCAGAAGAGTTAGTGCGATTCTGCCAAGTGGGTTGGTCTTGTACTCTCACCCCTTCTCCCCGATCCCCGACTCCACTCCGGGATTTGATCCACAAATCGTTCGTTTGCTTTTCAGTAAGTTTCTGCGCTGAGAATAAATTGGGAAATGGCGCTTACGGTGAATATGCGTAATTTTTACCGTCCGGAAGTAGTCAAAGTATAATTAAGGTCTGGATGGAAATGTCTCAAGTCTGCCTACGGACGGACAGGTCCCGTGCTCGGGGCCGCCACGCCAACGTAACAGCGGTCAAGGACAGGTAGTATTCCGAGGTGTTGGAAGTCTCCACTGCTCGAACTCTCTAATTCTAGAAGATGTGGGAGTAAAAACGGTGTTTGAAACTCGGACCCACACACGTTCAGGCGAATATTCAAACCTCTTTAATGACGCCAAATTTGCGACTGGGGCGGTTTAGACAAAGATGTAGAGAATCTGATTGTAAAGATATACAGTTCTAGTCTTGTGTAAAATAATGGTTGGGGGACACAAAAGGTGGGTCTGGCGTCAAATTGACCATAGGACAGGAAAAAAATGGTTTTAACAGTAGAACAGTGAGTGCTTTAATACACAATGGATTGTTGTTTCGTGATTGCTAATTAGCAACGTGGTCTGAATTATGCATGATGCCTTAGAAATAACCAAATGCCTAGCCATTTGTTTAGAGCAGAACACTGTGCCACGTCAAACTAGATTAAGGGGCGGTAACTGCGATTCTCAGTTTCGTTTATGGTTGACATCAGCCGCTGGATTCGATTCTGTTGACATCTTTGTGTATGAGATGAATGAACTTACAGCGGGCGGGGAGACTTTTCTACGTAGTCCTCTCACGAAACCAAATAACATTCCTAAAAATATATATATAAAAAAGAAGAATAATCTGTTTGTTTAATTTTTATTTGGTTTGATTTTGTTTTATTTTTTTCAGAATTTGTCTTTTACTGAACAGAGATTTAAATCTCCCGAACGTCTCTCAACAAAGGAGACTTTATAATATCCCCGCCGTTGTTCTGGTCGGTCCCTCCCTGCCTGACGTTTGTAGGGGGGTTCTGAAGGCCAGCACTGACAAGTTCGACATCTTTATGCTCGTCTGCCTTTACTCAGCAAAATACCAACATTTTCACCACCAAAAAAAAAAGTCTTAATAACGACACCATAAATAGCTAATACCGTACATTATGAAATGCTAATTTTAGTCTGTTGTTATTTAGCATAACTTTAAAATATGATTGGCTGTATGACTCCAAAAAATACCCTTATTTAACATGTAAACTTTTCCTTGTCCAGTAGTTAACAGACTAAGTTAGCTGTTATATTACCATTGATGGCATTGTGAAGAAAAACACGCCCCAGCGTCTGACTGTATTGTAGTATATATGTACAAAATATGATGTGTAAGTACTGAAGATTTACCAGTACTTAGCATACCAAAGACTGCATTGGCTTTGAGACAGTCACCCTGACACAACTTTTCACTTTTCAAGATGCTAACTTTTAGAACCCCTAAGTCATGTTCCTCTCTCTATATCGCAGTCTTTAAGCCCATATGAGTGGTTTATTTCAACCTACCCGAGACTTGCTAATTGTTCGAGCAGTTCGATGTTCAGTAAAGAATTTAAATCAAACTGCATAATTTAGTATCATTGTCATTATTAATCCTACGATATGTCTTAGTGTCATCTGCATTTGAAAAATATCGTCAGAGATCACAGTATTGATATCGTTTATACACATTTTAAAATACCGTAAGAACGGAACCCTGGTGACATTTGGAATCTTAGACAAACAGAAGCTCCAGACACGAGTAAAACAAGTTTATATACATTTCGACATGTCCACAATAAAAGGTTTTCATTTGTGCCATAACATTTACTTTTACCGGACGTCCATGCAGATTTGTTTCAAATACTTTATAGATATCAAGATAAGGAACTTTCCCTAGTTTTTCCCCATGCCGTTTTTACAAAGAGCTGTATAATACTCCAAAAAATAAACAAATTATATTTGCATCTTATATTCTGCAGAAAGTTTGTTTATGGAAAATTCGGTGGTGTTTAACTTATTTCAGTCTGTCTGTCTGTCTCTGTGTGTGTGTGTGTTGTGTGTGTGTGTGTGTGTGTGTGTGTGTGTATCTCTGTGCGCGCGCTGTTATTTTTTTTTATTATTATTACAAAGCAAATGTATGCACCGAGGCCAGGATCCGGATGTTCTGGTTGCATGCAAAGATTTATTCTGCAAACTTCATTTCTTCACATTAAAAAGGAAATGGCTATTGCATTGAATTATTATTGATGCCTTCGTGTTATTTTACAAGGCGATTATGATAATAAAAATGAGAGGAGAAGATGTATTATTTAGTTTTTTAGGGAAAAAATAATTCAAATCGGCAATTTGTAGGCCGGTAGAGTAACTGCGGTCGGTGGTTCCTCCTCCACTACACAACCTTCACGGCGCTCGCCCGTGACAAACTAAACTGTCGTTCTGTTCGTTCATCGATGGGAGGCCTACAGCTCTGGCTCTGCGATATCCGGTGTTTCCTCCTTTCCCTAACTAGGATTTGTCGTCGATACCCTTCCTTCTCCCTACGTTGCTCTCTTTAACAAGGGTGGCAGCTCAGAATAGCCAACACCGCTCGTTCTCGTGGCAAATCGCCCCACCCCCCCACGGTCGACAACCCTAACCCTGACAGCAGATAACTCCAGCAAAAGCCCTTTCCATTCCGATTGATTCTGCTGTAGCTTTCGTTTTTTTTTAAATTTCCTAAAGTTGAAGGTTAATTTTGAAACCAACAAATCTTATTTCGTTTCTTATCCAGTTCCAGGGGAGAACGAACGAACGAAGATAGCTGCTGGCTGCATCTGGACTCTGGGATTTTAGGACGAAACCATTTTTGTCGTAAGGAACAAAGGTTGGTTTAAACAAAAATAAAATAACCATCCTCCTCTCTCTCTCTCTCCTCTCTCTCTCTCTCTCTGCATTTTGAAAACTAAGAAACCCCAACCCTGTCTCGAGGAAGCAGAAATATCGATTTTAAACTACTTTTTTTTTTTTTTTCTGTTCTAACGAAATTGCATCCTCCGTTGTGCCGCCGCAGCAGCGTCTCGATTCTCGTAGGCTGCGACACCCGTTTCAGATAGTCGCATGTTCCGAAGAACGTCTTACGTAAGTCGTCGTCGTCTATCTGATATGAGACAAGTTTCAGTGTCGTTCATCGGGGAATTTATTTCTTCTTTCCTCCACACTGCGCTTAGACTCTGAAGTCTTGTCGCTACTTGATTACCCCCCTCCACGATAGAAAGATGCGTGATTGTTCTGCTCGTTTTCCGGTGTTACTTCTTCCTAATAAACATTTTTTTTGAAAAGAAAGAGAAATGAATGCAGGCGGGTGAAGAGAGTGAGACGACTGACTGTACATTACATGGACGTATAGGAAAATAAACGGGCTCTGTCTCCTACTGTTGGAGCGATGTATCCAGAAATTCGATGAGAACGTTTTGTACTGTCGTTGAAAGCATTCGCTGCCAGTCAGTGCAAACACGAGTCTGTACTCACACAAATCGGCAAGAGCAGCGATTTGACCAATTCTCCATTCTAGCTACAAATTCCGGGGTTCTTGCAACCGAGGTTCATTACGAGCCGTGCGGAAGTCGCACCCCCTCCTCGATATACGTAAGCCCGACCTACTTCTAGGATGTCCACTATTTAATCTTTTATTAATTGTGTGTAATATTTGCATACGCTACTGTTATTTGGAAGTCTCGTTCACGCAGGTAGGGACCGCCTATTATTCTCTCTCCGCATCTTCGTTCTGCGAAGTGCTTTCACTCTTCGGCAGGCGCGTGGTTGGTTGCCATTTTTCCTGCCATAGAAAAAGCTTGGAAGAAGAAAATTACTGATAGAACTCTACAGTGACTGGCTGCTTTTCTTATAATAACTTGTATATATTTATTTCTTTTATTTTTAATTGTTGTTATAGTAGTCCGTTAAAAATCTGCAATGTTTTCCGAGAAGCTTAATAAAATCTGGAAAAGGCAGCTCTCTCTGTATTGTGAAAAACAAAATATTTAAATAATAATAATAATAATAATAATAATAATAATAATAATAATAATAATAATAATAATAATAATAATAATAATAATAATAATAAAGCATTGTAAGCGTTTATACATTGTCACTTTCTCTCTGACCTGATTTGATGCATCTTTCTTCTTTAACTCTGTCTTTCGTCTTATCCCCTACCCATCCTTGGAGGTGAAATGCAAAGGATTCAAATCTCATTATAATTTGACAATACGGTAGGACATTTTCTTAATTTTTATTCCGTTCAAGATAAAATACATAGGAAGACGGTACAACTACTTAGCTATTTTACTGATTTTTATGTGCTTCCTCGCCTGTTCCTTACAAAATTTTAAAATATCAGCACAGAGTTATCACCCCCTAGGTCGACTACGCTTTTGTGCAAAGAAATGATGCTCAGTTTCCCGACGTCGGTTGAGATGCTATTTGTTCACTTGCTGTGACAAGAATTAAAATTTTATTATAATGAATTGTGATCCATGCAAAAGTGATTTATTTCAGTTTGAAAATTCTACTTTAATTTTTTTTAAAATTGTTTACGCTTTGATAAACCAGTTAGGTTTTTTTTTTTTTTTTCAATTTTCGAATATTTACGTGTGAGTGAGCTCGTGTGTGAGTGAGTAATTTTCTATTTATTATCTTTGAAACATATATGATGAAAGAGAGTGAGTGTGTGTGTGAGTGTGAGTGAGCTCGTGTGTAATTTTCTATTTATTATCTTTGAAACATATATGATGAAAGAGTGTGAGTGTGTGTGTGTGTGTGAGTGTGAGTGTGTGTGTTATTTCCCCAGTTGTAGTATTTTAAAACTAATATATCGCATGCTGAGTTCTACGTCCTACAAAGTATTTAAAAATATTTAATTGTGTTTGGTTGGTTATTTTGATATAACCTTGTTGAAGTATTTTTTTAAAGGTAAAATTTAAAAAAAATTTCAATAATGAACTTATTTATATAATAAAACCGAAACGTTTTAAATGAGAACATTGCAGGATGAATACTGGGCGGCTACATGCATCAGCCGTGTCTCGTTCTTATAGTTGAGCAGATGAATTGTGCATGTTATTTACAGCATAGGTAAAAAATAAATATTTTCGGTTGTTTGTTTTAAAAGTAGATCTAGTGGCAGCATGAACGAAAAGAGTCAGTAATAATAATAATAATAATAATTGAAAAGAAGGAATCCAAGAGACAAACCCCAAACTTTTGGTGACATTAGAGACTGCGCCGAAACTAATCAGTCGGTGGTAGGAGAACAGTCTTTCATCAGATATTTCTACATGAACTTACTTCGAATCTGTTATTGGTTGTCAGAGAGTTAAATTCTGGTTGTTCGATTTTGAGGTGTTGCTGTGGGAAATTCTTTCGGCAGGGGATTCGCAACTGCTATTCTCTCTTCGGAAATGATGGGCTTTTTGAGAAACAAGATTGTGACAGGCGAGAATGTGACACCCATCGCAATATTAAAAAAGGAGGAAAAACAAAGAACAAGAAGAATGTACATGAAAGTGAAGAATAATAATACGACCCTGATTGCCATAGTTTCGTTTTCACGCTAACCTCAGTTTTTTACATCTTTGCAATAAAAATAAAATTAAATGAAAAGTCGGATACGAAACTTTAACTTGTTTTGCAGTCAGTCTACGACGCCTGACCGTCACCGTGTCGTAATTATTTTCTATACCGACGCTGGTGACGAGATAAGTCAGGGTAGGTGATGAGGAGGACAGAAGAAATTCACAGCCTTCGTGAAAACGTTCTGTAGCTTCAGAGCATCGCCAGCGTGATAAAGACGAAGGCGAGTTGGCGTGGCAACCAAATATCCTATCTGATTATACAGTGCGAAGAAGCAGATCGAAGATGTATGGTATCAGCATTATTCATGTGCTGCTTGTGGGAGGGGGGGGGAAGAGTTTAAATGGAAAAATTTATTGTTATTTGTATTCTAATTCCAGTTCCCCGACTTGTTTGCTTTCTCGTAATGTTGCTGTTCACAGAGAGATTATATTCGGACGTTCTCTCCCTCTCTCTCTCTCGCACACACACACACACGCACACAATTTCAATTTTAAAAACAATATCCTAATTCCAAGAAAGGTTTTATTCCAGGCACCCGGATGCATTTTCGTCAAAGTTCGTAACCTCTCTATTTTAAACCAAACGCTACGCTTTCTGCATACAGAGGCACAGAGAAGAAAGAATAGAGAGTGGCGGACAGTGCGGGGCCCCCTCCTCTCCAGTCGAGATTTCCCAAGGAGGTCGGGTCAGATACGGATTGACACTCGCTGCTGATCTTTTACACCCCTATTCTCCTCGCGAAGCGCCCGCCCATTTTCTCGCCCCTCCCCTATAGTTGGACCGAACCGGGTATTTAAAAGAAAAACAACAACAACTTTTTAAAAAAATGCTTGAACTGTGTAGACGGTGGTTGGTTATTTAGTATATTAGTATAGAGGTGACGCAGGCTGAACACCCGGCTCAGTCCGCGAAAGAGAGAGAGAGAAAATTCTGGGGTCTGTGGATGCCGCATACAGCAGTCGTTGTGCGGAGGGATAACGTCTGGCTGGCGCGTCTCGGCTTCCAACTGGTATCAAAAAGAAGATGGAGACTTTCCTCTGTTTTTCTTAATGCGGGTTTGTGCGCGCGCTAGCGTTCTGAGGAAAGACGCGTGGAGATTACCTGTAAATTGTGTAAGGGTTTTTGCCATCAAAAGGTGTGGATGCTTTTGCTCATTAAAAAAAAGAAAAGAAAAGAAATCCCAGGTTTGTTCGTTCATCACTTAAAATAAATATATAGGCGCTTAATTCTGACTCGGTTTTACCGTTATTGCAAACGTCTAAGTTTTCGTTTAGAAACAAAATTAAATATAATATTAGTCAAAATTTGATTTTGACGAATTTGCTATTTCTATCCATTTTACAACGAAAGATGTCGCCCCCTCCCCCCCTTTTTTTTTTTTTTTCTTTTCAAGGAACTCTTTAAAATCGAAAGTAAACGTCAAGAATGGCTGGTCTTCAACGACGGAATACCGGTCACGTGTTTCTGTGATTACGGCGTGAACGCTCGTGCAGCGAACATCCGATCCAACTTCGGTATACAAAAGAATAATAGTAAAAATTAATTAAATAAAACAGAGCGCAGCTGAAAGAGCCTGCATTTATTTATTTTTTTTTTGCAACTTCCTGTTTGTTTGTTGTTTTTTTTTCTCCAGACGACCATTATACAGAATTACGGTTAGGGGGGTCGGAGACTGTTTAGTCTATGGTGATCTGTTAAAGTTCTCGTCTTCCCACGTGAAGACAGAATCCGAGAAACTTCTCGGCCTTTGGGCGGGGGCCGTTCTCATCACCCGCCCTTCCAACAACAGGGTGAAACCACTTCTGTGCCGGCCTTACCGAACCTCCCCTTCCCGCAGACATTCCCCCCTTTTTTTGTTGTTGTTGTTGTTTGTTTCGTTTTAAAAAACCGAAAAGAAAAGTGCACAAGACTTCCAGCCACTTCCGTCGATCTCGCGAGAACCAGAGACCGTCGCTCAGTGATTGTACTCACTCACGTGTCTCTACTCGAGCGACCGTTCGGAAAATACGTGGTTTCTAATCTGAAAGGTGTCCTTAATATTTTGTCGGCTCACGTTTACCACCAACCTGACTTTTACTGCCAGCCTCTTCCTTCTCATGGCGAGTTATTACGTTCGTATACATCGCCTAGAATACCGAAACTCTGGAATTAATTAATTAGATTCTATTTGTATGGTAGTTAATTAGCTTAAACAAACAAGCTTATTAATGCCAAACTCTTAAACAATACAGGTGATAAATAGATTGAATAACTCTTACTAGCATTTAAGTTAATTTGTACACACTATTTTTGCTGCATTTTTAAAAATCTACTTTTAGATTTCAGATTCGGATTTAAAAATACCTACTTATCATGACAAAATCCAGCTCAATCTCTCTCCTCCGCGCACGCGCATATATACATACATACACACATATACACACATACTTTACTTTAATTCATTTACGGGAGTAATTTGGAAAACTACAGCGTACGATATTCAGCCTCTGCTCGTGAGAATCCAACAGGCGCGTGTCCATCTTCAGCGATTAGTTCCGATGCAGAATTTCTAACTTCATTTGTACGCTCTTGCTCAAGGGCGGACAGGATGCGTTATTGTTACAGTCACACCATTGTTGACAACGCTATCGTGTGAATGGGGGGAAATCTCGAGACGATATTCCCACCTGTCTTTACCGAGAATAGTAGATTACTTCCACTGTCGGCAGACGTGACTTTCCTGCTCAATGATGACTCATTTTTATTGTAGTAGTAGTAGAGTTTTCTTAGTCTCTGGAAGTGTGGAGTCAGAAATTGTTAACTTACTAATTCGGCTCAGGTGAATTAAGATGCTACTTATTCAGATGACCGATTCATTCAGTAGAGAGATAGAAAAATACAACTGAGACTGAGACTTAGGCAAAGTAGAACGGCATCCATTTCGCTGGTAGAAACAGCTTCACTGTAAACACAACCCGGCATTTCATTTTCACGTTTTATTGCAATCAGCATCAGATTTGATAGGCGGCGTTGCAGGAACTTGGCTGCTTACCTGTCTTTCCACAAATGGCGCTTTTGGACGCTCATAGCAGAAAAACAGAATGAGCTACCAACGAGTATATACCCCAATCAGCGGATGTCGCTCTAATGCCCAACAATTATTCATTAGAAACTGAGAGGTGAAAAGCAGGGCACTAACTACGTAAAGAGGAAACACAAGTAAGAGATAACTGACATAACAATGGCGCCAGTTTGTATTCTTCTCCCTACTTTCGTCGACACCAGTCTTGGTGGAAAACGTTCGGGCACCGTCGTCCTCAATTCGATCGGGAGGCGACAGAGTCTTCGTGCACGATTCTGTTCGCCCCAACATCTTGCTGCGCTCCACGTCCGTCTCGTGGTTGACGGTCTTCCATTCGCGTTAGCGCTTTTAGTATCACGTTCAGCACAGCACATCAGATTCTTCCTCGAGGACATGTTGCGTCTTTCTGACGCATTCAGACTGCGTAAATAATGATGGTGAATTTTTCGTGATCTTTTGGTGCGATCTCCATGGATTCTTGTTGCGGCTTTCCTAAACATCTAGTTTGGCCCCCTCACCATTTCTCCTGGCCTGGACGTATTGGGCGTGGACAAATGCAGATACTCTCCTCAACGGAGCATTTCAGCCGGTGTCCTCCCTGTAACAGTCTGCGGTGTCGCTCTATAGCTGTTCAAATAGACGGCTCTCCCGCTTCTGCCTTACTCATGGCCTCCTTGAATGTAAGGGATGAAAAGCTTTTGGTCTCGCTATTGGATATGATGCACTTGACAATTTTCTGTTAGCAGCGCACCAACACCGTCTGGTAGCTCCTGAACAAAATGCATCCACTCCATCGCCAACCGTAGATGTTGTTGACTTTAACCAGATAACCCGTTAGCCACTGACTTTACATCCAAGATGAGACCGGCCGGGGAAACGTGGACACTTTAGCATGTTGTCTTTGGCGCCGGCGAAGCGACCAGATCGTGCATTCTCTTGGTAGGCTCTGAAACGGCGGCAGACGGAGAGCTACTGTATCAGATGGATAATTTCATAGTGAATGGTTTGTATCGTGCAACGAAAGTATGCGAGTTGGAAACTTGTTCTGAACGACTCGGAGGAACCTCGATGCTGACAGTGACAGTTCCGTGTTGGATGGATGGAGTATACGCATAGAGAGATCCATTGATTTAGCGATCGGCCATCCTTGGACGTTTGGCAAGACCAAGACAGGATCATATTTTGACTCTGATTTCATCAAACGAGCATCGACGACTGGAAACTCGTCATATTCAGCAACTATGGCATGAATAGAAGAACCTTTATTTGGGTCTTGGCTGGTAGAGATACACATCTCGACCAGACCGACTAATAGAGAGGCATTGCCGCGCTTCTCGGCCGGCTGAAGTGTAGCCCTGTAGCCGAGTTCCATCATTAGAACCGTCCGTTCGTTTCCACAGATATCGGCCTGTCATGGTCGCTATACCTTTCTTCAGGGTTGAAGGTGATGAGGAGTAACGCGTTGGAAATTTTTGCCCTGGCTAAAGCAATGTTGGTGCTCATCCATTGTCTCGGATGGGGAAGCGCGATCCGATGTTTTGTGCAATAAGCATAACGATGGATGCTGAGGCAGCTGTCAGAAAGTCGGGTGCTGTTAGCATCGATGATGTCTCAGATACCTGAATTAACTTTAGAAGAACAAACATTTGAAGCCAAATTTATCCAAGCGACGAATAACAGAACCGCGTTAAGAAGGTGATCAGCGACCCCTGAGACTGAGCAGGTCGTCCAGGCGCGAGGCGACGAGCTCGTGATGACGCCGTTCTGGACAGTTGGAGCAGAACTTCCCCAAATGCAAACGGACGTGACCAAATAAGCCGCGTGATTGATGTGTTGGTTACCGTCACATTCTTGCCGTTCTGCAGCTTCCGAAACTGTTCGGTCCTAGATCGGCCATGATGACTTTGAAACCTTCACGGGTACGTTTCACACCAGACGGCTTCCAGATGGAGACATTGGGCGCGGCCCCTTCGGCACGCGCGCAGCTTCTTATCAACAACTTGGGGCGTAGATAAGAGCAGTGGACGCGGCTTGGGGTGGACATAAAATTCTGTCTGGCGCCTACTTCAGCATCCTCATCTGTAAGCAGTGCGGGAATAAAGACATTTTTTGTAGTTTTCGCAACGTATCCCGTTGTTCACGGATGATGGTACTGACCATATCTATCCGTCCAGACGTTACTAGCTGATCCGATGACAATCGGAAGTCTCGAATTCAATTGCGACCAAATAACGACGCTTCCACAGCGGAATTTGTGACGCGTCTGGAGTAGCTTAATCTGGGGAAACCAATCATTCACTCATGATGTTTACACGATGACGTAAATATGCATCCAAGCTTTACTTGGACAGTTTCACCGGTGGAGCTCCAATCTGCTTACATCCTGGCTGTCCAACCATCTTCTCTCGATAGTCAGTTTTGCGTCTGGTGTATCTTTCTGCTTCTCTCGGACGACGGTTCTGATGTCCGCCTCAGCTGCAGCTTTTGATCGAGTGCAATGACGAAATCGCAGTAACAGGCTTTCTAAAGGCCGGTAATCCGTGATGGGCTGGCCCCGAGTATGTAGTCGTAAGACGCGGCCATAATGTTCTTGGTGTCTCCCTAGTGTGTCCGCAACTCAGCAATCAACTCTTCAAACGTCTTGTCATTGACAGTGCGATGGAGGCGATGAATCTGCTGAAGATTTTGGGCCCTTTATTCGAAATTAACAGTGCTGTTTTGTTTGTCTCATCGACAATTCCATGCTTCAGAAAGTAAAATTCCAAATGCTTCTCATATTCACTCCAGGATTCTGTTTCAGGCGCAAAAGAAAAAAAAAATTTCGATGATGCGGCGGCGAATACGTTAGCTGCGAGTCGCATCAACAGCTGCAGTGAGATCTGTAAATGCTCCTTTCTTCGATTTATCTAAAAAATCGATGAATAATGGTGAAAGAAAGGCGATTACGTAGGTAAGAGGAATTTTCTGCTTGACAATACTAACGATCATCAGCGGCCGGAGTCACGTTTCTTTCAGCAAACGAGGCGAAAATCCTCGTCGCCAATTAATGTGGTCCGTAGTTTTCGCTACTGGCAGGAACTCAGTTACATGTCTTTCAACAACGAACGGCGCGAATAGCCGTCCAGATAAAAGAGGCGAGCAAAATGACGAAGTACCTGCCCCTTATTAGCGGGGACCAGAGAATAGACAACAAAAAGGAGATAAAGCAATCAATCAACAAATGTCGCTCTAATACAAAACATTTGGCTACTCCAAACTAAACTTAAGGCGAGGAACGGGGGCTTTCGCCTACGTATCAGCATTTAAAAGGGTTAAACCGGTTTACTCTCCTTTCAGTCCCCCTTCTTACTAATATATTTTTTACGCCGCCACCTCGTATTTCACATTACAAAGTCGCACGATTCTAACACTCGGCCGTCAGTGATGTAATCAGGGAACTAATCGCATCGGTCGTTTTTGTTTTTTTTAAAGTTCATGAAATTTAAAATTTGTCATTCACGCTGTCTCTTTCGTTCACTTTTGCTGTCGGCGGAATCACGAGGAAAAGGAATCGATACTTGTGTCTTTAAATGGCATGGAGTACATATTTTAACGATAAAATATTCCTTATGATCGGTTCTCTTAATAATAATAATAATAATAATAATAATAATAATAATAATAATAATAATAAACTATTCCTTTTTTCCTTGGCTGTTTATATTTTATTTAATTTTTCCGTGTCTAACATTTAATTATCTATCCTCTCGTTTCTTTATTCAGTTCATCTGTCCTCAGTTCACCACCGTATTTGTTTACGCTTACCTAGATAGAGGTCGCCACCATCTTCTAATGTGTACAGTCTTGCTTTCGATTTTGCTTCTTTTGACGTAGTATTAGGATTACGATAAGAGAATTTTTTTTTCATTTTCTCTGGTGAAGCTTATGTACGAATTACATTTACTAAAATACTATTTCTGGCAAGGATGACGAAAAGTAAGCTATAAGTAAAGAACGGGTTAATAAATAATGGGGTTTAGTAATAGCTTTTTTGTTTGGATTGTGTTCTTAAAGTGAGTCTCCCCCTCCCTCTCACTCTCTCTCTCTCTCCATCCGCGTATCGCCAACCTTTTCTGTAGCAAAGGCCTTTGATTAGAAGATTTACTCTTCTTCAAACCAACCATATTCGGATGTCTGAGTTGGAGACAAAGATAAATACCGAATATTAGGCGACTTACCAATCGGCGAATATATATTTCCAATGTTACGATCTCTGTCGAAATCCAGTCCATCGCAGTGGCTGTGTTGTGTCACGGTGAGTATATCGCCTTCGGTCACAACGTCGCTGATCTTCGGTGACGCGCACGATATCGGAGGTGGCTGCTTAAGCGATACTTGCCGTCTCGATGCACATTTCTTCTAGTATTTTGGCACCAGTGCAATGCAACTATAGTCGATTCGGCTCAATGCATTAAGAGTAAATGTAGGCATCCAGCTGGTCTGATTCGACAGCTCGCACTACGCTGTCAAAACTTCCAGGAGTTCTCTACCAACCTGTTCTACTTGTAGCCAAATCCGATTAGCCAGCTGCATCCCTTCAGTCTGGTTCCTGTTGGACAAGTTAACGTGATCGGATGGGTGAATGTAGACGCCTACATATAAATTCTAGACTGCCACACCGACGGTATACGTAGACTGATTTCGGGCAGTTATCTATAACAGTTCAATGTAAGTTAATAGTGGGGGGGGAGACGAGATGATATATGGTAAATAAACTCAGTCTCTCAGTAGTTTTATGTCGAACGCCATCAGTTAAACTTCTCTTGCAGTACATTAGCTAGAAACGGAACAGGCGGTGTAGCGGTTTTGTTCACTTATAAAGATCCGAGTGGATATCCACCATCTTGTCAGTTGAAATTTCTGTAAAAAATGTTTTATTTCTTCCCTACTTTTGCCATTGTCCGGATATGACTAGAAGGAATCTTCGGGTGTACAAATATCGATATCGTTGGTTGCATCATAACTTACATTTCTTTATCTCTAATCGATTTAACATACATAAGAAATCTGTAGCCGTTGTGGTGGCAGAGATGTACTTCACCGTACATGCGTCTTATTGACTTCTGCACTCGGCTCGAAGTTTAGCCAGTTCTCAACTGACTGTTGCATATTTACATAGTGTACATTGCGTCTTATATATTGTTTACCGCACTGAAAATAGTCTGAAACACCCACAATGTAAAAAAGTCCCTCTCTTTAGTCCCCTCCCCCAGACACGTTAAGTTATCCATAGTAATAGTAACCGTTGATCTGTTTTATATCGTCTAAAAAACCCGGGGGGGGGGGAGATTTAAAGACCCAGTCCCAGTTGATCTAACAATTTCCTTCTCCCGACTTCCTATTGGTGTCGTGGAAAGTTGGACGGTACCACTTGCTCGCATGTAAACCTTACAAGGGGCGACAATCACGAGAATGGGTTTATTAAAGGTATCTGGAGCGCTCTCTGACAGCGCATTTGACGCAGAGCTGGTACAAGACGGTCATTTCTAATGGCGAGCTTTGTCAACACCACCACAACCGGTAAAGTAATTTTATTTAGCTAAATTCTTGTCCAATTTACAACAACAATATTAATAATACTAACAATATTAATAATAATAATAATAATAATAACAATACCTACATTCTTTCCTCGTAGAACAGCTCAATTCTAATTGCTCTTACTTATAATTTCTCTACCGAAACTAGAACCACTGGGAAAACACCATTGACAGCAGCCACTGACCCGACGCGGAATTAGTGTTGTTATGGAGATGTTTGGGATAATCACAGAGGTTGCTATCGTTTGTTTGTTTGCTCCCTCCCTCCTCTTCTAAATAAAGAGACACCCGTCCGACAGAGCGGACTCGGCCAGCTGTTGCGCCGCCGGGTATTCGCTGCTTTTCTCTCTCCGTATTTCATCTGAACCGAACATAATTTAAGCAACAACAACAAGAAAAAAACAAAAACAAACAACATTTGCATAACAAAGAATTCGGTACCCTTCCAGGTTACACCTCAGCGGCTCGACGGGGTCTCGTGCTTACCTTGATTGTGAGCGCTAGCGATGAATGACCACAACTGGAGTGGTAGGTAGTCCGTCCCCTTTAAGGGACCAGTCATTTTAGTTTATTATTATTATTATTATTATTATTATTATTATTATTATTATTATTATTATTATTATTATTAAATGACTGGGTGGGCAGCATTAACTCCAAAAAAAAAAAGAACCAAACAAAAATTATTTCAAGAAGAACTTTTAGAATAAAAGAAAATGATTAAAGGAAAGTTTATCCTAAATGGCTCGGAAATTGTTGCGGAAGGGGTTTTTTGTCCCCCCTCCCTCTTTTTCTATAATTATCATTCAGTAGGTAAGGCATTAAAGAGAGGTTTTACGAAATTAATTAATTTTTCTGTCCGTTTCTATGAAAAGCATTTTAAAGAAAAGTGAAAATTAGTACGCTTTCTGTTCCTGTTCGTGGGAATTCTTTTTCTCATGTTTGTATGCGCATCATCTTGCCAAATGGCGGCATAAAGTGTTATATCTCCACGGGTCCCACCTCGCCCCCTAACCCGCTCTTACTTTCCTCAAACAGACAACCCAGCTGTGCTGACTTAAATGATCGGCAGAGATACGAATTACCCGGTTGTAGACAAGTAAACAGACAGGCAGATGGAGGAGGAGGAGGCATTGCGAAGAACAGAGTGGGCAAAGCGAGATTGTCATCTAAAGGATTGAATACAATATTGAATTCATCAGTTTAAAGACAAAGCTCGAGCTGGTCGGGTCACTGCTGTTGTATCGTCGTGAGACATGAAAGATGAACCGAGGAGACGTACGGAAATTGGATACATTGCGGTTCTATTGTTTGATGAGAATCGTGGAAGGTGTGGCCAGAAGTAATTAGACGCACCAAAGTATTTATCGGGAGTAAGTAAGTAAGCGAGACGGGGAAACAGACTCGTTGGAAATGGACTGAACGTGGGTATTGTACGACAGCTTTTGACTTGGCAGAAGAAGGGTTGGTCGGCTAGCAACTACGTGAAGAAAGACGATGAAGAGGGTGAGAGATGAGTGGATGTCCTGGAATTCGGCAAGAGTTGTGTATGGCCAATAGCGACAGACGAAACTGGAGGAAGCGCATTATGGCCTCTTATGCTCCAGATGGCACGTCTGGGAATGGGAAGAGAGAGAGAGAGAGAGATGGTCGATAAATGACGTAGACTTTGCTAGGACTGGAAGTGGTCCAAACTCATGCGCGTTTGCCGTGAAAAATCAATCAGTCAGTCAATCTCTCTCTGACTAGCTCTAGATCCTAATTTAATTTAAGCTAAGCATGCCTAGTCAACTGAGCTAAGTTTTCAAAGATAAAACAAACAACCAATTCATTTACCTACATTGCTATAATTGTTCAGAAACATGGAAACTCACGTCTCTATTCCGGTATCGGTAAATTCGGCGTCGGAGTTGACAGGGTTAACGGATATAAAAGATAAACAAGCAAAATCACTTAGAATCTCTATCTCTCGCGATCTTTAGGTTAAAAATCAAAATATCGAAATTTATTACTATTGTTAGTGATTAATGGGGGGGGTGTTTTTCTTTACGAAAAGTGTAACCGAAAAATGTAGTGCCATCTTTAAGGCTGCCATCTCCGTCCTAACGGAAATATGTTTGTTGTTGTTACTCTGCTGAGCGCTGCCGGCACGAATCCACGGATCTTCCGAATGTCGATAGCCCACGTGATGTAGTAAATGGCGGCGTACTGGTGCTGTGAACCTAATGTATATATCGAAGTGGAATTTATCTTTCAGTGGAAGCCACCATCCTCCCTCCCCCCCCTCTCTCTCTCTCTCCCGTTGGGATGTGCTTTATTATAATAGGGAAAAATAGAAGAGAATGGTTGTGCACAGGAGTTACGTGAATTGTTTAGGTGAGAGACGATAAGAGGAGGAGAGAGAGAGAGAGTGTGTGTGTGTGTGTGTGTGCGCGCGCGCACGTGTTAAAAAAAAACAAAAAATCAAACCAACCTAAACTGAACATTTTTTTAACAGCGAAAAGAAATGGAAACTTTTTTTTTGTTGTTGTTGTCAGGTTGGGATTGTCGGAGGGTTTTTTGACATGAGAACCAGGATGCAGAGTGCTAACATTTGTAACTAGCTTACCCACGTAATGTAAGTCCCAGCTAATCTGCACCGCTGACCTATCGCCAGAGAGAAGCGACTGTCAACGGGTCACTGGTAGAAGCGGGCGTTGTCTCGTTTCATAGCTTAATAGAAAAATAAGTTATCCGGAGAATGTCTCCAAGCGGCCTTTCTGACGGAATCGTAGAAACAGTCGCTCCCAAATTATTCGTTTTGGCCACGGCGCTAATCGAACCCCATAAAGCAGACGCCATTATTTTTCTAATGAAGAAAATAGTATAAGATTACAGTGGGCATGTTGTTCGGCGAGTCTTTAAGATAAATTCAATTAAAATAAGTCGATAGAACTGACTTAATAATAATAATAATAATAAAATAATAATAATAATAATAATAATAATAATAATAATAATAATCTGTCGTCTCTGAAAATCTGTAAGCAAATCGAACCCCGCATCGTACAATTATCGCTTGGAAACGTCAGGAGTTGTTTATTCTTAGTATCTGTTCGGCTTAATGAGATGGCGCTACCTAATCAAGTTGTTGTGTTCAGACTTGACAACAATCGATAGTTCTCCAGTTATTTATTGGCCATTTGTACCGATTTATTATTATTATTATTAGTAGTAGTAGTAGTAATGGTTTGATTATAATCTTGTTTAATTGCCACCTAAGTGATAATATATAAGAAATAATATTTGTTGTTTCTAATGCTTCGTTTTAAATTATCTAATCTGATTAGCAAACACACGTGTGCTGCTGCTGGCTGGTTAAAATGTCTCATTTCCGAGACCAGAAAGGCGGCATCTCGCGCATCTGCGTGGAACCACGACATGATTGTGGTTGCCTCCGCCGGCCCTGGTTTTCTTCGCGCACCGCCTCGACGTTCGTCAGTCGTTTAATCCTTTTGAAGCGAATTTTCTGTTAAGGTTTTATATTGGGTGCGAACTCTTGAGAGGGGTGGGGGGAGGGGATGCCGGAATTCTTTTGTGGCACAATTCTCTCTTTTCAGTTTTTTTTTTTTTTTTTAACGTTCCCAGTACGGCTGATATACTGACAGATCTCGTGTAACCCCTTCTTATCTCTCTTCCGTTCTTCGTTACCGTCTAGACTATCGAGTTTCGTTCTTGCGACATGTCTATGAATTTGTCTGTCTGCCTGTCTACTTGCTATATCTACATATCTATTTTTATTCACACGTTTTTGTTTCTCTTTTCTTTGCTTTTCATATCGTTTTTTTTTTTTTTAAGAAAAGAAAGTTTATTCAGAGACACGCTACTTCAGTGCTCAAACAAGTTTTGAATTATCTCCCTTTGACATTGCAATCAATGCTTGATGATGTCACGTAAATAGCTTGTTAACATGAACGACTTTGACAGTTGGAACGAAAATCTATATTGTGTATATTAAATGATGCAGGTGTTTGCTTGCTTGTTTTTAAATACAAACTAGGACAAAGTGCAGTAGTCAAATTTGGTTCTCCGTCGCAATAAATTATCTTTAGAAAAACACGAAATAATAATAATAATAATAATAATAATAGTAGTAATGTTCAATACTTATGAGCCAGCTGAGAATTATTATCAGTGATGTCAAAGCTGCTTAACTTATACAGTTATATAGGAATATTAATTGCGTTTTAAGTTATATTTGTCTTTCGGTTTTCGCTTTTAACAGCGCTATCATCTATTGAAAAAAAAACAACTTTCTTTAAAACTAAATGTCTTATCCATCTGCTCATGTCTGTCTATACTCGTGTTCGCCCCCGAGTCTGATGTCACATCTGAGTATGTTGTATATTTCATTTTTCTTTCTTTACCGCGTGTTCCGATTCTTACCTGACTGTTTAAGCATCGCATTTATCCCTGCCCATCTTTACTTTTGTTTTTGGCGGAATTCAGTAACTAACTCGCCTAAAATACGGTACTAAATAATTTTTTAAAAGATTTCGCTGTTAACCCTATGACTGTTAATATTAATTTATCTTTGCTGGGATTGTAACTGGCTTGAGGAACAAAACTGTCCAATGCGATTTTGTTGTAAGCTATATTTTCCTGACGAATAAAATTTAAATTTAAAAGCAAAAAAAAAAAAAAAAAAAAATGGCCAGAGCTGTGACGTACAGGTGTAGAACGGTGACAAGTTTCCTTTCTTCACAAAAGTGAGTTGTCGGCGAATCTTCGCTGACTTCACGAAGAACCCTGTTACAGAGAGACGCGTCTTGGAGTGAACAGAGATCGACGAGTGACCTTTGTCAGCGATTACTGCTAACAGTAACGTTCTCTACAGCTTTCCTTTTCCATCTTTAATGAAAGTTTCAGGGAAATCATTTTAAAAGGAGTTTAAAAGAAAGAAAAGAAGCAGAAATAATAATAATAATAATAATAATAATAATAATAATAATGATAATAATGATGATGATGATAATAATGATAGTTTGTGTTGTTATTACGTTTATCTTCCTTTAACTTACATCACTCCATTCCCATTTTGTATTTGCTTCAGCTGCACGTGCTCCACACCGTCTTACGCTCAGTTATATTATACTATGTATACGAAAGGGGGGAAAGAAAAAAAACAGATAAATAGATGAACAAATAAAATTCTCGTGTAACTTGGCCACAGGCAAGGAAAAAAAAAAAAAAAACAGGACGATTCTGCTATTTTCGTGCATCTGCTTTTCAGAACATAATGGGTCAGTCCGGAGGCGGTACGAATGAATGTACAGCTCCATTTTGTGGCGGGGCAGAAATTCTATGGATGCCGAGTGTTGTACGTACGTTTAGAACCCGGCGAGGAGATAACTGACGGGTGCTAAATACATGTAGATAAACCCCGAAGCGATTCACATCATCTTCGAGAGAATGCGAGACTGCTGTTGGAGTGGTTGGTCAAACTGTGCGTATCGCATGAGCAAAATCAGAATCAGTAATTTTATTTATTTTATTTTCTTTACGAAAATTTCCCTTCAAGAAACGAGAGAGAGAGAGATGATGATGATGATGATGGAGAGAGAGGAAGAGGTGGGGGGGGATACTGACCCTCTCTGCTCAAAGATCCGAGAGATAACAATATTATAGATTTTGTTCTGTTATTGCTCGTTTATTTCCAAATGCTGTGCACGATGTACAGAATCGATGGGGTTTTTTAGCACGGATGCTGAAGCAGTAGCCGTTGAAAGTCAAGGTTAAACAAACTGACGACTAAATAGGCAAAGTTGGCGGATATTTGCTTTCCGTATTACCGCTCTATCCGCCCCTCGTATTTTACTTTCCTAACGTTCCGCTGTCTTGTGCTCTGAGAAAGCTGGCGCCGACTGCTGCCTTCTAGGAACAGTTCGGCTCTGGTGCGATAACGGTTTTCAATACGTGAACCACCATGCATCTTTTTTCTAGTTTTGAATCAGGCTTTCTCCGAAAAGAGTCTCCTTCATCTCTCTCTCTCTCTCTCTCAGCCGAGCTCATCTGATGACGTCAAGCAGATGACGGTCACTCCGGGAAAAGGGCGCTAATCGTCTCGTGCTGGAGGTGTGCACGATAACGTAACAACACCAACAAACAAACACGAGCGATAATCGCTTCCGAATCGGAACGAATTAAAGTCGGTGCGCGCTACTTAAGCTTTTTTTTTTTCTAATAAAAAGAACCGAGAGGAAATTTTGTAATTACGCAGACAATAGATGGAGGCTCTTAAATGAGGAGATTACTCGTTGGACACGCCTAAAAGTGGAAGACGAGAAATCAGACGAACCGATGGTGTACCTGTATACACCAGGTTAATTCGTTACGTCATCGCCATCTGTGTATAAACTCGCAGCAGGTTCAGATATTTCTGTCCAGCCCCCGCCTCCGTCTGACCTTTATCGCAAGTGCCTTGTTTTCTTCAGACGCGCAGAGGGCGATGGGGAGGGGAAATACCGACTGATTCTAGTGCAGACCTCACCACTGTGAACTTGACATTTTTTCCTAATTTTTAAAATTTCCCTGTCTGTCTGGCGGCGAGGGATGAATTAATTCCTCATTGTTGTTAATTATATCTTCTAATAGCTAACCAACCTGGTAGTTTGCTATTACTTAATACGGGATTTCCGTTGAAATAATACTAGTCACACGATGATAATCTTAAAGATTTCTACCTCTAAGCACACTTGGACATTCAGGAGGAGATTAATTTAAGAAAATAATGGTAACTTTTTTGCACCTGGAAAGGATAGAACTATTTCATGACCGTAGTAGCCCTGATTGATAGTTTGTTGTCTATTTGTTGAATGATATATTAATTAATTTTCGCAAAGATTATTTATTCTTTTTAAGTTTTAATTTAAAGTTCTATAAACAAGGCTTTGTAGTCGTGTTCAGTTGTACATTTGAAAAAAGGAAAAAGGTAGAGAGAGAGAGAGATCTTTAATGTTTTATTACTAGGGAGTTTTGAAAATTCTGTATATCTTGATTAATCGCGAAACTTAAGAAATTAACTTCGATTTGGAAGGATTACAAGTTGACGAAATCCCTAATACTTCCCTCTCTGCCCACCTCTCGGTACACACATTGAATGGAAGCGGGTGAGTCTTGTTCGGTGATGGAAATTTCCGTGACTTGGATGGCTGAAAGTAGCCACGACGCGGAGTCGAACCGCCAGCGCCCTCTCCCTATTGCCCCATTGTTAATTCATCCCTTTCCGGGAGCAATCGTTCTGGTGAATATTTTGTTTGTTGCGCCACCTCACGAAGCCATCGACGCCTTTTTCTGCATTTCTTACGGATGTTGCGGAATAGCTGCCTACAACTCTCGCACGACCCGCAAAGGTTCCGATGTCTCCAGAATCTATCTTTCTTTCCTACTCAGTTGGCGAATCGATTTACGTTTTGCACGGTGTGAGCTGTATGATGGCTGCTTTTATTATCACGTACATTAGAGATTTTTAAACTAATTTTATTTTGAATCTAGGCTGCGCCTCTGCCGATATGCATTCTTGACCCCCGTAAATGCAAAGGTCGACCAACACTAAAAAAATGGACTTATACACTCGCAATCCTGGTGTTTTCTTTCTTTCTGACTGCCCCTCTTTCTCTCTCTCTCTCGCTACAGTTATAGCTAAAACTAAAACTCACTGCTGCTGTCAAGTCGACTTATTGCATGCAGTGTCTCTCTCCTTTGTTCGTGGTAAGAAGAGATTTCCCATGCGTTCCTAGCCCCAATCATACCATTATCCGGTGACATCTCGGTGGTGGTTGTCGTACACCGAGATCTACAACGGAGAAAACACTGGTGGAGAAGCGTAGTGCTTCAGTTGTCCGCTAGGGCGGCGTTGCCAAACCCGCGCCATGAGGAGCCAGGGTCGGCAGGGAAAGCCTCACCAGATCTCTTCATATTTTCAGATATTAGAGAAAACCGGAGTACCCGGAAAAAAAAAAACCTCTCGCGGCCGGCTGGAGAAGAAGTGTGAGAAGAAACCATATTTCTCTGAAACTTGAGACGACTTGCGGGGCGACCAGAGAAGTCAGTATTTGTGTGCGCGCGCGCGCGCAGGTTCCATAGTAAAAGGGTTAAAAGAAGTTTGTATTTAGTTAATCAAAAATGAAAGTTATATTTATATATTTTATGAAAAATTTTAAAAAAAACCAACAAAACTATATTTCAAGAGATTTCAAAGAATTAAGTGTCAAACCGAGATCTTAGTTTAAGATGCACCTGTGCCCAGACGTATTGCTTTTCTTCATGATATCTCGTCATCTGTCCTACTCGACAAGCATGGAAGGAAAAACTAATGGACATAAGCGGTGCAGGAAAGGATCTTGGACCAGTCCGATTTACTGGGTTTCGTAACAGATTTATCGCTTCTTTTTTTTTTGTAAGTTGTTTTTCGTTTTCCATTGCGGATTAACTGAATGGCGTAGTCACGCCTGGTGGCAAGAAAAGGTTTCCATTTGCGAAAGCCGGGTCTTATCTCGTCGTTTTAGGCGATGGAGGTGGGGGGGCTGCTGCCTTGTCGTTTTCTTCTCTCTGAGCCGTTTAACTGATGGTTTGTGGTCCACTTACTGAGAGGAACAAACACACTCGCTACACAGTAAACAGGCCGAAAGTTGGTGAAGAGAGCCGTGTAAATGTACTACAAACGCGTTCAGCTCGCAAATATATTCCAGCTTTATCCGAGTACGCTTCTGCTTAGCGACTAGAATAAATTATTCGCCATGGTACATATCAGATTCTGCATCATTATTATTATTATTATTATTCGATTAAATAAGTAAGCTATCAATGCTTAACTTTTAACTGAGCTGACGTCATTCCATCTGCGAGGGCGTTTGGACGAGAGATCGAAAATCGTACGGAGGACAGTTACGGAACGAACGGACGAATGAATGCGTGCCCACCTTTTCCCCTAGCCTATTATACAGGGTGATCAAAAAGTAACTATGCAGTAGAGTATCATTTTTGATTCTTCTCCTTGTGCTTTGTTGTTTTGTACTGTAGTTCCAAAAAATGACCAACAGATGGCAGTTCGGTGGGAGGAGTTGTATTGTAGTTCCCAAAAATGCCCAGCAGGTGTTGGCAGTAAATTTTCAAAAGTGAAACTTGATTTTTGTGTGATTGTAATTTTTGTGTAATGGTTCTTTCAAACACCAAACGAATCTTTCTCATCGAGAAAGTGTACGCGAATAACGGTAAATACGCCACAAGAGTCCTTACGAGAATTTCCTGATGCATAGCTTCCGACCAGAAACGCTGTGAAGCTACTGGACGAGTCAAGGATTATCAGTGGTCAGAAATGTTGGACGAGGAGAAGCTGTCAGACGCAGGGCTTCGGGGCCCTTCAAGATCGCTGCGTCGACTCTCTCAACAAGCGAATGTCCCATGCGGTAAGGAGCGCGCATACTGCCTTTGAGTTGAATTTTTACCGGTGTAGAGTGCACGTTTCCCACTGCATAGTTACTTTTTGATCGCCCTGTACTAGATTTTCGAGTCGTTTCAACACTAGCAGGTCATTGGCAAATGCAGTGACGCCATCCACACACCCCTGCCAGCCGGAAAGGCGCGACCGGGGCTGCTTTTATGAATGTTGTTTTCCGACCAGTAGATTATTAACATCCACAGGCATCCATCCAATGGTCGGGGAACCGTCGCGAACACTGAGATGTCGCACACGCACCTGACATAGAGCCGGCAGTGTTTTGGAAAGTTCGTATTATTGACGCTATGATTGGAACGCTTCAAAGCCATGTATCGATGCTATACGGTTTCCTCCTGTAATGTCCGCGCAACTCAGCTGCCGTTCATGTTATTTATTTATTTATCTATTCCGTCCTACAAACTCTAAATTCCGCCACGTGAAACCAATACGTTTAGTTCGGCAATTTACTCCCTCGCCCCTAATTATGTTAGTTAGTCTTGCAGTCGCTCAGAGCTTGGTTACCAGGCGCGTGAGCTGCTCAATTAGCACGTGGAGTTCCTTTCTTGTCGACTCGACACCCGCGGGTTCCGTGGAATTTGTTTGTTTTCAGAGTGGCAACGGTGGAAGTCAGAATTACTCGGCGTCCTTCACCCCTGACAAACTTTGTTATCGGTCTTCTGTCATGCACGAAGCCGTGTAAGTAAGGCCTCTGTAGGCACGGCACCTGCCTGCTCGCTCACGCTAGGTTACCTTCTGACATAATAAACTGTACTCGTGGGGAGAGTAAGCTGTTTAGTTTAGAGAAATGGGAAAGGGCGGAGAACCGGTCCTCCGGAAGACAGGGATGCGCACCAGAGAGAATAAGAAATATAACTATAAAAGAAAAGTTTCTATTTATGTTCTTTTAAAAGCAAAATGCGGTTGAAAGTGGGAATAGAATGTGGGAGGCACGGAAAGGAGGCTGTTAGAAAGATGGAGAGAGTGCGTGCGTGCCGTCTACGGGTGAAGGTCGCTTACGTACATCATGCGCTTACAAGTCACGGTTGTAGGTATGATCGACAGCGGGGTTTTAAAAAAAAAAGGAGTCTTATGTACTTTAGGCTCGATATCTAGGTCAACCAGTCTGCTTCGTCCTGCGCAAATATGAATGGTGGGGGGAACGACAATGGCCGCGCTCGTCCCCTCTCGGCCGCCCCCGTCTCACGGTTATGTAACGCAAGGGCGCCGGACGCCGACTTTTTTTTTTAAAAAAAAAAACAAAACAACAACAACAACAACAACCGAAAACAAAAGAAAAGAAATCAGTCGAAATAACGGCCATTTTCTTCACACGGGAGCTGCTCCTTTCTTTGTCGCCAGACCGCGGGACTGGATGGAGAGGGTATTGGAAGTAGCAACAACTTCGTCGTCCCCTGTCTGTCTGTCTGTCTGTCCGTCCGTCCGTCCCCTACCGCGCCGTGGTTCGGCCGCCCTGCTGCGCCCCAACTGGCCGAACTTTCAGAATACATCCAAAGTTTTATTACTGTTGGGGAAGTGGGTGAGGAAGAGAGAGAGGCGTGGTCAGGGAGTTATGGGGGGGGGGGTAAAGTCCCCGGGTCCGTCCGCCCGCCCGCCTTCTACACCGACCGACTGGACTGAAAACCTCCCTGCAGAAAGAACAGCGCGCACTTACCTTGCGGCTTGGTCCGAGCGCTGCACGGCCAGTGTCGGCTCCGATTCGCCCAGCGTAAAAACGGCCGACTTCCCCCAGGGCGCATTTTTCCGGGTATTGCGGGCGCCGATGTGCGCTCGTCCCGCTGGCGCTCCACCAGTAGTAACTTACGCCCTCGCGGTGACGTAGCGCAGCAGCTCGGCTATGACGTGCACACCAGATGTGCACAACTGTGCATTTACGTGCCTGCCACCTGCCGCCCGACCATCCTACGTCAGTCGCTCCGCCCGCCCTCGGACTGGGATCTTTCCGCTCTCGGTCATCACGTCGGCTTGATTAGATTTTGTTCCTTTGCTGGGTGTCTCTTTTAAACTTTAATTTAATTTAAAAAATATCCACACCCCCCACCAACGAGGATGACATCAGCCGAGTCTGCACATGCGTAAAGACAGTTACAAGTGCACGAGACGCCTGGTCCTACCGACTCACAGGACGCCGAGAATGGCCGAGCTATTTCTCTCCTTCCCGAGATCTCCTGTTTGGTCGGCCAGTCTGGCAATAAAGATATACATACATTCTGGCAATTACTTCCTCTTGTGTCATGTCACATAATTTGACCCGACGGCTCGCACTCTGCTTTGTCCTATTATTGGGAGGCAGGGAGAGAGAGATACAGATAGGAGGAAATAGCTTAACCTGATGGAGCGAAGGTCGCGGGTATTTAAAAAAAAAAAAACAACAACAACAACAACAAAAAAAATCTTTATTTCAGAAACTGGTTACAGATCGGTCGCTCGTTTCTGCTTGATTTCCGTCCTGCGGGTATCCCAGCGAACTCTCTCCGCGTTTCACTTTGTGCAGGACTTCATTAACAGGTACCCGACACCGCCTGGCAGAGGCTGAATCTCTGGTTTTGCTTGTTTGTCTGTTGTGCTTTTTTTTCTTCCTCCTCCTCCAAGTGGTTAATTTTATTTCGTGATTCTTTACATCTGTAACGGAAATCTCACAACAGAACTGTTCACAAGGAAAAGGGGGGGGTGGATTTATTATCGGCAAGCATTCGTGTTGACGGGCTCGCCAAAGTAGAGCAGGTCTCTGTAGGTTAAAACTTCCTGCCGCTGGTGTGTTATGCATTCATATTTAAATAGCGCCTCTCTCTCTCTCTCCCTCCCCTAAACTAAAGGAAAAGTCGAAGTAATCTAAGAGGAACAAATAACACACCTACCCCTGCCCTCTTTAGTTTCCTGGACTGGACTGTACTGAACTGATAGTTCATGAATTAGAAATCTGTGGCTCCTGTAGAGAGCCTAATAAATTACTGGAAAACAACAACAAACAAACCTATTACATTAACGTTTCTTGTGTCCATCACTTATAAATAAGATTTTGTTTCTGTCTGTGATAGCTTTATTTATCTGTAAAGTATGACAAATCCAGGTGTTGTTAGGAAAGACAAAAAAGAAACAAAACACAAAGGTGTTAAAAGGGAAGAGGCTAAGAAGCAGGGAAAATGGTTTGTTTTTCCTTGAAGAAATCGTTTACTATTTGTATTGTAGCAGAGTTCTGTTCCTGTCTATAGAGTAGGCGCTGGTACTGATAAAACCTTCAAGGTGGCACATCATCGAGTGAAAAGAAAATAAGATATTCGAACTTTTCTTATTATTGTTATTAATAATAACATTACTACTACTCAGTGTAGAACGCTGAAAAAGCATATTATTTACACCTTTTAAGCAGCTCGGACTTTTAAAAGTCAAAGTGTAATATTATTTACGATGAGCAAATCATCAAGTTCTGGCATTACCCTTTTTTAATGTACAGTCACATTAGCGTTCTGAAATATCTCTCTCTCTCTCTCTTCTCTCTCTCTCTCCTTCCATCTCTCTTCTCTCCTCTCTCTCTCCTGCCATCCTCCTCTCTCTCTCCTTCCATCTCTCTCTCCTTCCATCTCTCTCTCTCCTTCTCTCTCTCTCTCCATCTCTCCCTCTCTCTCTGTCTCTCCATCTCTCTCTCTCTCTCTCTCTCTCCATCTCTCTCTCTCTCTTCTCTGTCCTCTCCATCTCTCTCTCTCCTCTCTGTCTCTCATCTCTCTCTCTTCTCTCTCTGTCTCTCCATCTCATCTCTCTCTCTCTCTCTCTCTCTCTCTTCCATCTCTCTTCTCTCTCTCTCTGTCTCTCCATTCTCTCTCTCTCTCCTCTCTGTCTTCCATCTCTCTCTCTCTCTGTCTATCATCTCTCTCTCTCTTCTCTCTTCCTCTTCTAGTCTATCCATCTCTCTCTCTCTCTCTCTCCATCTCTCTCTCTCTCTCTGTCTCTCCATCTCTCTCTCTCTCTCTGTCTCTCCATCTCTCTCTCTCTCTGTCTCTCCTTCCATCTCCTCTCTCTGTCTCTCCATCTCTCTCTCTCTCCTTCCATCTCTCTCTCTCTCTCTCTCTCTCTCGTCTCTCCATCTCTCTCTCTTCTGTTCTCCATCTCTCTCTCTCCCTCTGTCTCTCCTTCCATCTCTCTTCTCTCTTCTCTCTCTTCTCTCTTCTCTGTTCTCCATCTCTCTCTCTCTCTCTCTATGTCTCTCCATCTCTCTCCTCTCTGTCTCTCCTTCCCTCTCTCTCTCTTCCTTCCATCTCTCTCTCTCTCCTTCCATCTCTCTCTCTCTCTCTCTCTTCCATCTCTCTTCTCTCTATCTCTCTCTTCCATCTCCTCTCTCTCTGTCTCTCCATCTCTCTCTCTCCTTCCATCTCTCTCTCTCTCTGTCCCATCTCTCTCTCTCTCCTCCATCCCCTTCCTCTCTCTCTCTCTCTCTCCATCTCTCTCTCTCTCCTTCCATCTCTCTCTCTCTCTCTCTCCATCTCTCTCTCCCCTTCCATCCTCTCTCTATCTCTCTCCCTCTCTCTCTCCTTCCTCTCTTCTCTCTGTCTCTCCATCTTCTCTCTCCTCTTCCATCTCTCCATCTCTCTCTCTCTCTCTGTCTCTCCATCTCTCTCTCTCTCCTTCCATCTCTCTCACTCTCCATCTCTCTCTCTCTGTCTCTCCATCCATCTCTCTCCATCTCTCTCTGAAAGAGAGCTAATAAATGCCTCTCCTGTTGTTTTGGCTTCATGTTTTTTTTTACCTAACTAATTTATAAATAATGTATGACCATATCTAGAATGGGCTTTCATATTCTGAAAAATATTGCCTATGATTATTTACACTGGCTGCCATCGTTGTAGAGTCGCCACCGAAACATCCCAGGAGAGCGCTTTGATAAAAAAAAAAAAAAGAAGTTGAGGGGGGAGAGTCTTGTGCGATCAGACTTCCATCATAACTTATTGTAATGACTAGATGCACTAATATATCGATTATATATTTGAGATATAAGAGGTATAGTTTCAGCCACCTTTTCCTGTCGGACTCCACCTCCCAGTCCGCGTTTGTATAACGTTCTTCCACCAGGTTCTCTCGGCAGTTTTATTTCGTGAGTGAATTTAGCGAGAAAAATTCCTCTAAACTAACGTTGTCTGTTATTTGTTTGTATTCTTCCGACAAAATGTTACAGCAATGAAGTGAAACCAGAAAGGTAATGTCTGTCACAAATGCGATATATTTCCGCACTCGTTAGTCAGTTTTCTACGCAGACACAATCATTGAGTACTGTTCTTTGCCTTACTTTCGTCTGTTATTAACTTATCTCTGTCTAGGGAACCTATCATCCAGCTGCTCGTGCTAATCTATTTCAGATAGTTTGTTGTATGCATGTTTGCTTGTCTAGCTGAGCTTGCGTGAGTAGCTGGCTCATCGCTTCGTATATTTCGTAGTCTGTTCGCTGTCTTATTCGTATACATCTTGTTACTCTTAATGTGTCGCCAGTATGTTTTCTCTTAAGTCTGTATACAAGTTTATTAATTGTCTGCTCTTCTAGTTTAACCTTCTTTTTTTTTTTATAGATTTCTTTCATCTTAGTTGTGTGTAATCTCTCTGTCTTTGTTTACCTTTACCTTAACAGTATGTATCTCCATGTTTGTCTGTCCAGATGAACCGTTGTCTCGATTTCTGTCTGCCTTTGTTATCTTCGTTTGTATTTGGTTGTTGGCCTCATTTGTCTGGAAATCACCGAAGAAAAACTTCTTCCCACGACGTCTTTTTTTTTCAGGAATTAGAAACGCTTAGTTTGTTCATAGATCCTTGAAAGCAGATCCAATAGATACCGAGGTTGAAGACTTAAAGTAATCAGATTTCGAGCTTGCAGATGCTGTTTTCTTAAGTTGTCAACAATTAAAACACTGGATGCTATAATCGCACGACATTAGTGACATGGCTGGTTGAATCCGCATTGCTAAATACTCAGAAAAAGGCGGGTGAGAGCTGTCTGTGGCTTCCAGCATCGTTTTGTTAATTAACTAAGCTAAATTTGCTTACTAATGTAAGAACTACAGTCAGCGACTGACTAAAGTGATATAGGGTTTTGAGCATAATGACTAAATAGCAAACATTCCCTAGTTCAGTGACTTCCAACCCTTCCTCTGTCATTTACCCCTTGGTTTGATGTATTTCGCCATTTACCCTCTTAATCCAACGAATTGCCGGCATAGAGGCACAGAAAAAAGATGATGGAACAACTTTATCATTAAGAAGAAGAAGAGGAAATTTATTTACAATCAAGACAACAAAATAAATAAAATCTTAACAATAAAAGGAGTTTTTTCAGAACAAATTTTTGTGGGATAAAATATATGAACAGTTTTGTTTTTATGATTCATAAATTCTGAATGAATATATATGATTTTATTATCAAAAACAAAGGAACTTTAGGGGGGTATGGTAGATAGTACATCCTCCAAGGATCTACGCCCATGCCAGCCATAATTTTCCTAATACAGGCTGACCGGGTATAGTCTATCACAGAATTAATACTTAATTTGCAGGTATGGTAAATTTACCTCTGGTTGAGAATCACTGCCCTAGTTGGTGTTTTCTACTCTACCCGAAGGGGGGTGGGATCATATATATATATATATATATATCAAAATTACTTATCACACATAACTTTCGCCATTTAACAGCGTTTTGTTTTTCTTATTTACAGCGTTTACGTTGAAATGTGTTTATAGAGTCACCTATTTTATCTAATTTTTTTTTCGTTTTTTAAAAAAAAATTACGCGCGCGCGCGTGTGTGTGTGTGTGTGTGTGTGTGTGCTATTTCTAATTCCCAAAGTATGAGCTATGATGTGTCTTTGAAAACTAATATAAACGCAATCATGCACAATATCCCACATACGAGGTCTGTCCAAAAAGAAACCGAACTTAAAAAAAAAAAACAAAAAACAAATTTATTGCTTTACTTACAATGCAGCCAGACTTCTCTCCTTCCTCCCCTGTTGATACACCGCTCCCAACGCTTTTTTTTTTCCAGTTTTGGAGCCCGTTTTCAGGGATAGTGCGCAGTTCTCGCAGCGAATTTTCTTCGATCTCTTCTATCGTCCGAAATCGATGACCTTTCAGGGTGGGTTTCAACTTTGGGAACAAACAAAAAAGTGCGCATGGGGCCAAACCCGGAGAGTAGGGCGGCTGGGGGGACGGGAGTCGTCTCGTGCTTTGCCAAAAAGTCACGGATAAGGAGTGACGCGTGAGCAGGTGCGTTGTCGTGGTGCAGCATCCAGGTTTTGTTTTTCCATGCCTCAGGACATCCGAGTAAAACTCTATTTGATCGTCTGACCACGTGGAACGAACTCGTGATGAACCACGCCCTTCCAATCGAAAAATGACGATAAGCATAACCTCCACATTTGAGCGACTCTGACAATGATCCAACCCACTGCGACGACTGCTTTTTTGTTTCGACGCCGTAGCCGTACACCCGAGTTTCGTCACCTGTTATGACACTTTTCAGAAAGCTTTCGTCAGCATTCGAACGACCAGAGAGCTCCCGACCGACTGCGACTCGCTTCTCTTTTTGTTCATCTGTCAGCAGACGCGGCACAAATTTAGCGGCTACACGATGCGTGTTCAGTTTTTCTCGTAAAACCGAGTGGCAGGAACTTTTACAGACGCCTACTTGTTCGGAAACTCCGCGGACGGTCAGGCGACGGTTTCCACGGATCACAGCCCGCACTTTCTCAATGTGATCGTCGTCCGTTGTCGTGGAAGGTCGTCCAGATTTTGGATTGTCCTTGGTGGATGTTCTTCCCGATTTGAAACGCTGGTACCACTCGTGACATTGCGTACTGCTCAAACAATCCCCCCCCATAGGCCTGTTGCAACATTAGAAAAGTCTCCGTAAAAGTTTTTCCCAATTTGAAACAGAATTTCACACAAACACGTTGCTCTTCAAGATCCTTCGTCGTTCAACTTGCGGCAAATCGCCGGGTGCACTAAACAAACGTTCACTCTAGCATGTGTAGATCGATGACTAACTGACGTGGCGTGATGCGCCTATTATTAGACTGAAGGTCGGGGTCACCGATACGCAGCACTGCAGTCGCGAGCACGCTGAGTCGGATGGTTGGCGCGCTGTTTTAAAAGTTCGGTTTCTTTTTGGACAGACCTCGTATGTTTTGTTTAATTATGTAGAATTAATTTTGAATTTGCGCCACAAATACAATACTTGCAAGCATTCAGATTAAAACCCCTTTTCTAGACGTCATCTCTGATGCTAAGAAACTTTTCTGTCTGCAGTTCACCTGGAATTAGAGGGGACAAGTTTCCTCGACACGCGCACAAATCTACCTGCAGTATTAAAAAAAAAAAGCATTTGGTGTATTAACAACACAAATTTGCATGTATCCTTAAACGATTGTGCGTTTTTTTTAACCTGTAAATATATATATATATAAGTGCAAAAAAAGATAAGTTCACGTAAAATAAAAAAATATCTTTGCAGCAATGAATTTCAGATTCTCTGTACTGACGTCATCTCTCCTCTCTCTCAAACAAAATATAATTTGTCACTTTTTTGCAACCATAATTATTAGCACAAATAGTTATTTTCTTTATGATATTAGTCAGGGTTGGTTTATTTTAAGTTTGTGTTCCTGAAGTTCAGCTTTGATTACAAAGTATATCTATTGTCTAAGCTCATCGGACCTTCTTATGTACTTTGCAATATTTTGGAAAATTCTAGCTTTAATTTTTTTTTAAACTTAGTGTCACGTGATGTTATTAGTAAATCTATTCTGATGTTTCTCTAAGAAAATTAGGCCAAAACATTTGGCGTTGGACTAAAAAACCCCCCAAAAAATCAGGTGCAATGTATTTGTAAATTAAATTTTATTGTACGTGGCGGTACCATATCATTATTGATGATTATATATATCATGTTTTTCTTTGTTAATTAAGGATACGTGAACAGAGCTTTCCTGATTCCTTCTTTGCTGGCTGTCATAAATTCACTAACAGATCTTCGCACCTAATTTGTTACCGTGTAAGAAACTGCCCCAGTACAAGTCAGGCGGAAGTGACGACGAAACTGAGCGCGTCATTACCGCAGTTCGGCCGTCTGCGTCGGGCTGGTTTCTATTCTAGCCTCGCCTGTCCTTCGGCGCCGATGAGTCAGAAATCTAAGTAAAATTTCGATCATTTTCTTTCTTTCATCAACAAATGCTTCAGATCGTATCTAAGACAGACCGTTAAGAAAGGATTAAAAATTGTTAATAAAGAAAATAAAGGGAGAAATTCAAAAAATTCAGACTTTTGATTTCGGTGGATCAGAAGCAGATTTTCTTCCCCTTTATCATAAATGAGCAAATGACGTAAGCAGCCACTGAAATAGACACAAAAAAAAGAAGATAGGCCCCTTTTATGATGACCGTGTATCCAACATGTAGGCAGCCACTGAAATAGAAATGAATTTGGCCTTAATGGTAGTTGTGTAAATAAAACCCACTGAAATAGAATGCGATTTGCTTTTTACGATAATTGTATAAACAACATGTAAGCAGCCACTGAAACAGAAAAATTTTTTTTTGCCTTTTATGATAATTGTGATTTCATCATTTAAACATCTAGGTCATGCAGCGATTGAAACAGAAGAATATTTCTTAACGATAATTATGCAAGAAACATGTAAAAGGCCGCTGAAATGGCAGCAAATTTATCCTTTATAACGATTTTGTAACCAAGACATAAAAAATCTACTGAACTAAAGTTATTTTTGTGATAATTGGGCGAGCACACTTATCCATGCCTTTAACGGCGTCGCCTCTCTTGGAAAATGGTCTATTCTCAAGACGCAGAGGCCAGAGAAACGTTAATGGATACGAGGAGTTTTACTGACTAATATGTAAGCAAATGAGACAATTTTAACATACAACAGCCCATATACGCACCCATGAAAGTCATTTATGTGGATATGAAGAGGTGACGCTGAGAATCACGCTAACTGACATTTTTTCAGTCATTTTACATCAGTCAATATATACTCCTGGGGCTTAGCGACACATCTTGTATGAACTTATAGTCCTTGACCTTATCACTAAGCCTGTTATAGCGAGTAGAGACCCACACGAACATCTATATGTGTGTGCCATTCTTGGCATAGTGTCATTGAACTCGTTGATGTCTTATCTCGACATTCTCATTGGTTTCAACCAGAGCATCATATCTCTCTGTTGGTGTCAGATGAGGGTTAACCGCCAGTCAGTTTTCTCCGCACAGTCATCAAGAAAACTCTCAGGATTCTCATCTTTATTCAGCCACAGGCATTTATCTACACGCTGAAGCAGGTAGAAAAAACTGTATCTGTGGATGGCATGGCGCTGCTGTTAAGGCGAATGTTCTGATGATTAATGGTCGCCTTCTCCCTCTCCATGTCACTGCTTGTCCTGTTGTTATTAAGCCATTCCCGATGGTCCGTCTGTGCTGTGAGATTCTGTCCGACAAGATGAAGCAACACCCAGTCTTCACAGGGGTGGCCTGGTATTTCTTGGGAGTCAGATCACCCTGTGTTGCATGCAGTCTTTTCAGGCTCTCGCCCTCACGTGCTCTTGCCCACCTGGCGCTGCCCTACTCGTACCAATGGTTTAATGCCTTATTTGGACGGAAGCGGGTCGGAGTGTGTGTGGGTTTGCTATGTCGATCTTCACAGAAACATTCTCTCTCTCTCTCTCTATCCGCTCAATACGTGATGCATACTTTCCCACGTGCAAGTCATGCGATTAGTGGGTTAATAGATAATAACCGTCAAGCCAACAGATACGCGGACACTGGAATGAGAGGCCGGTTTGTATCCATCATGATGATCACTAGAGGCGTTCAGTTGAAACCCGGCCGGATCCTCTCTAGCGCGTAACCAAAATACGACCGGCCATCTATATATCGATTATTGGTGATTTGTACCCAGCATAGAGCAACGTAGAAGAGAGATATTTGTCGCATTCTGGTAATTATGTAAAAAAAAAAAAAACAAAACAGGAGAATATTCGGCCTGAACGATGCCGTTGATCAACATTTTAAGCAGTTTCCGAAACAGAAAGCGGGCTCGCTCTTTATGGTAACTGTGTTTGCCGACATGTCAGTACCGTCATTGCAGATGTATCTCCTCGTAAGGCTGGCTATTAAAGAAAAGAGAAGAAAAGTAGTTAAAATAACCCTGACATAAATGGAAAGAACCAGAAAGATAAAACGTGCCATCTCATCGATATATTACCATTCTCAATGACGATAGTAAATACATCGTTAAGAAGAGAAGAAAGAGTGGGAAAATGAGCAGAGGTACGGGAAAAGTAGAGTGCAATATGATGTGGCAAATTAGAGCCAAGCAGTGGTGGCAGATGTAATTGAAAGCACTGGCGTTCTAAATAAGACCATAAAGAAATGGACGAAGAAAATTCTTGGCTTTCTGAAGGTGGACCATATTCGGAAAGCTATACTGGTCGAGTACCAGGCAAAGTGACAGAAAGAAAAACATTGCAATGCCACCGGAAACTGACAGCAGGATGTCTCTAAGATCGAAGAAAAATCCATAAACTTAAATAATTATAATTTTAAAAAAAAATCATTTTAACACTTGAAAGCTACATTTTTTTTTGAATTTCTTTTCCCTGTCTATTATTTATTTTCTTAGCTTAAATTATGAAGTAAGACGAACAGGAGGCTCAGTCCTCTGATCTTCTATTATGACATCGTTGTGTGGAGTTCAGTTTCCCTGTAAATTCTTTTGATTCGTCAACATTTTGTGCGGGAACTTTAAAAACGTCCCGTCGAGGGATTAGAAGAAGCTCAACGCAGGTTCCTTTGTAGCATTTGCTGAGTGCAGGGTTGTATAGTTCCAGCAATTTTTGGATCTGAGACGATTATTTGGAGAGAGATCTGTCGTTTGTTTGTTGTGTTTTTTCTTTCAGATTCTCGTTTTCTTTCCAAAAGACTTGTATATTAGTTTACATCTGATGCAATATATATATAAAATTTTTAAAATGTTTCCAGATTTTTATTTGACGTACATATTTTCTCCCTCTCCTCCACTTCGTTGTCAATAATAAGGAAGTAGGCGATTAACGTCTGGATTATAAAAAAAAAAAAAACCAACGTATTTGAATAATCTGCTTTTGAAACTAGATACCACACCTTTAACTTATCTTACATTCTCGCCGGGTAAACGTGAAGAGGTCCATTAATCCAACGCGTGCGTGTGTGTTAGTTTCGCATCCCGATTTCTCTCACGGTTCGAATTCTCGTCTTAGATAAATCGAAGGTTTGTCAGAAAGGAATCAAGTGAAAGTGTAAATGGAACGCAAATCAAATGTTGAATGAAGAGAAGCGTTTTGAACGGCAATTCAAAAGGTGCTAATTCCGCCATCAGTATTACCTGGGACTCTCTCCACAATTCCCGGAGAAACCCCAGTCATTAGGAAGAACTTGGAAGATGGTGTATGTCTGGTTGGTGAGACGCCGTCATTGTAGAGCTCTCTCTCGATCTTTGTTCGTTGCCTCTTATATATAAAAAGTGAGATGGGTAGTCGCAGCACCTGTGTTATAAACTCACATCTCACTGTAGGCCGATGAATAGAAGAAACTCTTTATTATATAATAGGAAGCTCGCGTTATAAAGGTATCGCTGTACTGGGCTCTCATCCTCTCCACGATACTGACTGGCACCCTTCAGCGATCTGTTTACTAATCACCCAGTTTGATCCGTTCTGCTGCATTCCTTTGGCAAAGATGCTCGAGGAAAACGAGGGACCGATTGTCTTTGAAACATAAGGGACTCAATGCAAATTTAATTCGCCGTCACATGCCGACGACATACCTCTACTCCGGAATGCTGTATCGTCCAACAAATAATCAACCGTAAAGTGCATCTCTCCGACCTCCCTGTCACCACCAGCAGATAACCAAATAAAGGAGTTTTAAAGAATTACCACGTGGAGCTTGCACGAACAAACTCTGACGAAACTCGGGGGGAGAGAGAGGAGGGGGGCGGGCGAGCGAGCTGGCCGGCCTGCTCAGCGCTACGCCGACTGATTCTCTCCCCCTGTCCCGCTCGGCTTTATGGCGGCGGTGCCTTCCTTCTTCCTTTATTGCCTCAGCGCCTTTCTCGAGCTATTTTTCTTTCACTTAGAGGTCGCACGCTGAAGTCCTGTGTGATACTTTCGATAACACCGCCTCGCTGCTGGATTCGGACTTTCGCTGTCGTGTGTGTGAGCCGAGGACACGTCGTTTCTCGGATCGAAACTCCTTTTATTATTTATTCCCGTTGGGGGGGGCGCGACGATAGAACGGCGGAATTACTAGTCACTACACGTGACATTTCAAGCCAGGTCTCCCGATGTCCACAGGAATGGCTTTCACCTCTTAGAAAACTCCGCAGTCCGCACCTGATGCACCCCCCCTCGACTCTTATTCTGATAAAGCGGCAGGAATCTTGGCAAATGTTGAAGAAAGGTTTCCTGGAAATGATCAGGTGATCGAAATAAAGCACATTGATTGGATTTAGATCGCTTACCAAGACTCTCATTAGTTTTCCGCAACGGCCGGATATGACTAAAATACCTGATGTTCCTAATAAGGGCAGTCGGGCTAAAACCCCAGTTCGTTACTAATTCACAGCCATATTGAACTGGTCAAAGCTCTTGTAGATAACAATCTCATTCGGCTTAGCCGAGAATGGGTTTTTAGCTATTGGGTAACAATACCCGGAGCTTCTGGATTGTAGCAGAGTGGTACGTGCAGGCACTCTGTTGGGGCGGGATACCCGCTGTATTACCTTGGTCTTTGCAGTTTCCTTATACTGATGCAGCGATAATTCGGGGAAGATAACCACTTAGCACATTTGGGTCTGTCTGTATCAGAGAATTAGGAATGGGTCTGGTGGAATTCTCTCCGCTGGTTTCTATAACCAAACGTAAAAGTATCTCACGTTTAACGCCAAGAAAAATTATTCGAGAAAGAAACTCGGGCGGCCGGCAATTCGTTTGCTAGTTCGGCTCCTGTTGAGGGGGGGGTCGCTTTCTGTTTCCTGTAGGTTTGGGTTGGCCAACCCTGGCTTGGTTTCTTCGTCACCAGCCAGTAAGTGCGGATTTTCTCCGAGCAACTTCGGTTTCTTCCTACACTTTAAAATGTGGATTACTGGTAAATTTTTCGGAAGTGCATGGCCCTCGTGGTGCAAGATAGCGCTCTCTAGCGGATAACTGCGGCTGTACGTCACCTCGTTAGAGTAGTAATCTGCCTCGTAGAGACTGGTAAGCGAAACCAAAAAATAAAACAAGATAAGAGTTTTCCAATCGTCTGTGGCCGATCTCTTCTCTCGAATGTATTTCAGCGAGTCATTGCTGGTTGAACCAACGGGCTGAAGTTTGATTCTTAGATGTAATTGTTTTGTTTTGTTTTCATTCCGTGAATCCTTTGTACCAAGTCGAACTACTATTAAAAAAAAAGTTCAAGTACGAAAATAAAGCTGGCATTATTTTGAGGGTATTCGTCAACAGGGGGCGTTTTCAAAGTGCCCGGCGATTGTTTGATGAAGGAACACTTACTCCGTTAAAGGATGCTGCGTGCGAGACAGAACCTCCAAACAAAGGTTTTAAAACAATGGCATATTTATCTACGAGAGGGTTAAAGTTTACATTGCTTGTATCTCTGTCGACTCGCCCTTCCATTTGTGATTTGTCTGAATACTTCTCCTATTTTTAAGGAAAAATTATAGCGATGAATTAGTGTTATTAAAGGTGTCGCCAAGGTAAAAACATTCAAGAAAGAAAGGGAGTAAAAAAAAAGTTCAACAATTTATAGCAGAGGGATATGCCCTTTAAGGCAGGAAAACATCGCCTGTAAATACGTATTACGCACTTCGGCTGGGCTCGAGCATCACGGGACGGTAAAGTGGAGGAGAAGGCACAAATACGGTGTCTGGCCAGGACTTGAGCCGAACACGAACTCCTTTTGAGAGGAAAGTTAAAACGACCCTCGCGTCCCGTTTTTTCTTTTCTTTCTGAATATCACAATAAATAATGTAAATATTAGCAGGACACATCAGTGTAATGTGTTAGGCAGGCCAGGAAGTTCACCGCTTATAGGGAGCTTCTCTTTAAGAAATTGGCGACAACCAAATTCTTAAAGATTCTCTATATTATTAGTTTTAGCGGATCTCTGCGCAAAACACCGCATAAACTTAACGATGCGTTTGCTGAAAAGCCCAAACAAAAACTACTTACGAATACTTAATCGACTCTGATGGACTCTCTTTATATATTGATGCGCTCTTTGCCCAGCATAATTGTGTACATCTTTACGTAGTTTCTCCAAGAAACGACGCTACTGCCAAGCGGGTTAGTTTCAATGGTGTAGGAGAAATCATTAGGGACCTTTTTCTTGGGAGAAGAACACTGACTAAGGCTAAACGGTATGCCAGAGGGTACAGCGTGTCTCTTTTAGCAATGTCCTTGTCAGATATGCCGAGTCGTTGAGTAATTTCCTTCTGTCATTCTTCAAATGTGCAGAGTTTACATAGAAGCTTGATTCAGGATTCGTGTTCTTTGTTCTGCCTGGGTTCTGTACCAGTTTTTGGAACCAACTCCGTCTCGAGGAATGAGATCCAGACGGGAGCGCCGCTTTTTATGCTCTCGCCAACTACTCGGTGTTATCTGATTGGTCAGTTCACGCACCTGTCGGACGACGTCAACACGATCCCCGCATATTTTGGTTGTTTGTCACTTATTTGATGAATCTAAGAATTAAATTAATAGATTAAACAGCATGAGTAATTGGTTTACCTTCTATAACAGCCACCGCATTTAAATAAAAATCTGTACATGCCTCTACATAATATCTATAAAGATTAAAGCCAGAGCAAAGCCTTGAGCTGATCACACACTGTTGTCTGACCTGGAGGTGTTGTTTTTTTCAACCTGGCCTTAACACCAAACTTAGTTATTCGTGTGTGTTACCTGAGAAGGGCTGGAGAGCTGCAGAAAGACTTGTAAGGCAAGATCGACTAGGCAAGGTGTCAGTTCTGTACAGTCTTTTAAAGAATTCCTCTACGAATGATATTAGACCAGTTGATGTATAATTCTCGGGATTATTCTCGTTTTCATCACCTGGCGGAGTAATGCTATCGCTTTCCTATTGGAGTGGAAATGCAACCTATCGAAATATAAGCTCTAGAAACAATAGTCATCAACAGTAAGATAGAATTGGCCGCTCGGTGGTTGACGTTTTCCTGTGATGAAAGAGAAAGACGGGGAAGGATGGATAAGGCGTTCATAGGGTAATAGTTTTGAAAGTACATTAAGCGTAAACTGCATTTAGAAAACGAAATACTAATTCTAATCTAAAAATTCCGTTGTCGAAGTTTCATGTCGTCTATTACGCCAGATAGAGTGACATTTTTCTTCTTGCTCAAGGAAAGAAAGAGTAGCTGTGTTGGGGAAGTTTGAAGATTGTATTTGTTCTCCAATATCTGGAGCTCTCTTCTCTTCTGTTTCTCAGTTGATGTAATTGGTTTTAGATCTACTAGTTCGAGAAAGTTCTTGTGTGTGTGTGTGTTTAAGTTTAAAGGGATTATTAAAGAGTAGTTCAGTGGTGAATAAAACCCTGATTATATTGTAACGAAATAACAGAACAGCGATGTATACAATATGAAATACTCGACAGTATCGTAAATAATACATCCTCTGTGCTGGAAATATACGCAGAAATAATAATAATAATAATAATAATAATAATAATAATAATAATAATAATAATAATATAATAATAATAATAATAATAATAATAATAATAATAATAATGTGAAACAGCGCCGGGCTAAGATGACAAAGTTGCGTTGTTGCCTGTATCGATTGGCATCTCTTTCTCTCATGGGTGGGAAAGGGTGATGATGTTAAATTATGAAAGCTTTCTGGATTCGTTCAGTAATAGCTACACGAAAACAAACAAAGTAATGGAAATAATATCACCACGATGCAGTAGAGTCATAAAAGTTGGAAATAGAAATAATACCGTGATAATTGTTATAAACTGACTGAAATGAAATGAACAACAGTTTGAGAAGCTGAGATGATGGGAAAAATTCTTTAAAATTTAAAGCAAAGGGCTGTTAGGGTTGAATACAATCTGAGAATTCAGATATCGTTTTCACTATCGGTAATCGCTTTGTATATTAGCATCGATTGAACACAGCACATTTCTACGTGAAGTATTCGGTCTGATTCTGCTAAAAACCTTTTTTGGTCGATAAGGACATGAGAAGAAAAACTGCTGTGCCACGCGATGTATCACTTACTGACAGGACTGCAGGTTCCGAAGCCGGAGAAAAGTTCTCAAGGCTCAAATAGGTCGGTTGTAGACGAGTGTACGTATATGCCGGGAATATTAACGCTGGTGTCTGCACCCGGCAGAATTGTAAAGTATCCGAAAAGAGAAAAGCACCACCCCCACCCCACCCCACAAAAGGAAACTGTACGATTTAGCTTCTTAATTCGCTTTACTAAGTGTCGGGTTTCATAGAATAAATATATGAAGAACGGGATCGCAATAACAAGAAGCGCTTTTAGCTAGCAGGCCCAAGAGTGAGTCACGAGGACACGCCAGACAGGGGTTACGTAATTCATTAGGCGACTGTCATAATACCGTGCGTGCGTCATGTTTACAGAGGTAGTGAAACAGCATCGTCGGGTCCGTCTGTCTGTCGCCCGTGAGTGAATAAACAAACGACGAGAGGGAGTGCGCGCGCGCACACACACACACACGCGGAAATGTAATAGAATTGGTTACGATATACATATATTTATATATTTAGTTGTATTATTTTAAAAAAAATAGTTGTGTGTGTGTGTATAAAAGAAGGAAAGTCATGATGCCCGTCTATAGTTGTTAAGAGAGGGAATGTGTTGTAGGCCTGTACAATGAAAAGTACACGAGTTGTATGCAAATGTATATTTGAATTTCCATATGTCGACGATGCGGACGATTCTACTACGGAAATAGAATCACGGTACATATAGACATTTTGATGTTTAATTTTTAAAAAAAAAAATTTTTGTTTCAATGCGGCCTCGATGATTGGATGTTTTAGTTCATTGTAAATGACATGAATCAGCCGTATCCGATTAGTCACGCGCGCGCACCTGGTTTGGACAGTACGATTACGATTCCGAAACTGCAGCTTTCACCTGCTCTGGAAAGGCAGCGCGGTCGATGATCGCAGGGTTCTCAGGGACGGAGATTCGGCCTCACGTAATCAGACTAACCGCACAAGACCTCTCTCACCTAATGACCGTGCCAGATCTATTGTCGTTAGAATATCCACACGCCGCGTTATGGCTTTCGGACTTCGGCTTAAAGGCCGAGGGTCGTTCTTCCTGCTTGAAGCTGAAATAAGTTAATTTCGGAAATATCTGACTGTTTTTTTTTTTTTTTTTAAAAAAATGCAAGCGCTTCTCGCTAAGCGTGTGTTCCCCAAAAATAAGGAAGCGGTTCACAGAGCGGATGCCAGCTATACCGGAAGGGATTAAGTCTCAGTCTGGCACCCTAAAGGAAAGGAAAGTGAACTGTAGCTACGCGATTTAGAAAATATCACCTGAGTTTTGTAAACCTTCATTTTGTTTGCTGATCGGCATTGGATGATGGGGAAGATGACCCTCCGGTCTCTCTAATTACCTATGCATTATATACAAAAAACAACTACAACCCATCCCCTCCACACACACACATACACGATATATCTTGTTCTTTTTTTGGTCAGTTGGTCGCTGTACAAGAAGTGCGACTTCCCTATATCTATGGGCTGCGAAGTGATCACGATGGCTGACACGTTTCGAAGATGCTCAATCTGCAGTTTAGCCCCGAAGCTTTTTGCATTACTCCTGCTCAATCGGATGGATTCTTTGGTGACAAAACTACTTCCACCGAAATCGGATAGCCCTCTTTATTGGTCAGAAAAAAACGTGAACTGCTTCGGTATGTGTGCCTATCAAATGTCGCGGAACACCCTGCTCTCCGACTACAAAGTAATGGCAAGCCGGTATTGAAGAAAACGTTTCCACGGCGACACGCCATGCAAAGGGGTATAGACAGATTAGACAGAGAGACTGCTCTGTACAATCGGCTAAATATCCATACTGGAGTTGGTGTGACACAGCTCCTGGACAACACACACAACTGCATTGATTCTTGCAAACGGAGAGAGAGAGAGAGAGAGTCGTTAATATGAACCGGAGCACAAAACTGATATTGCTCCAGAACCCGTCACTTTGCATAATACGGGTTGTGGTCAATTGCAGTATTCACGAGATGTTCAAACTACTCTACTTTTTAACAATGGCTATTTTTCTATCATTCTTAATGTTGATTTTGTCCACCACCAGAACAGAACGTCTTATTTATTTTCGGATTTTTCTTAATGTTCGAGTGTTTTTAAAAGAGAGAAGGTCAACCATGTTCATGTGGAAAGTTGTTAATTGGTAACCTGCTGGGAAAAGAAATAAAGATGATACTAAAGAATACAAAATGCTCTTCTGATGTACACTGCGTATATTAAATAAGTGTAAATCGATCTACAATAACTGCTTTCGTCACGCGATGTAGTTCATCTGCAACGCACACACACACACACACACACACACACACACACACACACACACACTCTCTCTCTCTCTCTCTTTCTCTCTCTCTCTCTTCGTTAAACAGTTTAACACACCAGTCTTCCTCCGGGGTAGCAGGAGAGACCCACAAAGAAAATGAAAGGTTGTAAGATGAGCGGTGGGGATGACTAATACATTCGATTTCCAGCTATTGTTTTGCTATAATTGAACAAGGAAAGACAAAAAAAACAATGTTGGTCTTCGCGCAAAAGCGCAGCTCTTGAAGTTTGCTTTCAGCGATCGCCGGGCCGTTGTTTGTGTTTTTCGTCACGTGGTTTTCGAAGGCATTCGGTTTGTTCTGTTGTGGTTGTTACTTTCTCTCCGTTTCCGCGCCCCCCTTCTCTCTCCGAATGAAATTGATACGAAATTCTCGCGGCCACAGGTTCTATGTATATCGCTAATTGTTTATTTTGTTTAGTTTCATTTGTTATTTACTCTTTTGGACGTACCACTTTCTGGAAGACAAAACGTCTTTGATCATTTGACAACTTCTATTTTTTTTAAAAAATAAAGGATATTACAAGGCGGGTTGGGGAGCCGATAAGTGATCACGTGATTTTGTTTAGTTAGTCACAGTAGTCGGTGGTACTTAAACGGATCACAACTGGCGGAAAGCAAACAAACAAGCTTGATTGCAGAGACGTCTGGTGAGAGAAATAAGCTGAATCTAAAGGGAGTTAACCAACCAGCGTCACTATAAGTAGGTAGCAAACTAACACAAAAGGTAGAGGGGTTTGCTCGGACATTTTACCTCACTCTACTAATACAAGTAGCTAAGCTAACTAATGTACCTAAGTTTCGTGATCTCTCAGCATCATCGGGTTCTAATCTTGAGAGTGATTGTCCTGGAATGTAGAACGATGTTGATTTTGTTGTAGATGTCTTTATTTAATTAACAAGAAAACATTTTTTAAGCCGAGGGAAATTTAAAACTCGGAGAAGCTGCCCCCTGATTTGTCCGTAACAGTTTGGTTTTTTTTTTTTAAAAAACTGCATACTTTCACGCGTACTATTTCAGCTCCACTAAACTGTTTGGTTGGTGGCAGCAATGCTTTCGTTGGTCTCTTCAAATTAAAGAAACGTGACGTCACGAATCTCCATTGCCGTGTTAATTTTGTTGTTTATAGCAGATTAACTGCGAGGAACGTAGTAAACGGTTACGGCCAACAAGGCTAATCAAGGTAACATTAGCAGGTTTACGAAAGCCAAGCACAGACCAGCTGCCGTGCGCATCCTTATCTTTGTTGACATTCAGCGATCAGATCTTAGAATAATGAGAAATCGGAATGGATTTATATTACTAGATGCTGTTTCTTCTATAAAAATGACTAGCAGCACCATTATCACAAATTGGGATTTTTAGACATTTTAACTTCCCAAGTCTCTTATTTCTAAATTAAACAACAGCAGGCGTCGTTAAATTGCCTTTCCATTGGACATTATTGTTTCGTTTTATATTTCCTAATTTTTGTTGTTCTTTTTAAAGCTTAATTAATTAATTAATTATCTAAGTGAAATGCAAAATAATCCTCTCATAGTCATTAGTTTGGCCGGGATGTGCTTAAAATGAACTGCCATCTCCCTTTGTTTCCCAAAGGTACGTTGTTAATCAGACTAACTTACCGCTCCTTTGAACATTAACTGTGGCTAATGTGGCACAATGGTTCGGCTTCGTATACCTGCTAACTCTTGTCCCTCTCATATATCACCTGCTACTTGTGAGACAAGTGGTGGTGGGGTTGGAAAATCCTTGCTAATTAAATGAAACTTTCCTTCAGGTGTTGCGCAAGTTCGTGTCGTGTGTGTACCTGCTGCTACACATAGATGGCGCAAGCTTCTATCTGGAGCGTTACTCTTTCTAACCAAGCATTGTCTGTATGGCTTTCTCGTGACTCTTGGCGCACGTTCGACGAAACTACGTGATTCTCGGAAGTTGGGGGGGGTCGACTGTAATTGTGCCTGGAAGGAAAGATGCTTTAAAAAAAAAAAAAAACTCTGATAGCTAAACGTGCTCATTAACAAAGCAGCCAGGGTAGAAATTTAAAATCTTTAAGAATTTCCTTTTTCTACATCCATACACACGAATGTTTATTTTCCAGGCGGTAACAGAGCCTGGGTAATAGTCTGCCTTTCTCAACCCTGTCGGTAGTTTCGTATGAGGAAAATATTTTTCAAAGAATGAAAACTTGACTCGAAGGTATTATTATAATGGATTCCTACGCAACTGCCATTAAAACGAGTTCACGCATTAAATTGCATTGGCACCAAGGATTTTTAAAGAGTTGGCAGTTGGGGGTTGTCAGGTGTTCAGTATTTTGAAACTTTTAATGACCAAACTTCTTTTTGTAATATTCGAGAAAATGGGGATAGGTGAAAACGACACTTTATACATCTAATCCTATATAAGTGGTTATTTTGTTCTGCTTCCGCTCGTGGAACATGGTTATTATTATACCTATCGCGCTACCTTTAGGCTGTGTTAGTGTTAAACGTCTGGAACTTCCTGTTCCGGTCTGCATTAAATCCTTCAGTTAGCTCGTATTATGTTCGAAAAAGGAGCGCTGTCATACATTCACGTTCTCCCTGAAAGCAATCGCTACATTTATTTGTTTAAAATAATATGCTATATTAATATCAATAATTTGCTGTATATTCTCATCGAATTAATTAATTTCGATTTAAAACAAGGTTAGCGATTTAAAAAAAAAACGACATTAAATTAATAAACAATTACTGCATTATTTCACTAGTATTATTAGTTAAATCAAGTCTTACATTTCTAAAAGGGTTTACTAAGCTACTAATTTTATTAAGTTATAGACTGCGTTTTTTTTGTTTGTCTGTCAGCCTATGCATATTTATTAGGAGAATAATTCTCTTTGTTTCTTTCTAAGTCAGGGTTAACTCATTTCCATCTTTATTTTTGTGTTTGAAATAAGCAAAGCTATCGATTGTTGTACACAGTTGTCATAAATTTACATATGTATGAAAAATCGATATTAAAAGTCCGCCACCTCGTGCTTTTAGCTCTTCTAAAGTAAGGGTAGAATAAACTAATGATATCATAACGCTATACAGCATCCACCATGTTGCACAACTATGACGCATAACCCGAAGGACACATACCGTATTCCGTGGCACTCAGTATTTATTGCTTGTACAGTCGACCCCCGCGTAATCGCGGTTCGGCATTAGCGGCCCCGGTTATTCGCGGAATTTTCCTTAGAACCTAACTAATAATTGTTCGTGGAAACTCCCGCATATTCGCGGAATCGCAAATATCTTCCGCAATTTTTTATGGCTTTTTTCGTGGCAATATATATTTTTTCACGCTTTTTAACGCTAAATTATTAATAACAATATAATTTACTAATTTTGTAATATAAATACTAACGTAAATTCAGCAAAATATGAATATAAAATAAACGCTATTGGCTGGAGGTTTGAAAATAGCCAATCCGAGAGCGTTATTCATTTCTCCTTGCTGCTGATTGGCTGCTGCCCACGAGTCGCTGTCTCAGGCAGATGCAGCCCCGCATCATCCCAGTTTACCGCGTGTAGCTATCTCGAGTGTTTCGCTGAGTGTTGTATTTTTTATTAAATTATTATTATATATTTACTTATATTTTACGTTATATTTTGACGTTTATAGGCATTTATATGGACCACGTCCAATATTCGCGGTTTTTCACTCTTCGCGGGTGCTCAAGGGACGTAACCCCCGCGAATACCGGGAGACAACTGTATTAGCAAAGCTCGAGTTTGTTGACTACATTCATACCAACCTATTGTTCCTTTATTATTGCTTGAAACGATAATGACATAAGTTCCATAATCCATTTAAAACAAACAACGGCTGAACTGGTGAATCTCAGACAACCAACCAAATGATGACAAGTGGTCGTCTCATAGCTGTCTTTGAATGAGTATATCACCATTTTCCTCAAGAGATTTTCCTGAGTTCCCGGCCCCCGGATGTTCGAGCGGCTCTGTATGGAAATATCCACGTTTGGCCCCGACGGTCTCTAAAGTCTGAGAAGTGGCTGGAGGAACCGGTTAGATTAGTTACGTTTCTAGTACAAAACGTAACAAATTATAAATGCAAAAGACCAGATTATCCAGCACCCGTTTTACAGCTGGAGTCATCACAGCAAAACGTTTCGTAGCCAACGCTGTAGAGCCAGTCCGACCGGCGGAGCTTACACTAAGAATGACTGAGGCGACGTCTACGACGGTCAGCCAGCCTCCTGTTCTGACGGATGAATTAAACTATCCGTCCTGCAAGAATTGGCTTTGATTGGCTGATTGTTCTAGTTTTTTCTTTCTTTCTGTTTTAAAAATTCTTAAACACACGAATAGTCTCTTCCCCTCCACCCACCCTTGCTTCCGTGAGATTTTTATTTGTTTCTCACCCTCCAGTTATCATGAGTGAGAATCAATGACAACTAAAATACCGGAGAATAAATCAAATAGGGGCAAGTGTTGCATGTACCTCCTTCCTATCTCTGTATCATATTGAGCTTGGACTTCTTGTTGAGAAGCTGGAAAATAGAACATCTATTTCCAAAAAGCGAAATCGAAAGATCAGGAGAAAGCGGCCGGGTAACCAACAACTTGCAGTTTTCTGTTCGATCATTAATTTAGTTTTAAACCGCAGCGTGTGAAGACCGGCTGGTGAGAGAGGAGGGCATTTTTCAAACGAAGAAGAAACATTTCTGACAAAAACAGTTACAGGTTTTAGAAAATCGTTTTAACTGCAGATCAAAGTTCACAAATTACGCAAAGCGCTCGGCGCTTCTCTCTTTACCTTGGTGTAGCTTCTTTAATCCCCTTTGTTCCCGAATTTGCGTTATTATCTCTCCGTAAACCGCTCGAGGTGTATTCTCGCTCTATTACCCTCCAGGTGTGCATTACTCCACACAGGTTAATCTACGACGGGTGTATCTACCTCATCAGCATAATCCTTCCTAACGACAAATGAATACATCGCGTGTTTGGGATTACGATGATATTTGACTAAATATGCAGCCAGTTTACACCGATAACTAGTGCTGCTGAGCCGGGCTACAAAGGTACCCCGGGTGAAACGGGTATAAGGCTGACTTATAGCAAATTCACATATATCGCATCTTTTGGGATTCTTTTAAACTTTTAAATAGGTTGTGAATTATTAAGAATTTACACACACACGAGGTTGTAAAAAAAAAAAGAACAAGAAAAGTGATTTATGCAAATTTTTATTTGCAGATTAGTGATCTTTGGACTTGAGATTCTGTCTGTACAACATAGGCGAGTATCGAGGTGAGTACTGCTGAACACTTTACCCCTGTTAACAATTACTGGTTTTAAAGCATCTAAAATCCGACTGGTCGAAGAGATAACAAATAGTAAGTTTCATGAAAAAAAAAAACAAGTGGTAAGTCTTTGACAGACCGATTGATGGCGGCTCGGTCTGTTGTAAGACAAATGTTTTGTGCTCCGCATGCTTAGTGGTTCTGAAGCGCTGCAGACATCAGCTTCAAACCGACCCAATACGCTGATTTGGGCGAACATCAACAAAAAGTCTTAGTAGGTTGACAGGCAGACAGGAGAGAGAGAGAGAGAGAGATGGCATTCAGACAGACCGGCCTGGCTTGGCTTTATTTGCAGCCCGATGTGCCGGCGAAAGCTCGGGTACTTTCACGGGTGAATGTCAAGATGCTAAGTGCCGTTACTTCACTGATTCTCATTCGGTGAAGCAGCAACGAGGAAAAAAGAAGTAGATAAAGAGAGTGAGTGACGAGTAAGCGTTTGGGAAGGCAGCGAGCGGTTAAGTTGGCTGTCTGCGCTAAAGCGGGTCACCGTCACACCGGCTGTAGCCGACTCTCCCCATGGCACTTTCGCTCTTTGCAGCTCAAACAAGAAAACACCGGACGATTTTGTGTTGCTGTTTTGAAAGTATAACAGTGGTAATATCGCCGGTGTGAACGTATCCCCTGGCGGCGAAGGTCTCTTCCTACGGACTGCGCCCTGTGAATATCTCCAGGCCGCAAATGCGCACTTGGTTCCTTTTGCAAACGACGCCTTGCGTCTAAAAGGGGTACTAACAGTTTGCGCTCCTGTGTAGATTTCTGAGGGACTTGGTAGATCGGACATACTTATATTCTCTCTGTGTGTGTTTATCGTGCGTTTAATACACGTTACTGCTGTAAGGAAATGTAGCCGCCATGGCAAAGGGGTGATTTAGAGTCATTCGATCTCCGCAAACAACAACAAAGCGAAACAGGTCCCACTTATAAGTGGGAATCTGAAGAAAATAAAATGTGTATATTTGACCTCGGTAGTTAAGAAGGTAAAATCTCTGGTGCTGTAAATTAAAAGAACAACGGAAGGTGATGGGGAAGGAAAGAATCGAGGAAACAGCCCCACGGTGCAGCGTAGGGACCGGCAGCTCGAATCCCTGTCTGAAACCTCCCGGTCCGGATTTGAGCTTTCGGTTGTCGCGAGCGGCGTCCGGTGGTTGGCGCCCCCTTGAAACCGTCGAGCTGTACATATTCCAGGAGCTGAGGGGTAGGTTTTGAAATGGCGAACGAACCCGCTTCCGATCTCGTGTCGTACCGCCTGCTAGTGGATGCTGCAACCAGGCGGTTTTGTCCTCCCTCCCTTCTTCCGCGGTCGGCTTACAGCGCCGCGGCTGAAAGGAGATACAGCCGGTCGGGAAGTTGCGCATTCACGTCATCGTCGCGATCGCGAAGCAAATGCCAAGGCGACCGACTCGGCTCGTCTTCCGACCGGAGGAATGCGCCCCGCCAGCCCGCCAGCCGACGATCGGCGCTGCTGGCTAATTTAGCGATAAGCGAGCTCCTATCATCTGACCTTTTGTGGCGAACCGCTAATAATAAAGAAAAATAATAATAATTTAAAAAAAAAAATGAAGAATTTCTGCGGTGGCGCGAAAGTAGGCGGTTGGCGCTGATGTCTGTGAGCGGAGATTGTTCGCGTGCTTCGAATTTCGTCTAATCTCTCTCTCTCCATCTCTCTCTCTCTCTCTCTCTCTCTCTCTCCATCCCTCCCTCTCTCTCTCTCTCTCTCCCCCTCCCTCTCTCTCTCTCTCTCCATCCCTCCCTCCCCCCTCTCTCTTCTCTCTCTCCCTGTCTCCTCCTTTGCTCCTACACCCGCCGGCAAGTTCAATCGGTGCATCCCCCCACACACTACCTTCAAATTCACAAGCGTCTAACGCCTGCCAAATTTTAACTCTTTGCCTCGGTACCCAATTAATTAAGGAAAGAGGTCAGTGACGTTGACGAGGCGGGCGGGCGGGTAGCGTTGAAAGCCAGCCATCTATTTTTGTTCTAGACGTTACCCCGCGATATCATCGCGCCTTCCAGTGAAATAGATCGCGAACAAATGGCTCTTAAGACTGACTGCATGTGTGGGAAGGACGATGGGGCATCAGTGAGTCTACGATTGACGCCGAGGTTTGCAGACAGGCATAGTGGCGGCGGACTTTCCTTTTTTTTTTATTTATTCTTCCGTGCGATCTGTATTCGTGCATATGTCGTTCTATAAGAATAACACACTAACGTTTTTATATCGCGCAGATGATGGCCTCTCTCAAAACTATAAGAGCCAACGCCCTGTACATTAAGATTTCTTCTCTAATAATAGCGAATGTTTTGGACCTCCAGCATTTAGGGTCAGAAAGTGGTTTGACACGATATGGTTTCACAGATATACTGTATTCAAGGTTGTACCACTATGGGCAGAGCTAATACACTTCAGGAAGACAAAGTAATAAGGACTGTGCATTAAAACCCATATTCGTGTACCTATTTCGAATTGAGTATTATGAAAGTCTCACTTTTTTGGGGGCACGGCAAGGTTAGGGTTAGTTAGCCTGCGAGGCAATGCTCTGTATGGCAACTCGAGTCCGATTGGCGCACGAACTGAAACGAGTTGGACAGCTAGCGCGCCATCTGTCGACTGCAACTTGAAGCACAGTCGCTCGCGCGCCACCCACAGGCCACTCGTTATCGCAAGTAATTGGTCTAAACGTGGCGGACAGTGAAAGCTTAACCGACGAAGGAAGGCCAAGAAATGTCATTGAAAATGTACTCTGAAAACTAGAAATAAAATAACACGAAACGCTCGTTAGTTAACTCTTTCTGTCTGCTAGAAGAATCAGTCCTTAAAATAACTTCATTGTAAGAATGAATGTTCGCTTAGTTTTGTGGAAAAGTGTAGAAAAGTATTCGTCACTAACGCGTTCTTTAGATAGCTAGTGAAAATTTTAAGGGTTTTTTTTGTTATTGCTTTTCGAATCCAAAATTTAATCTCGGTGCTTTCTTTCGTTTGCTATTTCATTTTTATTTTATATTTTAATTTCGCAAATTTGGTAAGCATGAAAATACCAATTCTTTAGATTTATGGCGTCAATTTGGACCCTAAAGCTGTTAATTCGTTGGAAAAATTAAAAGTCGATGTGATTTACGGTGTTGAGAAGCGTTGTAAGGAGAACTAACTTTCTTTCTCTCCCTTCCCCCCCCCATACTTTGTTTGTTTGCGTATTGTTTTACTATATTTCCCCTCTCGAGTTTCGTTTATGTTTCAGCCAGCGATCAGTTCTCGCTCGTTCTCGGCCAGTCGTTGGATTGCTTCATCAGAATCACTCGTTCGCATTCTCTACCCCATAAACTCTCACGCTTCTGGGAAGATCTTTCTTTTTACCAGCCTCAGAACTCGTTTTTTTTTTCTTTCTCCCCCTGCCGTCACTAGCGCAGAAACAGAGTGGTAATAAACCCAAACCGCGTATTGAAGTGGTTCAAGGCGTTTCATTAGGTGGGCTATGTAGTCCGCTTACTACTACTACAGCTGCAGCTGCAGAGGAGTGGGAACGAGGGAAGCCTGGCTGTAGAATTTCCGTTTCTTTCTAACTATTAAAGGAAGCCGTCTCGTGTTTTTATATATATATATATATACCCCTGATCACTACTCGAACAGCCTTTAAAGAAGTGGCTTAATCACGTCTCTGACAAGATCAAAAGCAACCGTGACAATCGTGCTCTGGTTTTCGTATGCCTGTTGGCCATGTTTACCGATTACGAGTTATTTTCAGCATTGGAGTCGTCCCAGTTTGACATGGCGGGTTTCTAGCTAAGCCTACTGGCAGCCCGTTCCCTCTCCAAACCTCTGGCAAGTCACCCATCCAGTGTAGCAATCGCCCGAACGACTTGGAATCGTGTCAGGAGCATGCAAGAGAAGATGAGGAAATTAGTCGGATTCTTCAACACAGGAGATGATGATGAGCTGACTCAACCCAGTGGCTGATACAGACGTAGGAAGGAAAAAAAACAGAAAAGAAGTATCCAGTGTTTGATACTTTACTTTAGTGGAACGTGATATCCAAATTTAGTTGATATGTTGCTGTTGTAAGTTGTTTTAATCCAAAGGACAATAACCGACTCGTACTGTATCACTGGGTCCAAAAAAGAAAGCCAAAACCTACTTCGTTTGAACAATCGATTTATCCTGATAGCCGATGACGTCATTTTTGCGCAATTTCTTAGGATTAATTGAGATTTACTAGACAGCCATTTTTAGAGGACCACTGATGGAACCCTGCATTTTAATTTTCATGTTTAAATGTCTTTCCCTAAAACGAAGTGTATTTTGCATACAACATAATTACTACAAGTAATCGCACCACTGATCTCTTGGTATCATTTTGTTTTGCTGTCGAGCGTGGACAGTTCTCTTTCTTTTGATGATACCATTTCTTTTTGTATTATAGCGCTGCTATATAGCATTTTATTTGAGCTTACTGCTATAAAGGGGCCAATTGAAAAAGAATATATATATATATATCGTCTTTTTATGCATTTAAATTAAAATAAATATGATTCGTATAGTATGGGTTACCAATATTTCCTGCCATTACCATTATGCATATTGACAGTGTTAAAAAAACCGCATTACCTTGATAAACAGAGGTAGTTTACTCCATAACGAAGAAAAAAAAATAATTTTGCAATAATTTTCCTGTCATTGACCAATTTGCGTAGCTCAGTAAGTATCTTTGTCTGTGTCGGTAAATTTAAACTTTCAGTGCTTTTCAGTAGATGACGACAACACTCAGCAGCTGTGTCGCATCCCTGTCACTGTTCTCATTACAAATGAATTCAGAAAACACAGATGGGGGTCCAAAGTATCGGTATCGAGGTGCTTAATTAATTATCTTGTAAAATTTCGATCGAATTATAAATTGTATTGATATTGCCTGCGTGGTAGAGTGTATGATCTTTAATGGCCCTTCCTACTTGCATTCCACTAAAGGTCAAGAAAGATTTACTTTAAACAAGGTAACCGTTCATTTTCACAAAGGATTATTCATTCATGAAACGATATGAATTGTCACCGATCAATGTGTCGGGCTATTTCTATCCAAGGAAAGTTAACTCTGATTGTCAAATTGACTACATAGAAAAATAGTTTTATGCAACATCAATAACAGAAAAACAAATACAGAAGAATGCCCGTTCTATTCTGGAGATTTTGATGAGATGGATTAAATGTTGTTGTTTTTTTTTTTTCTTTTTTTTTGACAAATGAAATTAATATTGAAATCTCAGCAGTTGCAGATAATGAAGTATTCTAAATTTTAAAAATGATTTACTAAGAAGAGTAAAATCAACCTCCGTTGGTAGTAAAAGCTGTTGTTGGTTATTTCCCTAGGGAATAAATGATTATTGCAAGCATGCTGAATTCTGGATAGTTCTAGATGCATATTTTATAATGGAACTCAGATAACCTGGCCGTCTCTCATTTCTTACAAGATCGATAACTATCGTACGTTTAATAATGCATGCGATGTATCGTCCTGCAAGACATTTCCATTTGTCAGATGAAACCATCTTCCAAACGTAGGTGAGTTATATGCATTCTGTTGTAAAATACTGGTCGGTTGTCCGGGATGCGGTAGTTGAGAGAGGCCTCATTTAGTGGAGCTAGATGAAATTTACCTTTACGTCTCGCTATTTATTTAAACTGCGTGAGTGAAAGCATAGCTTTAAACTCAATATCCTAAGGGAAATGATACACTAGGGACGAGAGTGGTACCCTTGGAAAAGTGAAGGCGAAGTTATCTCCCTTTTGTGAGCCGTCACCGGGGTAAAACCAGTCCCTGTCCGCTGGCCCTGGACACATTTTCTTCTTGTGAAATGGAACGGTGCTTTTCAATCTAAAAAGAACTTTAATAGCACCCTCCGGCTAATTTTTGCAGTAAAAGTGGATTAGCATTCTTTAGTTAAAATGGAATACACTAACTTACTTATTTGCATGTGTTATCCGGTGTTAAGGAATGCACTTGTTAGAAACCGATTTTAAGACGAAGTGAGGGGCGATTTATCAAAAGCATTGGTTACCAGAAACGCTTACGAAAGGATCTGTGGAAGCAAAAGCCAAAAGTTCAGCCCGGATCTGATGAAAGGAGACAAATCATAGGAGATGTTGTCGCACTGTTCGCAGACGAGCAGCGACTTCACGTGGCCGTTTCAAAGATCTACAAGTCTGACTGTACCAAAGGGGCGAGACTTCCAAAACATCGCACGTTTTTTTTTGTTGTTTTTTTTTTCTTCCGAACCCCGTACGCGAACCGCTTAGCAAGATGTTCCATCTGCTCTCAACGCGCCCTAACCTAGTAAAACGGTTATTTGCGGGACTGTACTTCATTCATTGAGGTGACCTGATCTGCTGCTCGCCCGTCCTGACGCTAGCAGAAATCTACCACCAGCGTCACTTCTCGTCCCGCCCGTGACCGAGAGGCTGGCTGCTGCTTTTGTCTCGCGCTCTTCGCGAGAAATCGCTCTCATATTAATATTAAAAAAAAACAAGCAAACAAACAAAAAAGGAGTCTTGTCGGGGTAGTAGCAGTTTCATTACACCCCCTTCCCATCCTCACACACAGTTAGTTAATCGCCAACTTAATCCGACTTTACTGTGTCCTCCCAGGGAATGAAAGATGGCAGAGACCTGTTTGTCCCACTCGGATGAGCCTCCGAAAAGCCGAGCAAGAAACTAGCGCGCAGCGTTGCCACATGGATTCCTTTGGAGCGCACTAAAGACTAGCCGCCATCAGATGGCGGTACCGTATAAGTATTGTTTGTCTCTCCCCTTCCATTGTTTCCAATCAACTTATGCAAAGTTAGTCGTGAAACACAAGAATAAGCGCATGCCGGATATGTAATGAAACATTGGTCTTTAGATCCATCCACTCTGCTGATTTGTCGGTATATAAATACCATTATTATTGAGTGCTGGTGTTCATTCACAGGCGGATGCATTCGGGGCATTTTAGTGCAGCAAAGACGAGTGCGTGCATTTACGTGTTCTGAACAGGGCCCCATCAGCCAGACCAGCGGCTGTGCTGGACCAAATGTCACCCTTATTCTGAGAATTTCTAAATGAACTCTGATTTCGTCGTTTCGTCTTTCAGCTCAGTGTTTCTGGGACTTGTCGGGGGGGTCTGGAGAATGAAAAAAAAAATAAATACACGTGATGATTCGGTTCAGTTCTTCACCACCAGCGACCAAGTCGGTCGGATCTTCGGGAGGAGTGTCCGTGACCAGTGCTTAATGTCCGGTTAAATCGCGCATCGGCGGAACAGGCTCGGGGCGCCGGGTCCCTCCCGATTTCTCGTTTAAAGGGAAAGACAGGTCGGGAAATCTCGCGCCTCGGCGACTCTCGTAACGCATTCGAGCAGCTGTTTGTTCAGAGGGAGATCGAGTCCAGACTCCCTGAAGCCTTTCTTCTTAGCTATCACGTGACAACAGTGTTTATAACTGACTAATGATTCATTAGCGAACATAGGAAATGCTTCCTTTTCCCTCGTTTCGGTTAATACCCGGATTTATTTATTTTACCTGATCGGCATCCGTGTCTCTAATTTAGGGGTGTGTGTGAGATAGAAAACAAAGTGAACAAGATGCCACAGACTCCATCGCTTAAATGCCACCAGAGAAACTGAAAGTATTATTACCCCGGGGGGGGGGGTCATGAAGGAGGGCAAGGTGTGTTCCCGAGAACCGAGCGTCACAGGCTTGTCGAAATAATGATCGTCCATCTTGCGCAGCACTATGATCGTGTTTGCCAGCATGCTGTTGCTGCTAGCCAGCTGCCCTACTCATCCATCGATAAGGATGGGGCGGCGGAGAGGACATTATTTCCAGAAGGTCTCAAGATGCAGGGCCTCGCTCTCCAGGATGGGCTTCACCAAACGAGTGGAACTGGACCGGTGGCCCTTCTCTTTCCTCCGACCCTGACCTGACGGACATCTCTCGGCAGCTTTACCCGTTGTCATTGCGTCGGAGAGCGGTGATGAAACGGAGAGTCCGTGGGCAGGGTGGCCCTCAGATAAGGCGCAGGTCGGTCTTGGATAGTCAAACAGCAAGCAGATGTAATGGGGTCGCCGGATGTTCGTTTACTCAATAAGAGGCGCCATTAGAGGTTCCAAAATATGTTTGTTTGTGCTGTTTTTTTAAAAAATTATTATAGTGTTTCATCAGTTATCTGACTTGTTGTTTATCGTTGCTGCTTGGCTCTGTAACCCACACTCCAGCGTGTCTAATGGAGTTAATAAACTGTCTACAAAGAAAGCCGAGATAATATAGCTTAATGTTTGAAAATTAATGTCTATTACATTGGGGGGAGTAGCGAATGAAACGAGAATAATTAAAAGTGATTGCAACAGCAAATAAGTCTTCAAAATTACATCCGTCAGGGGAAAATTAAGAATGTGAATTAATGAACTGTAAACACAAGTATGTTGTTGTAATTAAAACAGCCGCAATGGCGATATATATATATATATTGCTCATTGTTTGTAGTGACTGGCACTTCTAGGATATTAGCTTGTTTTAATCATGGCTCCTTGTGTTGTCTTTCTTGAAATTTATTAAATTTATTAATGAAAAGGTGAAAAATGTCGAAACGTTTAGATTTACGGGTCTGTTGCATTTAGATTTAGTGATTTTGATCTCCGAAACTTTTAACATTAAAACAGTTTGCTCTGTTTCTCACCTCACCTTTTTCTTTTCTTTTTTAATTGATTTTTTGTATTAAAAAAACACCAAAGATATCTTAACCAACGAGAAATATCTAAACCACTGTTTACATTTCAGCAGTTGGTACCGTTTTCTTGTCTCAGGGTAGCAGGAGTTTTTCTTACATTGTCTATTTCTTTAGTTCTGGTAGACCTCATAAAAATGGTCTTTGGTTCACTTGTCGTTTTCTTTTTGTTGTTGTTATGTTGCTGTCTAAAAGTACATCGACGTACAAGTCCGACACGCACTCGTGTATGTTCGGATACACTTGCTAAGATGATGGTGATGATGATGATGATAATAATAATAATAATAATAATATAATAATAATAATAATAGATCTCTAACGAGCAAGAAAATTCCTTTACATAGACAAGCCGTAATTTAGGTCTGTGAATATCATTTAATACGCTAGAAAAGATTTTGATTTTGATTCTTTTTGGGTAAGGAGCTGGAATTTGAGAACACTAATCTCATTCTCTCATGGTGCTGAGGAGAGAGAGAGGGGGCACTCTCAGGATGTGATTGCTTCAGAAAAATCGCTTTCTTTTTAAATACTTAGGAAAACAACAACGGCAAACGATATCCCTAACAACCCTGTAGCTCCACTATTCCTTGTCGTCTGTTCTCTCTTCTTTTTTTTTTTTTTCTTTCGAACTGGAGGGGGAATAGCTTTATCGACACGGCTCTGCGATATGGCGCTGCACAGGCTGACCAATCGATAATCTAAATACGGCTCGGTTGTCTGTTGACGCACTGTCTGATTTGGCTCGTCTCGTAGTCTTCCGCTCGAAGGTTTTAACCTCCGCGGGAAAGTGTTGAGACGCAGAGAAAAAGCTTTACATGTGTACTGAGCGCGCGGACTACTGGTGGCTCGAGCGGGAACCGGTCGGGTGTGACGGGAACGAACGACCGAAATATTGTGTCTTCGGCCCGAGAGCATCCTGTAGGGATGGGTGGTGGTGTGAGTGCAAAGGCTGGCTGGCTGGTGGCAGGGGAGGGGTTAGGAGCGGGGATTCGAGAACGAGCACGAGGAGACCGCGAGGTAAACCCTGAGGAACAGATATCGAGGAGTAAGCGTTTGCGAAATTGGGCCAAAACCCGAAAGCTGCTTCTGGGAGAGGTGAAACCCCGCTGCAGGTGTCGATCGACGATTAGCAGAGCCGAACAACCGATGTTGTTTTGCGCGACGCGAGAAAGTGTGAGCAGCGATCTGATGTAGTTTTACGGTTGTGCAGTAAGTGCCAAGACCTCGACACTAGAACCTGCCAGTGCGTCCGTAGTAAGTTGGCATCTGTGCAGCAGCAGAGACGAGTCCGTGTCAGGCCAACGTCGCGCTACCATCCGCACCGAGCAACGACTTGGCGCATCAATGCAGGAGGCTGAGCTGGGACAATACAGGGTGCAAGGGGCCATACGATGGGGAACATGGTGAATGAACGGCATTGCCGCGCACGTCAGACAGGTGTGTGCTCAACGGTGCAGGTGTTTGTTTCTCCTTTTTTTCAGACGAGTTACGATTCAGTCTGTCAATTGTCGATGGCAGAAGCCGGGTTTACCGCGTTCTGAGGAAGAGTTTTCCGGAATATGTCAGCCAGTTTCTTTTTCCTGCTGGTGTGTTTTTTTCCCACACACACCACACACACACACACACACACACCCTCCTCTTCTGTAGCGACGAAAAGGAGGGCACGCACAGGCCGCCTCTCGATATCTACGCGCTTGGCTGGGTTTCCAGGTCCCTGAACCCGACCTCACGGAGGACAAGCTGGGGCGTGTCGTCTCGGCCGGGGTACGACAGACTTCCAGCCAGCCCTGTCGTAGGACTTCCTAAAACCCTGTCATGGATATTCAATCGCTGAAGCCTATTGCACCATAGCAAACAAACCTGGTCATGCGCATTTGAAGTCTTTGAATTCAACTACTGTCAGATATTTCCTTTCATATTAACCTGGTCGGGCAGAACCACAGCGTTATAAAAATAAACCCCCCAAAAATACATAAGGCGGGGACAAAGATTTAAGGTGACAGTGTAGAGCAGAACGGCCGTGAGATGCGAGGAGAATGAAGGTTATAACCGAGCTCAAGTGGCTGATCGGCCCCTTAGATGCTAGATAAATCCGCCTTGTAATCCACGTCCACGCGAGGAAAGCCAACCGACAGGGTTTTCTCTCTTTGCGAAAAAGAAAAGATGCCGATAAACTGAGAGCGGAAGTGAAAAACCAAAAAACCCAAAACAAACAACAACAACAACAAAACCCCGGAATTGCAAAGCGTTTAATTTGCTTTTTTTTTTTTTTTTTTTTTTTTGAAATGTATAAACTTGTTACCGTAATATTTGCATCCTCGCTGGCGAACGTTTTCTTTATTGATCGTGGACACGCGACCGGTCGAGGAGACATCGGCGCTGTCGTCAATCATCCGGCCTCGCGCCACCGCCAACACCTCCCCAGCCGCGCGGGCGCTGGTTCGGCTACTCGCTTCCTTCTAACTAGAAATCTCTGTAAGATGTAATGTGAAACTAAATCAAAAACAGCAACAACAACAACAACAAACACGCAACGAGTGAAATAAGATAAAATATACCGGAGAATCTTACAAATGAGAACTCTGAATCGCGAAGTGTCTCTCTGCAGAGAGATTGCAATGAAGACGTAAGCCGTTGTTATTGTTGTTATCATTAACAGTAACTGACCGACTGTCTTCGATGAGTTACTTTCACCTTTATTCCTCGATCCGAGAGATCGTTTTCCAGTCAGGTGTCGGTTTGGAATTGGAGCGAAGTCGCAGAGAGAGACATTGACTGATGTACGCTTACGTTAGTTACAGAGAAATCCTTGGATCGGACGAAATGTAGATATTTACACACAGATTGCGAAAATAAAAGTTTGAAAAAGGGCTTTCGCAGTAGGGTGGAGATTTAACGTACTAAATATTTTAAAGAAAATTTAAAACATGATCAGTATAAACAAAAGCAGTTTTAAAGGTGTGCAGCATCAGACTTCTTTCATAAAAGATATTTTTTACAGGTTACATTATATATATGTAAATTAATTAATTTCCGAGTCCGGTTGTGGTCGACAATCTTTTTGTTTTCAGGAATAGCTGATCACGTGATCGGATCGGTGGGAAGAAGCAATTAAAACCCTTTTTTTGTTTGTTTTGTTCTGGAAGTTAAAGGGTGTAATAGCGCCTGTGACATTACCAGATAAGCTAACTCCTTTTGCCCAGAAGCGATCAATTAAATTAATAGGGAAATAAAATACGGGTAAAGAAGTAGCGAAGAACAACAAACTAGAAAACATGTTGGACATGACCCAACCCGTCCAAAAGATTTGTTTGTTTGTAGATCTCGGTTTTCATTCAGTAGCCAAACTGATCCGTGCCTAAAATATGTTAGGTAAGCGATATTTTTCGCCATTAGTGTAAACGAATTTACTGACCAAAGTAAACGTCTTGTTCAAGAAACAAGACTGTACACCGATTTTAAGATGAAATATACATGAGTTGCTTCCGTTATCTTACTGTAGGTGTAATTAATTATTACCATTGAATTGCACCTTAAATACAATTGATTCCTTTTTAAAATCTTGTTCATGTACGCTATGTACGAGGTCTGTCGAAAAAGTATCCGACCTTATGCTGGAAAAAAAAAACACGTACTTGGTGGGATTCAATTGCTAATCCCCTTCGAAGTAGGCCCTTGTGCCTCCACACACTTAGCCCAGCGATCCTTCCACTGTTCGAAGCATGTCTGGAATACTTCTTCCGGAATGGCTCTCAGCTCCGCCGTCGCATTCCGCATGATGTCCTCTCGGCTGTCAAAGCGGGAGCCTTTCAGTGGCATCTTCATTTTTGGGAACAACCAGAAGTCAGAAGGAGCCAAGTCTGGAGAGTAGGGAGCCTGGCGAATGAGTGAAATGCCTTTCTTTGCCAAGAAACCATGGATCAGCTGCGACGAATGAGCCGGGGCGTTGTCATGATGCAGCTGCCAGTTTTGCGAGGCCCACAGATCCGGTCTCTTGCGCCGAACTGCATCACGAAGACGTCGGAGGACTTCCTGATAGTACTCCTTTGTAACTGTTTGTCCTTCTTGTGCGTATTCGTGATGCACAACGACTCGGTAGTCGAAGAAAACAGCAGCATCTTGATTTTGCTTCGGACCTGACGTGCTTTTTTGAGCTTTGGCGACGTTGGGTGCTTCCACTGTGATGACTGAGCTTTGGTTTCCGGGTCATACCCGTAAACCCACGTCTCATCTCCAGTTATCACGGTATTCTGGAACTCAGGATCCCTGTTGGCAGTATCCAGCAGGTCCTGCGCAACCTCAAGACGAAGTTGTTGTTGTTCCTGAGAAAGCATCTTGGGCACAGCGCGAGCCCAAATCCTCCTTTAAAATTGCATGTGCAGAATCTTTGCTGATCCCAACCTCGTCACCAATTTCCCGCACCGTCAAACAACGATCCTCCATTATCAAGGTCTGCACTTTCTCGATAACAACTGCATCGCGGCTAGTTGACGGTCTCCTGGAACGCTGGTCACTCTCCACCGATGTGCAGCCATCTTTGAACCTGCTGTACCATTCTTTTATTTGGGTAATACCCATGGCATTGTCACCAAAAGCCTGTTGAATTTTGCGAATTGTTTCCGCTTGGGTATCTCCAAGCTTCCGGCAAAACTTGATGCAAGATCGTTGCTCCACACGTTTCGTCATCACGGGCGAAATGAAAATGCGACGAGTAAGTGGTACAGCACCTCACACGATGACTGCCTGACAGCGCATGCGCATGAAGGAATGTGGCTCCACTATGCACACTTTTGACTCCCTAACGTTATCACTCCCCACGGGAAAAAATTAAGTCGGATACTTTTTCGACAGACCTCGTATGCTTGGCATTCAAACTATGAGCCCAGCACATGAGATCACTTTCATCTGCTTTTCTTTATTGTTAAAGAAAATATACTATTCAACAGAAACAACGAAACAGCAAGAAATAAAATTTGAAATCCGATTACCCATTGTGTATCAGAGCACATAAACTGTTATTGTAACATTTTTATTACTTCTAGCTTTTTGTATAATGATGGACCCAAACAAATTATTTCTTTCAATGTTTAAATGTAGTTTTATACCGAAATCATGATGTCGTGTTCATCCCATATCGTTTCTCACTGCCAATTTGAAGAATTGTTGGCTTATACTGTTTTTCTTATAAATATGTAAATTTACCTCATTACTGATGACTGCTATTGATTTGTCGGGCAGATGAAAGTGACATCTAAAAATGAAATTCCATATAAGACAAAGCTGTCCACTATTGCCCGTCATGAAGCTGCTTTTTCCCAACAGAAAATTGTGGACAAAACTGCAGTTGCGCGTAGAGGTGCGTGCGAGCAACCATCTTTAAGATAAACTCAACTGGTTCAGCCAAAAGGGTCGAGGCGGAAAGAGCAAAACACGCAACAGTTAAGATAGGTTTCCCGCTCGAAAGTTTAGAGCGAACTCTTTCCTGACGAGTAGCCAGTTAACTTCTGACCGTAGCCAGCATCTTAAACTCGACCTCCAAACAGATGACTGACAGAGCCTGCATTTATTGCCAAGTAGAAACTAGAACGCCTTTGCTTAGGCCTGGTAACAAAAAAGTGCCTTGGCTGGACTAAGCAACACCATAAATACTTCTTGGAACAATGGTGCTGTGAGCTGTAGTCGGATGAGAGCAACTTTGAAATATTTGGCTCTGCGCGACGACAGTAGGTTAAAAGAAAAGCAGAGGGAGAAGAGCTGTTTTTGCCCTGCAATTAAGCATGGTCGTTGGGGGTTAGTCGGCTGGCAACTCGATAAGAATTGATAGCATTCGCACAAAAGAGAGAAGCTACAGTGTTCTGCATCGCTATGCAATTCCACCAAGGCGTCGTTTGATAGGTGATTGGTTTATAAATGAAGTCTACTGCATAGCTGAATACACGATACCGAAGGGATTTTTTATATTTACGGCTTGGTCTCCTCCTCCAGATCTAAAGAACTTGTACAGGATTAACTAGATCGAAGAGTCGAGGAAAACAGTCCAACCAGCCCCTCATTAGTGGAACTACCTAGAAGAGGAAACACGCCGATTTTTGGGAAAGTCCACTCAACACGACAGCCGAATATTTACGAGAAAGGTGGCTATTTGAATGAAAATGTTGTGAAATGGTAACCTTACAATATACGTTCTGATTCATGTTTTATTGGATGTTCATTTTTTTGTTGCTGGAATAATAAATTTTAGTTTTAAGAAAGTGTTGAAAAGGTAGATAACAGTGTTTTCGTATGCCAGTTTATTTTTGGAGTTGATAAAGATCGCTTTCGAATAACGTGGTTAGTATGTGAGAGCAATCAGAGTTGTATTAAGCGTCTAAGCTCTTTATGACCTCAAATACTAGCAAGAAAGTTATTCAGACAGAGAATGACCTTTATGTTTGACAGTAATTCGGGCACAGTGTTGTAGGGAAAAAAAATCATCGGCTTACTGTACTTTCTTAAGTTGAGATTTGTAAACCGAACCTGACCGTGTGCCCTTAGGGACTTAGTAGATGGCGTACAGATAGCGGATTCAGCAGAAACAGTGGTAATAAAACTTCAAATATTTCACCTTTAACTTCTTGTAACGTGGCCATGGTAACGTGGCCATGACGCTATCAACTGAAGTAGATGTGGGAAATTCTTGATCGCATTTACGTAACAAGGATGATAACACGGGCAGTCTTCTAAGTAACGAGATTACTGCTCTCACGACGTATTTTCTGGATCACACGTTTGTTCACATTAACCGGGCAGTGTTCGGTATTGTTGATAAATGACGCAAGGCTAACTGTGCAGCGACTCGATCCCTGTTTTGAACTGATTCCGTTTGAATTCTTTTCGCTTTTGTCTACCAGTCCCACCAGTGTAAGTGCCTCCTTCTACAGCTAAAACAAAGGAGAAGGATGTCTAGCTCCGATGACAGGGTGGTTGGTTGCGCCAACCACACGGCCACACATAGCGCAGTACATTCTCGCAGGCTGGCCACCTGCAACTAAAAGGGCTCTACGAGAAACAGGTGGTTGCGACTGCAATCCAAGCGCTCCTGGCGGAGAACAAACAAAAGGAAAAAGATACATAACGCTATTATATTATGTAGCAAAATGATTGACATGTTGAACGGAAATCACACAGATCGGATGGACTCATTTTCAATGTCACTGTAGTATATAAAATATACGTTTTTTACTGGTGCATCACAGAGTTTGTCCTATATTAGTAATTACTCCTGCCCAAGTCAAAACACGCAAAACCAGTTGTTATTTCAATATTATTCGTGATTACCATTGACAACTGTAGAGGTAGGGATGTCAGAATTTTCTTATTAACCCTGCCACTGAACGAAAGTGTGGAAACAATATGATTTTCAAAGAAAATAAACATAAATATATTAACTTACGACGTTAGTCGTTGTGATAATTACACCCAGTTCTGTTATACGTGGCATCAGCTGATTGGTTTGCAAAACTACCAATCTGAAGACGTTAATATTCCAGTCCTCATTATTTACGTTATGATTTAACTGAAAGTGGAGGATTACTTCGGACATTTACAAACGCATTATTAGTAGTAAACTAACTAATTGATCAACTTAAGTTTCAGCGATTGTCATCTTATTGACATCTTTGACTATAAAGACAGTGAAATCATGATTAGGTAAAGAGTTCTATTTAATTGTCTCAACACGTCAGCGTTTGGTATAATATCAAGGTGGTGAACATAATCAGATACCTGTAATTATTCCCAATGAACAGAACTATGGCCGGAACAGTTTCGGAAATCGCTTACTCCTTCGTCTTACTGTCTACTGAATATTTGTCATTTTCGGGTAATAAAGGCAACCAGGTGAGCAGCTGGCTTTTTCTTGATTTGAAGGTTTCTATTATTAATTTGCTGCTGTTCTGATTTTTTTTTTTTATTTAAAGATTTAAAAATTGCTTTCTGAATAAGCTTCTAAATTAGAATTTTCTTTGGAAAAGCTGATACTTATTTTAAAAATACAATTTTTTGTTGTTGTTTTTTCTAGGGTGACAGTGAACCGAAAGAAGAGGAGAGAAAATCACAGACTGACTCGGCGGCAAAACTACAGTGTTACTTCCGTCTTAAAGGTAAATATTTCTCGATTCCACATGCGCACCAATTTGGGTTGTCTGCTCTTTATGTCGAAGATCACCGTTTTGGCTGTGAACGACGTCGCCATCTGTGAGTTCTTAGATGGTTCCACGAGCCAGTCTTTCTTGGAGCCATAGATCCTGCCGGTGGAGTGACGGGTGTCGGTATCGGGCAAGCGAGTATCTTTGCAGTCTGATCTATACTGGCAGTTGATTGTTCATCGTTTCCTATGTCTCGCTAGTGATTTCCAGGTACTGGGGGGGATCGATCTTACCCGTTTCTTCCCTTGGTTTCCTTAATTTCTTCTGCCTGCAGATTATTCACCGTAGAACGCTTATTCCGGTATCCTAGAGTTGTCCGTTCTAACGAGATGGCCAGCACATCTTTAAACGCTGTAACTGAATGCCAGGCGACTAACTATCACGTTTAATGGCACGTGGTTTTGTCACGTGATCTTGAATATGGCGCGTGGAGTGCCCTTGTTGGAGTCGCTCCAACTGTTCGAGATGCTGGCTATAGCAAGTCCAAGATTCACACCCATATTATGTACGCAATAAGTTTTTAGAAAATCTCATATTAAGCCAAACGTTTTTCAGACAGAGACCTTTTCTCTAAAACTCCAGTGGCCGTCAGAACCCCCAGTCTTAGTCATTATCGTTGAAAGCGGCGACAGCCAAAAACGGATAAATGCAGAGGACCGAGCGAGGGAAAACTGTGCATCTGACGATTTTGTTTGAGCTGTATTCAAGCTGATGCATGCTGCTGACAGCCATGTTGCAGAAAATATCGTTTATAAATCTCTTCCTCGGTGCTGATGGCGTAGCATCTGCTACAACTTCCTGACACCTCTCTCGTCCGTACTCCGTCTTTCGTTGATTCTAGCCCGCACGCTGCCTTGCAGAAATTAGATTAATTGACCAGCTTAGTTGGTGAGCGTTTTGTTAAATAGAATGGCATACCGAGCGTAAAGAATGCATCGAAGAGAACTTGTAATTCCATAGTCTCAGCATTACCGTCAGGCCTGCTCAGTCGTAGTTCAAACAGATTTTACATGCGGTTCCCTCCTTTCCAGAAAAAGCAAACACCCCAAACTAAAACCGTCTTTGAAATAAACTAGGAATGCTTAATCTTTTCATTCGTTGTGAATAATATTGTTTGTTAGAATTCTGGGCTGATTATTCAAATTCATACTGACCTATTTTAATGTATGGAAACACACGCAGGATATGCACTAATGATGAGCGATTTCAATCAAGAGACCTGTACAATAGTGGACTATTACAGAAAATACGCAGAGACAGAGTGAACTGTACAGCGCATTAATATTTGGTGTGTGAGCCCTTTGCTTTATGTAGAGTATGACACCTTGCTTTCATGTTCCCCTGCAGGTTACCACTGTCTGAGTGTGGAATGTTCCATTATCCTGTAGCACTTTCCACAACTCATCCAAGATGTTTGGTTGCCGTCTGTCTTTGTGGGTGTTCCACCAGCCCCTTTACGTTTCATATAGTTTTCCCCCATATTGGCTCACTGTCATGTTGGAAGATGAATCCCACCCCGCCAAATGAGATGTTTTCCTGAGGGAATGGCATAATGGATGAGAACCTGCCTGTACCTGTCGACAGGCAGTATACCTTCGATTTTATACAAATCTCCCACAACCTTGGCTGATATGTAACCCCCACACTTGTATTGATCTACCTCCATGTTTTCCTGTAGCTATGCACCACTGACTGTTATACCGCTCCCTGATCCGCCTTCGAATAAACTTGATTATTTCTCCAAACAGTTCAAACTTGGACTCATCCGTAAAGAGCAGCTCCTTCCAGGTTTGGTCATCCCACTGTTTCATTTCTGCTGTCCATCTCAGCCCCGCCGTCTGGTTGCCTGTCCTCAGCAAAGGTTTACGGCCAGCTACACACCTAGAGATACCGACCGCTTCACGCTGACATGTATCTTACTGTTCTTGAAGAAACGTTAGCGCCCCTACTTACAGTTAGGTGATCCGAAAGATATTTACTGGCCCGTCATCTGTCACGTAGAGGGCATATTCCAAGGTACTTGACATCACTTTTGGAAACTTTCCTCCTCGATCGTGTCTCCTGTCAGCCGGAGCCACTTTGGCGTATCCTTTATCCTTCTCATAGTTTTGCATATAGCCCTTTCTGAAACTCGAAGTCGGGCTTCAATCTGCTGCATCAAGTAATTTCCACTGTCCAAGACTTTGACTTTTATTAGCCTGTCGTTTGATATTTTCTTCCCAGCAGCCATAGTATTAACCGCAGTACAATGATATTGTTGCCCTTACTTGTGTGTGTGTGTGTGTTTTTTTTTTCCCTCTCCCTCTCTTTTCGTCTCTTTCTCCCTTACATTAACCCTTTACATCTCTCTTTTTTTTTCCTTTCTCTAATTACTCCTCTCTCTCTCTCTCTTCATACTTCTCCAACTCCATGCAATCAGGGGACAAAAATAACGAAAGAAACAGTTGCACAACACCACCACCACCACCCCTAACCCCTGCGATTTAGGGCGCTGTTTGCGATGGTATCTAAATTCAAAATCTGACAAAAAAAAAAAAAAAATTAAGGGTTTCACTCGTGACGAACATACAAAAATTCTAAAAACAGAGCTCTAGGGCCCATTTCTGTATACTGTCCGCTCTGATGACGTTGACTGGCAGATCACTTCAGTACGGTTTCGCGTGAGCCTTATTCGGGAAAAGGGGGCCCGGGGTGGGGGAGACACTCTCCCTATGGGCTCTCGCTGCCTATCAAAGCGCGCGTTTGTCCAACCGCTCCCCGCAGAGACGGACGACTCGGTGGCTGCCCTGCTATCGAAAACCGTTTCACCCAAAACGATTCCATCGCCAGACCTAAATCGCTTAATTTAGCGTACGCCTTCTTTCCCCTAACCCTCGACAAAAGAATTAGCAGCTAAAATAAAAAAAAAGAAAGAAGAAAACCATTGCGCGAATTTATATCCCAGTATTTTTAAAAAAAATTCATTAATGCCCCACTCCTCGGTCTCCCGCACATCGGACCGAGGATTTCCGATTCCTCGAGATGCCCCGTGTAAGGCTAAGTCCGAGACCCCTGCAGCTGAGTTCTCTTCCGATACGAATCCGCACACAAAACCTGCACTGCATATTCTCTTGGAGGTTTATCGACACTGTGCTTGGAAGGACGATAACTTGACAACCAACAATTGTGAAGGCCTCCCTAGCAACAGCGCACCCTTGTTGTTTCCATCTCTAAGCCTGGGGCATCCTTTCCTCTTTTGCTTGCAACATTACGCCATCTCCTAGCCTGAAGTGCCATCTAAGCTTCTAACGTCTGAGCCTTATATTTATAGTGAGAAACATTAAACTGCATCCTCCAAATAGACGTCTAATCGCGGAGGTAGACAGTTCACTACACCACCGTCGTCTTCTCCATCTCTTCTTCGTTCGCTCTTCCGTAAGTCTCTAGAGTCATCAGCGAATATCAGAAGTTAACAACCATTCGCTGTTACAGTTCCAGTGATGGAAATAAGAGGAGTTCTAAAGCTGACCCCTGGGGTACACCGCTAGCATTAAGATAAAAACCGGAATTGACTTTGAAGGGTTTTCATAAGCGGTGGGAGGAAAACATTATTTACTTTCTATCTTTAGCAACCTTTCCAGCTTTATATCTCTCCGCATCCCTGTCGAGCAAAGTGGGTGTCTTCACGTTTTAATGGTTGGTTTCCGTTCGTGTCAGTTTTTTTTTATTTACAATTTTTCAAATTAACGCTTAATGTGCTACCTTCAGGAATAATAAAGTCCAGAGTTCTAACATAAACTAAAAGTATTTACGATTTGGTTTTGACGCTAACATCACTTATCATCAAGTTTCGGAAATAATAAAAATTCCACAAATAATTTGGAGACCGAGGACGGAGCCTTCTTCAGTATTCGAAGTCTTTAGAAGTGAAAGTAGTGACGCCTATGACACGCAATCAGTTGTTTGTGTTCGTCTTGACAGGAGAGCTACGGCTCGCGCTCAAGCGTTTTAAAAGGCGTCCGGAGTTTAATTCCAATGGAAATTCCCTTGAGATTAAAGACATAGGTTAGTTATTACAGAACTTCCTTAGTTGTGCACTAAATTAAGTGCGGTTAATGACAGGCAAAGGTGTTTTTCTAGGAACAGCTCTATCAACCGAACTCCAAATGTGCGGAGTCTTCTTAATCTCGTAGAAATCGAGTCCACCCTTTTTCGCAAATTGCGAAGAGACTGTGGTGGCCCCAGCGCAACGGAGCCGGAGACGCCGAGTGCTCAGAATTCAGAGGGATCTTCCTACGAATTTATTTCAGTCGTCGTTTTAAATCTAAGGCCTTTCGGTGCTACGTCAGATGTCTTTTCGTTTTTGCTTTTGTCGTTCTTTAGCCCAGGTCTTTGGGCGAGTTTGTAGAGCAAAGAGAAACTAGGACATTTTATAGCCCAGTTAAAACAACGTGTGTTAGGGCCAGGTTGTTGTTTATCTTAGCGCTTTGCTGGAATTCTTCTAATCGTTTTGTTATCATTAGCTTCAGCGGAGCTTGGACGTGGTGCTTCCGCTTCTTGTCTACAGGAAAAAAAAACCTCGTCCTTGCTGAATTAGTATCAGTTCATCCTTGCAGGGTCTTTTATGGCACTTACTGAGCAAGACGGACCGTGCATCATAGTCGCAAGCACAACGTTAAAAACCAGGTGGGTTTGTCAAGCGCTAGCGTTTTTCTCTCTCTCCTTCCATCTCTCTCTCCTCCCATCTTCTCCACCCTCCTCTCCCCATCTCTCTCTCTTTCCATTTCTCTCTTCCCCCATTTTCTCCATCTCTCTCCACTCCTCTCTCACCGTCCGACTCTCCATCTCTTTCTTTATCTCTCTCTCTCCATCTCCCCCCACCTTTCTCTCCCCATCTCTCTCCCTCTCCCTCCACTTTTCTCTCTTCCCCCACCTCTTTCTTGTTCTTCTCCATCTCTTTCTCCCACCTCTTTCTCTCTATCTTAATTTCTCTTTCTCTCCCTCTGTTCATTTCTCTACCGCGACCTCTCTTCTCTCTCTCTCGAATGGAATGCAAAACTAAAAAGAGTAAAATTGCAGACGGATAGTAGAGACAGATGCAACATTTATGATTAAATAATGAAATTAATAGGTTTTCACATAATATATGTTTAAAATTCGCACGTTTTGAATGAGGGGGGAGAGAGAGAGAGAGAGAGAAGAAATAAACACCATTTGTCCTTTTTGTTGTACCATCAAAGTTATTTGGCGTCTTTCTGTTTCCGGCTACCGAGCAGCCAGCGTTTTTCCATGACACACGCTGTCTTTCATCACCACGTCTGAATACAAGAGTTGCTGGTCTTGTAACTGTACCGACGTCTAGCACGATTTCCGAAGCATTTTTCCCTATGGTAGTCATCTCTTTTGCAGCAACCACGCGTTGAAGGAGCCAGTGGAAAACAGCCAAAAAGATGTGAAGGTTGAGGGGACAACCCTTGCCAGCGAGCGAAAGAAGAATCCTTTTACTCTCGCTTAAAGGTAAATATATATTCGGCGTTTACCTTAATCAAAACTTCCTCAACAGCGAATTTCTCTTCCTGGTTAGTGATTGGCTAGAACAGTTATCGTTCGATCTCCAACCAATCAAACACGCCGTCTCTTTGCGCTGCCATTTTTGTTTCAAACCGCGTAACGTTTAGGTTTCACGAAACAACCCCCCCTTTTTTTGTTTAGCCCTTTGCTTTCAAGCTATCTGCGCGTCCTCTCGCGACAGTTCCCGCGATCAGATCTCCCCGATGTACCTCCGACAAGACACGAAACGGTGGCGTTTACTCAGACGCTGTCGGCTGGACGGTTCGCCCCCGCCAGGCTGAGCAGATGTTGTTGTTGCCTACATCAGTCCGAGAGGAAAAGAAAGATTACAAGTGCATGCACTTAATTTTTCTACCCCTTTCCCCATTCAAACTGTCTTTCCATGTGTCTCCGTGGTTGTATTGAATTTCACTGATAGACATTTAACTCCAGTTAAGGCGAGGTTTGAATGTTTAAAGAATAAAAACAGAGAAAGGAACAAACTGCAGTAGTAGTTCTGTATAACTGCAGGAACTGGTTTCCCTTACATAAGCGACATGTGGCGACTGGATGCTGAGGGGCTAACCCTGCACATAGAAACTTAAAAATATAATCTAACCAAAAAAGAAGAAAAGACGATCAGAATACGCAGATGAACTGAGGAGTTCGGTTTATCTTGACTCGGTTTCTGATGGTAGCTAAATCGAGGGTTCATATCTTTCAATCGACTCTGACCAAACTCTTGACTTTACCAGTATAAATGCTATGCCCCCTGTACCTGCCATAAGACCGAATCCTTGCCCTGACAGACGGGATTGAAAACACTCGCAGACATATGCTGGTAGTTTTTCCCGATGCACGCGGAATGACAGCCCTGACATCTGAGAGAGTGTGCGGTTTCTTGCGGGGGCAGAAATACGATCTTTAAAGGGAAACAAATGTTCCGAGCTAGCACCGGTATTCGAGCAAGCTCTTAATGCGGCATAACTCTGTAAAGTCTGTGGGCACTGGGAAAGATCGTAATATATAGAGTATAACCGATGTAGAATCGTCACCCGCCATGGGTTTGGAGTAAGTCCTCTTGCTAAGTGGTTTTGTCTATGGATTTGGAGGAGAAGCCATTCGTGGTAGCAGTTGGTTAACAGTCCTGATTTCGGGTGGGGGATCGAATTCATGTTGAGACAAGACAGTCTTCGAGCAAAGAGCGTCACCTGATACGTAAACTGGCGAACCTAAGTTCACGACACAGTCTGGTTCTTATTTGGCCTGGGGGGAAGTTACCAGCAGATCCTTGTTTCAAAAGACTACGTGTTTTTTGTATTTTTATATTTTTATAGCCTTTTCTTTTTTCTGTTTTTGTTCATTTATTTTAATTTATAAAGGTAGAAAAAAACTAGTTATTTCATATTTGCATTGTTGGCATCTTTCTCACCTAACCGTGGCGCGTGAATGCATTTTCCATTTATTGTTGTTAAGTAGATCATCGTGTTTGTCGGTTCCTTTGTCTTGTCTTGTCTTTTTTTTTTGTTAATTTTATGAAATCTTTCTGAGCAAATGGGGGCAGAAATGTACATTTGGAAGCACAGTCGGTTTGTGAACTTCCGCCAGTTTTCTTACCCGGATCCACGAGCTGTGTATAGCGTCTTTCTCTACGCGTTCTCCAACTCGTTCGTGTTGACCTCCCTTATATCACGTGACTGGTGTCACGTTTAAGCGTTTGCTTCGCTTCTGATTTATTATCATTTATGTATTTCTTTTCCTACAATGACTTTTTCGGGGGGTCGAAGCACTACTGCGAAGTGTGTTCATTGAACTTTACTGCTTTATTACTGTACGGTTGCATCTCTGCGAGAAATTACTACATCAGTGGGTATTTAGGACAGAGGACCTATGAACATCAAAACGGGGCTTAATTGGCTTCATTATGTTAAAATAACATTTTCACATTGTAGCCCGGGGCCACCCCTGGCCTTACCAGTAGGGGAAGCTGTTGTTGCCATGGACGAGCCGGGTACTTTGACGCGTTACTAGGCTAGTTCTTGGAAGCACACGAACCATCGTCTCCCAGAGCTCAGTTTTGTTTCTAAGGTTCCGGGTTGCCGCGTTCCTTTTGAACTCCAAGCAGCTTTTGTTCCGATTAATATCTTTGCTGTTCCCTGCCAGAGTCTGAATCGTTGCCGAACTCAGGCGCCTGCAGTTGATGAAAGCTCATGGAAGAAAAAAATAAGCCACTGATCGCCCAGATAACAGAACTTGCAGAAAAGAAATGCATCAGAATTCATTTTTTACCTAGTGGCAAGAGGCAGAGTTCTGGAAAACGGAGTTCACCTCGTCTCCTAAGCGATCTTATACGGTTGGCTTCAACTTCTTATCAGAGGTGTAAATGTGGCCAGCAGCCTTTTCACCACCCTACGAGCTAACAACATCAGGTGATTTGGGTGTTCGCTGGTTTTGTTGAACTGGCGAGTGACTGGTGCTTCGCGCTCATTGCGTGACGTCACATCCGTGCTGAATTAAATGTCTTCAGATTGCGCATGTTTTCCCGGATTGTACGCGTAAGGAGTCACACTAAAAGAGAAAAATCGAATTTATACAGCAATAATTCAAGGTTGCGAACAAATACCGAGAAAGTTGAGGTTAATGCGTAAAATTATTACTGTCTTTTATTTAGTTTTACCTTTTTCTTCAGATTATAATTACGTCACCTAATTTATTTTACTTGCATTATTTAAAATATATAACAGGTATATATATATAAGAGAGAGAGAGAGAGAGAGATGGGGAGAGAGAGATAGAGAATTGTGACATACAGTAGTGGGAAATAGGGTGAATATAGAAGAAAACAGATTAGACAAAAATGGAGCAGTATAATGAGAAGTGTTAAAGTAGAACACTGTGTAGAAAAATCAAAAATTCGATTGTATCTTATTGATTGATGGTTAGTGCGAAAACTGCTAGAAACGCTTTACAGCCAAGAATTCGAATCCCCTTGATCCAGTAAATATTATTATTATTATTAATAATAATAATAATAACAACGTGAACTGAACTACGAAGAAAGGGGAGGAAAAATAGAGACGAGCTGAACCGAAAGGTTAAATTAACCCTTCACCCAGCTCATTGCATTTGCATAAAAGCTAAAAGTTCTCATGCTGAAGCAGCTTATATATATGGGCGAAAAACTGACGGTTAACACCTCCACCCAGGAGAGATCCCTTGTATTTTTATCTGCCGACGAAAAAATAAATTATATATATACACAAGCAACCTTAATTTTGAATTTATTTCATCAAACACTAAAAGAGGACATTCGATGAAAAATGTCTTGCATGACGAATGTTCTTACTTTTTAAAATATATGTATGGACTTTCTAACTGCTATCTGCTAATACACAAGTAAGCGTCTGGGCTAATAAATTGATTTATGTATGAAATATGGGATATTTCATTAGTGATTAGGAAATTATGGCCCATCATTATATGTAATTGTACACCCAGGTTGATCTATTGAGGAAAGAGTTTACCAAGATACACGAATCTTTCAAAAGACGGACCATTTTCCAATTGAAAGTATAGAGTTGTAAATACCCTTTAAATGTCGTGTCATCTTCAAGCAAAACAACATAAATCACTCTTTAAAGTACTAGCAAAAAAATTAAGAAGAATAAACTCGCTTATTTTGTCATCCACCGCTTTATTTCCCCCTCTTAATAGTTGTAGCGAAATAGAACCGAGAGTTCTTTCAGACTTTCGCGTTACTCTCTGGAGGGTACGTATGCTGAAGTAAAGACCAGCTAATACTGAATGCGACCGGTATCTCCTTACGTCTTTCGCCTTTAAATAAACTTACCCCGGACACCGATGGTTTCAAGCCAATTCGATTTTTGCCCCTGACAATCTCTATAAAGGTTTAACTTTTGTGTGAGAGAAACATGAAAGGAAAAATCGTGAATAAAACGATCATTGATTTTTTTCCTTTGTCAGGAATAATATTCGCATTGTAATGGAAATGAAGCTAGCAAAATAAAAGTCAACATTAATATTGAGTGATCGCGAGTCAGCTTTTATTCGGTTCACGCGTGTGAATATCGCTCGGCGATAAACACATGCACCAGTCTTCACTATTCATCGGATTAAAGAGGGGGAAATAAACAAACTGGGCTAACTTTAGAAATCTATTTTTAATTGACCTAATCACAGGTTCTCTGTCAATAGATGTTGAATAATTATTAGTCTTTATTAGTTCAAGTAAAAAAAAAAAAAAAAATTGTTAGAAAACATTCATAGTTTATAATAATAGTAATAATACATTTTTGAAATCGCTATGCAAAATAAATTGCTAGGTAGTATTTATTTTAGTTAAGTAAATTTCTGGATGCTGAAAACCTGCAGGTCTTTCATTAATATTAAAGCTGCTGTTGCTACATCAGCGTGTTAAGGTTAGTCCCTTCCTCTCGAGTCTAGACGCTAAAATGATTGGAGATTGTGGCTAGGATGACTTAAAGCTGGAACTACTCTCGAAATACACCTGAGACTGGATGATCTCCCAGGGTGAGGGCACCTGCCTAGTGAATAACTGAACAGCATTAACACTTGCCGAAGAGGTTACGACTGAACAACAGGTGAACAGACCACTCGTCACGCTTTCAACTCGGACATTCAGCCGGGTAGTGCTGCAACCGTCAGAAGAAGAAGAGGAGGCAACAACGACTGCACAGTTGTCATTTAACATAGCTTTTAAAATTTTCCTTCATTTTTCTATTATGCTTAACTCGTTAGTACATCTTGCTAACAGATTTTTTTTTCTTTCTTGCTTCCTCTGATATAATTAACTTTTTTATGTATTTAAATGTGCAGGTTAGAGAGGGTTTGAAAATATCGATTCCATCACAGTTGGTAGAGAATCCGATGTGCACGATGAGCGATGTCAACAGCTTCCGCATTCTGTATCATTCAGTCAGTCAGGCTGACTGCTTCTGACCTGCGGCTGAAACCCGGTCAGGGCAGACGGGCGAGGTATACGTAGGGCGAACTGCTGGCGCAGGTGTGTTATCCATCCAGTCGCTGCTGTATCACCTATTTAAGCAAGCGGCCCGGTAGACGCTGAATCTATTTCTTTTTCAAAACTTTTAGTGATGGTTAGAAATTGTTCTCTCTCTCTCTCTCGCTCTCATAGAAACAGAAATAAAGTCAGAGAAACAGAAAACGAGACTAGAAAGGTGTGGCCGCTTATGCACTTTGATGCACTGGGTTGACTGAAATCCTGGCCTAGATCCCCGTGATCACGTGGGAATAAATTGGATTACAAAATCGGGCTTAGAGAGAAAAAAAGAAAATGTAATGAAATTTAAAATATTTATATTTAAAAATACAGTTTGCTAAATGGTAAACACCTCGCCTATTTCTACTTTTATCCTGTATTCACTTATTTACATTCTGGTAAGACGCTAATAAATACTGGAGTTCACCTTCCCTCCTTATTTATACTTCATTATCTTTACGTGAACTGGTTTTCTTCAGGAGTGACAGACGATTTTCTTTAATTTATTTAGGTACAGGTATATGCCCCCTCTCGAAGAGCGTCGATTCGATCTGTCATAAAATCAGACCCAGATTTTGCACGCGGAACTTGAGCCAGTGATGAAGTCACTTTCGAAATTAAAATGCCAAATTTTGTATTCTAGATTGTCCTTCGAGTTCCACACGTTTTCATTAATCGTTACCATAGGTTTGCTTACTTGCTAGATATTCAGTAGTTTTACCATAACTGGTTTCGACTTTACCATTCGGTTCATCCTCAGAAAGTGACGGGAAGGACAAAAGAATTTCGTCTGTGATAAGCGTAGTCGGTTATGTGACTTTGGTGAGCAACTACGTTGTCAGTCCAGGGATTACCTAACCTGGAAAGGTCTGTGGTGTTGTTCAATCTGTAATATGTTATTAAATAATAATAGCACGTTAAATATTAGAATTTCTCGCTTCCCCTTTAGTCGTAAAGATTACGAGCACAAACCGAATAGTTCTTGTTTGTCTGATGGACGCAGCCGTGAATTTTCCCTCTTCCGTATCCTGGACTCCTGCCGGCAAGGTGTATGAAAACCGAATCCAAATCAACGTTGGTATCAGGCGCTACGGCCAAAAGCAAGAACCTTATTGTCAGGATATAAACAGCCAATAACGTTTTGTTGGTTTTATCGACACAGGAATGTGATCTGTCAATCTTTTAGCGGACTTCTCCACTAAAATCGAGACAGAACACCGTTTGCTAGGTGGCGATAAAAGATCCAGAAATTATCCAAACACAACATTCCTAAAAATACTTATTTGTTCTCTTAAGAGCTCGTAGAGAAAATGTCAAAAGTTTATCTCCTCCTTTTTTCTCGAAAAGTAAATGTAAATGTGCTTGCATTTATATATATTTCCGTACACTTACATATTTGTACAGATAATGTCATAAATAATGCTGAAAATACACAAACAAACAGGTAGTTGACCGACGCATCAGTAGTCTAGCCAGAGATATATCCTTTCACAGTCTTCTAATCGAAAACCAAAGTAGTGCCATCAAGATCAGCTGATTTAATACACATGGCATGATGGATATCCACAGATCAGCAGTTATGTCTTTTAATGCCAGGTAGCGCGGCGACCGCCTTGTTGCTAGATGGTCTGTCAATTGGTGGTGGTATTCAGCCACGCGATCGAACAGTTTGACAACTTCAGGTATTGCGTTTACATCAGTATTACGCGAACTTGGTCGGTCCATCCAACTCGAATTAGTCTTTTTTACTGTTGGCTCGTTAAGGTTGACTTTCCATCGGCACAGTGACGTGCCTCGTTCTCTCATTAAAATGGAAGAGAATAAACATCTAATTTTGATATTAAATTAATCAGGATTCATCGTTTGTAAGGAACTGAATTAGATTTTTCTATTAGTGTTTGTTTTTTTTTTTAAACCGCAGTGTTCTGTCTGCTAGGATCGAGCAGAGCTACGGCTGCTTCCCTAACTTCTGTTTCTCTTTTTTGTCTGCCATCCCTTCCTTTCGCTTCTAGAAAGCATTAACTTTGCTTGTTACCTGGGCGCAGAATAAAGTAGGTGCCCAGTCAGGACTACTATGTTCGTGAAGCCGCCTCCTTGTAAACAAGGGACTTGGTACTACAGAACTGGAGACAAGTGAAATTTAAATTTAAAGCAACATTTACTGTCCAAGTGCACATATTTACGTCGAGAAAATTGAACGACGAGACACAAAGTCTCGACAACTACGACATTAAATCTCAAGGATAACTTTATATATCGACCAGTAGCTAGCTCGTTTTTTCCCACGAGTTTAGTGCAGGCACCTCCGCGAGCTGATGCCTTCAGTTGGGTGTACGAGCAGTAAGGGTTCTCTAAATTATGGTCGTGGAAATCTCAGTGAGATGTCTGCACTTGTTGAGTTTGAGAAACAAAGCCAGCCGTTCACAAATGGCCGCTTTTCCGTCCTTGGCGTTCGTTAGTCTGTCCGAAAGCCCTGGTTCGATTTTCTCTTCAAAATCTTTAGCGGTGGTCATAAAATAGAATTTCTTCAACGCCAGAGTCTACCGGAATCACCTTAGTTAGTGCACAAAGACACTGGCCCACCATTGGGTGAACTTGAAAATAAATGGGACATTTTAGGTATTGTGTAGATCGCTAGCCCATAAACATTGTACATGTAAACATTATGACCTTCAGAAATCCCTTATCTCCTGTAGAGCCCTTTTCTCAACCAAATCAACCAGTATTGCATTTAGATACGGTAAATAGTACAATTTATTCAGCCAACTATAAAGAGAATCCAGAGAGCGTGACTGATTTGGGGGCTCAACCAAAATGGCTGTTTTCTGCTGGGGACGTCATCTGAATGCCACCTATCGGCTGATAGAGAAGACTAGTGAAATAAATGTGTATTACGTCACATGATATGTTAACAGATAGCAAAACCTTTGTCATCAAGGTACACATACTTGTGTGTCATCCATCGTTTTGATATCGCCTGTATGGATCACTGATCGTGAATTCAGCGGCAAGAAGTTTGCCGAAGTAAATATTTACTACTGCTAAAAGCAAACAAACGTGGTGATAAAAGACAAGAGTGACTGACAGTCTTACTTCTTGCGTCATTACGTATCCGCTCTCTTAGTTCCTCTCACAGCAACACCGAGTCTATCTCTGGCACCACCGTTTCCACCCCCCCCTTCATTGACAGATCATGTCTATCTTCACGCCGTTCCTCTTCTGTCGTCGTCTGGAAGTCGAAGAAATTCCATTCCGTTTCTTTGCTTTTTCATATTATTATTATTATTATTATTATTATTATTATTATTATTATTATTATTATTATTATTATTATTACTCCGAATAGCTAGGATTATGACTATTTTTAATTTAATGGAGAGTATATTACTTCTCTTTCTTTATAAACTTGAATAAATTCGTATAAGTCTTGCGATGTGTCGTCTATCTGTCTATACCTGTCACCGGCAGGATCTGCAGTTTCCCACCTCGCCACTGTGCCCAACATATCCAGTGTACAGAGGTCTAACCGGACCAGAGGCTCTGCCGAAAAATGATATCCGTTACACACTGGTCCATATATAGGGGCTTAAACAGATCACCGTCTATAATCGCTCTGCACTTCTAGGGGACAGGAGCCCCCCTTTTTTTTTTAAAGGAAAACGACAGATAATCCGCTTTTCACTGCGTTGTCAGTTAAAAAAATAAAAATGACTCAATTTTTATTTAGAACTCTCTGCACATCCATTGAATTAAAGCGACTTCCGTATATTCTTTCTCGTGTGTGCATAGAATCGTTTGATGGTAAACGACCTGTGATTAAAACTCCCGCTATGAACGAGCTCTGTCACACGTCTACAGATGTCTCGACGCGCGCGCTAACATCACATACATCAGTGGCCAAAGGTTTTGTTTCGTCCTAGAATCGCCTAATTTTCGCTTGATTGATTCAAAGTACACCCGTCGAATTCGTGTAATAATGCTACTTCGTGTTGAAGTACGCGTTGCCTTGTACTTTCCCACGCAGTCAGCGGGGACAGTCACCAAAATGGAAAAGAAATGTGACGATTGGAAATCTGACACTCGAATACATAATTTCCCGAAAAGACCTGTGGCGACTCCTGCCCCTGGATAAGTTAGACGTGCATATTTAAAGGCAGGCAGACACCTCGAGCTGTCATGGGTACGCTGTTAAACTACCCGATCCTGATTTGTAAATAGATTTTGTTATTGTTATTTCTGAGGTCATTTTTAGCCCCTGACCGTACCTGTGGCTACATGAACTGGTAAATTGATTACATGCGTCTTAGTCACGACCGGCCACCAGCTAGCCAAAGTCTACCGATTTTCGCATAATAATAACAATAGTTTTGCACTTGAATATAGTCTGATTTTGACAAATACTTCCTATTTCGGTATGGAAAGATAATATTTACTACTACATTCTCTGCGAAAACTTTTCCCAATTCTTTATTCTCCAACAATTTGTATCGACATTTCTTCGAAGAAAAAAAAGAAAAAGGAATATATATATTTTTTGTTAGTGTGTATTTCCTTATAGAATTTCGAAAGAGAAAAACCCACATATCTACTACATACGTTTGAGCAGTTTTTTGGGGCATCCATTGTTTGAGAGCAGATTGTCTTATACGTGTGGCCCTCTCTCGCCTCTTCCTCCACCCATCCCCGTCTATAGTTACCTATATACCTGGCAAATATTCGTTTTTATAAGTTATTAGTGGCATAAACTATTACAGAAAAGGTATGTTTACTCACTTAATCTTGTTAACCTGTAAACAACTTGTTTTTTTTACCTCTTATTCTTGTCTTTATGCGCGATATCTAGAACAGACAACGGCTCGGGTGGCGTCTGCATAGTGCGACACCAAAATATAAGACGCGGTGCGCTGTCGACCTAGATACAGACGGACGACAGCGCAGACACGTTCAGATCAAAACCCTTTAAAGGCGGCCAGCAAACAAGGTGAGGCGGGGGGAATGGAGGAGGGGGGAGAGGAAAGAAAACTCTGAGCAGCGAATCGTTTGGTGGCCAGAACGAAAACGTTTCCTTCTACCTGGTGGTGGGTGTGTCGGCCTTGGAGGGGTCGGGAAGTGCTGAGCGCCGACCCTTCCTCTAGACGGACTGAGCGAACGGTTGTAGCTGTATGAACAGAGGAACCAGGTAGGCCTTCGTCTCTCTCCTGGCGGCCCCACAGCCCGTGCTTCTCATAGCAGGGGTAATAGAATAACCAAACAGAAATAGATATTTGAAAGTTTAATAAGCTGGGTGTAAGAGTTAAGTTTGTTCTAGTGAATGCCCGACGACGGAGGAGTGCTTCCCGACAAGTGAGCAGAGTTAGCTGGGCAGACCGGTTAGAGCGAACCTGAGAAATAACCGGAAATATTTAAAAAGGTGAACGGCGACCAGGCGGACAGACACACTAAGAGAGGAGGGAACGGACAGTTAACGATTTAATTGTGTAAGATTTTAAACGAAAAACTGAATTACTGTTTAAGTCGAGGATTGGTTTGGATTAAACTAGTTTTCATTAATTAAAAAATTGCTAAAATAAATGGTAAATCTCAGGGGTTGGTTGTCCTCTCTCCATCTCCCTCCCTCTGTCTCTCTCTCTCCATCTCCCTCTCTCTCCATCTCCCTCTGTCCTCTCTCTCTCCATCTCCTCTGTCCTCTCTCTCTCCATCTCCCTCTCACCATCTCTCTCTCTCTCTCTCTCTCTCTCCATCTCCCTCTCACCATCTCTCTCTCTACTCTCCATCTCCCTCTCACCATCTCTCTCTACTCTCCATCTCCCTCTCACCATCTCTCTCTCTCTCTCTCTCTACTCTCCATCTCTCTCCCCTGCTGCGCGGACTCTTGAAACTTTCCACGGGGAAATGTAAACAGAAAGTTAAGAGGGTGGGGTTTTATAAGACGCGCGCACACCCCCAGAGAACTCCCCGTGATAAATTAAATGTGCAAGGGTCTCTCCCCCGCCCGCCCGCTCAGACGTCATGTTCAACAGGCGCATTGGAAACCGTCCCGTCCCGTCCCGGCCCGGCCTTCCTGTCGTCCGCCATTGTGTGAAGTAATCCTACCCAGAAGGTCGGCCGGGACTATTGTCTGCGCGCAGACAGACGACGGCTGCGTAAAGACCCGTCACGCCGACGACTCGTCTTCGGGGCTCATTGAGACGAACTTATTAATGACAGATACAGCTTCGGACACCTTGCACTCGTTATTCTAGGCGGGATGGAGGCTGATGGTAAATGTACCCCCCAAAGAAATCCTGGCCGATCCCTTGGCCGACTAAACTTCAAGCTTCTGAAATAAATCGGCGTTTGGAATTTCGCAACAAAAAAAAAAAACACAAACCGAAAAACTTTGAGTTTTGCCAGGGGAGGGGAAGATAAGGGGCTGCCGAGGGACTTCGTGGTTTTGGTTCTTTGAAATAATTGCGAAATTCTGTTTAGTTATTTTTTTTTAAGATCTCTTAATTAATCTTTAGTTATTTATCTTTTAGCTTTCCCCTGTTTTATTCAAATGTTACTGTTTGGGAATTACAAAGAAACACAACAACAACAACAACAATAATAATAATAATAATAATAATAATAATAATAATATAATAATAATAATAATAATAATAATGGTGGTGGTGTTTCTAGCCGAACCGGAAGCGGGTCCTCGTCCGTCCGTGCGGTCAGAACTTCTGTTGTTAACCTAAAAAGAGAATGGAGAAAAAAAGTCGAGGTAACGAATCTCTCTCTCTCTCTCTTTTTTTTTTTTTTACATCTGTTGACAATAGACCCCTTTTCGCTATACGGTTTCTTCGTTAAAATTTGTAAAAAGACTAATGTATAATTCTGTCTAAATAGGGGTCGAGCGAGTAGGTAAAAGCTGGAATGAAGTCGGCCAGCGAGAGGAAGTGCGTTGAGTGGCGGGAAGGTTTGCGGCGAAGCGCCCCCGCCCGGGACGAGACAAAGTGAATAATTTGCTGTAATTCTGCAGTCAGAAGCGACCACAGAACCACCCGGACTCCCACTTAACGAAGAAGTCATTCATGTAATATGGGGCTGTTTTCACTTCAGGATTTTAATCTTGCGCTGAAAAAAAAAAATTTTTTTTTTTTTTTTTTTGGCCTTTTAAATTTAGCTTTATTATCAAATAGTCTTAGAATTGGCGCGCGCGCGCTCTCTCTCTGTGTTTAAGGATCATGTTTCGGTACCAGACAGATCTCACGTTGTTGTCGTCTAACCGCCTACAATGTCGGTCGGGTTAGGCTCGCCTATCGTGGGCCCTCAGGTGCGTCTACGAGAAGTCACAGCGGTAACTGTTCGAGATCTTTACTGCCTCAGTCACACGGCGTGGGTGGGGTGGGGGTCTCCCTTTTGTATCCAGATGGTTGTAGATATAAATGATCATTTTTTGGTGCGAGCAGATCTCGTGGTTTATCGAGTGCAGCAGAACGAGGCAGAGAGTCACCGCCATAGAAACTTGGAAGGGCGAAAGAAAACGGAGTAAACGGTCACCTGCACAACAAGATTATTAAACATACGCACAGACAAATGACCAGTAAACTTTATTGTTGAACACTTATTGGGATGCAGGTGAGTTTTGGTTGTTTTTTTTTTTTCAATTAAAGTGTTAAATAAATTAACCGAACTTCCGTTCTATCTCGCGTATATCGTCGGAATTCTAAGCGCAGCTGATTCCTGCTCGAAACTCGCAGAATCCACCTGATGCAGCAGCGCCCACCAACGCCGGCCGTCTCTTGGCTCCAGGTAACAGTCCGTTTGTTTCTTCTTCCCCGCTCCACCGAAGGTCCGGCCGCCGCTAGGTGCCAGGTCACGAGGCGCGCGCTCGCTCTTCTATGGTGGCAGTCTCGTCACTCGCGTGTTTGTTATCTAAGTTCGCCAGCAACCTGGCTTGCTTTTTATCGCCTCCTGTTCGTGCCGCCCCCTTGCGACAACTCAGTTCGGTAATCTCGGGGATTTCTCAATACTGATCGCTGCAAATCTTTTACTTACGTTGACGCTTTCCTTTCTTTTAATTTGTATATTTGCCTATACAAGCAGCAAAATGTGGTATCTGGGGTCCATTTCCGGTTCCGAGGCTATAAACAAAATGCGGATTTGAGAAATAGCTTTTGAACAGAACTGTTAAACTTCACCTCCGAGATATCGTGTAGCCAGCCGCCGCGTGACGTCGGGGACGTGTTGCTTGCAGAAGAAACAATTAGAAGAAAAAAACGACTTAAATAACTTTCAAGTTATTGTTATGTTCCAGGTGTCTCTGAAGATTTTATTACGAACATTTGTGGCACCAAATCACTGAAAAATTACCCCCCTATTTTGTTTGTGCGCTCGTGGCTTACAAACGAAGATGTCGCTGTGGAGAAATTTACGAGATAATCCGTTAGAACGAGAACTGTGGGTTTGTCTGCCTTATAAATTATACAGCGCATCTGGTTACTGTAAATTATGTAGTTATTGGTATTTACCAGTTGCATAAAGGAAAGAAAGCAGCTGGTTTAGACAGATTTCTAAGCTCTTATCACGTTGGCGGGTCGGTATCGCATTGGTCAGCGGATCTTTTAAAATTATTTCTCCCTGGGTTCAACAAACATCTTAGTCCTCGAGTTGGGGCCCAGGTCGGTGTTCATTTTAGCGAATCAAGGGCTTATGAAAGGGGGTTGGATGTGAGATGGCATATAGATTTAAGAAAAAAAAATTGCGATAATTCTCAAATTTGATCAACACTGAAAATCGATGGCAGAAGGAAGAAACAAAGTGTATTTGTAGTTAGGGATATGCACAGACATCTGCTCTGCTTGTCATGAGGGTGCCGGGAGCACGGCTAAATATGATGATGGCCGTGGTTCGCGTTGTGCATCCGTTGGCCAGAGGAAAGCCGGCCTTTAGCTGCACGGTCTCGCCCTCCCCTACGTTGGCTCGGGATGAACTGAATGGTTTTCTACGTGTGCAGTGAGTGAACTTACATACGGAAACCACCCAGTCCGACCGACTACAGGCCTTCGGGGTTGGACGGGGATCGTCGGTACCGCTGCTTGCTCGGGTGAACACGAAAGTTTCCGCGGTGTCTCTCGTCTTCGCGTACATGCGGTGAAACACGATGCTGGGCGGGTCGGCTGTACCTGGGGGAGCTTACACGGTACAGCCAACTGACGACGACGTCGCGTGATTAGAGTAGATTTCTGTCTCTGCCTGGAGAGAGAGGCGCTGTGGGCTGCCGCTAAAACGGCTGGTACCCCGTTGTCGGCACGTGGGGACCGTCCTGCACCACTGCCCTGGTAACGGCGGTCCGGCCCCCCCCCATCACAGAGCCGCTTTTCGCGGGGTCTGGTTGGCGGCCGCGCGTCGTCGATATGCGTACATGCAGCGCGTCAAAGAGTCACGTGGCGGGCGGGCTGTACAAAACAAAGCAACGTGGCTCCTCGGCCGGTTAACGGTGGAGCAGTCGGCGTGCGGACGTCCAGCCTGTGGTCACCGCTGCATCCGGGACTTCCTGAGATCGATGACCGGTAAGCACTCGGGAAGAACTAATTCCTAATACTTTTAGATTATCTACGGCGGCCGGCTCCCTCCTTGTGTGTTTCTCCAAGCTCTGGTTCGGTTTGCTTTTCTCGCCATCGCAGATCGGATTCTGGTAATATCGCGCGCGCGCAAACAAACTGCACCCCGACGACCCCTCCCTCATTTGTACACGATTTACGGACATAGGCAGATCGGCGTAATGGCTGCTCCCTCCTGTCTTTAGCAAACAAGCGCAGAGAGAGACGACAAAAAAAAGAGGAAAAATCAGTCATGCGCACCGTGAGCTTCAGCTGCAGAAAAATGGCGGTTGGTATTGAAGAAGGTATCATCCGCCCATTCCTCGCTTGCTGGTTGATTACGAAAATTTATTTGAATTTTGGTGGTAACCGAATGCAAATTCTTTCTTGATGCCGCTTTCGATTGGTTCTTTTATGGTTGTGGTAGACTCGCAGACAGATCAAGGGGCACGGTACCCAAAGAAGTGACTCGTTTTAAAGTTCGTGTAACTTCCACCTCATCTTGGAAAGATGCGAGACCAGCACCAGGATCTCCGATTAAAGACCTTCCGAAACCAACGTGCTAACAGGTTGTTGATATTAGTCGTGGCAGTTTACCGGAGTGGATATTGCTTTAAAACAAAAAAAAATTTACTTATCCTCAACGTATTTCCATAATTTGTTTTGCCACCTTTGGTTCTTGAACAAATTCGGCGATAGACAAACTGGACCCCTGCATGGGGGAGTGCGCGCGCGCCGGTTTAACTAGGGATGTTTAGGGGGTAAAGCTCGATTTTAGCCAGGAATGTGCGCCAAGGAAAAGCTTCCCCTTGTGTAAGACAAGAGCAGCATGTGTTGTCCCCCAACCCAAACTCTTTTCTTTTTAGTTAGTTAATTTTGAAAACTAATCTTTGGGCACAGAGGCCGAGTAGGTATCTGTCCACGTGCGGCACCCCTAACGCTAGGAATTCTTCGACGGTTCGTTAGGATCAAGGAGATAATCCACTGAGAACTGAACTGATCGCAGCGTTTATTACCTGGGTCTACTTCGCAATGCAGGTAACTGGGTCGGGCCGTCCCTGTCAGCTATGGGATCAGTTCGAGAAGGCAGCTCGACAGATGGACATCCATCCTGCCTTCACTGACTAGAAGTGTGGCTATATTTTTATTCATTTCGATTAAGAATTCCCTCTGTATAACCAACCAGAAAGAAAGGAAAAGCCAGTCGTTTTTCTCGTTCTCCTTACCTCGTCTCTTTCTCTCTTTTCTGACAACACCGTGACATCTTTCTAAAATCTCCCATTCTTGCCAGCTCCTTAATAATAATAATAATAATAATAATAATATAATAATAATAATAATAATAATAATAATAATAAAATAATAATAATAATAATAATATAATAATAATAATAATAATAATAATAATAATAATAATAATAAATTTTTTAAAATGGATTATTTTTTAAAACAAAGAATATAAATTAAAAGGGGAGAATCCAGTCGTAAATATAGACAGCTGAAGTTGTTCAAGATTTATACTCAGATTATTTCTTGTTGCCGTTCTTCAGGCTTGAGTCACAAACACCCTTTTCTTTCCTTCTTTCTCTCACATCTGTCTAAAATCCCGATTCCCCTGTTCTACTTTCCAGTTACCTGCTTGAACTGAATTTCTGTTTTATCGATTTTTTAAAAAAATTTTTATAAATGCCTGTTTTTGTTGACTAAGCAAATCTAATTAAAAATTAAAAAAAAAACAAAAACAACAACGTCTTCTCATTAAAAACAACCCTGAAAATTATATTCTATCGTCTGGCAGCAGAACCATTACCATGGCAGTTCTTCTGCGTATAATCCACCTCGAATATATATTCGAGTTTCAAAAAACGAAAAAGCACCAGAAAGGAATCGCCGCTGTATCAAACTTCATCCGATTACTCGCGAATCGTTCCTGGCTCCGAGGACAGATGACATTCTCTAGTAACTGACTTAATGCTGTCGTCCAGGTAACATTAGATCTCACTCTCTGTATTACACAAGCACAAAATTGTTCCCAGGGTGTTTATTAATTTTTTTAAGTTTTCTATTTCTTCTTATATATATATATATTTTTTTTTTCATTTTACATTTTTCGAAATGTTCCCGAAGACGCTCAGCGAACCAAGTGAGTAATATCACACGTAGCCCATCTTTATTATACACATCTATCTTCGCTTTTGTTACCTTCGCTCAAAACGGCATTCCTCTTGACCTAGCGCCACTTCGAGTTTACCGCGACCCAGACGAATGTCACGAACCGTGCGCGACTGGTCACTCCTGTCAACTGTCAATCAAGTGAATGGGCCCTTCCAGTCGAAATCTAAACAGCAACGGCGATGAAGGAAGTTAAATAACTAGACAAGTTTGTTTCTCTCCCCCCCACCAAATAATAATAATAAAAAAAAAAAACAGCAAGAAGATTAAGTTTGAAAGAGATTATAAGTGTAACTTCAAAGTTCCCTCCTCCTTTTGTCGTGCTGAAGTTAAGTTAGTTCAAGACTGGTTGCTCTGTCGATGTAAAAGCGTTTCTGATTGGTTTGTTCGTAGCGTTTCAAAGCACGCCGTCAGTCAGACCATTGTCGCGCTCACAGATGAAGTAAACCCAGAAGGTTGAAAAGTATTTTTGCAATTTTTTAAAATCTGAAATAAGTCCGACTTCGTAGAGAATATGCGTACTACTCTGTTAAAATTTCGCGTCTCAAATTTGAAAGAAAACTCCCCCAATTTAAATAGAATCCCTGCTGTTGTTGTCTAGAATTAACAAAGTCTGCCCTAAAATTTTAGTAATTTTGAGACCCAGAGAAAATCCTTTTCTTTAGTACAGCCGTAATAAATATATTTCATTGATATGAAACCCGTATAATATTTAGACTCCTCTTTACTTCGTGAGTTGGAAATGCGTGGCTGGGATCTGGGAGACAAAGGAGAGAGCAAACGCTTCAGACAGCATCCCTTTTCTGTTGCTTTTGTTCAGAGTGACGGATAAAGGAATTAAAAACAAACAAACACGTGATATGTCGTCTGTAATGTTAAAGTTCGTTTGTTTTCTTTTAATGAGAAAAGATAACACGGCCGGTTAAGCCGCTCCGCAGTCACTGGTTTCAGTTCTGTAAAAGTATATGCGAAGTTCTTAATTTAACACGAATATACAGCAGCACATCTCCCCCGTTAAGCGCCGTGTCTAAACACCTGAATCCGATCTGGTAACGAATTTTTGGAGAAAAGACAAAACAAAGTGCGCGCACCTTTTGCGAAGAAAGCCGGTAGCCCTAATCGTTTGGCGAGAGATCCCGACAGCCATTGAAATCTAAATGAAGTCGGTCGATGGACGAGGTTTCGGATCCAGGAAGTGGCAAGAGATGTTTAAGCTGCGATTTAGTCAAACCAGATCTGATTCAGGAACCTCCCAGACAGTAGATCTTTAATGCCACCTTATGTCCGTCCCCCCCACCCATGTTTCACAACGACCCCCTCCCACCAGCAGTTTCACTAACCCTACCTCACCCCTAATTGTTTAACGATATTCAACAAACCAATAAAAATGAATAATGACAACGAAATTACGAGGAGAGCCTAACAACGTGGCTTCGCAAAGATTCATTCATACCCCATCTCACTAAACGGCCATATTTATTTAATAATAATAATAATAATAATAATAATAATAATAATAATAATAATAATAATAATTTATTTTGGGATCTTATAATTGGTTCTAAAATTCCTTAGTTTAATTTTACTGGGTAGTTTTCCGCTGAGAGATGATGCCGAATATAGACGAAGGAAGGGAGCCCCTCTGGGTTTGGTGAGATCCGTCTCGCGAGAGAAGCTGTTATCGCCACCGGCCGACCTACCGAGTCCCGCCCGCTCGGCCCTGATAGTTTTTGTTGTTGTTGTTGTTTTATCCCGGTATTTACCCGCCATTCGTCTTGCAGAGGTGGCGCGCGCAGGATTGGCGATGGTGGTGGTGTGTGGTTGGCGGTAGGAGACTGAAGGAAGGAAGGAAATAGGAAAAAAATAACTAACTACTGGTCCGCAGTTGACAATGGAAAGTTCATCCTGAGGAATTATCGATTTTAAAAAATCCAGGTTATTCAAACGACTGGGAAAAGGCGCGTGGAATCGCCTGGGATCTCGCGCATGCGCGCAGCCGGCCGGACTGTCCACCTCTTGTTGCGCCCCGGCCTTGTTCGGAATTCCGCTTCCGTCAGCCGACCGACCAATAGAGGGCGGGATTTCGTCTGGCGCGGCGTATCCATCGACTAGGAAGAGAGTAAACGCTTGAAACGAACTTCCGCCGATGTGTTTAGGTTAGTAATTAAAAGGAGACAGGAAGCCATCATGGCGTATACAAGAGGCTCCCGGGAAAGAGACGTATCCACCATCAGTGTGTGACTCTTAAAGTGACGAATACCGACCGTCACTATTAGCTATCTCGGTCGAGCGCCCCTGGCTGGCATAAACATGGAAAGAAAAGAAAAAAAACCCAGAAGGGAAATCTCATTTTCTGTTAGGTTAATTAAGTTTTTCCGGATAGTTGTTGTTGTTTGTTTTTATCTTCAGACCGTGAAGACAGACCACGTGTTTACGCAACAGCGATCCGAGCAAATAAATCCAGAAAGTTTTGAACCCACGTGACCTACGAAAAATGTCTTCTTTTTTTTACTGCCACGTTTCTGTTTTTGTTTTTTGGTGGGACGGATGCCTTTTTCTTTACCTGTGTTGAATACTGTCGTCAGTACTAATATTAATCGGTTGTTACTGTCGTTCTATCTGTTCGCCGTACATACAAAAAATGGTGTGTGTGTGTGTGTGTGTCTCAACAAGGAAATCTTCTTGATAAACCCTGATCTTTTCTCACAAAGCCAAAGTGACTCCGTGGACAGGTGTTAGGCGGTGGTACACCAGGTGACGGGTGAAACCCTGGGTAGCAGCTGACTGGACAAGAATGTTGATGTCGGTATATGTACTGACTCTAAAAATGGGGGGGGGGGTGTTATTAAAGAGGGAAAGGAAAGTTAAACGCTGTAACGAAGATTCGTCTTTCTTACCAACCTGGCGGGTCAGTAAGGTGACAGCATCGTTTCTAGGAATGGAAAAGAAAAGTACTCTTGTAGACCCCGGCCTTTGGGTTCGTCCCTGTAACTCTTCTACGACGGCAGAAGGTTGAGAATGATAATATAAACAGTTATTCTTCGGGCTCAGTTGTTTTTGCCACCACTACTAATAGCGAACAAGCGGACCACGTACGACATCTGAACCCCTGAGCTGGCCAGGGTTTAAAGGGTGAATGCTGTCGACACCTTGCAGCAGGCGGGTCATGTGACCGGAGCCGCGTCTCTCGTGTCTCGCATGCAGCGATCGTCTAAAAGCACAGTTCAAAACGCAGTGGACACAAGGCAGCAATTATTTTTTTCTGCTTGACAAAATGGTTTTCGATGTCAAGCACGAGATGATTGATGCAACCCTAACCCGGTGCTTCCTTAATCCGGGGGTGGGAGATCCAATGGGTAAAAACAACAACGTTAAATTATTTTAGTTTCCGTGTTCAGCTTATGTTTGTGCTCGTCATTTTAGGTGGTTCACAATTTAGAGATTTCCTAATAATTCTCGTTCTTGTAATTTTTAAATAATAATAATAATAATAAGTTTTTTCATGTGTTCCCGCACTTGGCCTGATATAAAACCTTAATAAGGCAAAAGCAAACTATTGTTAAATGGGATATAAAGGATAAATATTATGCGATTATCATTTTTCATCAAATAGTTAACGGAGAAGTCCCTACAGAAGGAGAGGAACAGGCTTCCGTAAGTGACGACACAGGATGCACCTGATAATCGGGCTCCGGTAAGGAAACAATTCAATCGCGTTTCTACTTCAAAAACGAGAGAAAGAGAGAGAGAGCAAATGACAGCTTTTGGTCATGAATGGGTTCAAGTCGTCCGTCCACAAAGACTGGCTGACAGTGGCACGCTCTAAAAACACCTGAAGCTATCGCCGGACGAACTGCTAAGGGAACCGAGAGGTGAGCACACTAAGGTCTAAGCGTGTGACCTTGCCCTCAACATGGATTCGGAGTGAGTCGCGGCCCGCGCCCTCTCCCCACACACCGGAAGTCCAGTCGTTATTAATTTTAGTTTCTAGGCGTCGGTAAAAAGATTGCTCGAATTTATCACACTTTAAAAAAAAAAGAAAATATTTGCATCCCAGCTTCGCGAATGCGACGTAGAGCAAATCTCCGATTAAGAGGCGCTCTCTCGTATGGACGTCCCTCAGTTCATCAGCCCGCGCTGAATCCAGCTTAGAGCTGATCTAGCCAGGGGGTCTGCACTATCTTAATAACGACGGTCGATGTACATGTAGCCCTCCCTCCCTCACACACTCGGAACTATTATCGATTGTTTGTTTCCTATCGCATCAAAAGGATGCTAACAAATAAAAATGCCGAGTCTCGGTCGAGATTACATCAATAAAAATCTCATTGCCTAGTATATGTTTATTTATTTTAAAACATTTAGATCGTTTCAAAAACTTAAATATAGCAATTAATATTTTTGTTATCTATTGAAGTCAAATGAATATAGCAAGCATATTTAAAAAAAAAAAAAAACGTATCATGAACCCAGCTTACGAAACGATGTGGAGGTTCGAAAACCAACCGCGCCAGCCGGTCGGTCAGAGAATTGACCGAATTGTATACATCATAATTACAGTAAATGTATGCATATGTGTGTAGAGCGAGTGTCCTTTTGAATGCCATACCCCCCCACCTGGTTGAATCATTTCCTTTTCAGTTCTGTTAACGATATCCTTTCTGTCTCCCTATCCTTCTCTTTCCTATTCTATCACTGCTTCCCAGGCTCACTTTCACGCTCCATCCAACTTCCTCTTTCCTTTTCTCACACTCCACTCCAAACTCTCACTATCTCTTCTCCCCCCCCTCCACTGTCTGTGTTACCCTCTCTGCCTCTTTCTCTTAAAATCTCCGTGCCTTTCTCCTTCCCATCCATTCCTTTTGTATCTGTTGCTCTCAGCCTCATTTGTATCAATCCTATTCTTCTCTATCCCTTTTCCGTTCCCACATTCTTTTGCATCCAAATCTCTAGGCATTTTTTATAAAAAAAACCTCTCTCTCTCCCCTTTTCCTCCTTTCTCCAATCATACGTTTTATTCTCACCTGTCTTTTCCATCTACCCACTTTTCTTCCAAGCATCTCGTCTGCTCGTCCCCCCTTTCTTCCGCCTCACTCTCGTTTTCCTACTTTAATTTCTGATGCTGCTACTTTGTCTGTTCTCCACTCTCACCGCGCACCGTCCACTACCATCCCCGACTTCCTCGGTAAGAATTACCTGGCCAGCAATAACGATATGGACACCATATTGAGAAACCGGTTTAAGCTATTATATAAAAAGAAATAAATAGGATGAAATAATAACACCCAGCCAGTTTCTTGACGAACAAAGTAGTGACCTCTGCTTTATAAATTCTTTCTTTCTTTGTTGACTTAAAACAGCTGCTAGAGGAGCGATGTTCCTCATGACCAGCTTGTGAAATAATTGGCAATTGTTTATTTGCTTTTAACTATTTGAAACTGTAATAATAATAATAATAATAATAATAATAATAATAATAATAGTTTTTGTAATACAAGTTCTACATTAAATATTAACATCAATGATACTTAACGTGTTTGAAGTTGCTGGAAAATACCTTTAGACTGCTGCATATTTCAATGTTTTATATTATTATCATTCAGTTTAGTTTTTTTTATATTTAAGGAGATACGAAATGAGTAAATTATTCTTTAATTAAGCGACGGTAACTATCGAATGAGTGAGTTAACATACACGTGTTTGCATATCGGAGTCCTGTGTAGAATGGAGATAAAAAGACAGGGTAAAAAAAAGAGAGAGAGAGAGCGAAATAAATTCAGATACACGAGAGAGAGAGAGATGAGATGAGATGATGGGGGGGGGGGTGAGAGAAAAACTTGTTGATATGGCCTCCAAGCAAATCACAGCGATGTATGAACCGGAGTTACCGCGTACTCGGCCTGACAGAGACACTATGAGGGGGGGAGAAACAAAAACAAAAAAATAGATGAAAAAGAAACTGCAGTAAGAAGGGAGACCAGAGTGAGGACAACTTTGTTGGAATGGTTTCCAGTCCGAATGTGTATTTCTTTTCCCCCACCTGACGTGTGCCATAAACCGATAGAAAAGAGTCTGAATGGCGCACGAATCACCTGTGTGACGGAGTTCTACCATCTGGGAGTCGGAGGATGTGGTCCAGGCTAGTGCAAGGTAGGCAGGCGACAAGCAAGCATTGCTCGTTTTATATAAACAAATATCCAGCCAGATTTGAAATAGGATCGTTAGTTGGGTTGTTTCTTCTTTCCTTAGAGCTGGCTGTTTCACACAGCGAACTATCCAGGAGAACCCGTCTTTGACTACCCGGTCGCCGCCATTTTGTAATTTTCCGTTGAGGCTATCATGCCAGGAAACTTCTTGTTTATAGATAAGAACAATTATCACGATTCTTATCGATTCATAATTGCATCAAACCTGAACGTAAAGATCATGAAATATTGATAGAAAGTAAGATAGAACAAGTGGATCTAGTAATAATAAATGAAGGTATGTCTGTGTGTATGTGGGAATCTTAGCTATTTTCATATATTTTGAGCCAATAGAGGCATTTAACCATACAATGTTACTGTTCTTGGGCAGGGTGGAGTAGACAGATACGGGCATCTAAACATACTAGTGCTACTGTTGTTAGCAAGGGTAAGGAATAGAAACACGAGCGTTTAAATATACTAGTGATACTGTTCTTGCACAGGATAGAAAAGAAAAATGCGAGCATTTAAGCATACTAGAGTTACTATTGCTTGGCAAGGGAGGAGAAGGAAAATACGGGCATTTAAACATACTGGTGATACCGTTCTTGGCTAGTGTAGAGAAAAAAATAAGGGGTTCTTCGCCAGGATGGAGAAGACAGATACGAGCATTTAAACATACCAATGTTACTGTTGTTGGCGATGATGGAGAAGAGAAATACGGACATTTTCGCATAGTAATGTTACTCTTGTTGGCCAGATTGGAGAAGACAAATGCGGGAATTTAAACATACTAATGTTACTGTTGTCAGCCAGAATGGTGAAGACAGATACGGCATTTAAACATACTAATGTTACTGTTGTTTGCCAGAATGGTGAAGGCAATTACGAACATTTAGACATATTGGGGTTACTGTTGTTGGCCAGAATGGTGAAGACAAATAGGAGCATTTAAACATATTGGTGTTACTGTTGTTTGCCAGAATGGTGAAGATAGATACGAGCATTTAACCATACTAGTGTTACTGTTGTTGGCCAAGGTGGAGAAGAGAAGTACGGGCATTTAAACATACTATTGTTAAATTTGTTGGCCAGAGTGGAGAGGAAAGATACTAGCATTTAAACAACTAATCTTATATTCTTGGCCATGGAGAAGAAGAGAAATACGGGCATTTAAACATACTAATGTTACTGTTGTTTGCCAGCATGGTGAAGACAGATAAGGGCATTTAAACATACTAATGTTACTGTTGTTGGCCAGAATGGTGAAGGCAATTACGAACATTTAGACATATTGAGGTTACTGTTGTTGGCGATGGTGGAGAAGACAAATACGAGCATTTAACCATAGTAGTGTTACTTTTTAGGACAGGATGGAGAAGTCAGATTCCAACATTTAAATATGCTAATGTTACTGATCTTGGCCAAGGTAGAGAAGAGAGCTATGGTCATTTAAACATACTAATGTTACTGTTGTTAGCCAGCGTGCAGTAGTGAAGTATGGACATTTAAGCATAGTTGTGTTACTGTTTTTTGCCAGGGTAAGGTATAGAAAAACTGGCATTTAAACATACTGGTGATACTGTACATTGCCAGGGAAGAGAAAAGAATACGGGTATGTAAAAATACTAGTGTTAGTCTTGTTGACAAGGATGGAGAACTCAAATACTAGCATTTAACCATACTAGTATTTCTTTTTAGGACAGAATGTAGAAAACAATTACGAGCATTTAACCATACTAGTGTCAACTTTGTTAGTAAGGATGTAGAAGTCAATTACGAGCATTTAACCATACTAGTGTCACCTTTGTTAGTAAGGATGTAGAAGTAAATTACGAGCATCTAACCATACTAGTGTCACCTTTGTTAGACAGGATGTAGAAGTAAATTACGAGCATTTAACCATACTAGTGTCACCTTTGTTAGTAAGGATGTAGAAGTAAATTACGAGTATCTAACCATACTAGTGTCACCTTTGTTAGACAGGATGTAGAAGTAAATTACGTACATTTAACCATACTAGTGTTACCTTTGTTGGTCAGGATGTAGAAGTAAATTACGTGCATTTAACCATACTAGTGTTACTGTTGTTGGGCAGGATGTAGAAAACAAATAAGAGCTTTTAATCATACTAGTGTCACCTTTGTTAGTCAGGATGTAGAAGTCAATTACGTGCATTTAACCATACTAGTGTTACTGTTGTTGGGCAGGATGTAGAAAACAAATAAGAGCTTTTAATCATACCAGTGTCACCTTTGTTAGTCAGGATGTAGAAGTAAATTACGTGCATTTAACCATACTAGTGTCACCTTTGTTAGTCAGGATGTAGAAGTCAATTACGTGCATTTAGCCATACTAGTGTTACTGTTGTTGGGCAGGATGTAGAAAACAAATAAGAGCTTTTAATCATACTAGTGTCACCTTTGTTAGTCAGGATGTAGAAGTAAATTACGTGCATTTAACCATACTAGTGTCACCTTTGTTAGTCAGGATGTAGAAGTCAATTACGTGCATTTAGCCATACTAGTGTTACTGTTGTTGGGCAGGATGTAGAAAACAAATAAGAGCTTTTAATCATACTAGTGTCACCTTTGTTAGTCAGGATGTAGAAGTCAATTACGTGCATTTAACCATACTAGTGTCACCTTTGTTAGTCAGGATGTAGAAGTCAATTATTACGTGCTTTAGCCATACTAGTGTTACTGTTGTTGGGCAGGATGTAGAAAACAAATAAGAGCTTTTAATCATACTAGTGTCACCTTTGTTAGTCAGGATGTAGAAGTCAATTACGTGCATTTAGCCATACTAGTGTTACTGTTGTTGGGCAGGATGTAGAAAACAAATAAGAGCTTTTAATCATACTAGTGTCACCTTTGTTAGTCAGGATGTAGAAGTAAATTACGTACATTTAACCATACTAGTGTTACCTTTGTTAGTCAGGTTGTAGAAGTCAATTACGTGCATTTAACCATACTAGTGTCACCTTTGTTAGTCAGGATGTAGAAGTCAATTACGTGCATTTAACCATACTAGTGTTACTGTTGTTGGGCAGGATGTAGAAGTAAATTACGTACATTTAACCATACTAGTGTCACCTCTGTTAGTCAGGATGTAGAAGTAAATTACGTACATTTAACCATACTAGTGTCACCTTTGTTAGTCAGGATGTAGAAGTAAATTACGTACATTTAACCATACTAGTGTTACCTTTGTTAGTCAGGTTGTAGAAGTCAATTACGTGCATTTAACCATTCTAGTATTACCTTTGTTGGTCAGGTTGTAGAAGTAAATTACGTGCATTTAACCATACTAGTGTTACCTTTGTTAGTCAGGTTGTAGAAGTCAATTACGTGCATTTAACCATTCTAGTGTTACCTTTGTTGGTCAGGATGTAGAAGTAAATTACGTGCATTTAACCATACTAATATTACCTTTGTTGGTCAGGATGTAGAAGTAAATTACGTGCATTTAACCATACTAGTGTTACCTTTGTAGTCAGGTTGTAGAAGTCAATTACGTGCATTAACCATACTAGTGTACCTTTGTTGGTCAGGATGTAGAAGTAAATTACGTGCATTTAACCATACTAATATTACCTTTGTTGGTCAGGATGTAGAAGTAAATTACGTGCATTTAACCATACTAGTGTCACCTTTGTTGGTTAGGTTGTAGAAGTCAATTACGTGCATTTAACCATACTAGTGTCACCTTTGTTGGTCAGCTTGTAGAAGTCAGTTACGTGCATTTAACCATACTAGTGTCACCTTTGTTATTCAGGATGTAGAAGTCAATTACGTGCATTTAGCCATACCAGTGTTACTGTTGTTGGGCAGGATGTAGAAAACAAATAAGAGCTTTTAATCATACTAGTGTCACCTTTGTTAGTAAGGATGTAGAAGTCAATTACGTACATTTAACCATACTAGTGTCACCTTTGTTAGTCAGGATGTAGAAGTCAATTACGTGCATTTAACCATTCTAGTGTTACCTTTGTTGGTCAGGATGTAGAAGTAAATTACGTGCATTTAACCATACTAGTGTTACCTTTGTTGGTTAGGTTGTAGAAGTCAATTACGTGCATTTAACCATACTAGTGTCACCTTTGTTGGTCAGGTTGTAGAAGTAAATTACGTGCATTTAACCATACTAGTGTCACCTTTGTTAGTCAGGATGTAGAAGTAAATTACGTACATTTAACCATACTAGTGTTACCTTTGTTGGTCAGGTTGTAGAAGTCAATTACGTGCATTTAACCATACTAGTGTCACCTTTGTTGGTCAGGTTGTAGAAGTAAATTACGTGCATTTAACCATACTAGTGTCACCTTTATTAGTCAGGATGTAGAAGTAAATTACGTACATTTAACCATACTAGTGTTACCTTTGTTAGTCAGGATGTAGAAGTAAATTACGTACATTTAACCATACTAGTGTTACCTTTGTTGGTCAGGATGTAGAAGTAAATTACGTGCATTTAACCATACTAATATTACCTTTGTTGGTCAGGATGTAGAAGTAAATTACGTGCATTTAACCATACTAATATTACCTTTGTTGGTTAGGTTGTAGAAGTCAATTACGTGCATTTAACCATACTAGTGTCACCTTTGTTGGTCAGCTTGTAGAAGTCAATTACGTGCATTTAACCATACTAGTGTCACCTTTGTTAGTCAGGATGTAGAAGTCAATTACGAGCATTTAACCATACTAGTGTCACCTTTGTTAGTAAGGATGTAGAAGTAAATTACGAGTTTCTAACCATACTAGTGTCACCTTTGTTAGTCAGGATGTAGAAGTCAATTACGTGCATTTAACCATTCTAGTGTTACCTTTGTTAGTCAGGTTGTAGAAGTCAATTACGTGCATTTAACCATTCTAGTGTTACCTTTGTTGGTCAGGTTGTAGAAGTAAATTACGTACATTTAACCATTCTAGTGTTACCTTTGTTGGTCAGGTTGTAGAAGTAAATTACGTGCATTTAACCATTCTAGTGTTACCTTTGTTGGTCAGGTTGTAGAAGTCAATTACGTGCATTTAACCATTCTAGTGTTACCTTTGTTGGTCAGGTTGTAGAAGTCAATTACGTGCATTTAACCATTCTAGTGTTACCTTTGTTAGTCAGGTTGTAGAAGTCAATTACGTGCATTTAACCATTCTAGTGTTACCTTTGTTGGTCAGGTTGTAGAAGTTAATTACCTGCATTTAACCATACTAGTGTTACTGTTGTTGGGCAGGATGTAGAAAACAAATAAGAGCTTTTAACCATACTAGTGTCACCTTTGTTAGTCAGGATGTAGAAGTCAATTACGTGCATTTAGCCATACTAGTGTTACTGTTGTTGGGCAGGATGTAGAAAACAAATAAGAGCTTTTAATCATACTAGTGCCACCTTTGTTAGTCAGGATGTAGAAGTCAATTACGTGCATTTAGCCATACTAGTGTTACTGTTGTTGGGCAGGATGTAGAAAACAAATAAGAGCTTTTAATCATACTAGTGTCACGTTTGTTAGTCAGGATGTAGAAGTCAATTACGTGCATTTAACCATACTAGTGTCACCTTTGTTAGTCAGGATGTAGAAGTTAATTACGTGCATTTAACCATACTAGTGTTACTGTTGTTGGGCAGGATGTAGAAAACAAATAAGAGCTTTTAATCATACTAGTGTCACGTTTGTTAGTCAGGATGTAGAAGTCAATTACGTGCATTTAACCATACTAGTGTCACCTTTGTTGGTTAGGTTGTAGAAGTCAATTACGTGCATTTAACCATACTAGTGTCACCTTTGTTGGTCAGCTGTAGAAGTCAATTACGTGCATTTAACCATACTAGTGTCACCTTTGTTAGTCAGGATGTAGAAGTCAATTACGTGCATTTAGCCATACTAGTGTTACTGTTGTTGGGCAGGATGTAGAAAACAAATAAGAGCTTTTAATCATACTAGTGTCACCTTTGTTAGTCAGGATGTAGAAGTCAATTACGAGCATTTAACCATACTAGTGTCACCTTTGTTAGTAAGGATGTAGAAGTAAATTACGAGTTTCTAACCATACTAGTGTCACCTTTGTTAGTCAGGATGTAGAAGTCAATTACGTGCATTTAACCATTCTAGTGTTACCTTTGTTAGTCAGGTTGTAGAAGTCAATTACGTGCATTTAACCATTCTAGTGTTACCTTTGTTGGTCAGGTTGTAGAAGTAAATTACGTACATTTAACCATTCTAGTGTTACCTTTGTTGGTCAGGTTGTAGAAGTTAATTACCTGCATTTAACCATACTAGTGTTACTGTTGTTGGGCAGGATGTAGAAAACAAATAAGAGCTTTTAACCATACTAGTGTCACCTTTGTTAGTCAGGATGTAGAAGTCAATTACGTGCATTTAACCATTCTAGTGTTACCTTTGTTAGTCAGGTTGTAGAAGTCAATTACGTGCATTTAACCATTCTAGTGTTACCTTTGTTGGTCAGGTTGTAGAAGTCAATTACGTGCATTTAACCATTCTAGTGTTACCTTTGTTAGTCAGGTTGTAGAAGTCAATTACGTGCATTTAACCATTCTAGTGTTACCTTTGTTAGTCAGGATGTAGAAGTCAATTACGTGCATTTAGCCATACTAGTGTTACTGTTGTTGGGCAGGATGTAGAAAACAAATAAGAGCTTTTAATCATACTAGTGTCACCTTTGTTAGTCAGGATGTAGAAGTCAATTACGTGCATTTAACCATACTAGTGTTACCTTTGTTAGTCAGGTTGTAGAAGTTAATTACGTGCATTTAACCATTCTAGTGTTACCTTTGTTGGTCAGGTTGTAGAAGTTAATTACCTGCATTTAACCATACTAGTGTTACTGTTGTTGGGCAGGATGTAGAAAACAAATAAGAGCTTTTAACCATACTAGTGTCACCTTTGTTAGTCAGGATGTAGAAGTCAATTACGTGCATTTAACCATTCTAGTGTTACCTTTGTTAGTCAGGTTGTAGAAGTCAATTACGTGCATTTAACCATTCTAGTGTTACTGTTGTTGGGCAGGATGTAGAAGTTAATTACCTGCATTTAACCATTCTAGTGTTACTGTTGTTGGGCAGGATGTAGAAAACAAATAAGAGCTTTTAATCATACTAGTGTCACCTTTGTTAGTCAGGATGTAGAAGTCAATTACGTGCATTTAGCCATACTAGTGTTACTGTTGTTGGGCAGGATGTAGAAAACAAATAAGAGCTTTTAATCATACTAGTGTCACGTTTGTTAGTCAGGATGTAGAAGTCAATTACGTGCATTTAACCATACTACTAGTGTCACCTTTGTTAGTCAGGATGTAGAAGTCATTACGTGCATTTAGCCATACTAGTGTTACTGTGTTGGGCAGGATGTAGAAAAAAAATAAGTGCTTTTAATCATACTAGTGTCACCTTTGTTAGTCAGGATGTAGAAGTCAATTACGTGCATTTAACCATACTAGTGTTACCTTTGTTAGTCAGGTTGTAGAAGTTAATTACGTGCATTTAACCATTCTAGTGTTACCTTTGTTGGTCAGGTTGTAGAAGTTAATTACCTGCATTTAACCATACTAGTGTTACTGTTGTTGGGCAGGATGTAGAAAACAAATAAGAGCTTTTAACCATACTAGTGTCACCTTTGTTAGTCAGGATGTAGAAGTCAATTACGTGCATTTAACCATTCTAGTGTTACTTTGTTAGTCAGGATGTAGAAGTCAATTACGTGCATTTAACCATACTAGTGTTACCTTTGTTGGTCAGGTTGTAGAAGTCAATTACCTGCATTTAACCATACTAGTGTTACTGTTGTTGGGCAGGATGTAGAAAACAAATAAGAGCTTTTAATCATACTAGTGTCACCTTTGTTAGTCAGGATGTAGAAGTCAATTACGTGCATTTAGCCATACTAGTGTTACTGTTGTTGGGCAGGATGTAGAAAACAATAAGAGCTTTTAATCATACTAGTGTCACGTTTTAGTCAGGATGTAGAAGTCAATTACGTGCATTAAACCATACTAGTGTTACGTTTGTTGGGCAGGATGTAGAAAACAAATAAGCTTTTAATCATACTAGTGTCACCTTTGTTAGTCAGGATGTAGAAGTCAATTACGTGCATTTAGCCATACTAGTGTTACTGTTGTTGGGCAGGATGTAGAAAACAAATAAGAGCTTTTAATCATACTAGTGTCACGTTTGTAGTCAGGATGTAGAAGTCAATTACGTGCATTTAACCATACTAGTGTCACCTTTTTTAGTCAGGATGTAGAAGTCAATTACGTGCATTTAGCATACTAGTGTTACTGTTGTTGGGCAGGATGTAGAAAACAATAAGAGCTTTTAATCATACTAGTGTCACCTTTGTTAGTCAGGATGTAGAAGTCGTTGTTTTGGTTCAATTAAATTCTTGTATTTTTAAACGAGCATTTAACCATACTAGTGTCACCTTTGTTAGTCAGGATGTAGAAGTAAATTAACGAGTTTTAACCATACTAGTGTCACCTTTGTTAGTCAGGATGTAGAAGTCAATTACGTGCATTTAACCATTCTACTAGTGTTACTTTGTTAGTCAGGTGTAGAAGTCAATTACGTGCATTTAACCATACTAGTGTCACCTTGTTGGTCAGGATGTAGAAGTAAATTACGTACATTTAACCATTCTAGTGTTACCTTTGTTAGTCAGGTTGTAGAAGTAAATTACGTGCATTTAACCATTCTAGTGTTACCTTTGTTGGTCAGGTTGTAGAAGTAAATTACGTACATTTAACCATTCTAGTGTTACCTTTGTTAGTCAGGTTGTAGAAGTTAATTACGTGCATTTAACCATTCTAGTGTTACCTTTGTTGGTCAGGTTGTAGAAGTTAATTACCTGCATTTAAACCATTTAGTGTTACCTTTGTTGGTCAGGTTGTAGAAGTTAATTACCTGCATTTAACCATACTAGTGTTACGTTGTTGTTGGCAGGATGTAGAAAACAAATAAGAGCTTTTAATATACTAGTGTCACGTTTGTTAGTCAGGATGTAGAAGTCAATTACGTGCATTTAACCATACTAGTGTCACCTTTGTTAGTCAGGATGTAGAAGTCATTACGTGCATTTAGCCATACTAGTGTTACTGTTGTTGGGCAGGATGTAGAAAACAAATAAGAGCTTTAATCATACTAGTGTCACGTTTGTTAGTCAGGATGTAGAAGTCAATTACGTGCATTTAGCCATACTAGTGTCACCTTTGTTAGTCAGGATGTAGAAGTCAATTACGTGCATTTAGCCATACTAGTGTTACTGTTGTTGGGCAGGATGTAGAAAACAAATAAGAGCTTTTAATCATACTAGTGTCACGTTTGTTAGTCAGGATGTAGAAGTCAATTACGTGCATTTAACCATACTAGTGTCACCTTTGTTAGTCAGGATGTAGAAGTCAATTACGTGCATTTAGCCATACTAGTGTTACTGTTGTTGGGCAGGATGTAGAAAACAAATAAGAGCTTTTAATCATACTAGTGTCACGTTTGTTAGTCAGGATGTAGAAGTTAATTACCTGCATTTAACCATTCTAGTGTTACCTTTGTTGGTCAGGTTGTAGAAGTTAATTACCTGCATTTAACCATACTAGTGTTACTGTTGTTGGGCAGGATGTAGAAAACAAATAAGAGCTTTTAATCATACTAGTGTCACGTTTGTTAGTCAGGATGTAGAAGTCAATTACGTGCATTTAACCATACTAGTGTCACCTTTGTTAGTCAGGATGTAGAAGTCAATTACGTGCATTTAGCCATACTAGTGTTACTGTTGTTGGGCAGGATGTAGAAAACAAATAAGAGCTTTTAATCATACTAGTGCCACCTTTGTTAGTCAGGATGTAGAAGTCAATTACGTGCATTTAGCCATACTAGTGTTACTGTTGTGTTGGGCAGGATGTAGAAAACAAATAAGAGCTTTTAATCATACTAGTGTCACACTTTGTTAGTCAGGATGTAGAAGTCAATACGTGCATTTAACCATACTAGTGTCATAGTAACAGCATGTAGAAGTGCAGTTTAATACATATAACTAGTGGTCAATCATAAACACTGTTAGTCAGGATGTGGAAAGTGTTACGTGCATAACCAATTACACCTTTGTTAGTCAGGATGTAGAAGTCAATACGTGCATTTGCCATACTAGTGTTACTGTTGTTAGGGCAGGTTGTAGAAGTAAATTACGTGCATTTAACCATTCTAGTGTTACCTTTGTTGGTCAGGTTGTAGAAGTAAATTACGTACATTTAACCATTCTAGTGTTACCTTTGTTAGTCAGGTTGTAGAAGTTAATTACGTGCATTTAACCATTCTAGTGTTACCTTTGTTGGTCAGGTTGTAGAAGTTAATTACCTGCATTTAACCATTCTAGTGTTACCTTTGTTGGTCAGGTTGTAGAAGTTAATTACCTGCATTTAACCATACTAGTGTTACTGTTGTTGGGCAGGATGTAGAAAACAAATAAGAGCTTTTAATCATACTAGTGTCACGTTTGTTAGTCAGGATGTAGAAGTCAATTACGTGCATTTAACCATACTAGTGTCACCTTTGTTAGTCAGGATGTAGAAGTCAATTACGTGCATTTAGCCATACTAGTGTTACTGTTGTTGGGCAGGATGTAGAAAACAAATAAGAGCTTTTAATCATACTAGTGTCACGTTTGTTAGTCAGGATGTAGAAGTCAATTACGTGCATTTAGCCATACTAGTGTCACCTTTGTTAGTCAGGATGTAGAAGTCAATTACGTGCATTTAACCATACTAGTGTTACTGTGTTGGGCAGGATGTAGAAAACAAATAAGAGCTTTTAATCATACTAGTGTCACGTTTGTTAGTCAGGATGTAGAAGTCAATTACGTGCATTTAACCATACTAGTGTCACTTTGTTAGTCAGGATGTAGAAGTCAATTACGTGCATTTAGCCATACTAGTGTTACTGTTGTTGGGCAGGATGTAGAAAACAAATAAGAGCTTTTAATCATACTAGTGTCACGTTGTTAGTCAGGATGTAGAAGTTAATTACCTGCATTTAACCATTCTAGTGTTACCTTTGTTGGTCAGGTTGTAGAAGTTAATTACCTGCATTTAACCATACTAGTGTTACTTTGTTGGGCAGGATGTAGAAAACAAATAAGAGCTTTTAATCATACTAGTGTCACGTTTGTTAGTCAGGATGTAGAAGTCAATTACGTGCATTTAACCATACTAGTGTCACCTTTGTTAGTCAGGATGTAGAAGTCAATTACGTGCATTTAGCCATACTAGTGTTACTGTTGTTGGGCAGGATGTAGAAAACAAATAAGAGCTTTTAATCATACTAGTGCCACCTTTGTTAGTCAGGATGTAGAAGTCAATTACGTGCATTTAGCCATACTAGTGTTACTGTTGTTGGGCAGGATGTAGAAAACAAATAAGAGCTTTTAATCATACTAGTGTCACGTTTGTTAGTCAGGATGTAGAAGTCAATTACGTGCATTTAACCATACTAGTGTCACCTTTGTTAGTCAGGATGTAGAAGTCAATTACGTGCATTTAGCCATACTAGTGTTACTGTTGTTGGGCAGGATGTAGAAAACAAATAAGAGCTTTTAATCATACTAGTGTCACCTTTGTTAGTCAGGATGTAGAAGTCAATTACGTGCATTTAGCCATACTAGTGTTACTGTTGTTGGGCAGGATGTAGAAAACAAATAAGAGCTTTTAACCATATTTGTGTCACCTTTGTTAGTCAGGATGTAGAAGTCAATTACGTGCATTTAGCCATACTAGTGTTACTGTTGTTGGGCAGGATGTAGAAAACAAATAAGAGCTTTTAATCATACTAGTGTTACCTTTGTTAGTCAGGTTGTAGAAGTCAATTACTTGCATTTAACCATTCTAGTGTTACCTTTGTTGGTCAGGATGTAGAAGTAAATTACGTACATTTAACCATACTAGTGTCACCTTTGTTAGTCAGGTTGTAGAAGTTAATTACGTGCATTTAACCATTCTAGTGTTACCTTTGTTGGTCAGGTTGTAGAAGTTAATTACCTGCATTTAACCATACTAGTGTTACTGTTGTTGGGCAGGATGTAGTAAACAAATAAGAGCTTTTAACCATACTAGTGTCACCTTTGTTGGTCAGGTTGTAGAAGTAAATTACGTGCATTTAACCATACTAGTGTTACCTTTGTTAGTCAGGTTGTAGAAGTCAATTACGTGCATTTAACCATTCTAGTGTTACCTTTGTTGGTCAGGTTGTAGAAGTTAATTACCTGCATTTAACCATTCTAGTGTTACCTTTGTTGGTCAGGATGTAGAAGTAAATTACGTACATTTAACCATACTAGTGTCACCTTTGTTGGTCAGGATGTAGAAGTAAATTACGTACATTTAACCATACTAGTGTTACTGTTGTTGGGCAGGATGTAGAAAACAAATAAGAGCTTTTAACCATACTAGTGTCACCTTTTAGTCAGGATGTAGAAGTCAATTACGTGCATTTAACCATTCTAGTGTTACCTTTGTTAGTCAGGTTGTAGAAGTCAATTACTTGCATTTAACCATCTAGTGTTACCTTTGTTGGTCAGGATGTAGAAGTAAATACGTACATTTAACCATACTAGTGTTCACCTTTGTTAGTCAGGTTGTAGAAGTAAATACGTGCAATTAACCATACTAGTGTTCACCTTTGTTGGTCAGGATGTAGAAGTAAATTACGTGCATTTAACCATACTAGTGTCACCTTTGTTAGTCAGGTTGTAGAAGTAAATTACGTGCAATTAACCATACTAGTGTCACCTTTGTTGGTCATGTTGTAGAAGTAAATTACGTGCATTTAACCATACTAGTGTTACCTTTGTTCTTCAGGTTGTAGAAGTCAATTACGTACATTTAACCATACTAGTGTTACCTTTGTTGGTCAGGTTGTAGAAGTAAATTACGTACATTTAACCATACTAGTGTTACCTTTGTTGGTCAGGATGTAGAAGTAAATTACGTACATTTAACCATACTAGTGTCACCTTTGTTAGTCAGGTTGTAGAAGTAAATTACGTGCAATTAACCATACTAGTGTCACCTTTGTTGGTCAGGATGTAGAAGTAAATTACGTACATTTAACCATACTAGTGTCACCTTTGTTAGTCAGGTTGTAGAAGTAAATTACGTGCAATTAACCATACTAGTGTCACCTTTGTTGGTCATGTTGTAGAAGTAAATTACGTGCATTTAACCATACTAGTGTTACCTTTGTTCTTCAGGTTGTAGAAGTCAATTACGTACATTTAACCATACTAGTGTTACCTTTGTTGGTCAGGTTGTAGAAGTAAATTACGTACATTTAACCATACTAGTGTTACCTTTGTTGGTCAGGTTGTAGAAGTAAATTACGTACATTTAACCATACTAGTGTTACCTTGTTGGTCAGGTTGTAGAAGTAAATTACGTACATTTAATCATACTAGTGTCACCTTTGTTAGTCAGGATGTAGAAGTAAATTACGTACATTTAATCATACTAGTGTCACCTTTGTTAGTCAGGTTGTAGAAGTCAATTACGTACATTTAACCATACTAGTGTTACCTTTGTTGGTCAGGTTGTAGAAGTAAATTACGTACATTTAACCATACTAGTGTCACCTTTGTTAGTCAGGATGTAGAAGTCAATTACGTGCATTTAACCATTCTAGTGTCACCTTTGTTAGTAAGGATGTAGAAGTAAATTACGTGCATTTAACCATTCTAGTGTTACCTTTGTTGGTCAGGATGTAGAAGTAAATTACGTGCATTTAACCATCTAGTGTTACCTTTGTTGGTCAGGTGTAGAAGTAAATTACGTACATTTAACCATACTAGTGTCACCTTTGTTAGTCAGGTTGTAGAAGTAAATTACGTGCATTTAACCATTCTAGTGTCACTTTGTTAGTAAGGATGTAGAAGTAAATTACGTGCATTTAACCATTCTAGTGTTACCTTTGTGGTCAGGATGTAGAAGTAATTACGTGCATTTAACCATTCTAGTGTTACCTTTGTTCTTCAGGTTGTAGAAGTCAATTACGTGCATTTAATCATACTAGTGTCACCTTTGTTAGTAGGATGTAGAAGTAAATTACGTACATTTAATCATACTAGTGTCACCTTTGTTAGTCAGGTTGTAGAAGTAAATTACGTGCATTTAACCATACTAGTGTTACCTTTGTTCTTCAGGTTGTAGAAGTCAATTACGTGCATTTAACCATTCTAGTGTTACCTTTGTTGGTCAGGATGTAGAAGTAAATTACGTACATTTAACCATTCTAGTGTACCTTTGTTGGTCAGGTTGTAGAAGTAAATTACGTACATTTAACCATACTAGTGTTACTGTTGTTGGGCAGGATGTAGAAAACAAATAAGAGCTTTTAATCATACTAGTGTTACCTTTGTTGGTCAGGATGTAGAAGTCAATTACGTGCATTTAACCATTCTAGTGTTACCTTTATTGGTCAGGTTGTAGAAGTCAATTACGTGCATTTAACTATACTAGTGTTACCTTTGTTGGTCAGGATGTAGAAGTCAATTACGTGCATTTAACCATACTAGTGTTACCTTTGTTGGTCAGGATGTAGAAGTAAATTACGTACATTTAACCATACTAGTGTTACCTTTGTTCGTCAGGTTGTAGAAGTCAATTACGTGCATTTAACCATACTAGTGTTACCTTTGTTGGTCAGGATGTAGAAGTCAATTACGTGCATTTAACTATACTAGTGTTACCTTTGTTGGTCAGGATGTAGAAGTCAATTACGTGCATTTAACCATACTAGTGTCACCTTTGTTAGTCAGGTTGTAGAAGTCAATTACGTACATTTAACCATACTAGTGTTACCTTTGTTGGTCAGGTTGTAGAAGTAAATTACGTACATTTAATCATACTAGTGTCACCTTTGTTAGTCAGGATGTAGAAGTAAATTACGTACATTTAATCATACTAGTGTCACCTTTGTTAGTCAGGTTGTAGAAGTCAATTACGTACATTTAACCATACTAGTGTTACCTTTGTTGGTCAGGTTGTAGAAGTAAATTACGTACATTTAACCATACTAGTGTCACCTTTGTTGGTCAGGTTGTAGAAGTCAATTACGTACATTTAACCATACTAGTGTTACCTTTGTTGGTCAGGTTGTAGAAGTAAATTACGTACATTTAATCATACTAGTGTCACCTTTGTTAGTCAGGATGTAGAAGTAAATTACGTACATTTAATCATACTAGTGTCACCTTTGTTAGTCAGGTTGTAGAAGTCAATTACGTACATTTAACCATACTAGTGTTACCTTTGTTGGTCAGGTTGTAGAAGTAAATTACGTACATTTAACCATACTAGTGTCACCTTTGTTAGTCAGGATGTAGAAGTCAATTACGTGCATTTAACCATTCTAGTGTCACCTTTGTTAGTAAGGATGTAGAAGTAAATTACGTGCATTTAACCATTCTAGTGTTACCTTTGTTGGTCAGGATGTAGAAGTAAATTACGTGCATTTAACCATTCTAGTGTTACCTTTGTTGGTCAGGATGTAGAAGTAAATTACGTACATTTAACCATACTAGTGTCACCTTTGTTAGTCAGGTTGTAGAAGTAAATTACGTGCATTTAACCATTCTAGTGTCACCTTTGTTAGTAGGATGTAGAAGTAAATTACGTGCATTTAACCATTCTAGTGTTACCTTTGTTGGTCAGGATGTAGAAGTCAATTACGTGCATTTAACCATTCTAGTGTTACCTTTGTTGGTCAGGATGTAGAAGTAAATTACGTACATTTAACCATACTAGTGTCACCTTTGTTAGTCAGGTTGTAGAAGTAATTACGTGCATTTAACCATACTAGTGTTACCTTTGTTCTTCAGGTTGTAGAAGTCAATTACGTGCATTTAACCATTCTAGTGTTACCTTTGTTGGTCAGGATGTAGAAGTAAATTACGTACATTTAACCATTCTAGTGTTACCTTTGTTGGTCAGGATGTAGAAGTAAATTACGTACATTTAACCATACTAGTGTTACTGTTGTTGGGCAGGATGTAGAAAACAAATAAGAGCTTTTAATCATACTAGTGTTACCTTTGTTGGTCAGGATGTAGAAGTCAATTACGTGCATTTAACCATTCTAGTGTTACCTTTATTGGTCAGGTTGTAGAAGTAAATTACGTACATTTAATCATACTAGTGTCACCTTTGTTAGTCAGGTTGTAGAAGTCAATTACGTACATTTAATCATACTAGTGTCACCTTTGTTAGTCAGGTTGTAGAAGTCAATTACGTACATTTAACCATACTAGTGTTACCTTTGTTGGTCAGGTTGTAGAAGTAAATTACGTACATTTAATCATACTAGTGTCACCTTTGTTAGTCAGGATGTAGAAGTAAATTACGTACATTTAATCATACTAGTGTCACCTTTGTTAGTCAGGTTGTAGAAGTCAATTACGTACATTTAACCATACTAGTGTTACCTTTGTTGGTCAGGTTGTAGAAGTAAATTACGTACATTTAACCATACTAGTGTCACCTTTGTTAGTCAGGATGTAGAAGTCAATTACGTGCATTTAACCATTCTAGTGTCACCTTTGTTAGTAAGGATGTAGAAGTAAATTACGTGCATTTAACCATTCTAGTGTTACCTTTGTTGGTCAGGATGTAGAAGTAAATTACGTGCATTTAACCATTCTAGTGTTACCTTTGTTGGTCAGGATGTAGAAGTAAATTACGTACATTTAACCATACTAGTGTCACCTTTGTTAGTCAGGTTGTAGAAGTAAATTACGTGCATTTAACCATTCTAGTGTCACCTTTGTTAGTAAGGATGTAGAAGTAAATTACGTGCATTTAACCATTCTAGTGTTACCTTTGTTGGTCAGGATGTAGAAGTCAATTACGTGCATTTAACCATTCTAGTGTTACCTTTGTTGGTCAGGATGTAGAAGTAAATTACGTACATTTAACCATACTAGTGTCACCTTTGTTAGTCAGGTTGTAGAAGTAAATTACGTGCATTTAACCATACTAGTGTTACCTTTGTTCTTCAGGTTGTAGAAGTCAATTACGTGCATTTAACCATTCTAGTGTTACCTTTGTTGGTCAGGATGTAGAAGTAATTACGTACATTTAACCATTCTAGTGTTACCTTTGTTGGTCAGGATGTAGAAGTAAATTACGTACATTTAACCATACTAGTGTTACTGTTGTTGGGCAGGATGTAGAAAACAAATAAGAGCTTTTAATCATACTAGTGTTACCTTTGTTGGTCAGGATGTAGAAGTCAATTACGTGCATTTAACCATTCTAGTGTTACCTTTATTGGTCAGGTTGTAGAAGTCAATTACGTGCATTTAACTATACTAGTGTTACCTTTGTTGGTCAGGATGTAGAAGTCAATTACGTGCATTTAACCATACTAGTGTTACCTTTGTTGGTCAGGATGTAGAAGTAAATTACGTACATTTAACCATACTAGTGTTACCTTTGTTCTTCAGGTTGTAGAAGTCAATTACGTGCATTTAACTATACTAGTGTTACCTTTATTGGTCAGGTTGTAGAAGTCAATTACGTGCATTTAACTATACTAGTGTTACCTTTGTTGGTCAGGATGTAGAAGTCAATTACGTGCATTTAACTATACTAGTGTTACCTTTATTGGTCAGGTTGTAGAAGTCAATGACGTGCATTTATACATGCTAATGTTACTGTTCTTCTCGTGGCTTGAGAAGAGAAATACGGGCATTTAAATAATGTTCTGTTTCTTTTCTTGGCCAGGTTGTAGTTTAGACTGTTGCTTGCATAATACAAATGGCAGATACTTGTAGACCTATGTATTCGCTCTGGCAGCTAGGAATGCAGACGGGGATTGGGGGGGGGACTGATTGTACGTGATTAAAAATTCTTTTAATTTCTATATATATAAATAATGATAAGTATATGCAGAGTAGTTTGTACCTATGCGGAATTTACGGTTTGGTTCATTGTACTCGGAACTTATGAACGCGAACAACACTGTAACCGTTTTGAATGTGCATATATGGCCAAAGTCATGGCTTTGAGGGGCGATTTTCGAATCTGGAAACATTTTAACGAATTTTGTTTTGTAAGCTTTTTTGGGGGGGGAATTTTATTTGTAAATATTTGATGTATTTATGTATTTTTTAATTCGTTGTTAAATAGTAGGCGGTTAATTTAAATCAATATTTTAAGTTCTCCTTTTAATAATAATAATATAATAATAATAATAATAATAATAATAATAATAATAATAATAATAATAATAATAATAAGAAGAAGAAGAAGAAGAAGCTGCCATTAATTTCGTTTTTTATTTCAAATATTATTTTTCCAGTTTATTACCAACGGAAAACAAAGCATATTTACTATGTATTGCTGAAGGCTGTGGATGTAGGTAAAGTTCCCCTCACTCTCAAGAACCTTCAGTTTACTGTTATATTATTTGAAAGTTGGGTTTGGCTCAGCCTGCCAAACATCTCGTGTCTAGCACGAAAACGATTTTAAAATTCTTAATTTCGAGTTAATCTACTAAATACCCATAATCAGCGCTGTCATATTGACCAGAAAAGGAGACAGGAACTAAGTTTGAATGCTTAGCTTAGTGCGATAAAGCAGAAATCTGTTAGTGCACCCAAGTCGACCCGCGTGATGGTGGGAGGGGGGTTAACAGCGAGGCGGCGGAGAAATGGCGGGAAGCGAGGAGGTAGGTGGGTTTTAAATTCTTCGAGAGAAAGTAAAGTTAACCGGGACTATGAATTCAACAGCTAACTTAAGAACTTCTGCTTTCACACGTTCGAACAGCTGGCATCCGCCTTAGCTGTTAGGTTCTTTATTAGAAATGCATTAAACAAGGAATTCATTCACGTTCATGTTAACAGTCCGCTTTCTAATAGCAAACAGGCGGAATACGTAACGACATAATCGCTCGCTAGGGTGAAGCAGCACCGGGACCGACCAGAAGTAACCGTTCACACCGGCTCTTTTCGATGACTGTCTGGCGGGCTGCATCCGCGGTTTTGTTGTTTAATCAGGCATTATTCGATGATGAAACGGTAAGACTGAAAGAACGATCGATGACTACAATGAATAAGTAGTACTGGCATTCTTTATATGAACAAACAAACAGTAATTTTGCCTTTTTAACGGCTGTTATGAACCAAAAAGTTAACTTAGTGAAGGCTTATGTTTCTTATATGTGAGAAAGGGAGAAAGTAATGTTGAAAAAATGTGTTTACTATAAATATTGTGCGTGTATATGTGGCTCTTTTAAACAAATTTATATATTTGGATATACATACATACGTATACACACTTATGTTATAATAATGACCAACGAATTCATTATGAGTGCTGTGCATAATGTGATGAATATATTTTGTTAGTAATTGGAAAAGAATTATATTGTTAATCTCTCTCTCTCTCTCTCTTTCTTCATCTCTCTCTTTCCAACTTTCCATCTCTCTCTCTGTCTCTCTCTCTCTTCATCTCTCTCTTTCCAACTTTCCATCTCTCTCTCTTCATCTCTCTCTTTCCAACTTTCCATCTCTCTCTCTCTTCTTCATCTCTCTCTTTCCAACTTTCCATCTCTCTCTCTTCATCTCTCTCTTTCCAACTTTCCATCTCTCTCTCTCTCTCTTCATCTCTCTCTTTCCAACTTTCCATCTCTCTCTCTCTCTCTTCATCTCTCTCTTTCCAACTTTCCATCTCTCTCTCTCCCTCTCTCTCTTCATCTCTTTCTCTCTCTTCATCTCTCTCTTTCCAACTTTCCATCTCTCTCTCTCTCGCACACACATGCACACCAAAAAATGTTATCCTCGATGCTGTTATTGTTATCATCAACATTAAGAGAATCACAACGTTTTAGATAGAAAAGTCTATATTATACGCATTAGTAAATTTGTTAGGAATTGGCTTGCTAAACGAAACTGTGCAGAAGGGTTAGGTAATCCGCACAACCCGGGAGAAGTCTACACATCTAACTGAACTCGGTAAAGGATACATTAAAGCAACATAATGTTTCTTTAAATAAGGAATTATCTGGAGCACATCTCGATATTTGTACATGTCTATAGAAAAGAAGCTACTTCTCAATAAATCAGCAGATTGTCGTTTTTGTTTTTAAATAAAATGTAAGAAACGGAATTGAAAAAAAAAAACAAGAAGAAGAACAAAAACGATTTTGATGTTTATGTGTGAATCTCCTCCTCGAAGTTGGAACCACGGACAGAAATAGAGAAATGAACAATTTTGTATGGACGCCAAAACCTTGTTCAGGTATAAACAAACGAACCACAGCAAAAAGTATTACATGAACGCCTGTTTTTTTTATTGTAGAATTTCCCTTTAAATTTAAATTCTTTAATATTTTAACGCAAATTAATTTATGACGTGTAGCGAGATTATTCTCCCTAGACCCGTCAGGCCGAGCAAGACGAATAAGTCATCTGCTGTCAGTCTTCCCCCTACGCCCTCCACCAGGCCCGGACACTGTGAGCCGTTATTCTAGGACATATCGTAAAAGGTAAAGAAAATGACTGGTCTGATATAAAAGCAACATGTTTTGCGTAAATGTAGGGAGACTGCTGGGGGTAAAGAGATGGCGAAGTGGGTGGGTGGGGGGGGGGAGAGGGAACCGCAGCAGCAAGTGGCTGCTGTACGGGTCCCGTCCGCGCACAGAAGAATGGCTCTTTATTTCTGTTCGATGCTATATGGAAAACATATATTTTATAGAATTTGGTTTTTGCCAAGTAAAGTAATAATAATAATAATAATGACATTTGTTCCTTGTATATGCCGTGCACACACACAGATCCTAAACTGCGAATAACGATGATAACGCGGATGAAGTTTAATTTTAAAATCTCAAACAAACGAAAGTGTGAACCGATCAACAAAATGACTGCAGCCGAAAGGAGTTGATAAGAAGAGAGAGACAACCGCGCCCCCCATCGGGCGTTCCGACGAGAAGCACGTGTGTGTGTAATTGTACTCACTCAGATGACTGCAGGTACAGGGTGGTGGTGTCTCTGACTTAACCATTTCTGTGCAGCCCCCCCCCCGGCTCGCTGTGACATTCCATTTTTTGGAAACTGGTTTGTGGAATCGTGCGAGGGACGGGAGTGTAAACCACCCCGGTTTACCGGGCCAGCAGTGCCAGACGGACTCAGCGGTGAAAGCGCCTACGTACATCTGCATCCTAACCGTGTCAGGGCGGCTGTATACTCGTTCTACCGGCGGCACAGGCAGGCGATCGTTGGGGAATCTTTGCCGAGAACCCGCTAAAACAAGAAAAAAAATCTAAAATATTTTTTAAAATTGTTATTTAAATATTTTTTACATCATATAATCAACTGGACTTTCGTTCTATTATTCGTTCTTCTCCTTTGTCATCACTTTATTATTATTATTATTATTATTATTATTATTATTATTATTATTATTATTATTATTATTGCTGTTATTATTATTATTATTATTATGTTGTTGTTGTTATTATTATTATTATTATTATTATTATTATTATTATTATTATTATTCTTAATTCTTTTTTCCTAAGTAGAATGCATTCAATCTAGAAAACCTACATTTGTAAAGCTCCAGACCATTTAAAACCCGTCTCAGCTGATGCGCAGAGCTGCTCAAACCCATGCTGATAGCTCTGCTGAGAGCCGAACACCTCTGTCTGCATGTTTTTGGTGTTCTCTTTCTCCACACATTTTTACTGTACTGATTATTATTCCATTTTCTAGAATGTAATAACGAATTTAAAATCTTAAAATGATTTCGGACGTTATACAAACACACACAAACAAAGTTTAGAATTCTTTCGTTTCTTCTTTGTTTATGCCTACGTGAAACCATCGGTGCAGGACAAAAGACAAAAGAGTGTAGCGTTAAAGGGAGGGAACTAATTAGGTATTTCGCGTTCCTTTTATTTAGACAAAACCCGTTGCAGAATTTCGGTTGGCAAACGAACTAACGTGGTGCACGGCAACAAAAATGGAAACGTTTTATTGTTATTGTTTCCTAATGAAGTGTACGTGTCTCTGAGCTTCTGTTAGAGGAGAATCGTGCGGGGAAACTGACCGGCGCTGTCCGTGTTCTGTATAGTGTGTAACCACTGGAAAAAACCGAATCATCTATGACACACGTGTACGAACAGTACACACCTTTGACTGCAGTTTTTTTAAAAAAAAAAGTGATAAAACTAAGGGTTTCACACAGTTACTTTGCACGATATAAATTATACAAAACGGGACAAGAAGCAGCAAGCGGAGTGGAATTATAATAATGGCTGCGTATGTACACACATTCGGCCCCCCCTCTCTCTCACACGTGCGCGCCAGAAAATGCCCGATACATTATCCGCCTAATTCAAAAGTCGGAAATCTTTGTCTTGTGTACAAGTAGAGAGAGAGTGAGAGAGGATTATGTCTAATTAATCCGTTCGTTTAGTTAGCATAAAATCTAATTTCGGATTTATTTCATTCATTTACCTGAGATCGGCAGTCAGTCATCAGTCATATGGGCACTGAAGAAGTGGGGAAGCTCCACTTCCGAAAAGGCAAAACACTTATTTTAGAATTTCACCTGCGCACTTTCTCTCTCCCTCCCCCCCATCTGATTAGGTTTGCGCCGGCAGTCGGCCGCTCCATTCTCACCTCCGGCCAGGACGGTGGGGGTGCTGACGTCACTCACTCGGAATGTAAACAGTCTTTGTGGAGAAGCTCCATGGAGGTTGGGTGGGGACCCAGATTTGAACAAAACGAGCGCACCCACACCAACGCCCCAGACTGCCCCGGCTTGTTAGAAGAGAATCGGCTGAGGTCCGAGCGGGGACTGGGGGAGGGGGGAGGGGTGTAGGGTTGCAGTATCTCTGCGCCAATTGCGGGGAAACGCTTCGCTCGACCCAGCAGACGTAAACCGGATACATCGAAGAAGTCTCTCTGGCGGGCCGTGTTTCGGGGATCCGACCGACCGTGTATTGTCTGCCAGTGGGGTGGTCAGTCACCCCTCTCCCACCTTTATTAAAGCAACAACAAAAAAAAAAGGAACTAAAAAAAAAATAATCCAAACTCGGTCTAGTCGACTGTGCGAACTTCATGGTGGCGTGTGATAGTCGGAGAGACGATCAGTGGAAAGTGGAGCGCGGACGGATACGTCTCTGCGCGTCTGTACAGCACGTAGTCGTACAGGGGATGAAGAAGACGATTTTTGCTTTAAAATTCCGGCCGACACCGCCCCTGTCGTTCATACGCCAGACACTTGTACATTTCTTTCCTGCTTCGTCTCTCAGTGACGATGGCGAAGTAGTAGGTAAGTCGGTTTACTTGATCGTCTCCCCATCTCTCTCTCTCTCTGTACTGACGTAATCTCTCTCTCTCTCCATCTCTGTACTGACGTAATCTCTCTCTCTCTCCATCCCTCCCTCTCTCTCTCTGTTATAACGTCATTGTCTCTAGCTCCATCTCTCTCTCTCTGTACTGACGTAATCTCTCTCTCTCTCTCCATCTCTGTACTGACGTAATCTCTCTCTCTCTCTCTGTACTGACGTAATCTCTCTCTCTCTCCATCTCTCTTAAATATTTGAGCCGCCTTATTTCCGAAGCAGTCGAAATATTACACGACAGTACATTCCCCCGAAACAACAAAACGGCGACCATTAATGTCTGAAGCGACTGTTCGAAGCCTGAAGTTGCTCCTCTATCTAACATCCATTACATATTTCGTGCCGGAAGATTATGAGTTGTTTTTTTTTTTTTTTCACGCCACAAAAAATGTGGGTGAAATCGTACTTCATTTATTCTCCGCCTGCACGCTGGCCTCCCCTCTAAGCCCCCCCCCCACTCTAGGAAACCATCAGCAGGTGAATTAACCAGCATTCGTTAGTCAGAAGTCGCTTCCGCAAGTCTACCCAAGACGACCCCGAGTAGATAGATCTCCAACTTAATCAGGTTCGCGTGGCCCGTCGGAAAGTCAGTCTTCCAGCAACTCGTGCATCGTACATATATATATATAGGAGGTTCTACGTGCTTGTTATTTAATCTACCTTTTCTTTTCTGTCTGTTCACACGTTGTGCTTATAAGGCGTTTTTAAAGATAAATTGTCGACTAATCTTAGTTTTTAAATCGATGCGAATTGCAACAAAATTTTATAGTAATATTTAAAAGAAAAAACACAAAAACAGAGCCGTAGTTTAAAGTGTATAATACACTTACGAATGATGTGAAAATGTATAATGTAACATCGGAGGAAGGATAAAACAACCTAATTTATTTGTGTGTGTGTGCTTCACCTGCAAATATAGAATAAAACGACACTAACATGCATAAAGTGCACAAGCATTAAATATTTAACGTTGATAGATATGCAACTTAATAAAAATATAGTTTCATAAATAATAGAAATATTGGTAAGCTCGGAAATAATATAATGAAATAGTTTTCTTTTTTAAAAAAGAAAAGATAAAGTGGAAGGTCAGGTCTCTCGCCTGCCGGATGAAATAAGCCTAGCACTTCGACATGAGAAAAGATTCGAAGTTACTTTAAAGAGAAGAGTCTACTATGAACGGATTTGCTTACTGATGGATAGATTTCAACTTCAGCCATCACGTGGCGAAGTTCGAGGTTTGTGAATTCTATCACATTTTAAATGCAACTCGGAGATACATTCACTGACATTTTTTCGAAAGCGTTTTATAAATAAGTAAATCGTTTTATTTTCTTTAATAGGAAATCCTCTATCGTGAATTATCGTCCCTCGAGTATTCAGTTGTGGCCTTCCTTACATTTTGCTTTTCTAAAAACTATTATCTGAAAGCGGTATTTTAAATAAAAATAAAAAAGAATTCCAATAATTGGAAACAACCGATGATTTTTTAAAAATTATTATTATTATTATTATTATTATTATTATTATTATTATTATTATTATTATTATTATTATTAGGACTTGTTGTTGTTGCATTCTTTGTTAGAAACTAATTGTTTAGTTTTCGTCCAGGCCATCAGAGATCGTCAGCCACATTTTAAAGGAGAGAACTTCTAATAGTACAGTTTATTAATCGTTATTTTTCTTTTAGCGCAATCAGTTTTCATCAAAATTCATTCCGGTAATAGTTGTGAAATGGTGCGTTGTGTAATACCGTTGTTAGCAGACAACATTTCGTCTTTGGCCAAACAGAAAGAAAGAAAGACACGGATGTATCAAACTTCAGAAAACAAGTGCTCATGATTAGGACGTAAAAACAAAGCAACAGACAGGATAGAATATTAAGACGTATTATGAATACGAGAAAAAGATAATATTTGTCACTAATTTATCCGAAAGGAAAAAAACAGAAAGAATCAAAATTATAACAATTGTATGATGCTAAATTGTTTTTATATCTTGTACGGCAGGTAATTTTTGTTGTTGTTGCGCGCGCGTGTTGCAATTTGAGTTTTACTGAAAATGTAGGACACATAACAATGGTATTGCTGTAAATCTTTTAGTGATTTTAATCCAGGTTGGATGACAAGATGGCTTTGCTTACGTTTTTAACCCTGTAGTGTTTAGTGCTTGAAATAGCCACAGAGAAAGAATGAGAGATGAGAGAGAGAGATGAGATGAGATGGAGAGGGAGGGGGAGAGAGAGAGAGAGATGAGAGGGAGAGAGAGAGAGAGATGAGAGGGAGGAGGAGAGAGAGAGATGAGATGGAGAGGGAGGGGGAGAGAGAGAGATGAGATGGAGAGGGAGGGGGAGAGAGAGAGATGAGATGGAGAGGGAGGGGGAGAGAGAGATGAGATGGAGAGGGAGGGGGAGAGAGAGAGTAATGTGTGGGTTGTACAAACTCCTTAGTGTTGTTGCTACTATAACTAACATCTGACAAAGGGTCAGAAAAAAAAAAAAGAAATAAGACAAATGCAATCTTATAAATTTAATAAATAAAAAAAAAAAAACTACCTGAAATCCGAGACAGTTCGCGGATGGTGTCCGTGTGTTTATCACGCCATTGTAGGTAGGTCTGACGTAGCAGCGACGTCACGACGTTCGGAAAACATTTCTGGAGACCGATTTATATTAACAGAGAATGAATGACCTTTGATTTTTTTAAAAAAAAAAATATTTCGGTTATATCTCAGGAGTTGTCTGTTATCTCTGCTTGCAAATCTTCTCCGAAACAGGATTAAGTCTTTATCTTTGCGCGAAAGTCAAACCGGAAAAACCATAGTGTCACATTCATTAGAAAATATTGACTTTTTTCTAAGTGGCTTGTCGAGAGGATGGAGTTAGATGTTCGAGAGATTCTGTGACTTCCCCCACCCTGTTGGAGGATGTTTGTGGGGTCTCTGTGTGCCAATAATAATAATAATAATAATAATAATAATAATAATAATAATAATATAATAATAATAATAATAATTTTTTTACAATCTGAACTCTGAATTTTTAATTATTTAGAAATCTGGCCAAATTAACGATGAGTGGCTGACTGACTTGTAGGAATAAACGACCTTAGAAGGTCCACCATTAATAACAAATACTGTAATAAAAAATAGCAACAAAAATGAATTAATTGATCGTTGTGAAGAATGTAAAATGAAAAATTGAAACATTTTAAGTAAAAGCCTAAAACCGTAATTAATAAGATTCGAAATGAAATTATAGAGGGGGGGGGGTGTACTTTTATTCCCTCCACTAAAACCTGGATGCTGAACACTTCTATTGTGTTCCGGAGGTTATTTGACCCGACACCGGTTCCCACCGAGCTACAAAAATCCTCTGATATTTTGTGGCTCTTTCTAGTTTAAGGTCACGACGAACTGATAGCAAAAAATCATGTTCAGCTTTTCTTCTAGTACTGATCCTGTATGCAAAAAATTATGACCTTAAAAGTAATAGATGGAACCAAACCCCCCCAAAGTAATAGGAGGGTTAAAAAAATAACCGAACAAACAAGTTAGGCGCGCTTTCGTGAAGTGTGGTGACGTAATCCGCGCGCCAGGTCCGGAGAAACAAACGGTTCCTGTCGGCCATTTTGTACGTCGACTTTACTGCAGGCGAAAACGGCCAGGGCACCGAGCGCCTCAACATCCGATTGGCCAATAATAATAATAATAATAATAATAATAATAATAATAATATAATAATAATAATAGTCTTGTTTGGAATAAGCAAATAAATAAATATTGTAGGAAGTAAAGAAGAACGATACGATGTTTAGCATCTGTTCCTCTCTCATTGTACTCGTAATGGCATCTCGGGATTTTTGGGAGGGAGCTGGCTGCGGGTACCAACGAGAAATGAACAGGTGTATTTCGCAGAAAGCATCCTTCCGCTCACCTTTCGTTTGTTTCCCCACTACCGGTCGTCTGCACACTCCGGTCACCGGGTCACATCGCTTTAACCCGAGTATTAAGGTCACAAATCTTCTTCCCGAAGGTAAAAGAAGTGACCCTCATCAAGTTCGGCGAAGCTGAGCCGATATGTAAATGTTGTTACACCGTCATTAGCCTCACTGCACCGATTTCTCCTTTGATGTTTAGTACAGGCATTAACTGCTATTGAATGAACAGTCCACTGACATTATTAACACTTTATTTCTAATGCTAACAATTAGACGAAATAACTATATCCATAAATAAATGTTGTAATTAAGTGAAATTCGGTCGTATCGATTTTTGGGTTAGCCGGTTCAGATCTCAGTTTGATCGCCGCCTATGCACGTTGTAATTCCCGCGCTCTAGATTTTAATTATGTTAAGCATGCTATGAGCTCGGGAGAGAACTTTCTTGTTACAAAAGGCGTTCTCTCTTCTCCGGAGATATGAGTCACGGCAATCATCTGTCTGTCTGTCTGTCTGTCCGTCCCCTGTCCACAACGGACGGCCATCTCCACTGTGTAAGTGGTATCCTCGTTTGTTTTATTACGTCATGGTCTCGTCGACCGAATGGAGTTAGACAGTAAAGTAGCTGGATGTGATCAGTGCCATTAAAGTCATATTATGAAACCACGTTAGATTTAGATTTCACACCTTAAAATATGTTACTGCTAAATGCCTGCATTGATTTATTTAGAAACACAAGTTTAAAAAGACAAAACAAAGAAAATGTAGGCGTATACAAATTTATACAATTTCTCTTAGGCAGCAGAATAAGGTTTTACACAGGGGGGGGGGGGGCTCTCTCTCTCTCTCAGCCCTAATTCTGGATTCACCCGTTAAATATCCCAGATAACACAAATCATTTCCTTAATGTAAATTGTTATATAACTTCAAAAATATACATATACAGAACAGAATGTGTTAAAATAATTTAGATGGAAATTCTTAAATTACGCAATTTTGAATTTTTTTCCCCAGCAAAATAAACTTTTTTTTTTTTTTACATTTTCATTGGTCAGTCTACAAAAATAACCGCGCGCGCTTGTGTGTGAGAGAGAGAGAGAGAGATATGATAATAAAATTACTCTAAAAACATTATAATAGGGAGTCTTTCTTAAATTCTCTTTTTTTAAAAAAAATGTTTTCTAAATTCCATGTCTCTGAATTGACTTTAATTTCCAACAACAAACAAACAAAAACAATAATAATAGTTTTGATATAAAGTAAGGATTTATCGTTCCTAACCATTTCCCCCTGACTTATCCACAGAGCGAGCACCTTGACTTTGCACCGAAGCAACTGTTTTTTTTTGTTTTTTTTAAAAATTAATTATTGATTACCTTACAGAGATTGTGACATCTAAGGCGGGATAATTCTGACTAAACCCACGGGGATACATTCCACCACGACTGATACAACATAGATGCGATCTGTGGGCCACTAATATAATAAATACCACGTCTTCACTTACTATGTTAACAGGTAATAAAACAGCCTTAATAACCACGGCAATCAATAATAACGATGTGTAAATAAACGATTTTTAAGGTAATTTTTTTAAAAAGTAAAAGTTCATTTGCAAATGTCAACTTTTCACGCGAGTGCTGAGGGTGGTGTTTTCCTTGTACTATTCTAACGGCCAGAGCTTTTAGTTGACGTTTTACTTTCTTTTTTTTTGTATTTTAGAAAAGAAATCAGTTTTTTTTTTTTGTTTGTTGTTTTTAAAAAGAAAAATGAACAACAAACAAACAAAAAAATGTAGAGTGGAAATCAACCAGCCCTCCCATGGAATTAGAACTCAAGCAGAGTAAAGTTAACAACAACAACAACAACAGTCCTTTGCAGAGTTAAGGCATTAACTAACACAACACACTGTTGTTGTTCAAGATAAAATCTAACCCTTTCTTCTTTAGCCTTTTTTTTTTTTTAAAAAAAAAGTTTACAAAATGTTTCTGTTATTCGGTGCCATCTCGGGCCAGACACACAAACGAACAAAGATAGTTAGAAAATGAGGAAACAGACATTTAAATTCTATTTTTAAATGTATACGTACTTTCTTTGATTTATCCCTTTTTATAAAATGCATATATACTGTATAGTACTGATTTGATTCGTTTCTCTAATCCCACTTTTTAATACAATAATTATACGTATGTCGTTTTTCCCAACTCGTTTCTGTAACGTCAGCCTTTTATACGATATAATTAATATACGTATGTTGTTTGTTAATTCGTTTCTCTAATCTCAGTTTTTTATACGATATAATATACGTATGTTGTTTGTTAATTCGTTTCTCTAATCCCAGTTTTTTATACGATATAATATACGTATGTTGTTTGTTAATTCGTTTCTCTAATCTCAGTTTTTTATACGATATAATATACGTATGCTGTTTGTTAATTCGTTTCTCTAATCCCAGTTTTTTATATGATATAATATACGTATGTTGTTTGTTAATTCGTTTCTCTAATCCCAGTTCTTTATACGATATAATATACGTATGTTGTTTGTTAATTCGTTTCTCTAATCCCAGTTTTTTATACGATATAATATACGTATGTTGTTTGTTAATTCGTTTCTCTAATCTCAGTTTTTTATACGATATAATATACGTATGTTGTTTGTTAATTCGTTTCTCTAATCTCAGTTTTTTATATGATATAATATACGTATGTTGTTTGTTAATTCGTTTCTCTAATCCCAGTTCTTTATACGATATAATAATATACGTATGTTGTTTGTTAATTCGTTTCTCTAATCCCAGTTTTTTATATGATATAATATACGTATGTTGTTTGTTAATTCGTTTCTCTAATCTCAGTTTTTTATACGATATAATATACGTATGTTGTTTGTTAATTCGTTTCTCTAATCCCAGTTTTTTATATGATATAATATACGTATGTTGTTTGTTAATTCGTTTCTCTAATCCCAGTTCTTTATACGTTATAATAATAATCATTATGTATGTATGTTTTTCTGAATGATTCTATAACAAAAAGCAACCTACGATGGTTAGCTACTTCAGGGGAATTCACTTAGTGTTAACAGCTAAAAATGTACTGCCTCCTGTCTACAGATGACCGTATAACGTTACTTTCTCCTCCTCTTTTAGGTTTTTTGGAGAAAAAAAAAAGAAAAACGAATGTAATTTATTTTAAACTAAAGATAAATGAAAAACAAAAAAGAAGGAAAAAACCCCAGTGAAATATGAGACCTGACAGTAAGAGACGACGCCACACGAATAACATCGTCACATTCTAGTTATGCGATTAATTAGTATTACTGATCCTGCGCTTCCCCGTACATTTATAATTAATTCGCCGTTCATTGATGTATTATCACTGTTACGATTCTATTTGCTGTTTTGCTTAAGTGCCTGAGGGAGAGTTCAAATCCAGGAGTCGAGCGGAAATGTATAATTTAAAATTAAACATAAATGAAATTAAGGAATTTGAACATCTCAACTTCTTATCCGGGATTTAAACAAAAACACAACAGGAGATTGCCCTTGCTTCAGGAGTTACCTGCTCCCTGATGATGTTTAAAAAAAGGGGGGGGGTACGTGACTACTCCCTTAATTTAACAACAACAAAAAGGGCCGGGCCCAGTACGGTGTTTGTCGGTTTTGACCAGTCCCCGAATACCTGTGGCGACGGACCGCCACCCTGTCGTCGGGACCAGCACCAGCCCTTTATTAATGTTTCTAAAAGTTATTTGTCAGCGGAATTTTACCCTTTCCTCCCCTCCCCCCGTATCTTCGTTAAATCCCGCGTCTGAAGTGCGATTCCGCGACAGTAACCAGCCAGCGGAACGGTTACGGGGTAGGGGGGGGGAGTAAAATACCTACCCCGCCCTGTACACGTATCTATATCTGGGATATTTGTGTACTTTCCCAGAGAACCCGCACCGGTCGAAGCCCCGTCTCTGTCCGTCGCCCCGAGAATGGTCCCGAGGACTCGACCGTGGCGGGCGGAGACTGGGACAGTTCTCCATCGAGGCGCCCGGAGGGCAGAAGAGTCTGCTGCTGTCGCCCGATCGCCGCGACTATCCCGTTTTATTGATTATCTTGGGGGGGGGGGGAAACAACAACAACAAACGAACGACTGAATCAAAACTGTCGAAGGCAGCCTCAGCTGAGGAACGGAAAGAAAGAAGTTGCAAAAACAGGATAAATTCTTTTGTATGACCTAATAAAAAAAAAACCCCTATGCGTGACCTAGATCCGCGTCAACCCGAGACGGTAGTATAATATAGCAGAAAATAAATGAAGCCTCTGGATTTACACACACACACACACACACCAGCGATTGTCGGAACATCGACCTAAATCTATGTGTCGAGGGTTCAACATTCGCCGAGAAATCACCTATCATGGAAACTTGCGAGACGGGCCGACGGAGGGGAAGGGATGTTGCCTTTGTAAATTTCCCCCTCCTAACTTCATTCCACGTGTCACCCGTGGTCCCTCCACCGCCTTGGTAAGGCTGAGCTGCTGTCTGTGTTACCTACTCAGTCTTCAGGTACACCACCACCACCACCACCAGGCAGCAATAGTTGCCAACTCTCTACAAAAATAACCAATCACGTATAAAAAAACCCTAGTTCTGTCTCCGTCTGGGTATCAAACTGTTTTGTTGTTTCTTCAGTCGATGTAGTTTCGATACTTATATTAGCTAAATAATAATAATAATAATAATAATAATAATAATAATAATAATATAATAATAATAAGATTCGTTTTTCGACTGAAGTCAAGTAGTGGATGCTGCTCTCTCTGCCCATCCTGCAAATAGGCAGGAATGGAAAGTAGTGAGTGACACACCGAGTATCGGTTGCGGACGAGGAAAAGAAACCATTACATTTCCCCCTCCTCCTCCTCCTCGTACATAATAAAAGAAAACACAGATCAGTTGAGTTGCGCTGCTGTCTTTAGGTAAAAAAAAAAAAAAAAAAAGATTTGGAGATATTCGCTATCCGGACTCCTAACAACTATTTTTCTGAGTCGATTTCAAAGCACCTGTTTTTAGTAACTGGCAGTGAATGGTAAACCTGGATTCATTTCCAATGTTGAAGAACTTTTAAAAAGGAATGAAGCACAAAATGTAACCCTAGATCCGGATAGAGCTACTCAGCTATTTTTTTTTTGTTGTTGTTGTAGGCTTCGATCATTTATACTGTAAATCCTGCCAGATCTCTGGATTTCAAAACCAGGTAGCAAAAAAATAAAATAAAGAAGATCTCAGATCTTCTTGTTTCAGCCTTGGATGACGCTAAATTATTTAATGAAGTCATGGCTATAATGACATAATCCTGACACCAAATACAATGGGATGTCTTTCCATATTTAATGACGTATGAAAATGGCAACCGATGACGTGTGCAGCACTGGGTCTGTCTAATAATAAGGATGGTCGTGCTGCGAAAAATGGAATTTTTGGATAAAGTATATTATACAGTTTTCTTTTAACGTATTTTAAATTCATTCGTGATTCATTAAATCACACCTAAGTTTGTGTGTGTGTTTTTAAATAAATAAATTCTATTGCAGTTTATAATAATAATAATAATAATAATAATAATAATAATAATAATAATAATACATAAAAGAGAATAGATTATTGTTTACTTTTAACAAAGAAAGCAGTTTATTTTTCTAATTTTAAATTAATACTGTAGATGTTAAAATAAATGCACAGCAGTATAAAAAAAAGTAAAATAATTAAATAAACAAACCGTGGATACAATGTCTTTTTGCTGTTTTCTCAGTGGAGGGTGGTACAGTCAGAAAGTAATGGTGGGTTGTTGTCTGTCTGTACGTATGCTTCTCTTTGTTATATTAATAATTCTGTGCTGGTTTACTGGTTTATATTGTTATTATGCATGTATCAAAGCTGGCTGATTTGTAAGGCTCGTTTAATCACAGGCTTCAACACAAACTTAAGTAGGTATTTAACACGAACACCGAGATACTCCCTCCGCCTTCCAAGAAAAGCTACTCCGCGTTACAATCAGGAACGCGCGCGCGCGCGCACAAAATGGATCCTTTCATAATTAATTCGTAATTTAAAAAAAAAAAAAACCAAAAACTAACAAGAACGCGACTAGGCCATGATATAGGTAGGTTTACTAATAATATAGCGTGGTGTGAATATTCGGCTTTAAAAAAAAAAAGAAAGTAAGAAAGGATTTCGGTTTCTATACCAAGCTCTCCATCTCCATCTCTCTCAATCCTATTCCTAGAGATGTATACACAAAAAACAGAGAGTAATAAACTCCATCGAGGGCCTCTCTAATTTTTACTGTCTTATAAACACACTAATTTGAAACTATCTTGTTTATCCAGAAAATGGTTTAACTTTGATTTAACGTAATTTAAAATAAACAACAACAGTTTAAAAAAAAAAAAAAAACTTTTGTGAAAATTGATCAAATGTAAGGATAATAAAAAAGAAAACAATATTCTTAAATTTCGTATCTGGTGTTTTGTTTTCTCATGCTTTTACGCTTTTGAAACAGACAGACAGACCACCTTTTTCTTCTTCATGCAGATCTGTTGAGGTGGCGCTGACCTCAGGCAGTAAATTAACAATTTACCTAACCTTCTTTTCTTAAACGACGTATGATCACTTCATCTAAAATTTTGTTCTACTATTTTTAAACAAATAAATTCAATTAAAAACCCGAGAAAAAAAAATATATATATATATCCATTAATATACCACCAGTGTGGTCGTGACTGGGATTCGGACGTCTTCACAACCCGTCAGCCTGACACAGAAAATACTGTTCCGGTGGAATCCACGGGTTCTGTGTTCGGCTTTGAGTTTGTTCAGATTTTCCTTAAAGAACAACTCGTATTTATTTCATATCCAGAGATTGAAAAGCGAGCAGTTGCGATAAACAATCGTAAAAAAAAAAATGTAGCTTAAAAAGAGAAGCAGACAACAACTAGAGGGATAGATGGGGAAGGGGGAAAAAAGTATAATAATTTCGCTTAGTCAGGAGTTTCGCTTTGCCCAGGCCTAATTTTGCTATCTTCTTCGCTCCCACGACAACCTCGGACACCTACCTATCTCAGGCGCTATTTTCGTACATTAGAAACGATATGTTGCCGGTTAGGAAACTATATTTTGTGCATTTTCCCCGTCTTTCTACTAAACTACCCCCCCCTCACCACCCCTTTTTTTTTCTCTTTCTTCTTTTGGCTATTTCATCAATTCAGTTAATAAAGTAATTGTGTGTGTGTGTGTGTGCGCGTTAATAATGTCAGAACTAGATGCAGATTTTAACAATTTTATTTATTTACTAATTTTTTAAAGTCTACCTACCATCTAAATTTTAAAAAAAAACACACACACACACACACAAGCAACAACCTGTCCCTGAAACGATCTACCAGCCAGCACAGCACCGACAACAAAGATCTGTGAGAGGTACAACAAACAACAATACCACGCTATTTAAGTCTCCATTTATTTGCATAAGAAATTGAAAGAAACAATGAATAATATATAATTTGATGCGCTAATTATAATATTGTTTTCCCCCTTCTCTAGCCATAAAATGGTTTATTAAATCTGAAAGAAACCAAAAAAAAAAAAAAAAAAAAAAAAAAAACAACCCAAAATTTATTTGGGTTCTTTCGGATTTAGGAGAAAAAGAAGAAGAAGAAGAAGAAAACTCATTTGTCCAGGTGGGATGTAGAAACACAGCAACAGCCTCCTCTATACGTGACACAATTCTCATCTGAAAGTTTCTTCTTCTTCTTCTTCTTCTTTAAAAAAAAAAAAAAAAAATGGAAGGAGGAAAGATATCAGCTTAATCAAGAGCAGACCCCAAAAAGGAACACATAATTAGGGACCCAATATTCAACACCTGCTGTGAGAGATAATTAAAATAGGTTTGTCGGAGATGACGAGACTTTTACTCGTCGAATGTTTTAAAATTCTAACTCATAGGAGGGGAACAAACAAACAAACAACCTGTGCACTTTTTCAGACATGGAAAAAATAAAATTTTTTTTTTTTTTTTTTTTGGAATTGTTTCGTTCATTTTCAGAAGATTTCAGAAAGAGAAATATTTGAAGTCAGCATTAATTAATGCAGAATCTATTTTTGGTTTTCTTTTTTTTTTGAAATTATGAGAGATAGAGATTATAATATACAGCTCTGTAAAGACCTCATTATGCTGGTGAATACGAGGTGAATACAAAAATACACTGATCATTTTACTAATTTCCCGTTTACTTAACTTAGTTTCTTTTTTTAAATTTTTTTTACCGAAAAAGGGTACGAGATAATCGCACATGAATTTTAAATAATTTAAAAAAAAAAAAAAAAGTCGCTAAATATCAAATATTTCTTCGGAACTGCGTCCAGCGTTCTTTCGAAGCAAGGCTACGCAGACGACATGATTATGGAAGATTTGGAGACGCGGTTCATGCCGTGAATTATTATTACCCAAAGTGTTCAATGGCTGGCTGTCGGTTCTCGGAGATTCACGTAAGTAGCTGTGAAATCCTTAAGGGGAGAGAAAGGAAGCGAGCAAAGAAATGGAAGAACGAGTCGTAGACATGTGGAACCGAGAGAACTGTAAACTTAACTATCTTTTCAAAACCGCCATGTTTTTCTTCTCTGTTAGCGTTCTTGGCTAGCGACTTTTCTCCCTCGTCTTATGTCGTTGTGTGCGCGATATTGTAACTACCTCCTTCAGCTTCTTATTGTTTAATATTTGAAAATGTCAGTGCTGACATGCACGGCATTCAAAATCAAATTCGAGTCAAATTCCCGCTGACCGAGTACGTACATTACTGATATTGAAGAAAAAAAAAACAAACAAAAAAAAAAAAAGTTGAGAACGGTTGTCAGTTAGCGGATTCCTTTCCTCCTCCTCCTCCTTCCCCCCGCTTAAAAAATAATAATAATAAAAACTAACACTAATGAGCGATTTATATTTAAAGTCCCGTCTTCTTTTCTCCACCCCTTCTCTCCCCAAACTTCCCCAGTGCAGACGGACGCGGAGCTCGGGAAATGGAATGTAGAAACGGTTCTCATCTCCTGAGGACGGGAATCTGACTTCCACCTCGAATATCGATTGATTTACTGATAAAACCTACCTGCTATTTTCTACTAATACCGGCTCGCTCGCTATCTTTTCACTTCCTACTTCATTGTCTTATCTGTCAGCTTGGTATAAACGTACGATATACACGGAGAGGTGTAAATAATAACCGTAGCGCGGCAGAACTACTACTGCCTGTTCCGTCTTCGTTTCGAGGGGGTGGGGGGTTTCCTCCCCCCCACCAACCTCTTTAAAAAAAAATGTTTTTTTATTATTATTATTATTATTTTTTTAAAATATATATCAGTCAGGATATCTCCAACGGATTTTATGATTCAAATTTAAATGGGTAGTTGTAGGTAGACCGTTATGCTGTCGGAGTGAGAACCTCTCGTTGCGCAATTCTCCTAACCACGCTGATGATTGACATGTGGGTTATGCCATATATTCTATGCTCGAGTCCCCGCGGCTTTGATTTATGTAGTCGCAAACAGTAAATACACCTGATCGTGTGTATACATCTTTGTATAACGATTACTTTTTCCTTTCTCCAGGAGACGGTGATTGACGTTCTCCTAACGTTTGTTTAACTAATTCAATGGACTCCCACTACGACACCCTTAATTTATTTTTAGACGTTAAAGGCCGAGCAATTTTAAATGCGTTCGGAAAATACCGCGCTGACTTTTCTTCTTTAAAAGTAGTAATAATAATAACGAAGTGGTGGTGGAGAGGACACACACACAGACTGCTCGTCTTGGCTTTAATTCACCAATCTTCTCAGTTTAAAACTTATCACTCATATAATAGTAAAAAGAAATGTTAATTTAAAAAAAAAAATTTTTTTTCACCATATTCTAGCCGAACGATAAATTGTCACAAAATTAATTTGATCGCCTCGAAATATACAGGAACCACATTAAAAATGACAGGGGGGGGATATCATAGATCGTCTGCTTGAGATAATACGAGAGCTGGAGTGGAGGGGGGGGGAGAGAGAGGGGAGAAAAAAAATAGTAGTAGATTCCAGTCCGTTTCCTTATCTTCCGAAAATTCTAGGGCGACATCTATTTGGATATTGTTGGATAAAGTTAGGTTTGGCAGCAATCTAAGTCGTGTCAGTTTGAATATACCAACGTCTGGTATAAATTAACCCAAAAATAGCGAACCACATGTCCTGGTAAGGTTAGGTGACTGACAGTTACAAAAATTTGAACCAATCAGAATTCTGCTTACTTGCTAAGACCACGCCTCGCTTGACACTGTTCCGGCGCAAGTTGGGAGAATTGCATTGTCGTCTGCAGTCGGATTCTGAGGTCACAGCACGTTTAGACCTTCTCTCTTCTCATGTCTACCAACGGTTTGGCACATTCTTGTCGGTAAGAAAGAATAATTTCCACAGAATATTCGAAGGTTGATTTTTTGTTGTTGTTTTTTCCTCCTCCTCCTCCTCCTCTCTCTCTCTTTTTTCTGTCTCTGTCTCTCTCTGTCTGTCTCTGCGTGACCATCGATAAGGAATAAGAGAGAGAAAACGAACGTACCATTAGGAGAGCGAGCGAGCGAGCGAGCCGGCGAAAACACCAAGTACTTCCCAGTTGGTGTGTCGTGCCTGCCTGCCATAGGAATGACTATAGTAGCACTAGGTTGTTGGAAAATCGTTCTTGCAGGCTCCGAAAAGATGGATCGGTGGAATTTAGATTCGGTGGTCCCGTCTGCAGAAACGTCATTTTACTGGAGGAGGTGAGGATAATTCTTGCGCCCTTTGCAAAAGGATACGTTTTCGCTAAGTTTTATTAATTTTCAGATCCGTACTAGTATTCCAAAAAACTAGGCATCACCCAGCAGCAGCAGCAGCAGCAAGCAGCACAAGCAGCCTTGAAATCGTTGTTCTCTGCCGACATACATTATCGTGTCTGCTTTTCCGCTTAGGCGTTGTGTGGACAGACAGCAGCAGTACTCCGACTGGCGAGTCAAGGAACAAATGAAATAAAAATTTCAGACTCGGATTCCTTCGCAGGCACCGGCAGTCCGTCCGTTATTCTCGGCCCCGCCATATTGTTTCGTTGAAGGAAGACAAAAAAAAAAAAGAAAAAACTAATCGTCGATTACCCAATTTTTTTTTGTTTTCTTCTTTTTTGGGGGGTTAGAAGAAAACAAGTTCAGTTCATTCGTTTGCCGTGCTGCTGAGACCGACCGACCGACCGACCGATAGCTCCGAGCCAGAGGACGACGGCGACATTCTCTCTCTCCTTCCTCCCAGCCAGCCAGCCGGCAGGCAGGCAGGCAGGCAGACCCCGGACGGCGGCGGCGGCGATAGGTATGCAGAGAGCGGCGGGCGAATGGCTGAACCACCACCACCACCTGCACTTGACACAGATTGCGCAATTAAAAAAACACACAACAAAAAAACCGAGAGAGAAATTCTGGTCGGTTGAATCAGTCCAGTGAGTTCCTTGCTTCAGACACCCGATAGCTACGTGACCGGCTTGTCTAGTTTTTGTGCCTGTGACCTCACTCACTCGAGGCAAGAAGAAGAAGAAGAAGAAACAACCAACTGCCACAAAAGAGTTGCTTTTTTTTCAAAAAAAAAAAACAAAAAAAAACCAAAAAAAAATACCAACCAAACAACAACAACAACAACAAAAACTTGTTGATTGCATAAAGCGAATTTTCAGACAAACCTATGTTCTAAATTTACAATGTTGCGTAATACGTCACTGGGTGGGCAGAATGAAATAGCACGCGCGGCACCAGCTCTCTTCCCAGTGACCCAGACGGTATATGCACCGCGTGCTTGCTGCTTATCAATATTCTAAACATATATGTACGCGGTCTAGACGGACGGCGGTATCAATAGGTGCATTTTTTTTTTCTTTTCTCCTCTTTCCGTGGTGCGTCTGCCACTGTATGTATACTTTTTACATGAATCATGTAGCGGGCGATCAATAAATCCTACGACGGTCTGGCATGAATAGAAATCCGACCAAGGGAGGGGAGACAGGCATTGATCCATATCGGGTGATACTTTTTGTAGGTCACTGCACTTCGTAGACGGACGGACGGACTGCATGCATACTGGACGAACACACACATATATATATATATACCTGGCCGTAACCTAGTAACAGCACTTAGCATACTGCCAGCGTTTTTTTACCGCCTGGTCCGCTTCCCTTTTCTTTTCTTATTGAATTTAAAAATAGGCCAGCAGATTGACGACTGCTCATTGAAGTAGCCACACTTCATCTCGAATATAACTGAGCCTTGAAATTTTTTTTTCGTTTTTTTTTTTTTTAAACTTTTTTGGTTTTTGCTTACCAAACAGCGCCTTTTCCCGGTACGGTCGAGTTTGATTTTATAATTATAGACACATGGAAATATTGTTTGTCTTAAAAAAAAAGAAAGAAGGATGATAGAAAAACAAACAAACAACGAGTCATATAAGCAGGTGATGATTCATACATGGTGACACGGTTTCTTTATTAATTGGGTTAATGATTGTGGTGTTTGTTTGCTGATGACGGTAGAAACGCCCCCCCTTTCTTTTCTTAAATTTGTGTAGGCTAACAAGTTTGTTTATTTCATAAATTGTCGATTAAGCGATCGGGAATATGAAGCGATTTGAATGTTAAGGTGAGTGTATGTTGACAGGTTTAGTGCCACCTCTCAGCGTGTCCCTGTGAGGTCAGACCCCAGTATCTGAACCAGGCGTGCACGGGTTGTCTGACTGCCCGTGACCTCATGAGGTCACGTAGGCTAGCTCCGCTTGGTGAGAGGAAAAGAAAACAGTTTTCATTTTATTCGACAAGAACCGTCACTCTCTCTCAGCCCCGAATTGGAAGTAAACAAAATGCCATTGTTTTGATGGTTTGTTTTATCTAGAGTAGATAGTGTGTCATGAGTTCTGAAGTTTGAATGAGGGCAATCATGAAATAGACAAGAATTTATATTATTAGGTTATGATTGATTCATTTTGCATTGCGTTTTGTAAAGCTTTCTAATACGAATTTAGCTTATCGATGTTGTTTAAATTAACTCTTAAATAAATTATACTAACATTTTAATGAGTTTTTATTATTTTCTGTTATTCTAAATATCTATAATGACATACTATAAATAACATAGCTGCCTTGATGATTATTATTTTTAAAGGATCTGTTAGAATAATAAATTGAAAAATTTGGCTCCAAATTGGAAAATTAAAAAATTTAAGAGGTCATCAAGTTTTTAGTGTTCATGTTAACTTTTTAAAATGAATATTAATTGTTAAAATGTGGAGCTTATTTTTCATTGCTACATTGAAATAATACCTAGTTTATAAATTTTATCAGTGTAACTTCTTTTCTTTTTTGCTTTTAATACTAGCTTAGATTTATATAATACAGGGACACAACACACAGGCATCTGTCTTTAACCAAACTGGTCAGTTTCCCAGCTTGTGACAAAAATATTTAATAACTTTCAGTTTTGTTTAGTCAAAATAGCCTTGCAAGCTAACATCCAGCAGAGAATCTGGGTGACAGTTGTGTTAATGTGGAATGAAATGCCCTCTGAGAGAATGGCTAGTTTAAACATCTGTATTTTTACATTTTATATAGTTTATTATGCAGTTGTGTGTCTGCAAACACAAATCATTGTCTCCCCTATCAGGTGGCATACAAATAAACTTCTGATAGCTTTAATTTTTATTTAGTCAGGATAGTATAAGAGTGTGATTTATTAAACTAGTTTTTTTCACAAATAGAAAGTATCAAATCTCAAAAATTGTAGCTTTTTTGGTGCATTAATCTCATACATCTTGTTTTCTTATCTTCATCAGAAAAGTGTGAAAGCAGGATTTCATAGCAGATCACATGATGGCTTTTTCATTTTTCATTTTTTTTTTTTTTTACAAAATTTTGTTATTATTAGGTTTAACCAATCTCACTGGTCTTTAGAAGTATGCATGAAAGCAAATTATTAGTTATAAAAATTGTATATCTATTTATAAAAAAAGGAATAGAATTCTAAATAGATTTAAATTGTTTGTCTGCTGCTGTTTTATTTTTACTTTAGTATTCCACAAATAGCAAATGGCAGTATACATTATAATGAGTTTTTTTTTTTTTTAAATAGACTTGATAAATAAAATTAGTAAGTATATATAAACTAGCACAATATAAACCTTTTCATGCATCACTGGCAAAAATTCTCAGATCAAATTATTAAAAACTGTATTTTACTACAGATTTTCAATATTAATGCAAGATGCTTGGTTACAATGTTTTTTTTTTTTTTACTCTGTAGAAATTACTTTTTGACTATGAATAATAATCTAGTCTCTGAACTAAAAGTGGTAATAAATTAATAAGGTTGAAGAAATACAATTATAGATTTTTATAAGTACTAAAAGTAGTTAAAATGTTTTGGATACTGGCTGACAATTTCTTTTCTATATCCTTTTCATCATTTTGAGGTTGATGAGCTCATCATGACACCCAGACAGTGATATCTGTTTCATTATGAAGATCAATACATTTTGAAAAAGCAAAGTTTTATATGGATGAAATTTTTTGAAAAGAAATAAAGGTTCCTTGCATAATTTAAATGCCTTTCTCAGTATTATTTCTTAAAATTTTAATTGCATATTTATTTGTTGATAAAATGATAATACTATACTAATTAATATACTTAATTACTAGTTAAAGAAGAATGATTAAAATGTATGTATCTATTCACAATATATTTGAGGACATAAAATGAAGCATGAAATTTATGGATTAATTTATTTTTCTTTACAGTTTGTGCATGTTGATTATATATTATTAATTTAATAAAAATATCGCAAAAGAGTACATTACATATTTTTTAGGGGTAAAGGAAGAAATATTCTAAACCAAGCAACCTCCTCTCCGCCACAAAAATAAATTAGGTTAGAATTTGTGAGTTTGATTGTAAAGTCTTAATAATGAAAAAAATTTGAAATTTATACTAAAACGTTAACGCATTCATTACACAATTTTGGGCTGATTACAGTGAGTTAAATTTTATTTGAGGTATTCTTTGACTTTAAGTTAAGACGTAAAATTTTTTTTAAAAAAACATCAATTTATAGCTTTATATAAATAATTGAACCATTTTTTGTATAAAACTTGTTTTACATGTGGTCTGTTCACTTTGTAAATTTTTTAATTAGTATAAAGACTAGTCAATAGGTGAATGCATAAAATTTTCAGTATTGAAATATTAAAATTAAAAAAGAAAATAATGCAACTATTAAGGAATGTTCAAAGACTATATTTGTCCATCCAATCCTGAAAAATTCATGTATATTATTAATTTCATACCTTCTGCATTCAGTTTATTTAATGTTCATATTTAATGTGGGTTTTTATTTTAGAACAGGTATTTAAAATTATAGGTGATTAAATTTAATGAATCATACATCATGCAGTACTGTTTGGTTATGAAAGGCCTTTATTTAGTAGGTATTTAAAACAATTGAACCAATTTTTAAAGTTATTTTTTCATATACTATGAACTATATGTTGTCATATATTCTTCCGAAGCAGTATCTTTCAGGAAATAGCCCAAAACTGGCAAGACTCTAGTTTCATGACACTATACTTTCTATTGAATATGTTTTTCGGAGAACAGATGTTGTAAAAACTAATTACAGTAGTATATTTTTTAACAATAATGACTTTGGTCAAATAAATAATGGTTTCTGTCTTATCCCATGTTTAATTCTTCATACAAAATCATGAATGTTTAGTGCAAAGTTTATCATTTGCTTTGCTTTAATGTGAAGAGCATGTCATAAAGGTTTGAGCCTCCAAAGATTACTTTTCTTCTATTGTTAATGGAAGAGCACAGTATGACATGTTTAGCAGTGAGCTTATTTAGCTGGCATCTCTGACATGAGTTATTTCTTTGATCCAAAAAGATGAATTTGATGCCCAGATAAAAAATTCAGATCTGTCTTGGAGCTTGTAGATGAAGTACTGGTGAAAAGGGTAGTTTGCTAGAGTTATTCTGCTGCAATAATCGGATATATCCCATGGTATCTTTTCGGGTAACCTCAGATCTAAGCTATTTCATTACCTTTCTAACCTGATAAGTAGGAACTATTGGAACAAACATGGAGAAACATTTCTGATGAGGCTACAGGTCCTTAATTGGATTTTGTTGGATAACAAAGTCTTTCAGAACGAAGTTTTATTTACACAGTATGGAATGATAAATGATAGGAAAACACTTATACATTTATTTAAACTAGCAAAGATCTAAAATACTGCAGAATTCTAAAATAGCATCTGTAATCTTTTAAACTACATTTCTACTTATTCTCTTCATTAAATCTCTTTTAGCAACTTTCATTTAATTAAATAGTTCATGGCATTTTAGTGTGCGCCATCATCAGTTTCTAAAATATTTTATTACACCTATCTGTGGGCTTATGCTATTTAGATTAAATTGTATCCACTGAAGATTTGGTCATGGCTCTTGTAAGTAAAAAAAAAAAAAAAAAAAGTCTGGCACACTAGAACTCTAGTACTTTGGTTTAAGTTTAAGAGCATTTCTAAGCAAGTATACTTTTACAAATAAACAAAAATAAGTGTTGTAATGAGCATGCATGCATTTAAGAATTATCTATCAATGCTTTGTATAAGTCATGCTGGCTCTGCTCTCTGCTTTGTTTTGTACATGCTAAAAAACAATTAATCTAACAGTCATTACTGCCATTGTCTTGTTTTATTTTGTGTTAACAAATAGTACACTATCGTTGTTTCCATTTAAGTAAATTAATAACAATCCTCCACATACAGTATATGATCTCTATTTATAACAATATCATCTTTAGTAATATTATCTATCTAATTTCTTAGGGTAAACATCCATATCAGATTCTTGTTTATATTTTATTTAAGCTATTGTATATACATATATTAAGATAAAACTAAAGGCATGACTAAAAAATATATACAAAAATGTAAATGAACTGAATTAATCATATCACTCACTCACTCTCATGTGCTATTTTTCATTATTTGTGAAAAATTTTTGTACAATCGATTGCTGGTACATGATTGTGTATTTTCTGTTTGGTGTGATTTATTGGATGTATTATTTCTAACTACTTGAAAAAGAAATTAAACTTGATTTCATGAAGTTGATTGTATTATTAAAAAGTTAATTTACATTTAAGTGTTAATCTTATAATTATTAATATGTAATTATCAATGGATTAAAATAATGTATTTATATAATATTATACAAAATAAGCCCTGCTATCTTGTTATTTTGAAGGAAGAGCAATGAAGTTTTTATATGTATTTTATGGCTCTTGTATTATTTATTATTGTTGTTAAGCAAAAATATGTTTGAACCTTTGGTCTCATCAGTAGTGAAAATAATGATAGTGAGTTTTCAGACAAACATTTGGTTAATGCAATGCCAAGCAAAAGAATTGACAGCATGTACTAGTGCACGTGTGGGAATGTATTCTGATGTCAGTGAGCCATGAATCTGCTTGGAAATGAAAGAAACCAGAAAATTAGGTAAGTTTAAATTTAAAAAAAAAACAAACAAAAAACTAATGATTGCTTGTAATATTTGTTTTCAATTCAGATTGTTTACTTTTCATGTTTTAAATTTTAGATTAAATTCTCTTAAAATAAACTACAAATGTGTTTGTTTTTTTTTTTTTAAAAAAAACTGTGTAACACCTGTGGAGTGGGTTAATTTATAAAATGACAACTGGGCCTCATGCAGTCTTTTAGCACAAGGATTTCAAATTTCTGAAGCTACTTGTCAACATAAGCTGATGCTTTGTATCTTCTAGATTTTGCATTTTAAATTTATATCTGCCTTTGTTTATTTACATTATTTATATTTTTATTTTTTGGCTCCTTAGTTTTTGATAAAAGACTGAGAAAGTTTCAGAATTATTGATAAAGTGTGACTCTTAAAATAATAGTGAATAATTACATTTGCTTTGTAACTTTACTGTATATCTTATATTATATTTTTTTCTATTTTTCTAGATGATGGAGGGATTACAGAGCATCTCAAATTTTTGTTGATTTTATTTGTTGCAGAAATGGTACCAGCAGCACTTCTGTGTGCATCATATGCCTGGATTGTGCCATCTACAAATAGATAAGATTTCTTACAGGTAGTTGTTTTTTTTTCTCTCTCTCTTTTTCATTATATACTTAGGAAAGTGATAATGTTTGTGTATTATGAATGCATAAAACAAATTTTTAATCTCATTGTAGAAACAACATACATAGGTTGTGGTATAAGACTTAAAATCTATCTATGCTTTTAAATACCTGATGATGGGATACAGATGATTAGTGTTTTTTTCTACTTCATAGGTTTTGCACTAAACTGAAATATTAAACTTTGTCTTGGTAGCACAATTCAAACTGTCTATCAAGATTTTGAGCTTTCTAAAGATAAATTTCTTAAATTGATAAGTGAATGTGACATTAATGCTACTACTATACTAGTGGTGGTATACCAAATTGAGAAACCTTTAAATTTGTTTTTCTTTCAGGAATTGGAGGTTGCTGCATACAGGCAGTTCATTTGGTAAACATGGAAAACATGGTTGTATATTTATTCTATGGTGTTTTTTTTTTTTTTTTGGCATCAGCAATCAATAAAGAACATGTATTTAAGAAAGAAATTGTTTTAGAGTCTCTCTGTAGACAATATTTTTGCTACATTTGTTTCCCAATTATGAAAACAACACGATAATTATAACATTCTGCTGATTGCAAACAGCTAACCTACCCATGATGTTATGATGCATGCTGGGATGTCACATGCATTATTACATTTTCATCAGAAAGTCTGGTCACGTTCTGTTACTCTTTCATAATAGAAGGTAAGTTTCAGTTGGTGAGAAGTTTGAAGTCTTTTTATTTTAATTATTTTTAATTCTGATTCTGTAAAAACTTTAGTTTTCTTATTTTCTCTGTAAAATAATCTTAGTTGGTAAAAATATTTGAAAGGTTTTGTGGAATCTTCTGTTGTTGTTTCACATTCTTGTTAAGTCAGTAAACACCTTGTGGTTTGTGAAAAAAGGGAACTTCTATTAGTTTTATTCTGTCAAACATCGAATCTAACCATCACGCGAACTCTGTAATATACATTTTTCTCCTTTTTTTGTGTGTGTTTGCTTGCTTCAAAATGTCAAATCGCAAATAAAAGATAGATTCCATGCTGCAAGACCTGTGAACATTTTTTTCGAAGACAAACCTTTCTCTTCTGGAGAAAACAAACCACAACATGGCCAAAATGAGAAGACAGAAGTTTATGAGGTAATTTTACTTGTTTTTTTTTTATACAATTTTTAAATAGTTAAAGTCAGCTGGCTAGTCACTTTTAAGAAATTTAAAATTTATTTATTTTATTTTTATCATTATTTTCTCATTAAAAGTAATCTATAGAAGCATAATTTCAGAAAGAATTAATGTTGACTTAAGTTGAGGTTTTTAGTAAATTAGTTTTTCTCATTTTATTATGAGTATGTTGATAATGCTATTAAGAGTTCAATATGAACCAAAACTTTTATGTTTATGCATTTTTAAAAATAAAGGTTATTTCTTCATATATTAGGTTATTTTTATTTGTATATATGTTGTTTTTATAACTGCTTGTTTGTTCATTTATTTACTTCATTTCTTATGTTTGTTTATTTTTTATCTCTGTTACAGCCTGACACTCATTCAGACTTCTTCCAAAGGATCTAAACAAAAGTTCAACAAAAAAGAGTAAAGCAGACATTTAAATAAACAAAAATATTAGTGCAGAAACTGATATTTCTATCCATTAATGATGAAAACTTAAGTTGTGTTTAATGAACTTTTAAAATGTCCAAAAGAACTTATGAGCTTTAACACAAATGTCTTAAGTCAAATTTGGGCAATCAGAGACAGTTTTGTTTTTGTAATGGCTGCCATAAGAAAATTATTTCCTGAACTAAATTTGACGAAAGATTTAATGAAGCATGCAAAAAAAAAAATATCAGTGTTTCTTTATATTTCTATATAATGAAAATAAGGAAACGAAATATTTCTAAATAAAATTGTGTTCATTGTTCAAGCAGTATTCATTTTAAAATTTTATTTTTTCTATTTTCTTCAGAATATAAAGATATTGAAAATTGAAGCAGGGTAGGGCACAATCCTTTTTTTTTTTCATTTGATTAATTAACCTAACTTTCATTTTTTTACCTCTGTTGCAATGTAAAGAATAATTTTATGAGTTGTTCTGTATGATCAGAATGACTAAAACAACAAAATGCTACTTTTTTTGCATGATAGTCACCTTTTCCTGAACCTTTTTCTTTCCTTGTGCAAAAATACTGCATTAAAATAACAAATTGAAAAATATTAATTATTACCATAAAGTACATTGAAAGACATGCTTATTATAACATTTCATTTTAAGGAGCATTTTTTTTTTACAAAATTTAAAAAGAAAAAGCTGAAAAATCTAGATGCACATAATTTAAACTTGTTTAATACATTTTCAACTCTTAATTACTAAAAATGGCTTTAATACATGTAAATTTAACTTTAGTTGTACCTTGTTGCATTATTTATCATTATCCTAACCTGTAAAATGTTATTTTTTCAGTAATTATATTTATACAACAATAGAAAAAAAAATGGAAAAAAAAAAGCGATTTGTTCTCTCACATATCTTAATGCTATAAGATGTTTTAATGATAAGTTTATGTTAATATAGTTGCGGTAAGTGTTAAAATTATATATATATATATTTGTTATCATGAAATGTACCAAGTTTTATACATACATAATACTACAGTTTACATATATATGTATATTTATATATACCATTTTCTAATTACTGTCAGGATATTTATTGGAACTCATCAAGATTTGAAAGTTAAGGATTGGGGTTACTGGGATTAAAAGAATTCAAAATCTTCTGAAAATGGTGGACACCTTCCTACAATCAGCAACAGTCAATACATTGCTATGTAGGAATAAAACTATATGAAAATATTTTCAAAAGACAATACAAACCAAGTGTCACTTCAACATACAAGACACACAGCATAGATGTATTGAAAGAATAAAAAAAATTTAAAAAAAACAGCAAACATCATTGAAGCAGTTTTACTTACAGTTGCTTTATCAGTGACAGGAAGAAAAGAAAATCACTACACAATTCAAAAACGAACATTTCCAGGATAGTTTTCATCTCTGTTGAAAAAGTGTTAAATGAATATGGATAGAGACAAATCAACTGCACTTGGTATAACAATTTTATCAATGGATTTCTAATTTCACGTAGCCACTTTTTAATAACATTGTGGACTTTGTTGCACTAGTCTAACCCTTCAATGTTGTGTCTAGTTGCTTTTCATTCTGCATTTAATCCTACAACATGAATCCTGAAACTCTAATTTCTTTTTCTGAATTGGAATTGTTTCATAGCTTGTCATCTTGAAATTTTTCTTGATTGCAGATAAGAAACTGCATACAGCCTTGGCCCATTGGAGGAAGAGGGCTCTGGTTTTTCATATGCTTTCTGTTTACTATGCAATTGTTCTATCTCTTTTTTGATCTTTTGCTTGAACGGTTGTTCTAGAATATTTTAGTTGGCCATACTAAGTTATTGTAATTATTCATAATTATTGAAATGTCTGAGTTGCAGCCACCTTGTGTACACTTGCTGGTGGTTCTCCCAACTTATGCTTTGCAGTCATGATGTTTTCATTTGGCTAACCATTTGGGCTCATTCTGACATTCCTGCAGGAATTGAGGAAGCAGACAGTTTTGTTTTTTTTTTTGAAAACAACAAAGATACATTTTGCTTGATTGCCCCACTATCTTTTTCATGCCCAGTTTAATTATGACTCTTCATCTCTGAGTAGTGCAAAGTTGTGTTGACCAGTATGTTGAGATAGTCTCATGTTTCTGATATCAGCAATGAAGTACCCTAATGATGTATCGGTGGAATGTTTCCATCTTTTTCTCCTGATGTTGAAGCAGTTTTTGTAACAGTTGTTTTCTGTCTCATAGAGACAGCATGTATTTCATTTGCAAAATCATCTGGCACTTGTAATGAAATCTCTGTAGCCAGCAGAGATAAAAATTTGCTGTGTGTTGTTTCATCTGTTTTCCTGTTATTTGTATACTCAAATTCAGAAAACCAGTTGAAAAGTTGTCAATCCCTTTTATTATCTTGAAGTTTTGACCACCTTTTGGTAGACACTCTTTTGCCTTGGGCTTGATTTTAATCAGTTTTTTCTCATCAGCCTGTGTCAAAACTCAAATTATTTTTCTTTTCACACCAGATTTCCTTTTGACCTTCCTCATTGTTGTAGATTTTGCATAGTTTGTGTTATGTAGCTTGCCAACAACATTGGCTTTCTAACTCTTCAATAGACAATACTTACTAAAATAATTTAAGAATTTCAAATAATGAGTGAACATGCATAAAAGAATAAATGTTGTTCTAGAAGGATGTAATATGGTAAAGTATGTGCCACTTAAATACAGACCATTAGTGGATTGGCAATGTGACAATTGCATGCCCAAACAAGGAGCACTTTCCAAAGTATTACCAATGAAGATGATAGTCTGAATGCTATAAAGATAATGCAGGTAGAGAGGTGCATCAACAAACAATAAGCAAATACCATGAATGAATGATCTGTTTATTGCTGGTGAAAATGACTGAAGTAGGCTACAACTGATTCAAACTGAGATGGCTGATTTTAATTTAGTATTTGTAAATGAAGTTATGGAGGGGAGTCATAACTACAAAGTACAAATTCTTCATTAGACAATATTCATTTACTGAGATATTCCTAAAGAAGGGGTTTTGCATTTTTATTGTTTTTTTTTGTGGAACATTGGTGGTATTTGATAATTTATTTACATCAAACATTTTGTAAAAGAAGGTATATAATTTAGCAGAATATTATACAGAATTGTCCACATACATATTTATTAAAATGTATAACATACTCACCTAATATATTTGTGCTTTGCTACTTTGTTAAAGATCAAGCTATTGTTTTCAAATTGACATCAACAAAAATAAATAGTCTTTTCTTGGAGATTCTGCTACAGAAGCAATAGTTTTTTTTATTTTTTGGTGGTATGCAGTTTGTCACTCCTTTACTTTTCATTTACTCCGTATTTCTAAGTATCATGCATCAGACCTTGCATTAAGCACTCACTTTTTCTTAGATTTGGAAAAAAATTGTCAAATTTGTTCTCTTTACAGTTCCTCTACTGGTACTTGTTTCTGCCAGTGTTTTAATTGTGATCTAATGCTGCTATTTGTGTTCTTGCTTTACTTGTGTAATGTGAATTTGGTCTATAGGTTTTTATTTTTTAAAAAGCATGTAAGTTTTTTTTTTTTTTTAAATTCACTGGTGAAAATAATCTAAATTTAGCAAACTTACTGAAAAAAAATTTCAGTTTTTATGATTGGAAGATTTCAGATGAGAAGTCAGTATTGTGAAATTGTATGAAATAATGCTTATTGGCTTGATCTAATATTGTAAATATTGTAAAATAACATTTTTTTCCTGAAAATTAATTTTGGACAGCTTGTAGTGGTGAAAATAGCCTCCTTTTCAGTCTTTTCGGCACTTGAGCAGTAGTTAAGTATGCAGTTGTACATGTAGGACCTGTCACAAGTATCCAGACAACTCTTCAGATATCAGTACAATGATGTGTGTATATTTATGGTAGGGCATTCAATCATGAAATTTTAAAAAATGTTGTATGTTGACAAATCTTTAAAAAATAAATACTATCATTTTAGACATTACAGCAGCATGGAATGATGTACTTGAAGACCAACTACAAAACATGCACATACCAATTTGTGCAAATTTTTCAGTATTTTGTCACTTTTCTCTAAACATTTTAGACTAGGGTATCTTTCTTACAATCACTATCAGTCATTTTGTTGAGTAATTGACAAATTTCCATGTTTGCATTAAGTGAAATTGGTTATTTGAAAATATGATTTATTATAAAGAGCTATTTTCTATCAGAATCACTCCATTACATATTTGGGAGTAACTACCATAAATGGCGAAGATTGAATAAATGTGACTTGCAAAAGGTTCATATTCTTTTTGGATGTAGGATAGATTTGGATACATGACATAAGTCATTGATGGTAAATATGAGAATATCCCTTGTCCCTTACAGATAATATTTATATGCATTTATTTATTTGTATTGATTTTCAGTTCTGAAGGCAGTTATGACATTCCAGCCTTATACAGTTTTGAAGACAGTTAATTTTTGTTTCTTAATATGACATGATCTAAGTCCATTTTTTAAAATTGAAGCCAAGACTATCACATCATCTGTCATCACAGAGCCATACATTGTTTCCTTGATTTTAGTTCATTTGCTAATTCATGATTTTTTCTAAAAAACAAAAGCAACAAAAACTGCTTTTCTGAAATTGTAAGTGTAAGTGTATATTGTCATTATCTTTAAACTCGATGAGGTTGTGTAGTGTCATGGTTACTTTTAACAAGCATTCACATTTTTGCACCTCATGGGGCCAGGCATTTTTGTTTACAGTAGGAAATGGAAAATCTCTACTAAGACTGTTTAGTTATGGGAGGTTAACCAACTAAGTTGGTCCTCACAGTGGGATTAAACACACACCCTTATCCATAAGAAGCCAGTATGTCTTGGCCAATTTTTTGTCCAGTGTGTGTGACTCCTTTAAATAATATGGTTCAGCAACTAAAATGTTACCTGCACTCACTTGTATCAGAAACATTTCTGACACAGATTCAAATGAAACAAGTTTACCATGTTTTTTTATTTTAATAATTTTACCACTGTATCACTAAAATCTTTTTTAAAAAAAAATGCATCAATTGAGATAAAAATGAAATAAACTTAAAATTAATATTTACTTTTCTTGCTTTATTTTTCTGTACAGTTATCACAATCAACTGAAGGTTGATAAAAATCTGTAGAATCTGGTAGTCTGTGATGTCACTGCATGATCATAACCTCACAATTTATAAAAGTTGGTTCTTACTGTTATTAGTAATATTCATTTGAACTAAATCTGATTTCAGGAATATACAGTCTGTCTGCCTTTTCTTGCTTTTTTAAACTTGAGAGCATAAACTTAGAAATGAGTTTTGAAATGTAATTTTCTTCTGATGTCTTAAAAACTAATTAAAAAAAAAATATGCACCTTGAGCAGGCCAGCAACTTCATTATATACAGGAATGCCTGTAAAGTATCCAGTTATACATGTTGTTACTTGTGTTTTTAGTTTTAGTTTTTTTTTTAAAAAAAAATTCCAAGCCATATAAGTATTTGCATATTCTTGATTTTTAGACTGATAATGATACTTATTATTATTATTATTATTATTATTATTATTATTATTATTATTATTATTATTATTATTATTATTATAGTGCACAGCAACAACAAAAATCCTTTCTACAGATAGTCTACAATTTGTGTACTGATAATGAAAGAAAGGCAGAATAAATGAACTCTGATAATGAATACACATTTGCTAATATAAATTTTATCAGGCATTGCTATTATCCACATGCATTTTCTCTTTTATCTTTAAATTAATTGGGGTCTGTCTGTTGTATTTGAAATTGATTTGGAGCTACTTTCAAATCTATGATTAGTTGTAATGCTACTGATTCCATGGTAATCTATTAAAATTTAGTTAGGATGAAAATTTAAATAATGGATTAGATTAGGTATAACAAGTTAAATCTAACTATCTGATAAGCTAAGATACATACATTGTTTCATTGATGTTTGTATTTAGAATGTTTTTAAGTTTGAGTTTCTACAAATTTCTGCTTTAGACAATTTCAATTGTAGCCTCTTTTGAACTGTATTACATCATAATGTAGCTTAAAATAATTTAGGTAACTATTTTGAATTTTAAAAAATTGAAAAATAATTTCAAAGTTATTTTATTGGGCTACATAGTCTTCTGCTAAGCATTACAAAATTGCTATTGATTTAAGCATTGTAGTAAATGAACATTTTTGAAGATTTTGAGCAAAGGCAGGGGGTTGTCTTATCTTTTGAAACCTTTTAATTTATCTGAAACTTACTACAGACAGAGAGATTCTTATGGTAATGATTAAAAAGAATTTTTATTTTTTGTAATAACACATTCAAGGCTTAATATTTTAAAAGTCTAAGGATAATTCTTGTGATTTATAAACATTTTGAGAACAATACTTATAACCTATTTGTATTTTCAGAAAACTAAATATTTCTGTGGAAAAGAAAATTATATTAAAGAGTTCTTGAAGTAAAATCCCTTTATAATACTTAAACTTGCTTACTTCCAATGAAGCTGCAATTTTAAATGTTCTTGTTGGCACCTCTTTACAATAACATGGCTTGTTTTCTTTTGGCAGTCAGGCCAAGAAGAAATGAACTTGATTTATTAAGGTTATTTTCTGCTCATGTTGATTTCTAGATCATCAGCATTGTGTATTCTTAAAATAAGTATTAAATTCATTCATTGGACCAGCACTGTTTAACTTCCAATTAAAACTAAATGCTATTATAAACAACCCACCAATTTGTATTAGATTATCAGGAAGCCTATGAAAATTTGCATCATGTCATAGTTTGCATGAATGCCAAATTTTTTCAGCAGCAATGAATGGAAAGTTTGTTATTTTCTGTAGATAATTTAAATAATTCCTTAAACTATTTAAAAAAGGTATGAAATCTCTACATAAATATAAGCAGTTATTGGTGGGGGGAGAAAATTATCTGTATGTGATTTTAAACATTTTAAGATATCAATGTTAAGATTAGTATCTTAAAAAAAGAGTTTTAAAGTTAAGATGCTATTAAGGAAACTACTTTTGTTGTAATATTAATAGTTGAACCTTTTAAAGTTATGCAGTGTACATAAAACTGTGCAATCAGTTTAGATAATTTTTATTATTTGAAATTAGAGAAGTAAATGTTCTGTTTCAAGATTTGTACTGTATCTGGTGTGAAATGGAATAGTTACATTATTGACCGACATGAGTTGTTGTTGTTTATTAATATGCTTTAAATAGTTGCCACATTTTGTTTTGCCTTTTCTGTATACCTTTAGAGCTGATTTTGATGAGTGATAATGTTTAGTAGATATGTTGTTAATTTGTTTTTATGATACTCTTTCTTATGGTGCAACTTTTTATGATTTTCATAACTTGAATTTAAGCAAAAAATTTTAAAAAGAAACCAAACAAATATCAGTTAACAAATGCATAATAAACTAACTAGAATTTTAAATTAAAATTATTCAAAAAAGAGATTACAGTAAGAAACAAACTCTATTTCAAAACAAAACAAAATTTTAACTTTTAGTTATAATATTATTATTATTATTTTATTATTAATAGAACTAATGTAGTTTGATCATTTTTCAGGTATGTGGTAAGAGAGAAATAGAAACTCCATAATCTGAAAACATATTTTAGCATTTGCCAGGGGGAATTTTTGGTTTTGAATTTAGGTTCTTTTTCTTTTAGTTGAAAACGAAGAAGTCTGTTTGAAATTTTCTAGTTTATTATACCTTTGTTATTTACTGTTTGTGTTTTTAACTATTTTTTAGTTTAAGTTTTATTCAACTAAATTTTGTGTTAATCTTTTCGACTATGCAGACCTTTACAAAAAGTAGTTAATGCAATATATATTTGGAACTTGTAGGATAGTCTAGAATACTCATGGATTTGCATTCATAGGCTAGCCATTCTGATATGGTTTGCTTGTTACAAAGAAAAACTTATAGTAATGATATATTTTAAATTATAATATATAGTATAGTAAGTATCTTTAGCCATGTTGTCTATAGTGGAATTTAGTAAGTTTAAACATGAAATTTATTATCAGTAAAAAATTAGCATAGAATAGTTTGGTTTTGTTTGCATGCTACTACATCACATGCTTAGTAATCTATAATATAAGAGGAAATACAAAAAAATTATCAAGAAAAAAAAAACTTTTGTCAAGTTTATTTTATTTAAATTTTTAAAAAAATATAAAGATTTTAATAATAACTAATTATTTAACAAGGATTGTTAAGAATGATTTAAAATAATTTAAACAGACAAAATTGGCTTACCAAAATATTAAGGTGACATATTCTTATAAGGAATAATTATTTGTTTGAGAACCATCTCTTTAAAATTTTGGGTTGAAAATTAGCATTTATGATTATTTAATTAATTAAAAACAATTTAAATTACATTTTATTTTTTGGTAATCTTGTTAAGATGAAAGCAAAAAATTATTATTATTAACCATTGATATTGTATGTAACCTTTTTATTTATATGTAACATGAACTTGACTAATATTTTCAGCTTCTATGATAAAAGGAAAAAAATCTCAGTAAAGTAACCATTTGTTCAGTTAGTAGCAAAAACTTCCCTATAATAAGCAAATACTTGTTTACAAAAGTGAATTGCATGTCTGTATTTATACAAAATTACAATCACAAAAAGCTGTTTGCAGATTTAACATGAGAAAAAATGGAATCTTTCCACTAAAGAATTGCTAGTAGAGCCACATCAAAAAGAAATAATTTCTACAGATTTTACAAACTTTATAGTTGCTTAAAAAAAGTTTATTTTAATTAAAAGGTGTTTGCTAACAAAAACTACAATATTATCTATTATATTTTTATAAGTTCCAGTAAAGGCAGATGCATAGACTCAAAGTTTGACAATAGAACTATTGTATATGTCTTGTTCATGCTCTTATTCTTTTCTAACACATTTTGATTAATATGGAAAAATTAATTTTGATTGTATAGCATAAAGTATATTATGAAATATTACCTCAGACTAATCATTAATTTATACATGTTAATTGTAATTTTGAAAAAAAAAGTCTTAGCTAATATTAAAACGTTATAATAGTGGTGCAGTATTTATTTATTTTAAAAAATGTAATTAAATTCTAAAGCTGAATTTCCCAAAGTTTATCGCAGAAATAATTTGAGCTTTATGGTTATAGAAGAAATTCTGCTATGCTTAAAGGTGTATTTTGCTATGGTTTGAGTAATATATTTACTTATTGATTGTTTCTTTATATTTGAAAAATGAAATTTCACTCATTTAAAATAAAAATATTGAGCATTTCCAACATTGAAATTTTTTACCTGTAGCATGATGTTGCATGCATGGGTTGCAATGTATTTTAGTTTTTATAATTTAATGTCTAAATTTTGTTCAGTTGTTCATTGGGACTTTCTAACACCACAAATAATATTGCGAGAATATCAGGTTGCAAGCATTTTGTGGAAACTTCTCAAATCATCTCTCATGGAACAGTTTTGTGTACATAACATTTTCTCATTTTCAACAATGTATTTATAAACAAGAGACTCTTATTAAGTTTTTATTTAATTAATAAGTTTAAAAAAAGTGTATCCTTTTGATCTCAAGAATATATAGAAAAAATCAGGCTTAGTCTTTATTCTATAAAATCTGTCAGGTAATGAGATTGAATATTCAGTGTTGAACAGATGCCTTGGCTTTTCCCTTTCTACATTTTCATCTGTCTGTACTCCACTTTATCATTTTTTTTGTAATTAATTTTGTAGCCATTAATCAGCCAGCCATGTCTGATTGCAGACATGCATGACTGATAATGCTTACAATAAGTTCACTGAGAGACATCACAGAGAGGTAGGTTGGACTTTAGATAAGTGTTTTAGCTGTACTTACATCTGTTATTAAGGTCAGCTGGATGGAGCACACTGGCTTTTTTGCATTGTTGATAACTAAGGTGATTCTCCCCTCCCTTAGCCTTTCTATCCACCCCAAGAAAGTGGGTGGGTAGAGTTGATTAAACAACAAAGAATATATAGGAGGTGACCCACTCTGGCAGCTGAGCTATAGTTTGATGGTGGGGGGGGGGGAGGGAGAGAGAAAAACTGCTAAAAATTATTCTGCTTTGAAATTTTCTTTTCTGGTTTCATTGCATTGTAGCTGCCAATATTTGGTTTATTTCAAGTTTTGTCTTTAAATACATCCTTTTTATTAAAAAAAATGTGTTATTACAGTGGAGAAACTACTGTTTTGTTAGTATAACGACAGTGTTATCGTATCATACATTGTCAAAATTAAATCATTGCCTTATCTTGCCATGGTAGTGTTTGTTACTTTTCTGTTTAGATTTACTTGATAGACTTGAATTATAGCATATTGAATGGTTTTACCTTTTAATAAATGCATTAAATAAACATTAATTTACATTTCCTAAATAGTTTATAATTTTAATAAAATTCTTTGTTTGCTCTTTTCTTTTTATTTTATGTAATTTACCAGAGACATTCAAATGAAAAATCACTGAAATATCATTTACATTGATCATCCCTAGAATAAATATATTAAAAATATCATTTAAATTCTTAGCTTTATATTTTGTAAAGGGAAAAAATATTTAAAAAAAAAAATCTTTTCAAATTATAATTAGGGTGAACTTAGGTGAGGAAATGTGAATTTGTCACATTAAGATTATCAAGCAGTGGTAGTGGTTCAGTCCCATGGGATCATGGGATCATGGGCAGGTAGTGAAAGGAAAGACTTTTTTAATTTTTGCATATTTTCACACTTGACAAAAGCATGCAATTTAAATACTTTACATTTTTGAAAAGTTTTGCTCATGATTTCCATGTTTTTGATGATTTTGAATAATATTAATACAAAATAAGTATTTTACTGAGAGTACACCTAGTTTTAAACATAAATAAATAGATAAATGATTAACTTTATTGGAAATAAAAACACTTTTCATGAAAGCTAAAATTTACCTGATCATTTTATACATTTTTTCTTATAATTTTATTACTTTGGTTATGGAGCGATATCAAGAATATTATACATTTGTAATTGTTTATCAGTAAAAGCAGGTAAGCTGACATCGCTTGTGATAGCTTTCTTGCCAATGCTGATTTCATTATAGCTTAGGAAGCATGCAACTCTCTACATATAATTTATTACTGTATTTTTTTTTTTTTATCTTGAAGAAGAGAAAAAGAGAGGGAGAGAGAGAAAAAATCTCACAGAATATTGACCAATCTCAGAAAACAGTAGACAAGCAGTTACTTGAGTATCTAAAATGTTGTTGTTGAATATTTATGGTTTTTATAAGTACTTATACAGCAGTATATTTTAATGTCTTTTTTTCTTAAGTAAAACAAAAATAAAGTTTCTTTAATGTTAAAAGGTATACAATTGCATTAGATCTTGAGAATCATATGTAACACAAACATAGCTTCAAGTTAATGTAGGCTTACTCACATCTAAACAAGCTTGAAAAATAGGACTAACCATTTTTCATAACCTAAATTCTGGTTTTACCTTTGAATTTTCTGAAACAACACTCAAATTATAGGCTTTATTTTTTGTGCCTAAATTAGAAGGATTGAGTTTAAACATTTTAGGTTTTGATTGTTAGTTTTTATCTTTGGTACATTTCAGTGAAATGCTTGTATTTATTTATTTTATTATTATTAAATACACATTATATATTTATTTTCTGTGGGAGAGAGGGTTAATCTAAATTTTATTGATTATATGCTAAAGCCAGTAAATTTTTTTAATATGAGGTTAGATAGTGCAGTACAGTTCTATTAATGCTGTTTGTTGTTCGTGTTAAATTCAATGAAGAATAAATTATTTTACTGTATTTGTAAGAATGTCAAGGAAGCATTTGTAATAATCTTTTCAACAAACAGGAAAAAAAAGAGTAAATATGATTTAAAAACTTTATATATGAAATGAGAAAATTTAAATCAAAGCCAAGGACTTCAATGATTTTTGTTGTTTTTCCCCAATTTAAATAAAACAAAACAAAAACCAAAATAACTAAAATACTGCAGTTTTGTGGTATTTTATAATTTTTAAAATAGCTTCCATTCATAATATTAATGTAGGACCAACATTTAGTGTTTTCTGAGATTTGAGAACAATTTGAAATAATCATTTTATGCTTTTAATTAAAATAGGCATTAACCAATTGGAATGGAGTTAGCATATCACATACAATAGGTTTAACAGCACTTTAGAATTTATTTCAGTTTTAATTCATTTGCACCAATTAATTGCTCATTGATAAGTATCAGTGGATAGAATGCTAAAATTTGGAACTATATAGTTTCTAATAGTACAGAATATTCAGTTTAGATCATGCTATCTTCAAATAACAATGGATTACTTGGACAAGTGAGATGAACAGATAGCTTAATTTGGTCTGTTACGGTGAGTTCTGGATCTATAAAATGTTGTAAATAAAAACTATTTAGTAGCTATATCAACTTTAATGTGTGTTTGCATATATGCATTTAACTAATTAACCTAAATAATAATTTTAGCAATAACAGTAATAATGAATTGCTTAAGTTGAAATGATTCAGTATTTAAAATTAAACAAAAAATGCAAGAAAATGACTTTAAAAAATAATAAATTGCCTATTCAATATTCTAAAAATTCTTTTTTTTGTTGTAACATGCATGTTTTTGAACTGATATACCTTTATTGTCTAAAAAAGAAATATGGCTGTGTAACTAATTTCAATGTTTTAAGCTTTGCATTTGATAAATGTAAAGCAAGTTGCAGCAGTTTATTTTCTGCATGGAAATCTGAAAAAAAACTTCAAGGTAGTCTTGTTAAATGACCAGCAGCCCCATTTCTAATAATTTTGGTCTAAGGGAGGTCACTCAATCTTTTGGTCAACTGCTTTATTATGGCCAAAGTTAATAAAGTGATCCTTATCTACATAGATTATAACAGCTCTTCTAATTGACAGCAGCCAAGAGGCATAAGTTTATTGTTTTTAAATGTTAGACTCATTGTTTAAATAAGTATATTTTTTATTAAAACCAAAAAATTTTTAGTGTAAAATGAAACCTTACTTTTCTTTTAGATTCTTTTTTTTAAAAAAGCATAATTTTTTTATTGTTTATGACAAAGGAAACATTTGTATCTGAAATATCTTTCATTAGGTATTGTTTAAACTTCCTTCCATTTTTATTTTTTCATTATACATGATTTTATAATAGATTAAAATAGTAATTCAGAAGCATCAGCAGAACATATAAAACAAGATATTCTATGAAATTTCAGTTAAGTATTTATTCATTAAGACATGATGACAAATTAAAATGATTTTAAACATCAAATGATGATGCTGAGATTATTTTACATTGGTTGGTAGAGTAAATGAACTTTTTTTTTGTTTACTGGCAAACCTATTTTGTTTAAAACAGCTATATGGGAACTGTAGTTTAATAGCAGATGGTGTCATACATGTTTTAAATGAAATTAGTTCATACTAAATCCTTTTTCTTATTGCTTTTAGGGGTGGTTATACAATTTTTTTTAAATAAAAAGGGAATTTTTAAATTAAAATAATTTTTAGTTTTTTGATATGCTGAAATGTTTTTTAAGTATATATATGTATTATTTTCTTTTATAGAATCACTTTTTTCAGGTTCTTCTAAACTGCTTGTTTAGTGTTTTTCTTGCCATTGGGTACTTTATTATTTTTGTAATCATACATGAGACTAACTTTTTAAAACTCTTACTACTAATATTTTTTATTTGATCAGCATATGCTTTTATTTTTTTCTTGATTTCATTAGTAGGGCAATGCATATAAAACTTTAAGTTGCTGAACTCTCACTGTTAATAAACCATTATGGTCCTGGCCACATTTATTTTTTTAAAATCACCTAAAGTATTACTGAAATATTGCTTCTGATTAATAATATTTAGGGCTTCATGAAGTTGCTTGTGGTATGAAGACATGCTCTGGTTAATGTTGCTGAATGTTGTCCAATATTGCAATAAACCATAATAACTGGAAAAAAAAATATCCGTGAAGAGAGGTTTGTTGAAGCCCATTCTCATATTACATGATTTCTTCATTTTGATAGCAAACTGAAAATATCTAGTAGGGCAGTTGTTTTTGCATTTATGTATTGTATCGGCATTTAGTTATGTTATATGCACAGATTCTTGCCAATAATTTTAACACTATAGATTTTGCATGTGTATTTTTATTCTGAATAACTTTGAAAAGTCATCATTATTTGGTAAAAGCACTTTGCTTTATGTAGAGCTTATATAACTAGGCATGAAATCTATTAGATTATCATTAGTTAACCATTCCAGGTTTTCTCTCAAAGTTTGCAAGTATTCCTTTAATTGCTGCTGTGAGGTTAGTTTCAGTAGTTTGATTCTCAGTTGTTTATCAAGATTCTTTCCCAAAACACTAAATGGGTTTCATACCCAGGTTCTGTAGGACATAGGAAAGAGATTGCATTATTTTTTCAATCTATAGTAGTTCTAGGTGTATGTCATTTGGTCCATCTTTCTGTAGGAAAAGTGATTACAGTTGAGGATCTCTTGAGAAATTACAGGCAGCAGACTATTCTGAAAAATGGATATGTAACTGTTGGAATTTAGATATCCAAAAATGAATACAAAATTTGTCATATCAAATATCTGCTACACCATTGCTCCAAATCCACTGTGCTTGATAGTTATGAAAAAAACATTTAGGTCAAAAGGCTCACCAACTTGCCTCCAGATTCATGCTCAGAGGATATGAGGTGGTGAAAGGTTTACTTAGCTATAAAGATTACAGACTGTCAGTATGTATGTTGCACCAGGCAAGGCCAACTACTTTTATTCATTTTTATCAACAATGGTTTCTCTCAAACAATCCATCTAGATATTCAAGTCTCTATAGGAGCCATTGCATAGTGTCTTGATTTAATGATGATGATGCTGTAATAGCTAAAAGGAATTGTTGGTAATAATTGCAAATTTGATGAACAATAGTTGTGGTTAATGTGATAATGACGGTATGTCCAAAATATTGGTATACAGTGGTTATATCTTCCACCTTATAAAGATGCATTGATCTGATGATGTACAACATACATGGAAAGTGAATGGTTGATCAAAAGAAATGCAGCATATAGACTTAACATGCCTTAGATTGTCCCACCCTAGATAAATTGAGGAAATGTCTTGGTTACTATATATTTTCAGCATTATACTTTTTAGAAAAATGAGTTTGCTTGCTTCAGTGGACCATTTTATAGTGGTAATAATTGTTGGCTCTGTAAATAATTAATAAATGAACTCTCTGTCTCTCTCTCTGTGTCTGTTTGTGTTTGTGTTCAAATATAGGAAGGATCTGTACATACTGTAGAAGAGGCTTTAGCAAAACTCTATGTACAATTTATTTTCATGTTCTTATACACTATGTATGAAATTTTTATTTGTTTGTTTTTAATTAATTATAATTTTAAAATTTACACCCACCTTTAGCATTTTGTTATTCTCATGACTCTAAATAAGGTAACAACTTAAAATTTTTTCAGATTGACTATACATTATGTTAGAAATAAAATTTGATTGGTTGGTTTGCTTTGATGGACATTGTGCAAATAGCAGTAGATATAATTTGTTAATCTTTTAGTAGCAAATTAATCTCAGGAAAAAAACATACTTTAGAAAACTCTAGTTATAACTAATCTTACTATTTTCTTAAAGAGCAAAAATAATAAATTATATACTTAATAATTGTGTTGATATGACCAGTGATGAAAGTATTGGCATTTTTAAAAAAAATTGTGCCTGCTTTCACCCTAGACAATACAAGATGATGAAAAAAAAATAAGTTAAAAAAATAAAGATAAGGTTTTGAAAAATGCCTATATTAATGGTAAGCACAACTTGAAAGGAGACATTTAATCAGATTCATTATTAACTTCTGATATTTCAATTAGAATATTTTTAGCTGATGTTTGGCAAGTGTAACATAGGATATTAAGTTGAAGTTTTTGATTTGAACTTGTAAAATCAAAACCAGAAGTTTGCTAGCAGTTAATATTCAAGTTCAGTATGGCTTGACTGATTTAAGAAAAAAAAATTTTTTTTATTGTAAGACTGAAATATCTAGGGCTCAAAATCAATGCAGTAGACATCAGAAGTATTAGTTAATAATGGACTAAATAAAGATAAATTCTGTATTAATAAAAAAATAAACATTTAGTCTTACAATAAAAACAAAATCTTTTAAAAAAATCAACCAAGCCCATATGAATGCTAGAAATCTTTTCAAAGTATTCTCACTATACTCAATAACAATTTTTAAAAAATGCAGTATCTTTAATGGAATATCTGTTTTTGTTAGCTCTACATATTTTTTTTTGTTACTGCTAGAAAACTTTTGATTTTAAAGTTTATCTCTGATTCCAGCAAAGTTATGAAAGTTTTATATTTAAAAATGTTTGTTAAATGAAATAAATAACAATACAAATGTAGTAAAATATTTAAATAGTTATTATGAGAGTAATTATTTAATGATTACCTTATTACTAATAATTTCACTTTATTTTCAAAATTGCTTTCCATGTTGGCTTGAAGGGTTTGTAATTCTAGTCAGATAATGTTTAATTCATACTTTAATTATTACTTGCATTTTAAAAGCATTAAAAGAAAATGTATGAGCTGTGGTAGCAAGAATTTTTTCTCAAGATTATATGCTGTTAAATCAAGTGTGAAGTTTGACAGATGGTATTTAAGGCTGAATGCTGTTGTCACAGTGATCAAAGTCGGTACATTTATCTGATATTTCATTAACTTGGACGTTTAATGTACAATGACTAAATCATGTATACTTCAAGCACCATGTCATTGCAGTGCCATTGGTTTATTTCTGATAATATCTGCACCAATCTATCAAGTGTAGATAGGAAAGCATTAAATTTTCAGTAGGAATTATATCTGGTTGGTAATGACAATAGATTGATTTGTCTGGGTGGCTCATGATTTATTTAAATAAAGGTTCTTGGATGCTTTCTTGTCTATCTTCAGTAGCTACAAATTGGTGAATTTGTTCAGCTTTTCATTTGGATTTAGTGATGGGAAATTTCAGTCAAGAACACTGATAATGCTGCTTTGAAAGTTTCTAAATGTGGGTGATGTTTGAGATAGCCCTTTAAAAATACTATCATAATTGTTAGGAGGGTTAACATATATGTTTGAAGAATCTCATCCCAATACTAGTGACCTGCAAAGGCACTAGGTAGGTACAGGATCACTTTCAATGCAATGTAATTCTCCACTCTTATTAAGATTTTTTTGTATGCTGAAACCTCAAGGGAGGCAGCATTGGTATGTAAGTGTAATGCCATTGTTGTCCTCTAGGAAGTGTTGCCAATTTTGTGCTATGTGGGGGCCTAGCATTTCTGACTTCAGCAGGAATACTACTACTAAATCTGTTTACTTACTTCACAGTTTGTGGAAAAATGCTTATTTCAGTAAATATATATATATTCTTTTTTTTTTTTAATCATTACCAGAAAACAAATGGGGATTGTCACTTTTATGCTTTGCCATATGGACTGGAATGGCTCTTATTAGCTATCTGTAAGTCCTCAACTTCTGGATGGTATTGATGACTTATTTCTTTGTAGCTTAGAGATCACTTTTGTCTATTAAAATGCCAGGAACTAGAAGACTGTCATACAAAGAATTGTCAACAAAGCTAAAGTGTTTTGATAAAACTAAGGAAAATATTTTGCTAGTAAAAATTTTTCTCAGTTTATTGAAATTTGATAAAAATGCAACAATTAGACATACAGTTGTCCCCCGGTATTCGCGGGGGTTACGTTCCTAGAGCACCCGCGAAGAGTGAAAAACCACGGATATTGGATGTGGTCCTTAAAAATGCCTATAAACGTCAAAATATAACGTAAAATATAATTAAAAAATATAAGTAAATATATAATAATAATTTAATAAAAAATACAACACTCAGCAAAACACTCAAGGTAGCTACACGCAGTAAACTGGGTTGATGCTGGGCTGCATCTGCCTGAGACAGCGCCTCGTGGGCAGCAGCAAGGAGAAATGAATAACGCTCTCGGATTGGCTACTTTCAAACCTCCAGCCAATAGTGTTTATTTTATACTGATATTTTGCTGAATTTACGTTAGTATTTATGTTACAGAATTAGTAAATTATATTGTTATTAATAATTTAGCGTGAAAAAAAAATATTGCCCCCAAAAAAGCCATAAAAAAATCACAGAAGATATTTGTGATTTCGCAAATATGCGGGGGTTTCCATGAATAATTATTAGTTAGGTTCTAAGGAAAATTCTGCGAATAACCGGGCTCACGAATGCCGAACCGCGATTACGCAAGGATCGACTGTATTCCTAAAAAAATTAACAATGTTTAAATTAATAAAGTAGCATTTGTGTACAGTCTACTAATGGGTTAGTTAAATGTACATTTTATGAAAATTTCTCATGCAAACTCCAATAGTGTCATTAGTATTACTCAAGCCAATTGTATGCAATATAATAATTTGAGTCTGTTTGTGGAAGTTGCACTTTTACATGTGAAATCTTAACCTTCCCAGAACACATTCTTATACAAATGTCTTTTATTATGGCAAGCATTGCACATTGTTATGTTTGAGAGAGCTGTTGGCACATAAGCTGACAGATAATTGAACTGAGTACACCATAAAATTTTGTCAGATTATTTAAGAGGGGCACTTAGACTGGCTAGGTATCCAACACCTCACATGCAGGTCATGAAAGAAACTGACTAAACCACAACATGTAACATCTGAGTTTTTCTGTATAGGAAAATAGATGGTCAATGAGCTAACAGAATGATAGAATCTTTGCTGCTTGACAAAACTTGTGTTAGACATAATCAGTTTAACTTGTGGGTCTGACAGTAATAGAATTGGTCTCACCAACAATGTATACATCAAACTTTCACCTAAATGTTAACTGCAGTGACTTTACAATTAATATTACGCCATCCACTATGTCCGGGAGGCTGACTTTTGAGGTAGTAACAATGTCATGGTTTTGGGATGGTATTTCATTCAACTACAGAACATCCTGCAGTAACTCATATAATGGCTGATCAGGTTGGTGCCACAATGTTGCAGATGGTGTGTGCAGTCTAAGGCAGACACATTATAAAGGAAGGTGTTGCATTTTCATTATTGAGTATATTTGATCCTTGGGTTCAAAATTAATTGACTCTTTTTCTTTTTTTAAGTTCTCTGAAAACAAACAAAAAAAAATTAGATATATGCTTCTTATGCAATTTTAGTTCTGAAAGGGTCAAAGACCTTTAGAGTTCCAATATGAATGGTTATTACAATTAGAAACCCCCAAAAATATGCCAAAAAACATGCCAATTCACCTAAAATAAAACATTGAAGTTTTTTTTTTTTTTTTTGTAAGTGAGTATTTGTAACCTTTGTTGGATTTCAGTAGTTGATACAGTCCTTTCTTGCAAAGAGTTAATGTTGTTTAACTTGCTAACTTTATTTTCATTTTGTTTCTGAAGTACAGTTAACTCTATTATCTGCACACATCTGTTCCTAGGGGCATGTAGATAGATAGATTTTGTGCATAATTAATGCTTAGGTAGGCTAGAATGTTAGGCTTAACTTTAACTTAACTTCTGTTGTCAGTAGAAATCAACCCATCATCATCAGCTTTGAAGAGAAAATATCTAAAGAGCATTTAAGACTCATGATAACTTGCTGTAAAATTCCAAATGGTAAAAATAAAAGAGCTGCAAACAATGCAAAACTAGCCTTGAACTGGTACTGCCTGTCTTTTGTTTTTATGTGTAATCATCACAGCCAGTGTCGGTTGGTGGACTTCTTTCCCTCAGTTCATAATCATGTACTATTGGTTGAATAACAGAACTTCTTTGAGAGGTGAATGGAGTTTGGTTTTCTAGAAAAACCTAGAAAATGGATGCTGATTTTGTGAGTAGTTGACGTTTGTGCATAGTTTACGGATAATTGAAAGTTAACTGTAGTTAAAGAATTAACTTCTCCATTTTTAGTTTTAATATTATAAGTTAGTATGTAGGATTTTATAAGTGTGTTGCAACAACTTTGATATGTATTTGTATTTTATAAGGAAATCAACAAAAGATGCTCTTCTTATACATTTGTTTTTAGCTGGTAGCATAAATTTAAACACCATCTCATGACTAAAAGTGAATTTCATAAACTAAAGGAGAAAAAGAGAGAAAGAAACTGAAAACTAAAGTAGAATTTTTCACCAAGATAAGTTAAAAGATTTCTTAAAGATCCAACTTTCTTTTTCTTAGTAATTTGATATATTCTTTTCTTTTTCATGCTACAACTCACTAATTTTAGCAAACATTTCTGGACTTACTGCTTTATTGTTATTTGGTCATTCAATTTATAAAATGAATGCTGATCATTTGATAAATATGCATTGGTTAGACAACCAAGATGTTTGAATGTAAATAAGACCTACAATGAATCTGATACTTATCCAAGTAGAGAGAAAATCCTTACAATCTAGTTCAATCAACTATATCAGTTTGATAGGCAGCCAGTTCATTTATTACAGGTAAGTTGTTCCAAAACTTTCAAAGTCTTGCTAGTCTCTTATACAAGAAAGCTGACTCATATTTTGTTCAACTCATTAATTTTCTCAGTGTCATAGAGTAGGACTTGTGCATGGTTTCCTGTAATCAGCACACATTTATCAAACTGCAAGTTTTCATACATTAGAGAAATTTTCATTGGAGGAATTAAAAGGAAAGCTACCATGAGTTTTGCATTTTAGGTGGTATTAAAAGTTGGTTAATTATAATTAATTACAAATTTTGAAATGCATTTTTAATAAAATTCTTTTACAATTTTTAAAATTATTTTCTTATGCTGATGAAATAAAATATCTTGAAGGAAACTTGTTGAAATTGGTTTTATTAGAAAATGTTATTTATCTTTTATTAGCTTGAAAATAAACAAAATTGAATATAGTATTTTTTTCAAAAATTTTAATCTAATTTCTTATTTAAAAGCAGGATATAATTTATTAAAACAAAAGCTATTTTTTACAGAGTTAGTTTCAAGTTTTTCTAGACTTAGATGGATAGAGCTCATGTTTGTATTTAAAAAAAAATGAAGTGTTTTGGTTAAGCTGAATTGTAAAAGTGTACTGCATTGACTGAAAAATCCAAACCATGCAGAGATCTGGTATTAATTACACTTAATGTCTAATAGGTTAACATAAAAATTAATAGTTGTCTCTTTGGAAAAACAAAAAAAACTTAAGAACTTAGTTCTTAGTACTTAAGAACTAATACTGATTTGCAGGATAAAACAAGCATGTTGAATCTGTGATTTATAACTTAAACACATAAGAAATTAAAACAGTGAAAATATGTAGCCTTAATTGATATAAATTTTGTTAATTTTAAATTGGTTAACTTATTACATTTATTATTTGATTATGAGATTAGAGATTTTGATTTAATGAAAGTTGCACATTAATTAGCTAGAAAATTTACATATTAATTAAAAAATGTATTTCAAGTATGAAAATGCAAGAAATTGTACTCATCTTATTTACTACTTAAACAAAAATACATGCGAGATATGTTGCTTTAAAACATTAATTAGGTTGAATTCCTTGTCACTGGAATTAGTGAATGACATGCATCTAATTTTTTATGGAAATTAAAAAAAAAATGCTTTTGAATATACAGTATTGGAAATAATTATAAACAAGAAAAGCTGGGTATAAAATGCAGATGTGTGATAGAATTGAAACTATGTGTAAAATTAAATGCTTCATATTACAATCATGTGTTGACATAGTACACTATGATTAGTTATAATGCAAGCATTCAGAAAGTACCACAATTGCAGGATTATAAAAGTATAGGCAGTTATATCATTGTAGTGTGGTGAATACTATGACATCTATAGAAATCAAGTCTTAGCTAGTGGAAGCTACTTCAGGCAGCAGATTGTAGCACAACTTCATACTGGTACTGATGAAATTAGATGGTATCAAGGAAGAAAGCCCAAACTCTTTGAGTGATGTTAAGTACAAAGAACATATACCTTACATGATAGACAAATATCCAGTATAGATCTTGTGAATGATTTACTTGCAAGTACAAGTGTTGATGCTTTTTTTAAGAACAGTAGATGCACATTTGCACCAAGTGGTCTCAATGGATGTGTAACTGCTCATAAACCTTTGCTAGGGAGAGAAAAAATGCTAAGGCTGATATATACAGTGTAAAAGAAACAGTGGGATGACCAAACCTGGAAGAAGTTGCTCTTTACAGATGAGTCCAAGTTTGAACTGTTTGATAATAATAAACAACAGTTTGTTTGAAGGCAGTCCAGGGAATTAGTGTACAACAGCTACAATGAAGCATGGTGAAGGATCAATACAAGTGTGCTGCATATTTTTTTTTATTATTTTTTTTTTAGCCAAAGGTGTCGGAGATGTACATAAAATCAAAGGTATATTGACTTCCAATAGGTACATGCAGGTTTTTATCCATCATGTCTTTCCCTCAAGAAGATGACATTTCATTGAGTGGGGATTCTTCCAACATGACAGTGACTCAAAGCATTTTGCCATTGTAATGAAAAACCATATGGAATGTAAAAAGGCTGATGGAACATTCACACAGATGTCTTGGCATGCACAGATTCTTGATATGAACATCAATGAGTTTATATGTGGTTATGGCTACAAGAAATTCAACCGGCTACTAAACACCTTGGATAAATTGTGGAAAGTGCTACAAGATATTTGGGAAAAAATTCCAGTCATACATTGATAAACTTGTATGGGAGCAGGAGCATGAAAATCAGGTGTCATAGTCTACATAAAGCAATAAGTTCGTACAAGAATAGGAATTCATAAAGTAAAACTGTTACAACTAATTTATGAACTGAGACATATGATAGTTAATTAATAAATCATTATATAAATCTGTTGCATAAATAATTTTGTTACAAGAACAGTCAAGCTAAAACAGTATTCCTTCCATAGTTTATGAACAATATCAATTTTTCTGTAAAAAGTCATAAGATGTAGATGTAAAATTTAAATGAATACCAGGAATTCTATTGCTGCCAGAATGCAACCAAATTTATATTTTTCGCGGCATCTAGGAAGACAAACTGAGAAAGTTAAAAAATGATTCTGAGTGTACTTGGTTATGTATATTGCTATTCTGTAGCTGAAAAAGCAAGAGTAAGAATTAGGTTCTTTTTGTGAAACTTTGCTTCCTTATATCCCAGGTTTTTATAAATGATTATTACTCCTCACTCCTAGGATAATTTACAAATCTTTGGAAGGTTGGGTTTATCTAAACTTCAACTTATGAGTTGATGTTTGCTGCAAGGCTGTGAGGTACATTGTGTAGGAGTGTAAAATTCAAAATGGCATCCTCACTTCATTGACACATTATGAAGAAGTGGGAAAGTTTTATGAAGTTAAAATATCTAAGAGGAAAGTTATATGTTGAGAGTGTTGTTTATTGAGCAGTATGTACACTGCTTTAAAATAAGGGAAAATGAAAAAAAAGTTGTGAAGCTACATTTCTTCCTATTTTCACTGTTTTATTTTTGTAGTGGGAGTTGGTCAGACAAAATGTCACAGAACTCTGAATTTTGGTTGGATGTTATCAGGTTTTGATCAAGCAATGTTTGATGTCTGTTATTTTGAGCCCTGGTATTGATGCTAAAGAAAAATCTATAATTTGCTAAAATTGAAACAATGTCTGAATATCAGATTTCATTCTTTAGTATTGAACTAATTCTATATTTTTTCTTTAGTAGAAAATCAAACGAAAACTCAACATCTACTCAGATTCTTTCTTTTTGAAAAAAAAAAGACTAAAACATTAGGTTAAAGATATTAGCAACAACAGAATGATCATGTTAAAGCTTTTGTGAATGAAAACAAATATCTAAAAACTCTAAGAACAGTATGAAAGTAGATATTAAGTTTTTCCTTACTGCAATGTTATTAGATCCAATTACTAAATCTAAATTTTGAAGAAATTTTTTTTTTTTTTTTGTTGCTAGGATTAGTCTTTGGTGGGATTGGTCCATGTAAATTTGTGTAAGAGTATTGACTTTTGCATTTGTCATTGCTCAATTTAAAAGTTTGGCTATTTTAAGCTGGTAATGAACTCACAACTTGTTGATTATTAGGGGTTCTTTAAGGTTTGGTAGTTGGGAAAACACTTTATTCTTTAAATTTATGGTTTCTAATCTTTCTTTAAAAAGTTTACAGATATCAAATTGTAGGTTCTGTCTAATAAGATGTTACACCATATGTATTTTTTAAAGTTTAAATTGTTTAGCAGATGGTAATCTAAATGACAAATATTACTAAGTGTAAATTCCATAATCTTGGGAAAATTTAATTCTGCTCATTCTTTTGGCTTACAAACCTACAAAGTGAAGAATACTGAGGTATTATAAATAGTAATTTAAAGAGAGCAATGTGAAAGTGCATGTGGTAAAGTCAATAGATAATTGAAACATTTTATCAGATATGGAGAAACTACTAAAATGTGATGAAAATAGCTTTAATGTATAAAATAACTTGATTGTATGGTACATAATTTTTTTTATTTGTAAATTATTTTTTTAGAACAATTATAAATGTTTTGAATCTAGTAGTAGCCATATATATCATTTGTTTTATGAATCTGTTAGATGCCCATTTTGAAGCAGTGGGCTTTATGCAAATTTTATTCCTCTCTGGCTAGCTGTATAAGCATATATAAGTTGTTGAAAATAGTTCTTGTCAAGGCTACTAGTTTTAATTTACTTTTTGTTAAATTCAAATGAAATAACAAATCAATACCCTGGTTTAAATTTTAGCATGATATACATATATGCACACATACAAATTAGGCTTGAATAGTTTTCACTTTTTGCCATGGTACAAATAATTCAAAGAAATTAGCAATATATATATGATATATGCAGTATATTTACTAATGTATTTTGAAAAAACGACCTGCAAACTAGTGAAAATGGCAGTTTTTCTTGGATTCAGCACATTTTACATTGTTGTCATCTTTGCTGTAGAATTTGTAAACAACAACAAAATTTAAAGGTCAGAACCATGCAAACCTTTAATGTAACAACACTTTCTGTCAAGTAAATATTAGCTAATATTGCTGAGAAGTATAATCAGCCTAAACTGGGAAACAAAAAAAAATTCTCCAAGACTGCAGGTTGAAATGAAACCTGCATTTAATTTTGCTCAAATTTTCTTTATTCTTAACTTTATATGTTTGATGTTTAAAGTGCAGATTATTGGATTTTGATAACTTTGATTGTGGATATGCAATTTATCAATCTATTTTCAAAAAGATGAATTTCTAAAGATTTATGAAATTTTACAATATTTTAAATATATTTGCTAAATATACACTAGACTACATTACTTTTCTAACATATGTGACCTTGTGATTAGTCATTCATATTCTTTTGTTACCCCTGGATACACAGCCTCTCTTATTTTACTGCATATTTTATTGGAAGAATAAAGTTAAAGTATTTCTGAAAATTTATGAGTGAGTTATATTAGGTATAAAGGTTTTTTTTTGCTTTTGTTGTAAAAATTTTAAAAAAATAATTATCATTTTTCATAAACATACTCAAAATACAAAAGTTATTGGAACTAAGAAAAGTTACAGTATATTCTTACTAAATGCATTTTATTGTAAGATTACAAAAGACTCTGCATTGAAAAAGCCTGCTCTTTAAGACAAGTTTTCCACCATCTTGATTTCTAGATTTTTTGAAGCCTCTATCCCATCAAAGCTATAGTTTTTTTTTTATTTCTGAATTTGATACTTTTCTTAAATGAGCAAAAAATACAACAAAAAACTGACTTTTTAAAGATCATCCCTTAATTATGTTTGAGTATATATTTAGAAGAAATAAAATTTGTAATAAAAATATTATCTTTCAAATGATAAATAACTTGAAACTGAGTATTTCATGATATTACAAATATAGATTTTCTTTAAAAAAAAACTGTGTAACTATGTATCAAGGATGTATGAAAAACTATTTTTAATTCAGCATTGCTTATCTTAATAAGAACTGAAGATGTTTGCATGAAAGTTGTTGGGCCTGAACTTCTTGAAAAAGTTTCTATTTAGGTAAGAGATTGTATAAACTGGAATAATAACAAAACTACTTTCTGATATTAAATTCATTCTAAACATTGGAATCAGAAAATGAGTGTTAATCAGTACCTGAATATTTAATTCTGAGTACATGCAGATAGCTTACTGTAAGATGTTTATAATATATATATATATATATATATTGCAATTTCAACACTTAAATAACTTTTTGATGCTTTAATTTTCAGACAATATATATATATATAAATTTATTTTCATAGTTTTCATTTTCAAAAAACAATAAGCCTAGTTTTAAAAAAATAATTATCTGTCAAGTCTTTGATTTTCAGTTTGGCCTTACAGTAGTCATTGAGGATGCATTCTTTTTTGGATGGACAGGTTAAAAGAATATCTTTATTTATTGTAAATGATTAGACATATTAAGTGAAACTATTATTAGATCTTAGTGCATAATTCTGTTTAATAAAGAAAGTATTTTCTCTCTTGTTGTCACATGTACATAAAACATTCTTATTTATGCATGCTTACGTACAAACTAAAAAAAATCAGTTTGTGAAAAGTTTTGAGTAAAAAGTGATATTATCAATATGATGTTTGAATTTAAATTCTGTAATAAATACTTCATATATAGTTTGGATTGTCTTCATGATTTACCTCTTTTTTACTCGTTGGTGAAATAACCTTTATAAATTTTTTAAACAACAACAACATTAATTAAGATAATGGTGTCATGTAACTTTTGAGACTTCCTATCTTGCAGATAAACAAAGTATAAAACTTTAAAAAAAAATTATGATAAAATAAAGACACTGTTTTATGTTGTGCAAACTATTGTAATGCAGAATATTTGCTTATCTTCTAAATTTTATTGACAGAACTTTGAACAATTCCTTCCACCTTTGAAATGAAAGCATCATCAAAACTGGGTTGGCATGTTTGTTGTGTCATCAGTCAGTCTTCTGACAGGTTGTATGGTCTTACTACTAATGTCTCTCCAGCTCTTCAGAACACCAATACTATGAGTTAATGCTTTACTACTTTTTGATTTAACTAATTTACATTTGTAAATTAGAGACAAATATTTCATAACAAATATACATTTTTTAATATATTATTTTGGCAAACATATCTGCTGAAATTAATTTTTTTTAATGTGTAGTAAAATTAGTGTGTTTTAGTTTTGTTTTATGTCATGCTTCAAAATTAATGATGTCATTAATCAGTGATGTAAAATTTCTGTAATGACTGCACATCTCATGTCATCCTGTGGAAAATAAAAAAAAACTGGTGCAAATAGTGTATTAAAAAACTATTGAGAAAACAGTGGTAAAGCAACTAATATGATACCTCATACTTTTTATGAAATCAAATAATGATTTAGAAACTGTTTATTTGAATTAAATCAAGAGTAAGTATTTTCACATTATTATTATTTTTTTTTAAAATGAACACTCTAACAATTTCTTCAGGAGATAATGACAAATGCTTGATTAAAGTTCACTGTAGCCAGTAAATTTATTTTTATTTTACATAATAGTAATAAGTCATTGACCTTTCATAGATATTAAACATTAGATATAATTTCTTTTCTTAAAAATAAAAGATTTTGTTCTTTTTTCTTTTCATCCCCCCTTTTTTCTGATTGAGGGAGAGGAATAGTTTAGGAGATAATAGCTACACATTCCATATTTTTGCCATAGAGATCAGAAGAAATTCGAAGTCCAGAATGAAACATCATAAGGTGAATGCTTAATAAAGCCTTAGCTCAGTCTCTTGTGATCTCTGAGATGGGTACAAGTTTCATTGGCATATTAACGGAGAAGAAAAAGCAAGTGATCTTGACATCTAAGAGAGGCTGTCTTTAATCAAAATGAACATTTGGTGTTGGAGTGGCCATTGCTTTGTGTGATCTTGCCTGTTTTATAAGATGTCAATAGAAACCCTTTGTATAAGGTAGAAAATATTTAGCTCAAGTGACCCCCATCACCTCGTTTGTAGTTAATTCATTCACTCTTCATCATGCATCTGTCATGGCTGTTGCACGATGGTTATTGGAAAAAGAATTAACAGCTTTACACACCGTGAAGAATAAATTAGGATTCTCAACCAAAAACAAATAAAATTTCTGTAATTTATAAAATTAATTTGTAATTTTATTCACAAAATATTTCACATGTTGAATAATTGTAGTTCATCTTGTTTTGTTTACTTGTCAGTTTTTATAAATTCATTTGCAGATTATCCAGGCAGGGCACTTAAAAGGGAAGAATGCACTGAACTTTAATGTAAAATATTTTTTAAATGTTCACAGTGAAAAAACAAAAATTATGACTTTTAGCTAATTTAAATGTTAAGTTACTTTGTTAATAATTTACTCTGAATTTATGCAAGACTTGTAAGTCTAGTGTATATTTGATAGAAACATTTAATATGTTCTTTTTTTTGAAGTAGAGATCCACTCTAAACCAAATTAACTATTAAAAAGTCTCCAAGGAATATATTTAAAGAAAATATTGTAATACTAATTACTAATAAGCTGAAGCTTATAACTGCTTTATAAATTCATTGAGAAACTTGGAGACTCAGCTTAAGGTACACTGAAACTAAATATGTTCATAAGAAAACCTTCATAAAAGAAAAGAAATCCAGCCTATCTAAATACACCATTTGTTTTAACACCCAGGTACTCCACTATATTAACAGACATACAAATTATTTAACACACATTCCAGTGTAACAGTTCTACACAGTTTACAGGAGCAGGAAAATTTTGAAAAAAAGAAAAAAAAATTTCCAATTGTTTTTTTTTTTAAAGGCAAAAAAGATTTTCAGAGAACTATTAAAATGCTAAATTTGGTATTGACGTGACTTAATACAGTTATTATAATTTTATAATTATAATTTTGTTATATAAATATATTAGGAATGTGTTATTGTTTCATGTTTGCATTCATTATGGAAAATTTCCTCATAATCTTCTTACTAGTGTCAATTATTGCCAGTGAAAGCAGTTCTAAATCATATTTTAGCTCTTATATGGCATTCCTCTTAACTATAAACTGTATGGTGATAACTTAACCATAAACGTGGTCTATATTTTATATTATTTAGTCAAGAAAGTATATTTTTTCTTGCACATCCCCTAGTTATGCTGTTGAGTATTAGCCCAGGCAGACTCCAGAACGCTGGCTGGTAGTCATGCAGATTTGAATGCCTTAACAAAACTAAATAACTAACTATGATTAAATGTGGAAGAAATGTATGTCTGAAGGAAACCCTTGCAGAATAACAGGCTGGTACAGAAGAGCAAGAAACACCATGCCATTTAGCAAACTGCAACTGCTGCTGTGACTAATTTTTAAATTCTTTGTGTTTGGCTACATGGTTTCTACAGTATATTTGTTATTTTTTGAAAACTTTTAATATCCTCATTGTCAAAATTACAGCATGAGTTTATTGAAATAAGAAGTTTGGAACATTAGAAATAAGCAATATTGTTATTGAGTTAATTAATGTAAAAGAAGCAGATTAAACATATACAACTTTTTAATTTTTTGTTTAAACCTGGTAGTGTGCTGTTTATATTTAAATTTTAATTAAGGAGAAAGTGAAAAACTTATTAACTTTAAGGCATGAAATGGAGCTAAATGAACAATTTGGTCAAGTTTGTTAAATTATTTTCATAGTTTAAAGACTAAACCTAATTTTATATATGCTTCAGCAATGGTAAAAGAGATTAGTGCTCTGGTTTGAACTACAAAGAGTTTTTCAAAGCCTTCCCACCCAATTGGTAACATATCAGTAATAACAGTAGCAATAACTTTCAGAAAGGCCTACCAGGTATTCTTTTGATTAACGTTTGAACAGAAAGAAACTATTGTAGACAATACATAGTCAGATAAAGTGACTAGTCACTAAACTGGTCAAGATTTGCTTTTTCTTTTAAATTATTTGAAAAAAATAATCCTGGGATCTACTGATAATAAAAGTGATTAACTACTACATTCTATCAAAGAGTACAGAAAAGCATATATACAGTGCTCTGCCATATTGATTTGGCAACTTTGAAAAATTAGTGTATCTGATCAATATCATGGGGAAATATCTAGTGTGATCATTATGTAAGAAAACCAGAGGAACCTATGATATTTCTGTTTACCCAAAGTTGTCATAGATCATTCAGAGTGTGATAAATGTCACTACCATATTGTCCAAAATTATTGACATTTCTAATGGATTTTTGGCTCTGGGAAAAATGACCTGGAAGACAAAATTTATGTCTGTTTTAGAATATCTCAGTTCTGCCAGGTATACTGTCATTCTAAAGACACATCTCCTGCTATTGTACTAATAAGGCTTAATAATATTTGATGCCCGTATTTTTCAGGAGGATGGTGCTACTTTCCAAATATCTTGAGTGACCTGTCTAAAAGAAAAATCAGGGCATTTAGCTACTTTGGGTACTTTAAATCCCTGTGGAAATATTTGAATTGTCAGATGAAAGTAACATATTTATGTCCTATCAAGATGCTGGAATTCTCACATGGATATAAGGGAACTTGGGTGAAACTATAATACAAAATTCTGTTGATTCAATGCCAAGCAGGATAGAAGCTCTTGGTGCAAAAGGTGGCTTGACTAATTACTAACACAAAGAATTTCTCTCTTTTGCTTACCTTTGTTTGCTATTTTCTATGACAAACTAACATACTGTAATAACAGGTGATCAAATTATTATGACATGGGCACTATAAAATAATATGAACTAATAAAATAACTGCTCTCCTTGAAAAAGGTCAGAAAAGACTGAAAAAAATTTTTAATTAGATGTTTAATTTTTTAAAGGATAATAATTTACAGCTTATTCCTCAACTTGAAATAGTTGACAAAGGTTGTATAAATCTGTCTGTACAGTACTAAAACAACCTACTACCTCTTATTTACAAAAAAAAAAAACAGAAAATCAGCAAGAAAACTACTAGTTGCATCAGTAATACATGTTTTTAATCTTAAAGAATGTTAGCATTTATTTAGTCTTAATGCAAATTTTAAACTTTAATGCAAATACCATTATCATTACATTGTCAGAAAAGATAAACTATCTTTTCCAGCCCCTTTCATGATTTAATCAGTCTTTACAAGTTAAATAATATATTGGGTTTGGACAGACAGTCAGACAACTATAATGAATTTTATTTGTTACTCCTGAAAAGGGAAAAAATTTTATTTTGATTGGCTGAACTGAAATTCACCAGCCATTTAGAATTTTGTGTTGTATTTTTAGATGACAATCTTATGATAGAAGGGAGACAACTATTACTCTATTTAGTAAATAAATACATTCATTATTAATCTTTACTCTCCCACTGTTTAACCTAAAGCAGAGTATTGTTTTTATAGATTAAATCACATTTCTGTTGAGAGAACTTAGATTGGTTATCTATGCTTTTTAAATCTATTTTTTGTTCAAAGTAAATTGCTAGTAAAATTCTGTAAACAGTGAAAATGACTACACAGTGTGTGCTTTTGTGATTCCCACTTAACATTATTCCAACAATGTGGATTTGACCACAAGTTTTTTCTTTTCTTTTCTAAAATCTCTGCACAAGAAATAAATTGTAACAGTGTAAATAAACACTAACCAATCACAAGTCAGTTGATTGTTTGAAAATTTTCTTTGGATGGCAGTTTGTGCAAAAAATGTCATAATGTTTGTATTTTTTATTGGGTACAATATTACATAACTCAGAAATTTAAAAAAACAAAACAAAAACAACGAAAAATGTTGAGTTGTGTTGAACATCAACCTGGATGCACAAATTCATGATCATGTTGGAGGTGTGAAAAAAGTGTTTTACTTTGTTAGTTATAGAACAATCAATTTTTTTAATTGGCTAAATCATTGTATAACTCTTTAGAGTACTCTAAAGTTATATTATTAACATTTATTTATTATTATGTTATCTGGCAGCAACCAATTTTATATACTTTGTTATTTAAAGTGTTCATTCTTTAGTGCTTGTTGCTTATTTCTTAGGAGTTACAGTTAAAATTAAGATGTAAATGCATTTAGTACAAATGAAAATCTTCTTGAAATGTATGATTTATTTTTTTTACCTTTATATACTAAAAAGCATGTTACCAAATGTCTGTCTGCTTATGTATTGTTGAACTAGGAATATAAATTTATTTTAATGTTTTGAAAGGGAGTTAGTATTTTAATATATAAAAACTGATATTTTAAACCAGTTAATTTTTCAAATTATGTTAATTAAAATTCTGAATTGTTTGGCTTTATTTTGGAGATTTAAAAAAAAAGTAAACATGTATTATTTAAATCATACATACATTTAAACTGTTGATTTTAGCCTGTCTAAATTTGTTTCCATTGACTGAAGTATTTGTTAAGCATTTGTATGTGGTTGAAAAATTTCATGTTGAAGTTAAGTGATCTTTATAGAGAGAGCTCCAATCTTATTTCTGATAGTTGGGGTGTGACTTAATGTTGCATTAAAAGAATTCTTTTATTTGGATAGTTGTTTTATATTTCATTGTTTGTGTATTTATTTCATTTTCTTATTTATTTAATTTGAAGTAAGTAATAGCCATTTTTTTGATAATTATTTAATAACAGCTATTAATTAATAGGTGCAGTGAAGTTATAATATTTGTTACAGTTTCTTTGATGTCCTTTCTGTAGGAAAGTTTAAATGAAATTAAATCTGTGTGAATGTTGAACTACAAAAATTTCATACCAGTAATCAACTGGTTTCATTTCATGCAGAAAAAAATAAACATTTAATTATAGTGAATAATGTTGAAGTCAGCATGTGAGAATTTCAGATTAATGAATTATAAAGTAATGGAGTAAACTTTCCTCAAATAAAGAACAAAAATACATTCTTAAGAACCATCAAGTTACAGAATCCACATTGTTTTGACAGTTGAAGATCATTATGTATTATTCATGAAAATGATGATTAGAAAAAAATCTCTAATCTCTAACAGAAGCTAGAATGTATACTTATTATTCTTTTTCATCAAAGATACTCTTTTTTTTTAGAAAAATTTCAACAAAGAAGACTAAAACACAAAATTGATAATAGATTTATATTGAAATTGTCATAATTGTATATTTACAAATGATTGAAATATGTTCCAGTAAAATTGAAGCACACTGAAGTAAATAAATGTTACATAAAACTAGTCATTTGACTGGTTTAAAATAATTAATATTGTTTTGAATCTAATCAGAAAATGTCTAAAGCAAATACATCTGGAGACATTTTCAATTGAAGTGTTTGTGATTTACTGAAGTATAGAAGGTAAATGATTAAATCTACTACACACGTGGATCATCAATGATATTTTAAATTGTTTGGAACTATTGTTGACTGGCTCTAAACTTTTCACTCAGTGTACTGGTGAATGCAAAACACATTTAATCTTTTGAGATTTATCAGAAGAGAAACCCATTATTCTATAAGATATTTCCATGCAAGGAAATTATTTCTCATTTTTGTTGATTTATTTTAGTTATATTTTTAAAGATTGCTTTGTAAATTATGAAAACAAAAATCTTTTCTTGTTTCAGTTGCAATGAAATGATCAGTCTGTTTTAAAACAATAAGTAATAATACTGGAAAATACAGATTATTTATTTGGCATCATTATTACTAGTGATAGATATTTTAAGTATGTAGTGTAGGCTTGAGTCATTGCAGATATTTTTTGTTTCTCATTTTGAACAAATCTTTAAAAAATGAATTTCAGATGATTTTATTTTCAGAGATGTGTGACTGATATTTTTCTAAATTAATTTTGTGTTTAATGGTTTTATTCTCTCACAGCACAATTTGCTCTATTTACTACACCTGCCTTTTACTCAGTTAAATGTCTGAGTGTGATTACATCATCTCACCTTATTTACTTATTTATAAATATCTTGGATGATTGTTAGTGGCTTAGAAGAGTCTATAAGACTAGAATTTATGTTTGGAAATATCTGTAAATATTGATCTAAGGCAATCCCATGCTGACATTAACTCAAACATGATATCTTCTCATTACATTGAGTGTGGTTCAGCTACTGATAACGATTTTAAAAAAAAAGAGGACAAATTAGTGGCATTGATCACTGCTGAATATAGATAAATATTTATTTATTTGTTTAGTACTTCTTTCTTACTGAACTGTTTTACACAATATTTGACATAATAAAGTATTTCAATATGTAGAATAAACTAAACAAGTTTCATAATATTTGAATTATGTGAAGTGTATTTAGTCAGGGTAATAATTATATACTTAGGCTAAATAGTTAAGGTGATTGATTAACAACTTAACCTGCTGCATTTGTTTCTCTCTATATATTTATTTAGTTAAGTTTTAGTGACAAAACAAAAATAGTATAATCACAATTGCAGCATATTATTTTCATTAGAATGGAATTTGTAAATGATATTTATACAGAAATTTTCAACATAAATATTTGGCTAAAGTTATTGTGAAACATCTGTTAATGTAAAGCTATAAATGAGTGTAAACAAGAAAAACAAAGGACAGCGATGTATGCAATAAATTTCTTTTTAAATGTAAAATTGATTAATCAAAGGATCTCCTTAATATGCTTATATAAGCATGAAACAAAATGCAGGACAAGATTGGATCTTTGCTTCATAGTGACAGTCATATCATCTGCATAATTTTCTATTACTTTGATTTCATATTTTTGGGACTTAACTTTTTTATTTTGTCTATAGTCTAAATCATCATGTCTTTAAATTCATTTAATTTTTTTGTTGAATAAATTTTTTTTTCTAATTCTATACACTAAAATACAATGAAAATAATTAAAATTTGATGAAGTCAAGATATGCACACATTTTCAAAGATTTCAGTAAATAAATTTATGGCATTGTTGTTCAACTGAACTTGTGTTTAATTCAGATTTGTTAGATTAATACATTTATTCTTTAATCCATAATCTACCTAAAATGTATCAGTTGATTGTTTTAAGAAAATGAAAATATAGCTGTTGTTTTCACAAAATATAAATGATTACATAAACTAAGCATCAATTCTCAGTACTGTAAATTAAATATGGTTTATAAATTAATAGAAAACATAGCTTATTACTTAACGTTTTAAAAAAAAATAATATGATAACTTCAATGTTGAATATAAGTTGAGTTGCTACTTAGATGAGTTTTACGATTAAATATGTTGGGAAGTAAAACAAATTGTGCATTTGAATCCAACAATTTTATAGTTAATTTTATGAATTTGCTAATTATTCTGCTCATTGTAATTGTTGAATGATACTATTATTCAAACTTAAAAATAATTTTTTAAGCAAAATAATTTAGTGATAGATAAACATTTCTAAATATGGGTTACATTGATAATTAAAAAAAGATATTAGTTGCAGATAATTCAGATATCATCACTGAATCTGGAAACAAAAGAATAAATAAATATTTATTTTTAGTCATATTGTACAAATGTAGAAAGATAACATCATCTGTTAAATGTCTTTGAGCACCTATCATTGTTTTTCAGTGCAAATTAGATAGTCTGGTCTTTTACTTTTATTTTTCATACAATCTCAAGTTGATGATGGGTGTTTTGTTTGAGTTGTTGGTATGGTATATGAAAATAATAATAAAAAGTGCTTGGTTTGTATTATCAGCCATACAGGATTCCTAGACTCAGTTTGGTTAGTAAATGAAAACCATGATTTTGATTTCTTGTTAAAATTCTATTCTGGCTAATTTTAAAATTAAAATAATAATAATAATAATAAACTAACAAAATAGTGTCTTAGGCTTTTTGCTTTTGATAGTTTGATAATCTAAAACATTGTTTTAATATTAATATGAATAGAATAACTTAAATGTGATCTGAACACTTCAGTGCTATCATTTTGTATTGCATGCAGCACAGATCGTGTTTGTTTAAAAAAATTGAATGTAGCTCTGTTGTGTGATTGACTACAATTTGGAATTTCTAATAATCAAATCAGCTTTGCACAATACTTTAAAAAATTGGTAAATAAATCAAAATAACAAGTAACTGTTGTTGCTATGTATCTAAATAAAATAGTTTAAGTATATACTTTGATATAATTTGTGATTGACTGTAGTGTAAGAATTATCTAGTTGGCATATGCTTGTATTTTCACATGAAATAACCGTAAAGATTGATGCATTATGATGTACACTCAAATATAGCATGAACGCATGCTCTCTAGTATTAAATTAAAATTTTTGTTTGTTTTTAAGGACTCCACGAGTAAATGACTCACCAAAGAATTTTAATAAATTATCTGAAAACCTCAGTTTTAAAAGAGAAGAGTTATGTTTACATTTACTTTTTGAAATTGGGCATTTGAAAAATAGTGTACTTATCTGGGAATTTTTCTTAATAGTGTATGGGTTTTCTTTTCTTTTATTTTTATAATAAATGTAGTCATTCAAATAATTTGAAAAGTAGATTTTAATCATGTTCAGTTTTGGCTTTCAAATAGCATCACTATACTTACTATTCCATGTGTCTTGAAATATGTACAGGAAATTCTTGGATGCATGCAAAAATTTTGGTATTTTTAACTTCATTTTACAAAGTTTTCATTTGTGCTTATTTGTGCATGTTTTGATTTGCTTGGATAATCTGCTAGAGCACTTTCTTTGTTTTTTGAAAGACTCTGATTAAATATTTACCAATATGTTAACTGATTTTGATTATAGATAGGAATAAATAACTACAAAGAAAAGGAATGAGTCATCCCTCTTCTAACATCACAAGGCTTTCAATACAAAACGAAGTATAGAAATTAGAGGAGAAGGCAGTAGTCATAAAACTTCTTCATTATGTGACACACTGTAATTATTGCAGGATGCAGAATTTTAAAAGCTCTGTGTCCCTAGGACACAACCCATTGGAAATTAATGTCATGGGGAACCTACCTTGAAATCTTCTTTTCAAAAGGGGCAAGCAACTCATTGTGTTTTAAATTGCACCCCATTGCACTTTTTGAGGAACCCCTGGGAATGCTTGAAAGAGAGTCTGCAGATGACGGGTAATGTTGCTGCATTGTCTGCTGACATGAATATTCACAGTAGATGTAGGATTGCATGTAAACCTTGTACATATTCATCTATTATACATCTAATTACTTTTAATGTTATTTAAGAGGCTTTTTAAAAAGTATAGTATAGTATTATCAAGAGGTCATGAAAAATGGTAAAATTAGATTTCAAAACAAAGACTGTCATCACAAATGTTATTATTAGTCTTTTCATGTATCTTTTGTAGTTCATTTTTAAAAGTTTATTTTTATTAGACTGGTAATACAGTATTTGAATAAACTGTTCATTAGTTTGCTAATCTGGGTGTGAAGAATAAAATTTTAAAGTACAATTTTTCTTTTTTTTCTTATACATACTTTGTATTCCCATGTTTGCTTCTATGAGGTGCTGGGGGCTGAAGGAGGGAATATGTGAATTTAAGCTAAATAACATCTGACTGTTTTTTTTTTTATTTTTTTGTGCAAATATCAATACCAGCTTATGGTTTACAGAGAGAACAATCAAAAAGATTAGTTTTTTTGAAAAGTAGTATCTCCATACATGTACCTGTAGTTAGAATGGGGAAAATAAAATTTAAAAAAAAAAAAAACCTTGCCAACTTGACACTGATTTGAAAAGTAAAATGTATTTTCTAGAGGCTGCTGTGTTGTAGGGGCTGGCGGTTAGTTCCAGCTGTCACCCCCCAGTCCCCTTCCATTTGTACTTCTATCAATCACGTCCCATACAACTCTACCTTTGTTGTCGCAGCTCCCTCCACAATCACTGATGACTCATGCTGGAGATTTTTTTAAAGATACTTTTGTGTATTAGATCAGCCATGCAGGTATTGGACTCCAGCGTTAAAAAAATCACAGCAGTAACAAAATACTGAATTTCTGTTTATTTATCATTTTATTTAATCTCTGATTGTAACACCTATTCAACTGTGATATAAAATTTGCTGAGATTTTATTGAAATTATTTCTATCTTATCGTAAAAAAGTCTTCTGAATTTTTTCATTTGGTATATTGAATGAAAGCAAAACATTTCTTTTTTTTCTTTTTCAGAATGTAGATAAATGCACTATACGTTGAGCATATTAAAGATTTTGCAGAAAGTTTATGGTAAGTGACAGCTATAAGAATTAAAAACAACCATAACTAACTTTGGGTTTATTCTTTTTTGTTTATATTATTTTTACTTTGCTCCTTTACATTTGATTTTCCACAACAAGAACAGTATTTATTTGATTTATAGTTTTAATTTGAAATATGATGTAAATAAATGAAGAACTATATATTTATTAAAGGCATCAAATATAAACAGATAAACCCTGTTCTTTGTTTCTTTCTGGTGTCTGAATAGCTTGCAACTAAAATATTCTTATTCCTAGTTACTTGATTAAAGTTGCATATTTTTATTGGGAATTCAAGATCCTCAATTAGGAAAATTTTCATTGAGTGAAAGCATGATTGTTAAGGAAAGATTTTGATTTAATAATATTTAGAGTGAATAATATTTTTAAGCAGTATTATTTTTAAAAAAAAATTTCCTGATAAAAATATCCAAAGAAATCTATATTTGATCAAATTAAAACTTGCCTCTTTATAAACTGATGAACATCACATCAGAAACTGCATCAGCTATTTACTTAAAAAAAATAAACAAATAAATGAAAAGTGAGAGAAAAAGATTTTTGTGAGTAATTTTAAGATGCTGACACCTGATTTTTGGTAGGGTAGATATCTCTAGATTTTTTAAAAAATGGTTTCACTTTATTCCACACACTACAAATCCTAAAAATACATTTTTTTAAAGTTTGATTTTAGATAAATGCATATTTTAATAGTATAATATTTTAATAATAAATGAGATGTGAATATTCTGCCTTGTAAATAAGTCACTTGTAGTTATAGTAGTCAGAAGAAAAACTTGCAAATAAAATTTATAGTTTTTTTTAGAACTTGGTGACTTTAGGTAGGTTAAATCTATGAAACTTTTCTTGATTGAAATGATAACTATTCTAAATTTTAAAAGAAACTTTATTTTAGAGATGAAACTTCTTTTTTAAGCAAAATAATGTGCCTTTATGTCTAGCAATAATTCTACTCATCTGCTTCCATGATTTGTTGAACAGACATGTTAACAACTAGTAGAAGAAATTTTATTTAGTATCTCATTGTCATATCTAAAAATTGAAGCATTTTGCAAAAATTCAGATTAACTAAATTAGATTTTAAAAAAAAACCAATCTGATAATTTAAGAATATTATTATATAATATGAATTTTACTCGCTTTACTAAGTTTTTTTTTTTTTTTACTTACACTTAGAAAAATGATGATTTTAATTTAATTTAAAATCTATATTGAACTTGTTATTACTGTGCATTTCCAGTTAAAGTGTTTGTTTCTTTAATTGCATTTCTTTCTTTGTGGTCTGAAAGATATTTATTATATCATTTTTACTAGAAATAATTAAATATTCTGTTCAAAATTAGTCTTAAATTAAAACCTAAGATAAGTTCCTGACACTTGCATCATTTTGAAAATTGTTTACTTTTCCAAAAATTTCTTTTGAACTCTAAAACCAAATGTTGAGGCAAAATATTCTGATATTGATATTAATCACTAAATTTTACTGAGTGCTTCTGCAAGATAATTTTAAGGGAAGATAGCACATTTAATGCCTAATAAACACTAAATAAAAGTATAATAATGCCCAGCTTGTTAAGGATAACCTTCTCCTTGACATTTCTGAATATTGCATAAACAAAAAGTAAAATTAAATTGCATTATTAGTATTTATGTGGAGTTTGGCTGTTCAATCATATATGAATTAAATAATCTGTGAATAGGTGAAAAGATGTAACTAACCCCCCATTGAAACATCCAGTTAAATCCATCATTAAAATTGTTTTGAAACTATGTATAAAAATTGTTTGATTTGTTTTTTATGATATTAATGCTATGACTGAAATTGCACAATGCTTAAATCTGCATGATTTTTAATTAGCAATATTTTCAATTAAAAATTATAGCATTGTTGTAGTCTTTGTATATAGTGTTAAATGAATAAAGCAAGTAAGACAGTAATCAAAATGCTTTCTGTAACTTTGCTTGAGAATATGCACTGGTTTTATGCATTAAGTTGTGAGGATTTGCCCATGAGTTTTTAATTTTCTTAGCAGCTAACCTCCATCCAAAAATAATGTCACTTCACAGTTCACAATTACCCAGAGCTTACAAGTGCCACAGTACTGTTTTCTGTGATAGATTGTGCTAATCGATTTCTGTTTCTGCTGCTTTACAGACAGTATTAATCTCAGAAAATCCTTGGTTGGAATCTTAGGTATTGGTCATAAGATAGTGATTAATGATGATCAAATCCAACTGACAATGTGTTCAGTGTTCATGCTTGCATATCTCTCTCAAGAAAATCTAGGACAATTTCTGCTCTTTAACAAAGCTCTATTGAAGAATTAGTCTTTCTGTATGTATTTTGCTTGTAAGCCTTTTAGTTTTAAAGTTTCCTGGGATTTTATAAGGTTTGATGCACTAGTAATAATCCTGAACAACTTAAAAAAGTGTATTTGGTTGCCACATTCTCTAAAAAGGGGGAATTTAATTAAACAGGAACTGATATTAATTAATTATTTAATTAGCTGACAGAAAGCACAAAAACATTACATGGTTTTCTGAGGAGACATCTCAAGGATGTATGATCATTTCAGTTCAGAGCTTTTTTGTTTAGCCTGGCTGTTGTTTCTGATTTTTCTGCTGCCTTTTTTTGGTTGCATTGGTGGTTCATTGTCTTTTTAATTTTCACATTTATGTATATGATTGGTTATTACCGGCATAGTTTCATCAATTTTTGCAACATCTTGAAGAGACTGATTGGATTCAATTTTTCAGCTTTGTTACTTGCTATAAGGTATATTTGATTCTGGAATAAAAAGTAGCTTTGGCATGGCCTTGGAGGCTTTAGTTTTCTTAACATTTTTTTTTGTTGTATCTTTTTTACTTAGGGACTATCACAACAAACCTGCTAGTCAACTGATTGTCTATACATCTTCCTGTTTATGATCTAATCTAAACTTATGGTAGGCTTTTCTAAGTTTACAACACATTCTACAATGACAATGTGCTTTCACTTTTTTGAATCTGCTTGTAAAACTGACTACCAATGCAATTAGATTTAATCCACCTTAAGCACTATTCCATTTGATCTTGGTTCAAATGGTAATCTCACTTTTCTAGACACAAGGTAGGCTTGTATCATTCTTCCTTCTTTTGTTGTTGACAGTTGTAACATTAGTTATATCCCTCAAGAATCAGATGACATCATTTAACCTTGCTACTGTTGAGTATTCTGCTGCACCTTATGTGGCCTGCACTTTCATCTTTAGCATTCAGATGGAAGTGGAAAATTCTTATTAGAACTCCCTGTTTTAGTTCTGGGAGGAAACTGCAGTAGAAACTCATGTCAATGGATTGGTACAGAAAAAAAAAAGAAACTGCAGGTTTTCTAAACCATGTTGATCCAATGTAAATCAAGCTTGGACTCTTGGTAACACACAGCATCTGGCCATGCAGTACTTTAAATCTACCAAGTTATTTTGGCAGGGTGTTCCTTTTTTACTTTTTTTTTTTTTAAATAATTTATTTTGCTTTTAGGAGATATTGCCTATCAGACTATTTCTCCTTGGCTGTTTCTAACAGGTTTACAAATGTAGTTTTGCAAGGATTGTATTTCAGCAGCTGAAGGTACATGAGACTCATGCATTATTATTTATATAGTACAATTGTCTTCCATTTGTGGAGATATCACAATCTGCAATTTTCTTTACTCTTGCAATACACTAATTATGATCCATAGCACGGTATTCTGATAACTTTTCTTCATTTTGGGCTCTCGTGGCTTTCTAGTCAGTCATTTCAGCACCACTCAATCAATCCTTAGCTGGTTTCAAACTTCCTACATTCATATTCAGACTATAAGTACCAACTTGGTACATACTTCAGATGTAAACCTGTAGCTTTTGGACTGATTTTAATGGCACTATACTTAACACCAGTGTGCAAATTCTTTCACCATTTGGTTGAAAGCTTTTAGAAAAGCCCTCTAGTAAGGAAAATATGCCTGAAGGCATGGAAATGGCACATATGCTAAATTATATGAAGATTAAATTTCTGTTAATATTACTTATTTTTAATTTCTTGCTGGAACCAAGCTACTAGAATATAAGGCTATTAGTACCAGTAAGATATGAATTTTATTATAAATAACAGTTAAAAAATATTTTATTTTATTTTGATTCCATACATTTGTAAATATGCCAATCCAATGAATTATATTAGACTCAGTATTGGAAAATGAGCTGAATTTTTAATGTTTTCTTTTTGAGTTTCATCATGTTATGAACACTTTGACTTCATTCTTTTTGGTGCAGTTATTAGTGGAATCTTTGAACTTTATTATACATAAAAAATACTCCTGCTCTTTTATTGTTTTGTATTTAGTTGAAATATATGCAACAATTTCTTATAATTTTGGTTTTTATGTTATGAATTTTTGTTATATTTATATATATAAAAACTAATTACAGTAATTCAGGATATGGAAATTCACCCTTACAGAAAATGTAAATCATGACCACCAAATTTTTGGAAACAGCCTGGAAATTCACTCTTACGGAAATTGAGAAAATTTTCATCATTTTAAAAACACACTACAGTAAAATATAACATTTTGTGCATTTTCCAGAAAGTGTGGATATACAATATGTAGCATTATGGCCTTCATCCACCATTATCTTGTTTTCTTCTGGCTGGAATCTGTATACACATGTTGTTTGTGGTTGCATTATGCAGTAAAATAAGTGGCCAGTATTTTGGATATGTGGAGTTGTGAATTAAAGAGTATAAATATACTACTGATAGTTTTACATTGTGATTAGTGCCGTCATCTGGATTATAAAGACGGTTATAAGAACGTTTATTGTTTAGTTTGTGCATGTGTCTGTTCATATCAGATAATACACAATTACGCACTTTATGTATGTTTTTAATTCATAAATTAAAATAATTTATCATTAATTACTCATGTGATTAATAACCAAAAATTGTTGTGGATTTCCAAAGGCCACAACAGTTCACTCACCAATCAACATTGTTTTGGTGAGTTAAATTAATTTCTTTTTGTGTACTATTGCATTATATCACAAAAGAATCAATTATCTATTAAATGTGTGTTTTAAAAGGTTTATTTTCATTCTTAGGAGTGTTTTTATTACTTCTTTTAGTAAAATGATATTTCCGTAGGAACACACATCCAAATATATAATAAATAGGAAAATTAGGTTCGCATTACAGAAAACTTTTCAGCAACACATCCCTTCCATATCATTGGGGATTACTATACTATAATTTCAGTAATGGTTGAAATTAGATTTCCAAACAAGACCAACGTTTGGCAACTCCTTAATGCTTTTTATCATCTTTGTCTTCTGAATGTGCTTAACATCATCAATGTGAAACTAAGCATAAACAACAGTTATGCTTTATTTGCAAAAAAATATATATAAAGTGTTATCTTTTTTAAATATGTATCACAAAGTAATTCTGTACAGTATCTTTCATGTGTGAATTCTGCTGAAATAGGTAATCATCTTTGTCTACACCAAATTACATTCCTGAAAGTTTAGATATGTATGGTATTTGCTATGATTAGAAAAAAAAGTTAATTTACATTTGTTTCTTAACTTTAATAGTATAAATGTATTTTTTAAATTTAAATTTCTATTTGATTGATTTTATTTTTGGGTTATTGGATAACTTGGTGATACATTGTCTTATATGTGGTGTGCCATTTTATTTTTCTGATAACTGGACATAGAGACTTGACTTAATTAAATTGATACCCAAATTTGAAAAAAGATTCTGGAACCATATGCAGCACAAGTAAAATATGAGTGGAATTAATACTTGATGGTGTAACCATTTGGCATATGTGAGATAGCAAAACTAACAAAGTGAATAAGATCACCAACCCTGGTCTGTTGGATTGCAAACTCATTTTTTGATACAGAATCTGTGTTAGGTAATGTTAGGGATTTGACCCTAACCCTAACCACCGACTGGTCAAACTACATGACAAAGTTATGATGCCCTGAATTTTTTCATCATTGTATTGCATGATTACTGTGAGATGGAGGGCACCATTTTCAGTAAAAAAATATTGCTTTCTTTTGAGAGATGACCATTAGTAGAGGAGATAGGCAAAGTCTCTCATGGAAAATACTGAGAGATTTCCCCCTTGGAGATTTCATGCTGGCTATATCTACAGACTGAGGCTTATTTTTAATGTGCTTAGCATGTGACTGGAATGTCCCATTTGAGTCTCAAATAGTACCTGTTTATGCTGTTTTATTTATTTCTAATAACAATACCAAGATATGCTGTACACTTAGATCTATAGGTAGAATTATTAGATACCAGTATTTTCTCAGAATAATCTAAATACAGGCATAACGGTGTGTAAATTGAAAAATTTGTAAATAATAAAAAAATAATTTCCATTATTTTAAAGGTAAAAATTAAGGGTATGTTCTCATAATGCAAGATAATATGTAAATTATACTCTTCCTTTACACTAATGTGAACAATTTTCTACTGAGGCTGACGAGGATTCTTGGCTGGGTGATGGAGTTTGTGGCATAGATGATCCTGATGGTTGAAATTCAGAGAGAGGCTTTTGGGAGCTGCTGGTGTACAAAGCTTTAAGAATGCAATACGCTGACTAGAAGCTTGTTTATGGCACACAATTCAAATTTTGTTAAAGGAAAATTTATAAATTGATGAATACTCAACCATTAAACCTTGACCCAAAAGATGAATTTCTGAAAGTTGAGAGGTTGCTATGGACATTGACCTTCAATTTTCTTAGCAATACATGAGAAAAGAATGGTGATGAGGGGTCTAGATTTTATAGACTTTTATTACATAATTTATTACTTTATAAATTGTACTGGTTAAAACACATTTTATATATATAGGTAGATCTTTCAATTAATATATCATTTTATCTGTACAGTTATATTTATAGGCAATTCTTTAGTATGTCTTTTACATCATTTAGTATTATAAACTGCAGTAAAATTCTAAATGATGTAAAATTGGTGTTCTTCATTCTAACTAGATGGTTTATTACTGTTTCTTTTTTTTTTAGTAAATATAATTTGTTTGAATGAATATCACAAAACTAGATGTATGATTACAAAACACTTATTCTCCATCACCCCACACTGAATTGATAATATTTTCCTAAATATTTTTTTTGGAATATACATTGGTAAATTCTAAAAATAAAAACATTGATCAATATATTCATCATAATATTTTCATGTATACTGATATACTAACAAAATGGTGTTAGACAGGAATCATCACAATGAAAATTACATGCAACTAAATTAAAAACCAAACCATTTAGTATATTTGTAGCAGAAAAGCAGTGTTTTAGCATCCTTGCACAAGTATATTTTTTATGGCCAGTTTATTAAGGACTTTAGGGATCTTGTGTAGAACCCTTTAGTTTCTAGTAGAAGAATCTTGATTTGACAGCTTTAGCTGAGATTCACTTCAGAATTTATATAAAAGTCTTGCTTTTTTTTATAGTTATCATAGTGCAACTTTCCAAAGTTGAAAAAAAAATTCCAACAGCTATGCATTTTAGTAAATTCCTTAAATCTAGTAAAAACATGTATATAATCATGTTGTTTTAAAAAAAATTTAATCCTAATATTGTTTTTATTTTGTGAAGGGTCGAAAGAGTAGGAATGATGATGAAAATATCTAGCTAACTTTGAGATTTAAAATTATTTGATGATGTGAGAATTTGCACACTTGTTAAAAAAAAAAAAAAACTAGAAATTACTGGAAAAATTGCAAATCTGATGATTTCTTACAATGTTTTTTAGACAAAACTTACTGGCTTCAATGCATCCTTCTCAATATCCTAATGTTTGTATATAACTAGCAATATATTTTAAAAGTTCTTCTGAAATTTGTTCATTAATGCTGCTAATAGTTAATGAGCTAATTCATTAGCTCTCATATACTGATTTTACTTGCACTATCTTACCAATTAAGATTATCTTTAAAATAATTTCATTGATACTAAAATAGTAATGAGTTTGCATAGGGTTCATTGAAATTTGCATATTTAAAAAATAAAATACTGCAAATAAAAAAAAAAAACTGTTTGACTTACAGAAAAAGGGTATTGCATATTATCATTTTTTAAATTTCTTTTTTGTTACAATTACTACTAACTTTATCTATTTAGTATAACCCAGATGATTTTAAAATTCACTAGGATATATCATTTGAAGTCTAATTAAAAATAAATCTTTTACAGGAGCATTCTCTTAATACTCTTTTAGATTTTCAGATCTTTGCTATTTACACTTTTCTATCAATTCAAGGACATCCTACTAAAAAAATCAACATTTTGGACACTTTTAAAAATATCAGCAGGTAATTCAAGAAAATCTTAGAAAATAAATTGTTCTTACACATACAGTAGAGATTGTTAGTTCATAAAATTTGTTTGGTTGAGTTGGGAATCTAGTTTTACAACAGAAGTATACCTGTAACTGACTGTTATCTTTATTTATGACAATTATTTAAGATAATAACTTCAGCAAGGGAGAAAATAAAACATTTCATTTAGTTTTTAATGTATTGAAACTTTAAATATCAAATTTTTGCTCTTTGTCAGAAAAGTAAAAAAGAATTTTCATGGTTTTTTTACAGAATAAAGATGTGCAACCTGAAAATTTACCAAATGGCTGTCTATTATTATCAAGCCATTTTATGTTTAAATGTAGGGTTGATTTGAAACTATTTTGTAGCATCAGTCATGTAGTATTTATCCAAATGACTCATGCACAATAGATACATCTGAGAAAACAGCTCTTTGTATACTTAGTTTGACAATTTTATAGAATTTGAGCAGTTATTTATTCAGCAAGCATGGTGGTGATAAATCTTATGCTTCTTACTGATCTTTTAGCTTTCAAACTTTTATGTAATGTATATATTTTTTTGTTTTTGTTTTAGGAAGTACAGCCAGTAGTGAAAAATGAGAAAATACTACATTTTTGTCAGGATCTGTGATATAACTGATGTGAAATTCTTGTGCTTAGATTTCCTAATACTTTATTTTTTTTTGCTTAACCTGTCAAAAAATTTGAGAATGCAAAACTTCTATATTTTATTTACTGCTCTGGATGAATATATAACATTATTTCTGCTTAGGTATTTAAATCTAATTGTTTCATATAAAGCATAAATATAGAGAAGCTGTAAGATAATTTTGTTTTAAATTTGTGAATTAATTTTTTTAATGTTTAAAATATATATTTTTACTACATTGAAGTCATTTTTTTAGAAATTACTAGGGTTAAGTAACTTTTATAAAATTTAAAATTTAAAAAATTTATGAAGTTATAAATCTGTAGTTGTCAGTTTTAACTAGACATTTTATTACCAAGAATGAAATTGCTTGTTTCATTTTGTATTGGTAATTTCATGTATAGTTTAAAAATTCTCAGTTTTATTTCAAGCAAAGATTGTTTGGTTTGATTGAAAGAGTTAAATTGATTTTTAAAATTATTTCAGGAATCTTTTTTTTTTTGAAAACTATATTGCTTTATTTAAAGAATCTAGAAGTTTTTATTTTGATTAAAATAAAACCAGTATGCTTAAAAATTATTTACAAATAAAAAATTGTAAGGATATAAAGAGGATAATGTGGTGGTTAATGGACTGAAATGGTTGTTTATCATTTGTATAAACTCTAAAACAGAAAATGGGTCTATATCTTTTGTGAATTTCATTATTAAATGGAAATGAATACTGCACATAAGATAAAATATGGTGAAGTCACAAGGTATTTATTCACAAATGCACTAAACACTAATTTTATAGTAATTTGTGAATGAGTATTTAAATAAGCCTTTTTAACAAAGGAATTTTGCCTTGCTGGTGCATTCAAACAAAATTTAGTAGTATTTACTCATTACAAATTATATATATTTAGCTGTGCTTTATAGGTTTTAGATCTTTCTTTATGCCTTGTTCGAATTCATGGTTTGAAATTCTCTTGTTTTTATTATGATACATTAAAATATAAATAAATCCCAACTTTTGTTCTTTTGTCCTTTTGTCTATTTCTGCTTAGAGTCAATGAATCTGTGTAAATCAAAAGTACTCATTGTAGATAGATACTGGAGTGTTGTGGTAAGTTATTTGATTTTCCTATATCTACAAGATTTTTTTTAATGCTCTAAAACTTCAATCACTTCTCATTATTGTAGTTTTTTCTTTTTTTAGTTATTTCTACAAATGAAAATCTCTGATTGAAACCTTATTCAATCATACTTTGTATGTCAGACAAATAACCACTTTTTCCCAATGAACTATTGACATATGATCAGTCTTATAAAGTACTGTTTAAAAACATTAGATTTTTCTGATAGTACATAGTGAATATATTTGGTAGATATCTTAATTGTTCCCTGTTTCTTTTAGTCACACATGGAAGCACACAGTGTATGCAAAGTCTGCCTAGTTTAGATGTAATTTGGAACATGTATAGCTTGTTTTGAAAGTTATTTGTGCATGAGAGCTTTTTAAAAAAATTATTACGCTTTTTGAGAAATGTTACAAAATTTGTAGTTTATATGAAATAGCTACTTGGTATGATGTTTTAGAAAATAAGTTAAACGCTACTTTTAGGGTATATATATATATATATATATATTCAACAGTTTAAAATATATAAGTATTAAAAATAATTATGGAAAAAAATGGATATGCACAAATAATAAATAAATTGAACTAAGAGGCATATATAATGCATTATTACAGAAAATATACAAAGCCAACTGAATATGTTGTACAGTGCATTAGTATTTGAGCCCTTTGCTTTATACAGAGCATGAGACTTTGTTGTCATGCTTCCAAAAAAGTTATTATTGTATTACTGTAGAATGTTGTCATAAATATTCTAAAGCACTTTCAACTTTTCAACTAAGGTGTTTGGTTGCTGTTAGAATATTTTAGTAGCTGTAAAATACTGTATAACCTTATGATGGTCATATTAGGACTTTGCACAGGCCAAGCCATTTTGTGAGTGTTCCATCAGCCTCTTTATATTCCAGTTGGTTTTTCATTACATTTGCTACATGCTTGGGGTCATTGTCATGTTGGAAGATGAATCTTCACCCAATGAGAAGTCATCTTGAAGAAATGGTATGATGGATGAGAACCTGCCTGCACCTATGGAAAATAAATATACCTTGGATTTTATGCAAATCTTTGACACCTTTTCTGATATGCTGCGTCATACTTGTATTGATCACCCCTATGCTTTACTCTAGCTGTTGTACATTGACTGTTATGCCACTCTCCAGTCCACCTTCAAACAAAATGCTTTTAATTATTGCCAAACAGTTCAAACTTGGACTCATTGTAATGAGCAGCTTCCATGTTTGGTCATCCCACTGTTTCATTTCTTATGCCCACTTTAAATTGCTGCTTGGTTGCCTCTCTTTAGCATAGGTTTTTTGGCAGCAATACAATTATTGAGACCATTTTGTGTTAATCTGTATCTCTCTGTTCTTGAAGAAACATTAGCATCATACTTGCAGCTAGATCATTTGCAACTTGTCTATCTTGTAAAGAACATGTCCTTTTGTAATTAACATCACTTTTGGATAGTTTGGGATTTTTTCCTCAAATGTGTCAATTTCCAACAGTACTATTTTTGCATATCCTTCTCAGATTATTGCATAAAGCTTTTCTTGAAACATGAAGTTGCACTGCAATCATACCATATGGATTAGCCTGCACTAGCTAAGACTTCGAATTCTATATACTTGTCATGTGATCTTCTCAGCAGCCATTGTACTAACCATTCATTAACTATATTACAATAATATCACTGCTTAAACTTTCATAATTTTTCTGATGGTTGTCACTTTCTGATTGCTTGCATGAAAAACCATTCAAATTGTACTATATTAACGCATGACTGTACTATGGATTATTTCATTTTCACACTTGAATATCTATCACATGTTAGTTGCTTTTTATATCCAGTTTTTCCTCTGTTTTAATAATTATTTACAATACTGTATTTATATACAGTATATATAAAAAATTTTTTCCACATTTCAGTTCTATTGTTAATCTGATGAAATGTGTTAAATTTTGACCTTGAAGTTTCTTTATGATTTGACACTGATGTTAAGAAAGAACATTTATTAAATTTTGGTGGGTAATCTTTTACAGTCCTACTAATAGGTCTTTGATAAGCCAAGTCCACCATATATTTCACAAAATTTTTAACAGTCTATTCAATTATGTGTCAGAAGAAAGTTTAACTACTGGATTGAGCCTAATGAAGACCCGTGCTCTTATCAATGATTACTAGTGATGTAATCTGTCTTGCACACAGTCTCTATGATCAGCTTTTGATGACATTGAATATGGATCAATAAAATCCCCTGCATCAATGATATAAGGAACATTGTGCCCTTAGAATGTGGGAAAGTGTAGCTTGTTTTCTTTGAAGGTGATTGGAAATTATAAGAATCGATTATATTTCATGTGATAGTGTATGCTTTGATTATCAAACCATATAAGCACTTTTTTTGAGAGGGACTTCTTTTAGAAACTTTCAAAGCAGTCATTTCACATAAACTCTCTTGAGACCAGCAGCAATTAACTTGATTTTAATAGGCTGCAGCAAAATTTCTTAATTATTTGTTTGTCTTGATCCTTACTGTGTCAGATATTTAGTTAACTTTGGTATTTCTGACCAGAAAATAGTCCCACAGTTTATCAATAAGAATGTTTGCCATCATTTTGTAAAATATATTATTTATTTTCAAGCTACCCATGATTAGGAATTTATTATGAATGATTCTTTGAAAAATCCTCAAAATATGATAATTTTTAAAGTATGAGTACTTTTTATTAATTAACCTTTAACTTCAAATTTAGTGAAAGAAAGCATTTAACAGTCAGATTTTTAGTTTCCACCAGTAACAGGCAAATGGTAATTAAGAGGAAAGTTATCACTTTTAAAATTTTTGTAAGTACTGTAAGCAATGGGTGTTACCATATTGCAAGTATTTTCTGAGTAGCTGGTGAAGAAGTGACACTCTAAGAATTATTCTTAAGTATCAAATCAGTGACATTTCTTTTGATGGCAGTAATCTCATTTTCTAGCTTACTCATCTAATAGCAAGGCATGTAAATATTGATAAGAATTATTCTTAGGTTGAAAATATCTTTGGAAAAAAAAAAAAACCTTAATGTATTGCTGTAAACTACTAAAATTTGTAATATAAACTCTGCCATAGATATGTTTTTGATAATTTCTACCTATCTATCTATGACTTTTAAAAATGCCCAATATTTTCATTTCTTTTAATATATTTTGAGATAAATTTAGTATGATTAAAAAGTATATTATTACTATAAATAAAATACATCTTTAAAATCCAAGCAGTGAGAATATCAAGTTAAAAAAATACAAATATAGATAGCTTGTTGTCATCAAAACAATTTAGATACACAACTACAAAGTAGGATAATTTGTGCACTAATTATACCTGTTTAGAATAAATTGTCATCTGGTAAGAGTGAGAAAGAGACATGTGCATGCGTGCGCACTCGAACATGTGCAAACACAATCAATCTTTAGAAAAATTTATAAATTTTAATTAAAGTATTACCAAATATCTCAATGCCATGTTACAATTCATTTATTTTTATTGCTAATTGAAGGTGTGCACATTTGTTTTAATTTAGTTATATATCTATCATTTTTACTTGAAATGGTTCTGAATAATAGCTACTTATTGATAATTAAGTCTGTGATATTTGCATAGCTGATTTTCCTATTAATTTATATCTGATGTATAAGATGTAGCATACTGCACAAATCTTTTGACAGCAACAACAATGTATAAACAAGATTTATTGCTAATTTGGAGTTTTCAGCTATAGCATGGGATTGGCCAGTTTGGTGCACAACAGGAGAGTCAACAAAGTTCTCATGTGAACTAAATAATAATAATCACACACACACACACACACACAAAACAACTGAAAATGATTGAATTTTAATTTTAATTTTAAAACATACTGTACCATATAATAAAGTTTACATATAGCACTTGAAACTTCTTGTTATGCTAAACAGCATCTTAGAGAAGGACTACTATGAAATTCCATTTGCTACTACAGATGAAAGCATGAAAGGGTCTATACTTCATGTTTTCTTTCTTATTTTTTAAGAAATGAAAGTTGCTTCATAGGTCAGATTTCTTTTTGGCTTACAAATGAGTGAATGAAAGCACAGTTTGAAATAGTTAACTAATTTTGACTTTGCCTGTATAAAAGAAAATAAAAATATAACCCATAAATTAATGAATCTATGTTAATTATTTCATATCATATGTAATTGGATTTTGTGGACAATAGTCACTAAAGTTGTTGAATAAAAAACCTGAAAATGTTACATCTATAGCCCCTTACAAAATTAGGAAAATAATGCCCACAATCTGAGTATTTAGAAGATCTATATTGTTGTATCACTTAGAGTTACTGTAGTTTACCTAATTTAGATCTGTTTAGTGTATTCTGCACAAATTATTTAATTATAAAAAGTTAATAAATATTTTAAAAATAATTTCTCTGAAAAGATTATATTTGATGCAGGTCTAGTACACAATATAGTTCATTTTATCAGTTGTTTTCAAAGTACTTCAGAAAAATGGTTTATTTTTTCATATTTGTACCAAATGATTTGTCAAAACATGTAAGAGCACAGCATTTGATAATCTAGCACAGGGGTCACCAAACTACGGCCTGCGGGCCAGATCAGGCCCGCGACATCAGTTCATCAGGCCCGCCGACGGTACTTGCATTTGCGTGATAAAACGGATGGAACACGAGATGTTGTGAAATAAAATTTTTTAAATTTTTTCATGGATAATTGACATATCATGGGCAAGAAGGCTCAGAAAAATTCCCTGGTCAAGGTGTTAATCGAGCTGGTCTCTAGGCTGTTTTCTTCACCCTTTATTATGGCTACAAAGAAAAGAAAAGTGGACGCTGAGTGTCGTGTTTTCAATGAAGAATGGGGAGTAAAGTACTTTGTGGAAATAAAGGACCAGAAAGCTAGTTGCGTGGTATGCAGCGAAAGTGTTGCCATTTTGAAAGAGTACAATCTTCGGCGTCACTATGAAACAAAACATCTATCAACATATTCAAAGTTTTCTGGAAAGTTACGCTCTGAGAAATATGAGTCCATGAAACGTGGTTTAGAAAGTCAAAGAAATCTCTTCACGAGAAAGTTTGCTGAAAATGAATCTGTCACTCGTACAAGTTACAAAATAGTGCATAAGTTGGCAGAGCGAGGAAAACCGTTTACTGATGGCAACTTCATCAAAGAGTGTATGATGGAAGCAGCAAATGACTTGTGTCCTGAGAAAGCCGATTTGTTTGGAAGTATCAGCCTTTCGGCAAGTTCAGTTGTGCAGAGAACAGAAGAACTTTGAGTGAACATAGTGCTACAGATATGCGAGAAAGCTAGGAACTTGTTGTGGTATTTTCTGGCACTGGATGAGTCTAATGATCTCTCGAGTACGTCAACTTATTGTGTTCATTCGTGGTGTCAATTTGGACTTTCAGATAACGGAAGAGTTGGCATCCGTTTGTTGCATGCATGGAACAACAACTGGAAAAGACATTTTCATGGAAGTGCAGAAAACTTTGCAAGACTATAACCTTCAGTGGAATCAGTTTCGAGGTGTTACAGTTGATGGAGGAAAAAACATGGCTGGAGTGAGGAAGGGTCTGGTCGGGCAGATCAGGACTCAGTTGGAAGATTTGCAAATTCCAGGCGCTCTGTTCATACACTGCATCATACATCAGCAAGCACTCTGTGGGAAAGACTTGGATATTTCTTGTGTACTGAAACCAGTCGTTTCTGCTGTGAACTTCATTCAGGGACATGCACTCAATCACCGTCAGTTCCAGGCTTTTCTTGAAGAAATTGATTCTGATTTCTGTGACTTGCCTTATCACACAGCAGTGAGGTGGCTCAGCTGCGGTAAAGTCCTGTTTCGTTTTTACAAGCTCTGAAACGAAATAGATGTTTTTCTCACTGAAAAAGATAGAGCTGATCCACAGCTGTCAGATCCTACCTGGCTGTCAAAGTTGTCATTTTTGGTCGACATTACATCCCACATGAATGAACTGAACTTGAAACTTCAGGGAAAGGATAACCTCGTCTGTGATCTCTACAGAATCATCAAAGGATTTAGGAGAAAGCTGTCATTGTTTGAAGCACAACTGGAAGGAGAAAACTTCTCTCATTTTCACTGTTTCAAAGAGTTTTGCGCTACAATTGCTGAAGATGTCAACCTCGATTTTCCTAAAAAGATTATTCGTGACTTGAAGAAGCATTTTTTGGAGAGATTTTCAGATCTCGACAGAATTGAGAGTGACATTCTTCTGTTCCAGAATCCATTTGATTGTAACCTTGATGATGTGCCAGTTGAACTACAGTTGGAGCTCATTGATTTGCAAGCAAATGACTTGTTGAAAGAGAAGCACAGAGAAGGAAAACTTGTTGAATTTTACCGCTTCTTACCTGATGTTGAGTTTCCGAAATTGAAGAAATTTGCCGCTGGTATGGCATCATTGTTTGGAACAACTTATGTCTGTGAGCAAACATTTTCAAAAATGAAGTATGTGAAGTCAACACATCAAACGAGATTGACTGATGAACATTTGAAAGCAATTCTCTTGATTGGATGCAGCAATTCCAAACCAAACATTGATGATATCTTGAAAGCCAAACATCAGTTTCACAAATCTCACTAACCTTTTTTGCTGCTTAGTTTGTAAGATTCGGATATGTGCACACTAGGTCTGATGCAACTATATTTTTGCTAACGTCGCCTTCTTTGATAACTTTTTAGTAAATAAATATGTTGGTTGCCTTTGTTTTTGTGCATTGCACGCCACTCACCCATGATTAACATGGAATGCTAAACTTAGTGTTTCGTCTTTTTTCCCAGAGCTTTCGTTCTGGCTTGCAAGTATTGAACAGAATGATTATGTGGCCCGCGCTCGTCATTCTTTCAGTTATCCAGCCCACTGTGAAAAATGTTTGGTGACCCCTGATCTAGCATGTGACAATCACATATACAAGTCACTGATGACCAGTTATAAAACCTCAAGTTATTTCTTATGATTGGCTCAAAGGCAAGAAGCAGGATACCACAACAAATGTGTGATTTAGGATTTGCAGTTTCAGAGTATCTGGATTGACTGAATGCCAACTAGCCCAAAAGCCTAGTATGTATATCCAAAAGGTTTCCATTACATTCTCCAACATATCTAAAAACTGGTTAATTCTGTTATAGAGAAGTGGGATGTAGATACAAGAAAATTACCTTTCTGTCAGATCACTATATACCAATGGGAAGCTTGAGAAATTATCACTTAACAGCACAGCAATTCTTAATAGCTCCAGAGATAAACCAGTATCCATTACTACTGATAGGTGTCATTTAAAGGACTAGTTAAAGCAAAAAAAAAAAAAAAACTAACTAACTAAAATTGGTAATAAAGAATTGATTCATTGTTGGCTGGAAAACAATTATATGTATACTGTCAACAGTAGTATGATGGAGAAAATCTATGTATGGTTTATTGCGGTTTTTCAGGAAATTTCACAAGAGACTAAGGTAGATTAAATTATGGCAAAAAAAAAAAAAACAACTACATCCTTGCCCATAATACATCATTGTGTCTGTTTTTCTCCGTATGTATGGACTCTCTATGAACCAGTTCTGAAATGTATAGACTGACTACCACACTAGATTTCAAATGGGAAACAGGTTTTAGGATATCTTGAAGAACAAGTGGATTAAAATGGATTGTGAATACAAGTACTTATTTTTTGAAAAAGTATCCCAACTACAAGATATAAGAAATTCTTCCACTATGTGGTCATATGCCTCCCCTTTTTTTTTCCTCCTGTTTTAAATTGGCTATAGATTATCAGGCTTTTTTTTTTATCTCCATGTTGCTGGTTTGTTCAGGCAGGTGGTTTAGGTCTGGTCTTCTTGTCACTTTAGCATTTAATACATTTTTATGAATACCAATTTTTTTAGCACCAAAATTATGTTAGTTATTTAAGTCCCTGAGCGTATAGCAAAATATCTTAAATTTTGGAAAGAAATGATTTTTTATTGTAATGTTGAAGATCATGAAAAATTATTTTGCATTTTATTGTGGGGAAAGACATTTAATAAAAGGATGCCTTACCAACATACTGGCTAAAATTTTTACTTTTGTTCATATTGTATCTTTCAAAGAGATTATTGGAAGCCAAACCTGGTTTATTTCTAAGAAATAGTTACTAACTATGTAAGATATTGGAGTTTTCTTTGGTAAATGAAGATTAGATGAATTTATTAAAAAATTAGTCTTTGTCCAGAATGTTATGATAGTTACAGACGTTGTTTCAGAAAGCTTATGCTAATGTTAATTTCCACTTGTGACTATTGTACCTAAATTATGTTTATTTCATGATGTTTTTTTTATATTTAATTGAACCAACATAGTATTACCTTTTAATTGTTTTTTTTTATAATTTTAGTTTTCATTTTTTTTTTTAGCTATCGCACTAATTGCTAAGAATACCACAACCAAAACTGTAACAGATCATATAGAGGCTTATTTCATAAGCCATTCTCCAGTTAACTGCATTCATTAAAAAAATGCTACATACAAACAAATCAAATCAACATCAATTTTTTAAACACTTTAGCTAAAAAAATTGCCAACTTTTTAATTACTACAAAGCCACATTGGGTACATGTAATGCTTCTCGTAAATTTTCAATATTTATTTTAGAATTTTTATAACAGACCTTTTAAAGTAATTCAGCTCTGAATTTTCAGAATTTGTTTTGATTTTTTAAAAATTATTATTAAATATTTATTTGGTCTCATAAAATTAAACAGCTTGATGGCAAGTAGTTTTTCCCCCAACTTTCCTTTACTTTTATTTCTCTGCCCTTTTCATGGCAAATATGAGTAATATTTACGTTCCTTATATTTTCACCAGCCACCATAGTGTTGTGTATTGACTAAAATTGTGCAGTTTGTCTCTGGTCAGAAATCTAGGCTATCAGCACCATCTCTCTTTCACCAATAGAGAAAGTGACCCCTACTTTCATGGCCATGTTATTTTGCTGGAACAATTTCAAATTTGATTTCCTCCAGACTGTCTTGTCCAGAATTGGTTGACCCAGTCTTTAGTTTGCTTACTTGTGTTTCTTTGATTTTTGTAATTACTAGATCTTATTTAAAAATTTACTTAACCCTATAAAAAAAACAAATTTTGGAATTTTTTTCAAATATTGAGTTTTATGTTACATGGATTTTATAAACTACTTTGTGATCAGTAAAGATTTTGCTGAGTTATAAGAAAATAACAATTTTTAAAAAATTAGTAAACACTTTGTAAACCAGTATTCTCAAAAGGTATCTATAAAAATAAACCTTAATTTTTTCTACTTCTGTAATACAGAACTAAACTAAGAAGTCTTTAATTTAATGCAAAACACAATTCCAGTTAAAATGACACCTGCCTGTTTACAGCAATCATAAAAATGCAGTTCTATTTTCCATAATTATTGGCATGTTTTTGATATTTTTTAAATCTACCATTTCAAATACAACTGCTACAGAATCTACCTAATTCAGTGTTCGTACAAAGTATTTTAATTTAGCAATGTTTGACAAACTTCTGTTATTAAAATGACTTGTCAACAATGAACTTCTATTTGAAGTTCCTAATTTTAATTGTCTTAATCTATGCACTATTTACATCATAAAGGTTCCATGAGATCATGAATCCAATAGTCATTTCACTCACTGTAACGATGTATACATTTTTGGTGCTGCTCTATTACTTTTGTGAAATATATGTTAGAATAGTTCAGAGCTGAGAACTTAGTTGTTTATTTTATACCATCCAATTGGACTAGTAATTTAAGCAGTTAACCACCAATAAAAATGTAACTGGCCAGTTATTTTACCATAAACATAGAAATGAACAGATTTTTAAAAAAACATTTGTTATAATTTTCATACTCAAAATAACTATTGAAACACTTAAACATTTAGCAAGATAAGAGTCACATTGTAGACAAATTCTAAAAAAAAAGAAGCAAACACTTCTCAATGATAAGTAGTTACATATGATACCATTAAAAATTTGAATAAATATATTTATTTATTTGTTTATCAAAAAACTAATTGGCAGCATAGGATAAAGTAGCTACAAACACTGAAATTCTAGATTTTGATACTGCTTAACCAAATTCATAAATTCATCACAACTTGATGCATTGCATAATGTGACAAAATCTGCATGCACTGTTACATTGATTGAAGAAAAAGCAAAAACATTGACTAAAAGAAATTACTTATGAATTTCTTCCTTAAATTTTTTTATTGTAAAGAACTAGCAAAATCTTTTTTCTTTTTTAAAAATTAATTTATTTTTAAAGACAAATACTTATCAAATGAAATAAAACTTTCTACAACTGAAGTATATACTTTTAACAATATAATAGTCCCTCTTTCAAGAGACTACCCCTTCTGCCAAGCAAAAGCTATCTCTCAAGAGAGGTTTGACCAGTCAGAAAGAAGGAAATCATGAATTTACATGTTTACCAGCCTTTATTGTATTTTTTAAATAATAAGTTTTATGTATATGTAATGTTTCTAATGTTCAGTATACAAAATAATGAAAAAACTCTTTCAATGAAGTCAGTTTTTAGAGAACATCTTAACTTTCATTTGCTTTCCTGTGTTGTTTTTTTGGTCTTCCATTGCATTTCTTCCAAGTTCTTCTCTTATTTCACCATCTTTACAAAGTCACCCTGGCTATGATGAAGTTCAAAGTCTTTGTCTTGTAGCATTGATAAGTATTCAGCAGCATTTGGTGCAGTGATGATAATTGCCTGTACTGGCTGCTTCCCCCTTGCTACTGTCCTCACCCTGAACAACTCCAACTCCCCTTGCTGCCTGTGGTATGTCCTGCTCTCAATTACCACCTATAGTGTTATGAGTGAGGGAGTGGCTATAGATCATCTAGTGCTGACAAATCTGTAACAGACTTATGGTTCATGTCCCCCACATCTGAAACCACATTTAAGCACCTGATGATGGTTGATGCTAACAATGCTTCTCAAATAATATGCAGAAACAGTATAAATCTAACAAGGTTGGATTCTGTTGAGGCTTTATTCATGTTGAACAATAGATGTTCCAGCAAACATTTTCTGTAAATTCCCTTTTACAGCCCTAGTGATGCTAGGTAGAAGAAACACCAGCTTCACATTGTGGAATGACATAATCAGGTGGGCATTTTGTGCAGAAAGAGCAGGATATGGCAATCCTGTCTTTGCATTTTGTTGTTACTGTTTCCATCCATGTTTTGAATATACTGTTGGTCATCCATGCCTTTTTGATGCTTTGATATGCGACTGGCACTGTTTCTTTGGAACAATCTATTATACTTTGTGGCTTTGCTGACTTTCCCATGGTCAGGGACATAAGTTTTTCTCTAGTCACACTACTTTGGTTTTCACAACACCCTTTGCAGAACTATGGCCCAGTTTTACCTGCATTAAGGATATTCTTGGACTTTTAATCATTGTACAAGTCAGGCAGATGCAGATATCAAATTTACACTTATCAGTTTTCCCAATTTTATTTTGAGGAACGAATAGATATGAAAATACCTAAGATAATGACCTTTGTTATGCCACTTCTGGAAACCATGAAATCGTCATAATCCAACTTGATGGACAGTATCAGAGCCTTCTCTTGGTATCAACCTGCTATTCAGAGGGTGGTGGTTTGACTGTGACAAAATTATTTCTACACTAAATTATTAAGTCAGCCATAGGTAGTTTGCGAGACCTTGGTATACTTTTGGTTGGCTGGTGCTCCCTCTTCCCATAGTTGAGGTATCTTGTCCTTCTCATTGATGATTGTCTTTATTTGTCTTTCCAGCATCTAGGTTGGCAGCAATGACCTGGGATGATTTACCATTCTTGTGGTCATCATTGATTTACACTCATGGTTCCAGTTAAACATCTTGCAGCTGTCTTTCACTGATGTAGTCATTGATTGATTAGCAGATTGAGACTGAATAATCTACATCTAAACTTGCCTCTTTTATTGTAATCCACTCTTACTCCAACCAAAATGCTCAGCAATTGAGTACATATAGCCTTCAAGTGGATGTGTTCTTTATTGATTTCCAAAACAAATGGCATTAAGGATTACATTTCATTATAGAAGACAATTTATTTTCTCTTTCAAATATCTTTTCTCAGAAATTTACCCAAACAAAAATTAATTTTAAAGGACTCTAAAAAAAAATTTCCTCACAAGGCATTTCCTATTATGAGCCTTTGTGAGTACATGTACAACTCTTAATCTTAAATTGTTTGGTTACATCTAAATTTTTTCCAACATTTTAATTTTTTTCAGAAATGACTTCTAATAATAAGTTTTATGGTGCAAACCTTCAAGTAGTATATATATATATATCATTTTGTTATAAAATATTGTTGGCTGAAATATCTCACCATACAACATGAGCCTAAGCAGCCTTGGTTTTTGGTGATCATTATTTCAATGGGGAAGTAGCTGTTTTGATTAGAAAAATCTGGTCACTTGTTACATTAGACAAATGGTCACAAGAGGTTGTTTGCATGGTGAAAAGGTCTTTGCAATGATAAATGACTGCCAAAGATGAGTGGTTGTATTAATGAGAGGCTGACCAAGAGAGTTATTACTGTATTTTCTTTTCTAAAATGATAAAATAAGATAAAAGACAAATATTTATTTGATTTTTATATTATGCAAAAATGCAAAATTTTGGTATGAAACATGTTGCATCATGCATAGCAGAAAAGCTATAGCTCATGTGAAAGTCCTCAGATTACCAGATGACTTCATGAAATTTTAACTTTTCTTTTTTACTTGAATAACCATCAAAATAGAAAATATACATTCACTGCAAACGTTTTGACAAGTTAAAAAGTACTTGTGCTAAAATGCTCAAGTTTTTTATCAGAGAATGTAACAATGTAATAAAAAATAACACAAAATGATAAAACTACTGTGAAATAAAATAAAATTCTTCCACATTGCTCTCTTGATAACCTACCCTGTGGAAGGTTTCATCCAAATTCACTCAATATTTCCAACAAAATGTTAAAATAAATGCAACTCTAATCAATTTGTGAGATACCTTTTAGTGGAATTATAATTATGATCACAGATTTTAAAATCTCTTTGTTTGGGTCATTGCTTGTTTTCAACAAAGTAGCCAGCCAGTTATTTATGATTGCTCATGAAGTTACGAATCTTTTAGAGTCTATTTTGGAGAATTCTCTTGAACATGTATACAAACCAAAATCTGCCAAGATTATATGCCCTGCTTAATTTTAGTTTTAAAGGTCATTTCTTGCTCACATCTAAACAGAAATAGTAGGGATGTGATAAATTAAAGAAGAAAAAAAGCAAATAAATTTTTTCTGCTTCATCTTCAATTCAATCACATTGCCAAGGATTTTTAACTTTTACATACATTTTTGTAACATTGGATTTTCTCTTTACAATATTTTTTTGTATTATCTGGACCACCAATAGACATCCTTCACATTTTTGTGTGGCTTACCTTTGTTAAATAACATTATCTTTCAAAGAAATGTCTTTTTGAGTTGGTGTTTATGACTGTTCTCTTGTTTTTTCATATTGTTTAATCATTCATTGAATAATCTAATGTATGATGATTCAGATTCAAACATACAAGACAGCACCATCTAATTTTAAATAAAAGCAGCAAAGTGCCACAATTTTCAACAGTTCACTGTTGTTTGCCTGGCAAAAAGAATGTTGCAACTAACTTTGATTTCTTTAAATCATGCTTTTGAATTTTCAAACACACACAGTGAAACACAGAAATTGGTTTGAAGATGCAAAAATAGTATACTTTGGAAATCATGGTTTTTTACATTTCTAAAGACTTTTCACACCTCTGAAATAGCTTAGTAGGATTTCTTTTGAGGCAGTGGAAGATACTTCTGAAAAATACACAATAAACAAACTTATTTAACATGGAATATTTTACAACAGTGATATGAAGAGTCAAAGGAAAAATCAAATTATCAAGGGGACAAAAAGGAAACAAGAAAAGTGGTTTAAAGAAAAAGATATGTATGAAAAAAATTGAGAAAATTTAGCTAAACGTGCAAAGGCAGAATACTACTACATGTGCTTTAAAGAGAGATAAGCATAATGTAAAGAACTGTAGATAATTGATTAATTGATATAATTTTTAATTTTATTGAAATGAGATTTAGCCACTGGAAAAAAACTAAAGCTCACAGGTTTTATCCAATATACAATATATTAACCTGAAATTAGCGTTTGGCCTAATGTTAAATCTTTGGACCCTTGGATTGTGCTATTGATCTATATGTTTTGGAAAGCTGAGCAAATAGGTTGGTGAATATGAATATTCTTGAAAGATAATCTATGTGGAGATGTGGAGTATTAATATCTTTAAAAATTACTAAATTTTATGACTTGTCATTGATTCACGAATGCTAATTTTAGTTTTTGAAGAGTTTTAACTCTTACTATTTTGTTTATTTTTACATATTTTTTTTTTATTTTTCTGAATTTATTTCTGCACAATTACTACTATTTGTTTCCTTTTTTTGTCAAGTTAAAAAACACTAATTTAATTAAAAAGATTTGAGAATGCTTAGTTTTAAGAAATATAGAGGAGAATTTTTGTATAACAATATAATTTTAAATTAAAAAATAATGAAGGTGCTGCATATAAATTTCTGTGTCAGCAACAGTTACAACTCGCTGTTGTGAATTGGCACAACTTAGTATTGTTGTATATTATGAGTGATATTGCCTGCTTTCCATTATCTAGAATGTAAAGTTTACAATGGTGTTTCAGAAATTTGTGGCAATGCTAGTGAACATGTTGATCAGTTGCTTATTTTTACTTCTGGCAATTTGCATAGACCTGTTTTTCTGTCAAAGTATGGCTAATTTCCTGAGATGGTTGTTTCAAGCATTGCAGTCTTGGCATTTTATCATAAAACCTCAGGGGCTCTGTTGGTAGCATTCATCACTGTCTGGACACCCAGTACCGTCTAGTCAGTTGATTTAGTGGCTTAGGTTATTCTTTGTTTGATGCAACAACTTCATTGTGGTCTAATTGATTATATGCCATGGAAATGTTGTGTTTATATGTAAAGAACAGATTAATAAATAATTGAGCAGTTCTCTTAGTTGGTTAGAATTAGTTATTTTCCATGGATTACTTAATGGCAAGTAAGCAAGAACTGTGAGTAATAACAATAATGATAACTTAAAACTAAGTTTTTGATAGTACTATAGATAAATTAGTTAGTGAACTTGTTATTGTAAGATGCTGTGAGAGTAAAATTCTGTTTTCATGAGTGATAATCTTATAACTGACAGAATTGATGCATGTAGCACTATAGAAAATTGTGAATGCATTCTACACAAATATATAAATAATATAAAAAGATAAGCATGTATAAACAAATATTGTCATTTATTTGGGCTTCTAAGCAATGATAAGAAAGTCATTTAAATAAAAAAGACATTCCTATAAATTAAAAGTCCTGTTTTGTTTATTGCTTTAAAAAAAAATAAGGAATAAAGAAATATTTTATTCTTGCCTTTTAATTTAAATTTATATATCATCATTATTGTTGCTTTAGTAGAAGCATTTTAGTTATTTCTATATCCTATATCCTCTTATTATCTTACCAAATGATATTAATTCAAGAATTTAATTTATGGAAAAGCTTGATGTCTCATGTTTAATTTTTCTTTAATTTCTACATAACTTACTTTCAAGTAACAGATTTTATGATGATTGATTCAACATGACTACTTATGATCATCCTTAGGATCTGTAGCCAAAAATCACATATTCCTTATCTTTTGTGACTTAACATCTTATGATTACTTTGTGGCACATACTGCATTGTTGTTAAAGACATCAGTAAGGGCATTGTAAACCTTTAGAATGGCCTTCTGCTGGAGAACTTATGACAGTTGGTTGAGTCAACAATTTTATTTTAGTGATTAACAGGATAGAAGCCTATGATACAATGAGTGACAAAAATTTTGTGCTGCAGCAATTGTCTGCAAATCATGTAGGTATCTAATGAGCATTTGCAAAGTGTTGCTCAGGTCTGTGTTGAATTGGTACTGTCAGAGGCCAACAACAAACAACGAAAGCTGTCATTTATTAACTTTTCCCTGCTTTGTGTTCATTAGAGAGAATCCTGAAAATGCGAGAATGCATTTTTATTAAAGGCTGAAGAAGACTTAGCTTGTGAATTTGTTCACTATAATATACTGTAAAAGCAGTTGTCGGTCCCCCCCTTTTTTTACAGTTACATTTTCTGTAGATCTAAGTTTTCTACAACTTATTCAGAACTTTTTGAAAATTGAATGTAGACAGTACTGGAATTCTGAAACTTTAAAAATCAAACAATAGTTTTAAAGAAAAAGTTAAGCATACATTTTTGATATAACTCTTTTGTAAATCTGATTTAAAACAGAAAATTATCTTAAAAAAGCTGTGCCCAAGAATTTAATTTATAAAAGAATGTTACCTTACATTTTTTGGTCATGTATCTAAAATTGTCAGAGAATATTTGAAAAGAAATGGTAAATAATTTTTTTACCACCTGAAAAAATATAAAGGAATTTTACAAAGTGATTTTGTGAACTGACAGGTTTATTTTGTACTTATTTCACATGCATGCTTTAATAAAGCTAAATGAAAAATGGCATGTTTCTATAACCAAAATCAACTTTGCTTAAAAAGGGTTTAAGAAAAAAATTGTTATTGCTATTATATATAGTTAAACAGAAAATGAATGGGTTTTTATTAGAGCGAAATAGGACAAATGACAGTATCTAGTTATGCAAGATACTTATAATCTATGCAGTGATGAATGATCTTAGAAAAATGATGACAATAATGCTGTTTTTTATCAGCATTTTTTGTAGATTCATCAGCACTTAAAGAACTTAAACTTGGGTATCTAATGTGAATTATTTTCTATATGATGTAAATAATAATTATGTCTTATTATAAGACTAAACAACTTGATAATAGTTAAAATAACAACTGATTTTAATGGTAACAAAATATAGTTGGAATTCTTCTATCAATGTGTGATTTACTGAAATTTGATGCATAATGGAGATATACAGTTAACAATGCTGCAAGATGGATATTTAGTAATTGCTAATGACATGATTTTTTTATTTTGAATACTGATTGCTAGTTGTGTTCCAATTATCATATTGGATCTAACTGCTTCCTGGGCATTTATTGGAGCTCAACATCTGAAAGCTGGATTGGATGATTATTGAGGCAAAAAAAAAAATCTGCTGAAACCCAAGCCTTTCTACGATTGGAAACAGTTGCTTATGTTTGTTTGCTATGTAGGAAGTAAACTGCATGAAACTATTTCCAAATGAGAATAAAAGCTAAGTAACACTGAACACACATGACTAGGCAGCACAGCATCAATTACATGTAATGAAATAATAAAAAAGTGTATTTTAAAATGAAGTAATTTCACAATTTCATTGTCACTGATACACAGAAAGAAAAAAAAAGTTGCACTACAAAGTGATCTGTAAAGCAAACTGTCCTGGAAGCATTTTGTTTTTCTAGGAAGAAGGGGGAGGAATAAGTAAATGAATATAAAATATAAAATGGACGCAATCAATTGCACTTGATTTTGTTTTTAGAGTTTAAGTACTGGATACCACTTCACTAAGTTACATTTTGATTCTTTAGACTTTGTTGTGGTAGTTCTTCACTCTCAGCATTGAGTCTAACTGCTTCTTGCAGACAACTATGGCATGGATCCTGGAAACTACAATTCATTGTTACATCAACTGGAGCCCGTATTCCACGACCTGTTTTCTGTACCTTTTAGAGCATTGATTATTCTATTCCCATCTTTTAAAATGTTTTCTGATCACCAAGAGACAAGGAATTTCACACAACCTTGCATGTGCACTCCTTTTGAGTACATGTGCTCTCTATGCTCCTCTTTTTTATTTTGCTTGGACAACTATTTCAGGATACATCAGCTGCTTATACAGCTGGTGAAATCACCCAGAATTATTGCAATATCTGGGTTGTGGCCACCTTGTATACACTTGTTCACTGTCTTTTTACTACCTCAGTCCTGTGTGCTAATGGAATCCCAAACAAGACAACTTTGTTGAGTCTTATGATCTTCATATTTTGCACCCAGTTATTATGTTGTTACAAAAGTTTTCTCATTTTTTTTTTACTGCAACAATGAGACTTCACATCGTTGCTGAACATGAAGTTTATTTATCAAAGTAAGTTCCATTACAATCAATACACTTCTGTCAATGAGTTACAAGTGCATTTATACCATTTTGAAAAAAATCTGGATTTCTGGAGTTGATACACTGTTGGAAAGCAATTTCAATTGCTGCTTGGTTGGAGAAGGATTTCATATGCAGGAAGCTGTTGAGGTGTTTGAAAAGGTGGTAGTTTGTGGGACAAAGGTCTGGTGAATAGGCTGGGTGATGGAGAACTTTGTACCCCAACGTGTGCAGTTTCTGAAGAGTCACTTTTGGAATATGCGGACGAACACTGTCGTGGAGCAGGATTGGGCCTCTCTGATTCACCAATGCTGGCTGTCATTTGGAGAGTTTCTAATGAACAACGTTTAATTCACGACAGTACTTTTCAGCTGTGATGGTTTTGCCAGGTTGCAAGAAGTTATAGTAGATGACACCAGTTGCAATCCACCAGACAGTGACCATGATCATCTTTGGGTGGAGGCTGAAAGCTGGCTTTCGGAATGAGGTTAGGTGCTTTGTCTTTGTTGAGCCACTGTACTTATCGTTTGAAATTGTCATAAAGGATCTGTTTTTGATTATGTAATGATTCGGTCAAGAAATGGGTAGTTTTTGTTCTTTATGACAAGCGAAGAGCAAATCTCCAATCGACAATTTTCTTTTTCATGCAACTCATGAGGCACCCACTTGTCAAGCCTTTTCACCTTGGTGATTATGTCAAAATGCTGGGAATCAGTTGCAGTGCTTATGTTAAGCTCTCCAGCAATTTCTCTCACAGTTTTACTTGGATTGGTTTCAATTGAGGCTTTCAGATGGTCGCCGTCACAATGGAAAGATGTCTGCTATGTTCCTTATCTTTGAGGCTCAAATCTGATTGTAGCTTTGTAAACCATTTTTGTATTATGTGCTTATTTGCTGTGTCCTCACCCCATGCTTGCTTAATGTTACAAGTTGCCCTGCTCGCTTTGTGGCTTAGTTTGAACTCATGAAGCAAAATGGCACAAAAAATTTTTCTACCCATGCTTCACTCAGAACCCTGAGACAAATATCCATTTAATGATTTTTAAAGAGGTAGGTTATGCATGATGTATGCCAAAGCACACACCACAAAATGATATATAACTTATCTACATACACAAGCATGCAAAAAAAAAATGAACCTAAATTAACATAATATAAAAACTGACAAAACTTTTGTAATGAACTAATAAATAATGATGTCTTAGCCAATTATTTAAGCTCAATTTGAATAAAATTCCTGCAGCAATTTAAAAAGACAGAAACTTCTCTCATTTCCCTCTCAAAACAAAAAGGTAGTGGAAAGTTTATACTCATCAGCCATCATGCCAAGCATGACTGCCACTCTTTTCATGCCTGGTAGTTTTGTTTCTAGAGTGTTGCTGAGTCAGTTGTCTAATTTTAAATAGACACCTATCTTTCATTTGTTTTTCTGATATTGGCAATAAAATGCTCTTGAGGTTGCATTCTGGTGAAATTTGTTCAACTGTGCCTTCTGTTGTTGAGGCATTTGTTTTTTTCAATAGTTTTCTATCATGTAGAGATGGTAAGGTGCTTCATCTATTTCCAAAACCATCCAGCACTTGCACAGAAATTTGTTGTCAGCAGAGGAAAATTTGCTTTTTCTCAAATTTTCATATATTTTGCTTTGATCTATATGCCATGATCATGATATTGAAAAATCAATTAAAATGTTGCTGATTTAATTCACCATTTTGCAGTTTTTGATCATCTCTAGGTAGCAGCTTTTTTATTTTTTTGGTCAGGTATATAATCAGTTTTATTTTGTCAGGTTGTATCTATTCTCAAATTTTTTTCTCTCAACACCAAATTTCCTTGTTGCCTTAATATTTTCAGATTTTGCATAGTTTGCAGCATCTAACTTGAATGGGATCATTCGGCTTGCCATTTTTGGCATTTTAGTTCTTGATTATAACTTTTATACAGACATGATACACATTGCTTGCCACAAGAATTTTAAATGCTTGAAACAATGCTTGGAAAAGAAATTGATATAGTAGAAAGACCTAATTTGGTAAAAAGCACAACAAATGATCTGACAGCAGCACAGCATGTCCAGACAAGGAGTGTTTTCTAAAGTACTATCAAATTAGGCAATATCACGAATGCTATGAGGTCACAATGTAAGTAAATAGGTAAGGAAGTGCAATCTGTTTGTTGCTGTTCTGGATATTTCAATGCAAAAGGGACTTTGAAATAGCCTACATCTGATTTGAAGTGAGATGGTTTATTTAGTTTACAAAAATGCAATGATCAAGGATCATGTATGCAAAGTAGATTCTCTGATAGATGCTTCTCAAGTACCAAAATATTCCTAAAGGAAAAGATGGGTGCTTTGTTGGCGCTGTTTGTGAATACAGACAATTGGGCATTTGTTTCTAGCTTTGGGGACTTTTGGGATTTTTATTATTTTATAAATCATTTAAAAGTAGCAGAGAAGTCATCATCTACTCATGAATTAACTCTCTTGTCACATTGAGATTTTGGTTCCTTATATTATGTTTTGTCATAATTTTTGTATACAAGATCATTACTTTAAAAATACATGCCTAAGTTTATTTCTCATTATGAGTTCATGCCCCTAAAATAGGAAATGTGAAAATATCATAGGATTAGGGAAAAAATCCTGCATCTTTTAAACTTAGTGGGAACAAGTCTTGGATCAAAGAGACCCAAAACATAATAGGTGGGTTAAAGGTTATAAATAAGACTGGATAAAAATTAACAGATTTTGAAGTTACTTGTGTTGCCTGAACAAGGAAATTGTTCTTTTGTTACTGACCCATCTTATAGAAAACCATTGTTAAAAGGGTTTGGTTTTGCTATCATTTGATACTGATAAACTTTTATTGTGCAGTAAATTAAATTTCAAATTTGAAAAAATAAATATAAATATTTTTTGTACCTTTGGAAGGAAGTAATTTTAAATAATCTTTTCTTCTTATCTTTTCCAGATCTTATTAAATAAAACAAGTCAGTATGGTTTCATAGAATCCACTAAATTTGATCAAATCTTGGAAAGCAAGCAACATCAGTAAGTAGTAGTAAAATGAGATCTGCATTTTCATACTCTTTTAATTTATTTGCATTTAACTTGTTATTTTAAAATTATTATTTAATTATTTATTTACTTTTCATATCATTTAATAAACTGTTTTTAAAATTATTTATTGCATTGAGGGAAAACAGTATTTTGGTGCAAGTCACTGCATTTGCTACTCAAACATTGAGAGAAAACTGCAGTAATTTCTGTGACCTCTTTTTACTGAAATCAATATTTCCACACATTTTGAGATTGATTCTACTGGTTTATTAGTTTGCTAGCGTGCGCAACTTGCCGATAAACTGACCAGATTGTTAATACAGCAGAGAGCAGTGGATGACATTGCTGCAAATCAGAAAGACAGAAAGTGTTTTTTCATTGTTAATGACGAAGTTAGGCTAGCACAAATGACAGTCAGCAAAAGAAAAGTTGCATCACTGTTACTGTAGAGTTTAACATATTAATCAATTTTTTTTTTTTTTTAAGTTATGTTTTCCAGTGGATACTCTCTTTGGAGGCAGTGGGGTAAATTTTTTTTCTTCATTGCATTCGGTATGATTAATTAGAGCTTCTTAATTTTCTATCCAGCACCTTTTCATTTATACTAGTCATATTCTGAATCATGAATATGAAAGATTTTGTTTTCTAGATTTAAATGAATAATCCTTATTTTGTATTTTATTTAACCAAACAGATATGATGCTGTATTCAGTTTCATCAGTTATTAGAATTGAGATTTGTGCAAATTTTTCTGGAAATAGTTTAATTTGGAATTTTGTGGGAGTTATAGGTATTAATGGTAAAAGTGGTACATAAATGTATTTTAAGTCACAGAACCCAAAAATTTAGCTACTAAGAGAATTTATGAGCATTACCATATTGATAGTTCAGGATTGCTGAACAGTTACGGTTCTTTTGTTATTTCATGCTTTTGATAAGTAAGCAAGCCCATAGTTGTATAATCTCTCTGAAAAAGGACATATTGGTATTATATAAGGCATACACTATTGGTTCAGTGTCCAAGAAATTCAGTTGTTTTTTGCATTAAAACAATTCATGAAAACATTATTACTTTTGTTGTTTGTTTATTTTAAATACTCTGGTCCCATGTTTTTTTCTTCTTCTAAGATTGCTGTATTTTGTTGTGGTTTACAAGTGGTTCACTGAAAATTCCTGTAACAGATAGTACCACTTCTAGACACCCATTGTTGACAATTGTGAAAGCCTGGGTGTATCCAAAAATTTAATTTTAAAAAAGCAGGTGGGCATAGTAGCATCTATGTTTCCTATTACATTATACAGCTGACATTGCATGAAGTAAAGTGTGGACTGTCTTGCTGCTCTTCTGTTTCACTCTATGCTAATGATATATTGCCTGATGGTTCTCATGGATACATGCACATATTTTGCTATGTATGCAGCTGTTTCTTGTCATTTGATTTCTTTGTTCCTCTTCAAAAATTACTGTTAGATTTGGGCATCCTTGACAGACATAATTGGTTCTCTTATAGGTTCTCATGGACAATTACTATTAACATCAGACTGGAATATCCAGTGCCTTGGAGGTTTCCTGCTGGCTTCTGTTTATGACATGGCTATCTGTAACTGAGGCTTCTTCTGATTGTACCTGTTCTTATATTTTGCAGTCTCATGCATATCAGGTGATTGGAATGGTCTGTTTGAATGTCAGGCAATGTCTCCTCAATTATGTCAAGTCTGTATATATTACATTAAAATAAATATAGAATTGTTTATCAAGAGTTTATCATACAATAGAGAAAGCCACTTTGCTGGTGTGGTGCAAAGCTAGTTTTGTTAATCTATTACTGTAGTGTCATACATTTGAAATTAAAATATATTTTTTTAGTTTCCTATAATTTTTCGATGCACTACTAGCACTGAAATTTTTAGTTAAACTATAGGTTAAATCATTAGTAATTTAAAATAGATTGAAATTCTATTTTAAAATAAAAGCAATGAATTAAATAATAAAATAAATGTTTTCTAACAAGTATTATATTGTTGGTCTTTGTCTGATGAACCTTATTTCTCTTCTGGTCATCATCCTGATTTTTTCCAAAGCAGTTATCTAACATCTTATAGCTCAAATTATAATGATAATTTTTTTATTGCTTGTTCAATTTTGTCTTTCTAAACCATGCTAATGTTTCACTTGAAGAATTTACCATATTGACAATAGTACTGCTTCTGAATAAAGTCTTGACTATTGTCATTTTTCAAACAAAAGTTGCCTTTTCAATCAGCTATTTTTTGGAAAACATCTTACAAGTTAGTTTGATTAAGCTAATTATATGTATTTTAATTAAATTTATTGAATATATGTGAATATGATCAATTGCATTGATCTAACAATTCACTGTTTGCAAATTATTATATGCAAATTTACTTTGCTTAAGACTTTTTGTAAAAGCTGGAGGATTAATTTTTTATAATAATTACATGGGGAATTTTTTTTTTTTGTTATGTTGTTTGTGATTACTGCCTGTCTGGTTCATTGCTAAGTATTCTTGCCAAGGTGAATCCTGTTGCCCTGAAATTTACATATTCTCAGATGGCAGGAATTGTAAATATGAATTTGTGACTGTATAGAATGAACTAATCTTATATCTTTTAAGAAAAATAGTTAATGCATCTTTTCAAATGTTTTTTTTTAAATTATTAATACAGGAGAAAAATAAACTGTTTAGTGCATTGAGTAGAAGAATGAGACTAGATAAAATAATAATTATTATACTCTATATAGTTAATGAAAATTTAATAAGTTTGGAAGAAAACCTTTTTCATGAAAGGATATAGAATAAAGTAAACTTTCAATATCCAAAGTTTATTTTGTTAGTTAATCAATAATTCTCACTAAATGAAGCACTTATTAATTAATGGATTTTTGAATTAGCACACTACCTAGAGTGCTGTGATTTTGACCAATTTTTACTTTTGTTTGATCTGGTGATACTTAATTGTCAAAAGTGACTGTGAACAAATTTTTTTGGTCTGTTTGCATGCATGTTTTCCCAGAGATAGCCACTGGAACATAATTTTAAATTTATTATTTCTTCTTTTTTAAAACAAGCATTCATGCCAAATGCAATCCAGTGTCTACAGTTTGTTTTTAAATGTGTTTACGTAAATAGGGTTAGATTTTCATATCTATTATAACTTACTTTGAAGAGAAATACTTCAATTAAGAAAAAAAATGATTGCTGGAAAATGATTGATAGCCATAATTAGTGTTTAACATTATATCAAATTGATATTAACATAGATTTACATTTCAGTATATTTTGGTACACATGAGAAAATCTAAAAGATAACTTTAATGTTATTTTTATAATTTTTATTGTTGTTTACATCATTACTAATATAAACAATCTTAGTGTTATACTTTCCTATTTTTCTAAAATATGATAATTCTTGCTTAACATTGATGTACCAGAAAGTATTTAACACTGAATAAATTACCAATTTATTTGTTGATGATTATTTTTTTAAAATACTTTTTCAATTTATACAAGATTTAATAAAACAAAAAATTAATATGAGAAATTGTAACGCAACATTTACTGCCATATTGGCATGTCACTGAACAAATTAGTGTCTGTGGCTAAATAATTATTTACTAACACATTTAAACAGGATAACTGTTCTTATGAAAATCAGTAAATTGAAGGCTAAATTAGTGTAGTTTTATTTTCTAAAAATCAAGGTAATTCAAAGCATGATTGATCAGTATTTTAGTTAATGTAAATATAGAGATTTTGAACTACATCATAAAATATGATATAAAAATCAAATCTTGAAAATCATGCTACATTCAAAGAAATATATTTCTTTTCAAATTTGTTCTTCCTACTTTGGTTTGTGATGAGAGGATACAACTCATTAATTTATCAAATATATTATAAATATTCCGTTATCTACATATTCTTGTTCATTTTGTTTGGTGGTTATGGAAGGCTTCATTATGATGTCTGTCAACTATTAAAGTATCTTGATGCATGTGGAAATAATATATGCTTTGTTAATTGCATTAGTGCTGCTGAATTCTGTTGTAACTTGACAAAAAAGTAATGAAGAGCTATTATAGCAAAAGGTATACTGAATACTAACAGAATTCATTCCCTTATGTTATCAGTAAATGGGTTTTTGTTTGTTTTTTATGATCAAATTTTGTTTGCCTTTTAATTTTGCAAATAATGCAATTAGTAGGTTTGAATATGTAGTGCTTAGCAAGTGTGACTTTTGTTTTTGCTATATAAAAAATGCAGTGGCTTCCAAGTACAGCAGATTTAGGTGCATTTGAAACAATGTGTATCGTGATTTAATCATTAAAATATACCTAGGTTCTAATAAAATTTCCAGCCAATATACCTTTTTATATTTAGATTTGACCTGAGCTGCTGATGCAAATAAGAGTGACTACTTGATATGACAGATAATCCCTGCAGCTACATATGACATAGACAAACATATTTTCAGTCAATCTGACAAAGATGAGAAAAGGCATTGGATATAGATCTAGCAGGTGTCACAGTAGCCAAGACATTTTTATTGGCAGATGGCTCTCAAAGATTTTGGTCATTTAAGTTTATCACCAATGGCAAAAGAAGAAGCAGATATCTGCTGCAAGAGGGAAGTTTGACTGCAACAATATAGTGAAAAACAGAGAAGAAAGACTGTTAAGCAAAAGCTGTTGTCAAACAATAGACCAGATGACAGAAACATTTGATACAGGGCAATCCATTCAAATCTCCATCCATGCCTTGTAAAGGACAATGCAAGAAATAGATTATAGTGTTAAGATACCTTTGTGTAAACTAGTGATCACAATGATAAAATGAAAAGATGCCTCTTGTAGTGTAAGGAGCACAGGCATCACCATCTCCAGATTTGAATTCATTTGAGCATTTTCACTATCATAATCCTTTGCTTACCTCACTTCATTCATTGCATATAATATTAATGACTAAATAGAGAAATGTTTTTCAGGACACTTTACAGTACCTTGTGGATTTGATGCCAAATTGTGTCATGACTAGTATTTGGGGAAAATGTGACCTATCCCATTGTTACATATAGTTCTGACCAAAGATGCCGGCTGGTGTTTGTGCACTACTCTTTGTATGTTTCTGTTTGCAAAGATTTTGAGTAAAATTGCAGTCATTGGCAATACATCTTTGCTTAAAATTTAAAATTTAGAAATACATTTGAACCTCTGAAATTCAGATTGATTTGGACCTGGGCCTTTCCAAATTTTAGAATTTTCTAAATTTTGGAATAAAAAGCAGAAATTATGTATACAGTGTATATAAGTAACTCTGTTGCAGAGAAAACTTAATACTTCAAATGAACAATGAACAAAGAAAGTAAAGAATGTTGTATACAAATACAGTAAACCCTAACTGAAAACAAATTTAAAATACAACAAAAGCAAAAATAAGTGTATTTGATTTGTTTACATTATAGATTTTTTCTCTTCTTTAAAAAGTAGAAATTTGTAAAAAGAAATCACTTTAAAATTACATTTTTGCTGAGATATAATTTGTAGCCATTATTGAAACAAAAACTATACTGTTTTGCTTCTTTATGTCATAAATGGTGGATTTTTCAATAACAAACTCTTCATATAAATGATGCACAAACATTTCCCTCCTGTGATTTCTTCAATATTTCAACATTATTGTAAGAAATTTCTGTTCATGTTTCTGACCATTGACTATCTTTCTGGCATAATGAATTGCTTTTTCTTTGAGTCAGAGGCATAATAAGGCATGACAAGAAAGGGAAAAAAAATATAAAGGGCGATTTCTCAAGAGTGGTGCTGTAAGGAGGTAGGATCAGAATTCACAAGATCTCCACTCGCGAAGTGCTGGCAGCACCCAGACTCATGATGGTCAAGATTCTGAACTACACCAGTGTATTTCAAAACTTGCAAATGATCCAAATGTACAAATTTCAGAATTAAGATGCTGAGGCCTCAACTAGTGAAAATTTTAGATGTTTCTGACACTTCTGGGTCCATGTAAACTTTGTCAACATTACCAATCCAAGATGGTGGTGGACCAACTGGTTATAATATAGAAGACCAAGATCAAGAAGAGGCTCTGAAGCTCCCCAAAGCAAATAAGTATTAAACGAAATAAAATTGACACTAATGCAATCCATTGAATGTACACCCAAGCCCACTCCAATGTGTTCAGTGTATCTTGTTTTGCATATCACCATAGCAATAACTGAAATGTCCTTTCTAACCTATCTGAAACGGAAAAATTTCAATAATCCTCAGACATCAATGAACTTTTGAAAGATTAATTAATGAAGGCCATTTTCACTAGCTTAATTAAACTGCAGTATGTGTGTTGGTCTCTTACCCATGCTCTTCTGAGCTAACTCTGTACTTGTACTGTTTTATTTAAACAAAAACTCATGAATTTTGTTTTGGCAATTTTTCTTTTTTGCATTAAATGTCAAAGATGTAGAAATATGTGGGTTTTTTTTTAAAAAAGAAGACACTGGGACGGGAACAAAGACTGCATGCCGACTTATCAGGTTATCTTCCATGTTGATGTCAAGATAGCAAGGTAAAATTGCAAAGGCAAAGATAAAAATGGATCAGGACTTTTTTGTATTGTTGACAAAGGCGGGATGTGATGTTGATTTATGTGGGGTTGACATAAATGGGTAGTACTGTACTACATTTAAATTCTTCAGAGGTACCCGTTAAAATAAACTTTGAAGTCAGGTCACTAACATTATGATATTTAAAAAATGTAAAAAAATGGAATTAGCAATATTTAAAAAAATTAACTTAAGATTCTGTAATTTCAGAGCTAAAATAAAATTATATATAGTTTTATGAAATTAAATAATTATATTTAATATTAGCTTAGATTTATCCAGTTATAAAAATTATTTAATTAGTGATCTTGTTGATTTTACTTATTTTGGTATTTTATATCAAATATATTGTGCTAGAAAAAATAAGTTTATTGGCAAGAAAATGGATTTGGATCAGTAGATATTTAGTTAAAATCTTAATTTATTAGGTTAACTTACTTTACTGTTATTGGACTGATTTACTGCTCATATATGTGTTAGTTTGTGCATGCATGCACGTGCATACAAGAATTTCTTAAACATTTTACTTATAATATGTACATTTGAAAACTTTTTATTATTTTTTTAGGCAAATAAGTTGTATGCCAGTGGCTAAGCAGTGAACGAAAAAATAAATACAATTACTGCAACCTTTAGGATCTAAATAATCTCTTTACTATATAGGTTTACAAATAATCTTAATTAGCTATTTAATTATCAAAACATTTTGCGTCATTCAGTAATAACTCATGGCATTAATGTGTTACTTGCTACTGTGCAATGTAATACACTGAACTAAACAATATAGGAATGTTTTGTGTGAGGTTTCTTTACAATTGTTTAGTCACCAAGGCCATTGTAGATGGTATCATATGATTTTTTAGCTTCTAAGTTTTGGTCATCTAGCAATTTTATTGCTTCAAGTGCTGCATGTGGTTGTTCTGGGTTGGATGCACCCACAAATCTTACCACTCTCCAGTGATTCCAAACTTTCATAACAATGGTTAAATTGGGTATGAAACCTTATCACAAATAATCATATAATGAAGTTAGTAAATACGATACTTCAGTGTCAACTTAACTCAAAAGCAGAAAATGTAACCATAGATAGTGGCTGTGGAACTTTGTATAACATAACCATAAACTTTGGCAAAGGTACAGAGAAAATGGTTCATTTTATGAAACGTCTAGAAGTAGGAACCACAGCAGTACTAACATTTACAATATAACCATTACATTTTTTTACTGGCTTGACATAATTGCACTATCTTGGCACTTTTATCCAGTTCAAATTGTGGCAGGTCTTCGTTAACCAGATTATACACAATTGGCTGTACTTCTAATCTACAAACTTCCACACAGATACTTAATATTAGCACAAGATGATATTAGAGTGTTTTAGGATTCATTTGTGCTGGACTTTTGAAAAATAAAAATGGATCAAGACTTTTTTGTGTGGTTGACAAAGGCGGGATGTGATGTTGATTTATGTGGGGTTGACATAAATGGGTAAAATAAAATAAAACAACTGATTTATTTCTGGGGCATTGGAACATGAACACTAAAATAAACTGATTGTTTTTGATAAAACTGTAAAAGGCCACCACATCTTTTTCATTTCAGAGATGATAATGCATGGGCCCATCATGCAGAAATAGTTGCAAATCATTTTCAAAAGGAAAATATTTAATGTTTCCATGGCTGGCATGTTTTCTTGACCTAGACTCCATAGAACATGTTTGGCATGAACTTTCTAGTTGCATTGGACAGTCACCATGTGAGATCATTCCAGAAGTGTGTCATGTCCTAACAAAAGACTAGATTTTCTGTCACAGGAATGCATTAGACATCTGCTGAACAGTACAAGACTGAGATTCAGATGTAGTGCAAGCCAGAAGTGGAAGTACATACTAGTAAAGGCCATGTGACTTAAGGGCATGTAGACAGTAACTATTTGTTGTCAGTAAATGCATAGTGTAAATGAAATGTTTTATTCTCAATTAATCAGTATATTACAAGTACAATAGCAGACAGTTATCCTGATTCAGCCAGATTTATAAGCAATTTATAAAAAAATTACATTGAAATGTTCATTAAATTAATTTTTTTTTTGTTTCCACAGTAAACCATTAAAATTATTTGTTTATTTCAGCAAACAAATAAAAAAGTGATATTATTAGGCAACAAACAGTTACCTTACTGTTTTTGAATTGTTAACATCTGCCAATATTATTCAAGAAGCAGTAATCTTGTAATAGTTTATACAATTACAGCATTACTATCTAACACACTATTTCCCCATTTCAAAACAAGTAACATTGTATCTTTTTTGGTATGTATTATTTTTACATTTAATTTTTAAATGTGATTAACAAAAGAAAATGAAAATTTAAAGTAAAAAAAAATATATGTACATATTGACTGGTTGATTAAATATTGTTATTATGAACATTTTTTGTTAGCTTCTGCAAACCTGGTTATTTCATTAGCAACTTTTTCACTTTATTTCATCTTATTTAGAATGTCAGAGTAAAGATAAGACTCAGTGTGCAACTGAACATCCAACAAAGAAGTTGAAAATATTATTTCAAGTTGGCTATCTAGTTTATTATGGTCCCACTGCAATGCAAATATGTTATATGATGTAGAACATTTGCCTTTGTCAGATATAGCATATAATATAATAATTAGAAAACTACTACTTGATTTGAACATTTGTTTAACAAAGTGCTGCAAAGCCTGTGAAATTACAGAGCAAAAGTTCACTGTATTATTAATATGCTATTTGAAAAACTAATATGGCAAGCACTTTTAATAAGGCAAGGAATTCACTGAGATGTAGCACAGTGTAGCTATTATTGATCAGAAGTAGATTATACTTTGGACATTGAAATACTATAAAGCTAAAAGTTACAAGATATTTATTACTTTCTTATTTCATCTTTTTATATTTTATGTTTTCAGTATCATTACTATTATTATTAAAACCTCATTAAAATGAAATGATTGTAGATCATATGTTTGTAAAAATGATCTGAATTTGCAGTGCATGTATTCTCACCAGTGGTTTGAAAAAAATCATGCAGAATTTTCAAATAATTGTATCATGCACCATGTGGATATGAAACATCACAACCACAATGATGAGTAGATTTAACTGGTTTTATAACTACCAAAAATGACCAAAAAACTGAATATTTTTTGTTTTATAAACTGAAATATAAAGTTAAGCCACTAGTTATTAATTCAAAAAAATGTCAGAAGTAAAATTGGTAATTGCCTTAGTGCAGATACAATATGTATTTTGATAAATTCTCACTTTCTAATATCTAGATATGCAACAATATTATCCTGTTATTATGAAATTTATTACTGTTTATTTTGATACATATTAAAAAAGCAAAGTTAATGCATCATTATTCATTATGGTATGTTAATATTGATTTATTAGTTTAATATTAGCAAAAATATGGAAGTATATTTTGAAGCTTTGGAACTATAATTGTCATTACAGATCTTAAAAATTATATTCCTAAAACATACAGATTGTACTCTGGCACCTTGATTAGATTCAATTTTATATAACAGAAAATACACTTAATTTAAAAATACCTGTTTTTATTATTATTTTTTATGCATTTTAGGTAGTTTTTTTTTTCTTTCTTGATTTAAGGATTTCTGCTGATTTAGCATTGTTCATATGTTAAAACATGAAAATTGTTTTATAATAAATGTGGAAACACCCATGATTTTACATTTAAAAGTATCTAATGTTTGTCCTTTGTATTTATTTTAAGTTTTCATAATTTTTCCAATATATATTGATATTATACAATATCAATGCTTGAGTTTTAGGGGGGTTTTTGTTATCAGCTGGAATTTATCCAATTTTCCCCCCTTTTTTTGCTATGGGAGTTAATTTGTACACATTTTTTCAATAATTCAGTAATGAACAGAAAGAAGTTATGTCACATTTGAAATTTAAATGTATGGGCTTCAAAATTTTTGTAAAACTTGCAGTCCACGGAATATTAATTTTGTGATGAAACAAAACTGCTTGTCAGATACCATAATTTTATCGCATAGATAACAAAGTATAGTTTTTCTTTCTTACTTTTGCTGTTGTGATAGTGTTTTAGATTTTAATAGACTATATTTTTCTACATGTATTTTAAAAGGTGATGTCTTCAACATGCAGTGAAGTTAAAAAATAATGAAGGTAAGAGGTTTTTTTAAAAAAAATATTAATTGTTCATTAGGTTTTAAATTCTAAACATCCCTTAACAGTTTATTCAAAATAATACCTTTTTTTTTTCTTATTGGGAAAATCTAACATTTTTGGTTTTCATTGATAGATGTATAATCTGTCAAGTCACTGGTCACAACTAGTATTTTGGATTGGTTTTTAAATCTTTTCAAATTGGCTTACATATTATATCTGTAGATAAATATGGTTATTGGAAAGCTTTCACAAATACTACAAAAATCAAACACTATTAAATAAATGCTACTCATATTAATGATTTTTTGAAAATTATCGGTCTTATCTGTTCCTGCACACCACTAGGATTTGGGCAACAACCATTAAATTGCAGGCCAATTTAGGATCTGTTACTTGATCATTTATAGTATCACTAGCAGAGTGAGCTGATTTTGTTGTTTTTTAAAGTTTTGAATGTATTAGAATAAATTTTGTTAGAAATTTTTTGTTTCATTTCAGCTTGTGTGATGACTATGTGTCACTTCATGTATTATTTTTGCTTAAACTGTATTGTTACAGATCATGAAAAGGTACAGAATTTTAGTCACTCTGAAAAGTGGCTCTAGTTAGATGGTACAATAAATTAAAATCAATAAATAATGCATTTAAACATTTATTGTTTTAAAATGATAAAATTGTTAAAATGTAACTCTGCATGGTTTCTTTAAATTTCTAACCTGCTGTTTGCCTTAGTGAGATGAAATAGATTTAATTAATTGTGTGTGAAATGTTGAAACATTTTAGCCCTTCAAAAAAGCTGTGTATTCCTTTTATACAGATGAACTAAACTCATCAACTAGGTAGACTATGTGAGATTATTAGTTTGCACTGAGCTTTCATATTACAACTAATGGAGCAGGATTGATTGGTGAAGAATTAGAGTTTGGACGAGGTAAGTGTTACTTTGTAACAAACACCTATAACAAAAAACTATAATCTGGAATAACTCAAGAATGCTAAAAATAATTACCAAAAAAAAAAGAAGTTTAAAATGCAGTTCATACTTATAATTTGGATCATTTTAATTTGTAGAGACTTTTGTTTGACATTTAATAATAATAATGTAATTCAATTTAAATTTGCATGTTCTACAGAAGGTTTTGTGTTGAGAAAGGTTGAAAAAATTTGCACAAAATTTTACATTGCAGAATATTTGTTATTGTACTAACTTGTGATCTGCTTTAAAAAAATTGTTCCAATAAATTTTTTATTGCCCACTTGTGGAATTGGTTTATTATCCTCAATAGTTACTAGTTTTATTTGGCTCTACATACATTAATATTTTTCATGCTTATTAAATACTTGTGAACAAATTTTGATTTGCCATGATTATATTAAATGATCACTTCTTACCATTGCCAAAAGACATGTGTAGTACAGAAGCTTACCAGAAACTATATGAAATTTGAATATTCCTCTAAAAAAATCTGTTTGTCATTTATAGTAATATAATATTATCTTAATGTAATTTTCTGTATCATAAATACATCATTAATTCCAACTTTTGCATTTTTATAAGTGTTAGATACATTTGTTTATTTAAAATAAGGATGAAGTTTGAAAATGCTTAAACACAGAAATAAACTTTTTGCAACAACCATAGTCTTTTAGGTTGAAGAAATTATGTTGAGTGTAGTGTCACAGTTACCTGGTAAAAAGCATTTCTTTTCTTTTGCCATGAAGGCTCTGGTATTTCCAAATTCAGCAGGGAAATCCCTTCTAAAACTCTGTTTAAAATGTGGGAGGAAACTGGAGAAAATGCCATATAGCTGGTTGTTGAAGAAGACCAAGAAACCATGCTAGAGAGATAGGTTTAGAACTCCAACTGGGAATCAAACTTTGGCCCTCAGCCTTGGCAGTCCATTAGTTTACTACTGGGTTACCAGTCACCAAAGGTTAAAAAAACATTAATATTTTATATCAAATTTTAGCTACCAAACATATTTTTCTCTCCATATCTCTATCAGAAAGGTTATTAAAATTAAGTTATACACTGCTTCACTTATCACTTTGCATTTTTTCTTTTAATGTCTTTGTTTTTCATTTTCTGGAAAGAAGAAACATTTATGCAAAGTGGTTCCTGTAAAGCTGCTTATGTTACATACCAGCTTGTGCAGCACTCAGCTGAATATCTCACTTGCAGAATTTAATTCTTTATGCAACAAAAGATTTTTATAGTATGATTATTTAACAAAATGTTTCTGCACTCTTGACACTAATTATTTTATACAGCTTGTTGGAGTTTTCCACTTATTTTTTTCAGAGGTATCTCATCAAAGAGGAAACATCCCTAAACATAGTTTTATTGTACAGGGACATGCCAAAAAGAATGCACCCTTTGAAACACAAATAATTTTTATTATTGGAATGTATGTATGCTTGTATCATACAAAAATAACAGAAAGTATGAAATTAATATCTCATAGCTTGTCCACTTGTCTCCATGAAGAGCTAGGATACAGTGGAAAAATTATAAGTGGATTTGGAGAAAAATTTTTAGATGTTCATAACTTTTGCTAAAATGACCAATAAAAGCACATTTATATGTCAGATGAAAGGTAATTTATCAGTGTTTCAGATGCTTTTTAAGACTCAGCATAAATGTGTACAGAAAAATTTTGATTCATAACAAAATAATTTTATCGTCATTTTATGGCAGCAAAAATAAGCACATTTCATGGTTCGATCTAGACAGTGTATATTTGTGAAATAAGACAGTTTCTTGACAACCGAATCATTAAATACATCCTAATATTTGGTGGGATACCTGAAATTACTGACACAACATGACAACAAGAGGACAATCAATTGATAAGCTTGTTGCACTAGTCAACCATAATTTTACCTCATAATTCATTGATATTTTCATACAATTTGCTCTTTTTCGCTGGCTATGAAGCTCTAATCCCTCTACCTAGTGTATGACACATGTTCTCTATTGGATTTAAATCCAGAGACGAGGAGGCCATTCCAGAAGGGTGGTTTTCATGGTTTGGAACCAATGCTTAACAATATTCGTAGTGTGAATAGGTGCATTGTCCTGCCAGAAGATCCAAGTCATGGGCAAATTCTCATCAGTGCATGGTTTGAGGTTATTTCGCAAGATGTGCAAGTATCTGTTGCTGTTCAAAGTTCCCTAGATTTTTCAAATCTAACCAATCTCATGTCCAGAGAAATAGCCCTAAATAATAATGCTCCCACTTCCCCCTTGAAAAATTGGAAGAATATATTTCTGATCAAACTCTTCACCAATTTTGCTTCGGACATATTGCACCCCATGAGAACCAAACAAACTGAACTTGGATTCATCCAACCCGATGACTTTGACTATATTTCTAAGGTCCAGTCGATCTGCTATGGTGCGAGCCTGAGACAGCACAAGTGGTTCTTCTGATATACTGTCCAGATGCTTGGTAGAGATTCCAGGCTTGTCTTCAGGCTGTTTCGCTTCTTCTGACTTCCTTAGAGATTTGTAAATAAGGAAATTTCAGTTTTCGTAGCTCAACAATTCTTGAATAAGTAGTTGGATAAAGACTAGACTTCCTACCTAATCTAAGAAAATAATAATTATATATTAACCACACAATGATAAATATCACTAGGTTTATAAAATCCTATTATCATATCAAATTATTTAACTATTCAAAATCCGCTTATAATTATTGCCATTATAAAAAAATTATTTCTTTGTCTTTTTAAATAAAATATTTTTAATGTAAATTTATGCTAGAACATGAAAAGTATCTGAAACCACTGATAAATCACCTTTCATCTGATATACATATGCACTATTATTGGTCATTCCAGCTAAGGTTATGAACATCTAAAAATTACCCTCCAAATCTGCTTATAATTTTTGACACCACTGTATGTTGTGGCATTGATGCAAAAGCGTTTGTATTATAGCATGGTCCATATTTTGCCAAAGTTTAGTCAGTTTTTCCTTACAACAGATCTGGGTGGTCTTATTTTTTTCAATTGGCAATCAAAATGTTCCAGACATGTTCAATAGGATTCATGTTGGTCTCTGTACTTTGGAAGGAATCTCCATCCCTTTTATCTTTGTTATAGAGTAATTTTGGAGGTTTTACAAATGGCACAATCTTCTGGCAGCAAATGTAACTTAATTATTGTAAATAGATATGTAAGCAATTTAATTTAAACATATCTGGATGAACACCAGGTCAGACTTTACAGCATTTCAAATCACTGCCTACACTATTATACTAAAACATGTTCTTCTGTAGGCTGCAAGCAAGCATTTTGAAATCCTTTCTTAACCCTCATTTTTGTCCATTTGATGTAAATTTTATGAAATTGAGGCTCAGTAGCAAACAGACCAGATATCCAAAATGTCAGATTTGTTTATCATTTCCTGACCCATGCAAATCTGCACTTTACATTGGCTTTTGGAAACACTTGTTTCACCAAGCCACATCCATTCCCATATTATGCAAGTGATATGTTGAGATGTACAGTGTGTCACATTTTCAATATTGGTGATGTCTGGAAACCATGTGCATGGATTTGGCCTCACCTGGCAAACAAAGTTTGTTTTGGTTTGTTCTGTAACTCTTGATGGCTGTTTTGTTTAATTGTTAACTACTACTCTTGTCTGATGATAATTAAGAATAATGTCCCATTTGCAAGTCCAAATTGTATGTTATCTGTCTCACTTTGATCACTGTCTGATTGTCCAGTCAGGCAACCTTTTGTAAATGCTGATATAATATGAGTGTCAACTCATTGGGGCATTTTGATCATTCTACCACCTCTGTTGTTTTATGATGTGTTATTTATAACCATCATGACAGCTATGCTGGTAACATGGAATGCTTCATTATTTTCATAGATGCTTATTTTATTCTGGTAGAGCTCTATGTTAGTTTTCATAATGTGTTGTTCTTTTTCAGTGCCAGCAGTTAAAATGGGTCATTAATTATCTTTCCTAAAATCATCCTTTTTACAATATTTAGTTTCTTTTATATTAATTTTCCCACAAATTAAAACTGATAAATTTTAGTTTTGGAATATTAAATTAATAAAAGTAAAGAATGTATGAGAAAATTAATAAAGTTAATCGGTCAGATTTTAGGAGTTCACATTTTAGTTAAATACATTTATCAAATAAACTGCTTTACTTTTATTTTATTTGGAATTACTTAAGTCAGAGATGAATTGATTTACAAAGAAGTTAGTTGAAGTTGGACATTATTACTGAATTGTTTACTGAAATAATTTTTAAAAATATGAGCATATTTATAAAATAAGTACTTAATATGTAATAATTTTACTTCTTTAGATATATAATGGTATTATAGTAACACTAATTTCACATGTGCATAACTGATTTTTAGGACTGAGAATTGATGCAATGGAATTTTTAGCAGCAGGTTTTGTATACATACCAGTATTTTCTTCTGATGTGTCATAATTTCATTAGCTTCTTCTGTTAAGAAAAATGCAAAAATTTTAATTTGTCAATTTGACATGAAAATGCATTGTCTAAGAATCTACAAGTGACTATCACATCAAAAAGATTTGCATATGCACCAAATACACAAGGTTTCAGTTTGGCCATTACACTTGCATGCATGCACGCACACACACACACACACACACACACACACACACACTTTCTTTCTCTCTTATATTTATAAGTGATTTAGGGAATTATTGGAAGCCTCTTTGCTTAAGGCTTTAAAAAAGTCAGATACCAGCATCTTATTCAACAAGTACTGTTCCCACTATGAAAATTGCAGACAAAAAAAAAAAATGTCAAGCAAAGTAGGTGATGGAATTTTAGTGGCTTTCATTTGATCGAGCAAGACATGCAAAAATGAATGCATTTCATGTTGGAACAGTAAATTTTCAGAACAGGCTTCCAGAAGCCTTGTTTTTGGAAATGACTGTAAACAGATAAATTGAAATTTTATTTGAAATAAGTTGTTTTACATTTTTTTTGTCATAAAATTTACAGTACTATTAAAAATTGTCTTTTAGTAGAAAAGGTGACTAGTTTTTTTCTATAAAGAAATTTATAATATGATATATTTATTTATCCTCTTATAAATTATTAAACTCAAGAAGTAAAAATTGTTTTTCTCTACAAACTTAAATTTCACTATGTGTAACTTTAACACTGGGTTTGCAAAAGCCTTAACTTTTTAAGCTTTCCATTTTAGTATCAAGCCAAAGAAAATGATTTTCATCTTGCTGAGACTTTAAATGTAGGTGTGTCTGTCATTAACCTAATATGTAAGTCAGCCAAGTATAACCCAATCTGCAGCATAATCTAGTAAAAGTTCATTAAATATTTCATTTTTCAAATGACTTAAAAATTATCTTTGTGTTTGTGTGTGTGTGTGTGGGTGCGCATGCGCATACGCAAATTTACAAAAAGTAATATGAAAAAAATTTTTTATTCATTAGAAGTTGCTAAAGTTGGAAGAAGTTAAAAATTTGAAACTCTACAAAAGTGGTTCTCAACTTTTGTTCTATGATGACCCTTTAAAATAGGTTTTAGTTTTTGGGAGCTCATCCAAAAGTAATACATCTTATTTATGATAACAATTTTTATTAAAACCAGAAATGTGTAGACAGTATATTTTAGTAACATATTACATTTAATGAGATGGTTGATAATTTTCTATCAATAATTGATGAATCTGTGATTATGTTTCAAATAACCTGCAATGGATATCATTTTCATCACGGAACAAATTCCTTGATTTTGATTTTATAAGAAGCAGAGATAAGAAGACTGTCTTTCAAATGTATGTGAATGGAACAGGCATGAGGATTCAAAGCAATGACAAAATAAGATATTTGGGCAACTGCTTTATCCAAAATTGGGTGAGTGTCAGAGATTGAAAGTCATTCTTAGTATTGTCACTGTGGAAAAATTCTGAATTTGTGTTGACAATTTTCAGAAATGTTTCACATTTAGCACAAATGGATTCCATGTTAGGGAATTGGGTGTCTGAGTACATTTGGGAAATAATGCAATAATTCATCTTTCAGTGTTTCCACATGGCATGTCAGCAAAAGTTGGAATTTCTCATCGAGTGTGACCTCAGTTACATCTTGCAGATATGGATTCAATGTTGGAAACGTGTAAATTTTTTTTAGCCAGAGATCAAGCTTCATTTGGAAAGCATTTATTTTTCCCACAAAAACAACTATGATGACATTTGCTCCCTGAAGTTAAAGATTAAATGAATTCAGAAGAAATCTACCAAGTATGCAATTTTTGAAGAATGCTTTTCATCGTGTCAACTAGTTCACATTTCTCTTGCTGGGAGAAAAATTCATTCAAATCATTTTCTAGATCAAAGATTTGTTGCATATCATCTTTTTTTTTATTATCACCATACTTCTGTTTGCAAAAGGAGAACTTCATATTTGGCATCCATTTCTGGTAAATTTTGACTATTTAATGCATTTGCTTTTATGAAGTTAACTGCTTTTTGGTTGATTTCAAAAGGTCTTTAAACATCTTGGTAATGTCTTTGAAACTAACACCTGACATTGAAGGATATAGTGAATTCCAGCAGTTTGCAGAGAAATTTCCTTTTCCAACTGCTGAAACCCAGATCACCAGCTTAACATAGCTGGTGCACCATCTGTACAAATGCCACTTACATTTTCTCACTTTAGCCCATGCTTCTCAAGAAAAAGAAAGACATCACTGGCCATGGTAGACATTTCTGAAGGTTTACAAAAGAAAAATTCATCTTCAAAATCTCCATTGTTTACATATTGAACGTAGACCAGCAATTGTGCAAGATTGGTCACATCTGTTGTTTCATAAAGTTACAAGGTGTACAAACACAGTGAAACAATTTTAATTCCATTGACAACTTGAACAAGAATTTCGCCTGCCACATCTATAATCCAGTGATGTACAGCGGTATTGGAAAGTGATATTGGATTCAATTTTCTTACTGCTTTATACCGATCAGGTGATCAACAATGGTATGAGTTGTCTTTGCTTTGCTGTTGAATAGCTCCTATACTGTCTAAATAAGCTTTCTTCAACTGTTCCATCCTTCCTTTTGAAAAATTCTGGATCTTTATTCATGAACTGTGGATGTTTTGTTTGCAAATTTTGCTTTAGTTTATTTAGCTTCATAAATTTTACTGACACCACTTCATTGCAAACCACAGATTGAAAATTTCTAAATGCCTGATGACAAAATGTAGGTAAAAACTGATGTTAATATAGTCCTCCACTTATTATTGTTTTCTTGAGGTAGTCACCATCTTGTAGCTCTCTATTCTGTTACAATCTAAATTAAATTATGCATATAAATATCAAATATACTGTACTTCATAACATAGATATAGCATTATCATCTATTTGAAAACATGAAAATGTGAAGCAAAGTGAAATCTCACCATTAAAGAATGAGTACTGTCCTAATATTCTAAGATTTATTTTAACTATCTTAGTAGCTTTGCACCCCCAAGAAAAATGCTTGGGGAAACTATTGGTCGAGAACTTACATTCTACAAGACACAAAAATTTGAGAATTGATCGTATATTTTAATTATGAAAACTTATTCTAAATATGTGGTTTAAATATACATATATCAACATGGTAAGTATTTTTTGTTTTTGTTTTTTTATTATAGACAAATATACAGTTCTCTTTGGCCTGTGTTGCCTACACACACAAACATAATCCACTACATAGCCTGTTCTTCCATGTGCAGAGCATTTTTTTAAAATGATTATTTTAATCAGAGAAATGTCTATTAAGAAAACATGTTAACAGGCAATATTGAATTTTTAAAATCGCAGCATTCTGACTATATGCATTCTTTGTCAGGTACATTAAATGTACGTATGTGATGATAGATGACTACAGTCAGAATTCTAGCTATATTAAACTTCATTATTCATTTTTTTAAAAAAAGAAAAAAAATTTGCTTAGTTATCTTTATGAGCTCAGTAGCATTCAGCTTAGGATCTATGAATGTAGATGTTCCTGTTTTTATTAGATACCGAAATAAAAATTAATCTTTTCCTTCTGTCACTATCTAGAAAAATGGGTGTAAATCATTTTGTTTTAGGGTGTTTTACATGTTTCTGTCAGCTGAATGTTACATGATCTTGATACTTTTAAAGAGAAATATTACTAAATTATTTTCAGTCTATATGCATATTTATTTCATAGAAGTACACTTGTTTTACTTACAGCACTATTAATTTATTATAACTATGCTGAATCCTTCAATAAATGCTTGTTTATTTGTTTACTGTTTTCAAGATAAATATTTCTAATGTAATTTATTTCTATCATTAGAAGGATGCTGCTTTTATATTTTGTTCAGCTTTCTGGATGTCAGTATTTTGAAATTTTTAATTCATTATATGTAAAGTACATTTCTTTTTTTATTATTTTTAATTCCATGTGATGTTCACAGCTTGTGGTATTTGCATTTTAGTCTGATATCATGTTTGATTGAATCAAAAATTTAATCTTAGGAATGGAGGAAATATTTATAGATAAACCTTTTCATTTTCACATGGTGTTATTAGTAAGGGCAGGGAATGTATTTCATTAAGCCAAATACTTTATTTGTTAATTTAAAAACTGCCTGCTTTCTCAGTTACATAAATGGTTTATTTTACTAATTCTTTAACTTATTCTTATTCTTTTATAATAGCAATCATTGCTTATTTAATCTCTTGTAATCAGTAACTCCTTAGTTAAGTATGTATCTTTATATAAAGAACAACTATATTTTCTTTCTTTTGTATTATTTATTATGACATTTGTGCATTTACTATGCTTTTTTTCTTTTTAATCTGTAACTCATCAATTTGGTTAGAATGAAAAAAATATTTGGATAATGGTACAGAATTTATACAAAGATTTATTTTCAAAAAATAAACAAATCTGAAACATAAATGCCCTTTGAGATAGCACTGCTGACTAAAGACTCGATTGTAATCAATTTTGAAAATTAAAAAAAAAACAAACCGTTTATAGCCAAGTATACTCAGTTATAACCACCTTTGTTTTTATACTTTGAAGCTTAGGTCATTCTGAAGAATCTCTATTTTTCTCATCAACAATTTTTTAAAAAAAATCTTTTAAGACATTATTTACTCAACTAAGTATAAGATGCAATTTATTTGATGCTGAACCATACAATGCATTCAGTTTTAACTACAACTAAATTTTATTACTGGATATGCCTACCTAAAGATACCAGAGTCAGTAGCAAAAAAGATGGAACATTCAATTGGTAATTATAATATAGTTGTATGGCAGTAGTTTTGATTAAATTATATTAAAACAAACCTGAATAGTACAGATGATTCATTAATTTCTTGTCATACAAACAATGAGGTAAACAGTAATATCCACTGGTATCTGTTAAGTTTTTCTTGAATTTATAATAAAATGACAGCAAAAAGGGGGAGATTTTAGTTGCTTAGTTTAATGTTCGTAAAAGAAAAAAAAATTAACAGTCATTTGCTGGTTCTTATTATCAAGATATTCAGCAGTCTGTATGAATTGATGATGGCAAACATTCTGAATAGTTGAATTATTAATATTAACAGCTGGAACTTATTCATTCATAAATTTAAAATTATTTGTCTTTTGTTCATTTCATTGAGAGTGATCAGAATTGTAAGAATAAATTTACATGGTCATGTATGGAACCTATAAACTAGATTTTATCTTCTCCATTGAATCCATTGTCCTAAATAGTAAAAGATAAGAAATTAAATTTATTTATTTAGATCCAATAATTCAGGAAGTTAAATGGATTTCACAATAATTTTGTTTTACTCTGATAAAGTTAAATCTTCTAATGAATGCCATGAGAAATTTTGAGAGCCCAATATAAATACTGTTGCTCAAGAATAAAGAATAAATTGAATGGAGAATCTTATTGCATTTTTATGATATAATAAGTTTATGGGCTTCATTAGAGTGCAATTATTATTAAGTGATAAATATGATAAAATAAGTATTTTTTGGTTTCTGTTTGTATTATAGGTAATGTTGATTTTATTAAATGATTTATAAATGTAAAATACAATTTCTTTCAATGTTTTTGTTTAGAGATCTAATCTTAATGCACTTTTTTATTTTGCTCATTGAAAGATTAATATTTAAAATACATGGTAAATCTAATTGCTCTAATTATTTTAATATGCATTTGTTTCACAGAAAATTATAGCCATTTTGGCTGATCTATATTTCTTTGTCAAAAAAAAATCTATTACAACCATTTGTTGCATCCTTCACTATTATAGCACACATATGAATACTAGAATGAAACTGGAAATGACATATCTGGTATTCAGTTTTGCTAATCTAAATAGTTCTTGTATGACATTTGTGAATGTTCTATAATGACAAAGGTAATGAAAATTATGAATAATGAAATATCATTTGATCTTTGCCTACTGTAGCCTTTTCTCTCTCTCTTCTTCAGAATGCAGCTTTCATTCAATAACCGTTCAATTTTGGTTGATCACCATTCAACATACAACATTTGGATCATGAAATTTTTTTTACAATTCAACTATATATTTTTAAGAATATTAATCTCTATAAAAAGGAAAAATAAAATGAAACCCAAATTTTTTGTTGATATTGTAATATGTGATAATGTGCCTTTTTGGAATGAAATGTATAGATAGCACTGTGACCTTACAGTTCACCAAATGTCTTCAATTGCCAGATGAATTCTCAACATGTTAAAATGAATGCAACCCCAAACACCGTGGGATCTCTTTTCAGTGGTGTTTCAATTGACTTCAGATTTTCTAGTTCTTGAGACAATTTCTGAAGAAGTAAGAACTTCAGTATTTTAGTTAAGAATGACAAAAATAGAACTAAAGATTAGCTTTCTGCAGTTCTTCCAAGATTTCCTATTTAAAAATCTATGATTTTAGAAGGTTTAACTGCAAGTCCACAGACTACAAAATTTAATAAAGCGAAGAACTGATAATAGTCACCAGGGGATGAAGAAAAAATCTAGCATTACTATTGCAAATTGAAGATTTATTGGAAGGGCTGTTGCGTAAATAAATCTAAGTCTGATTAGGTAAGAGTGCAGCATACGTTGCTGCTAGGTTACTTGCATTGGGAACATCTGCAGAAACCAGTCTCAAGATTTGAAATAAAGGAAAAAGATTAGAGGATAATTTATAATTGGATACATTAAGTTAGTTTGCTCACTCAATAAAAGAAAGACAGTTGTTTAGTTTTTTTCCCATTGAGGAAATGCATTATTTTATATGCACAAATGTTCGGACAATTTTCAAAATGGTTGCTCAAAATGCACTTACCTGATTAAATTGATTAAAAAAAAACATTAAAAAGTCATGGAATGATTCAAATATCACAGATAACTTAGCACACAGTATAATAATTCAAATGAAATAGAAATATGTCCAGAAATTAATTTATAGTGCAGAAAGTAAAAAAAATATAGTTATATCACCTAGCTTGTCGCAGAGATGCCAGTATTGATTCAATTTCTTGAATAATCTTATTGCCATTACTTTTGACAATGTCTGTTGTTTATATTCCAATAATCCTTAATGTACAGCACAAAATTATAGTTGTTTACTTCTACTATTGCTTATATTTTTTCACTAATGGTGTCTGTCCAGGTGTTATCAGCTTTGACTGCCTGCCTCTGGGTCTCTACTGGTATCAGCTCATAGAAGAAATCTACTGGGCTGGCATCATCATCACAGACATCAATCTTTGGGCCAGCTGACTGTGAAAATGGCTGGCAATGTTGATTGGCCACAGATGACTCAAACTTCACTTGACGACCTCACTCTCACTCTCCCTATCCAGTGTCTGTCCAACCAACTAAATGATGAGAGATTCGAGATATGAACAATCAAGACCTCCACATCACTAGAAGGAAAGAATTCAGTGTAAGATTCTGTCACACATGTAGCTTGACTATTAAAGGTTCATGGGAAAATGAAGCAATATAAATAGCTAGATAAAGAGATAATGTGGACCAGCATCCTCCTGCATATACAATCTATAGTATAAACAGAAGTGATCATTAAATGAGTTGTCAGTACCTGACTGTTTTTGGCCAATTTGCTCTGGTCACTTTTAGTTGTCTTGAACAAGTAAGAATTAAACAAAAGTCAGTCATTATGTGATGTATTTCATGCATGTTTTGTGAAAAATGCAAAGTGAATATTAATTCATTAATAATTAGTTAAAAATTACAACGGTTAATCAATAACTTAATCAAAATGAGGTTTAGCCACTCAAAACAATTAATGCTCATAAATTTTTCAAATTTTATTCCCTTGGACTCTTTGGGTTGTGTTTTTAATCATACATATGCACATGCTACTATGACAAGATAATTCAGATAATTTTTCTTTACTGAAAAAAAAATTGTTTCATTAGCTCCGAAGTCTTTAATCTCACTTACAGAGCTAACTAGAGATAGAATAAACTGTCTTTTATTTGGCAATCAGAATTTTTAACACAAAGTTGTTAATTGCATTTTCTTTGCAATTGAGTTCCATTTATCAATGAAAAGTTTTTATGAACAGTAGATATACAGTTGATTATAACTGAATGTATAGAAAATTTATTATTAGTAGAAATGCAACATACTTAAATATAAAATTGTATCACAAGATGTTTATTTATAAATTTGCTCTTATAAAATATCTCTTGTATAGTTATTAGTTTCTTTATGCTTTTGAACTTAACATTTCTCAGAGTTCCTAGCTTTTTTCTGGTTAGGTATCAAGATTTAGATTGGATAGAAATTAGACAATGACAGGACATACAAATTATTAGATGATGAAATTTTTTTATTGCCTGGTCATGTGATATACAAGATAATGTTTAATAGGGCATTAGTACACCATGGATTTTCCTTGGTTTACTGTTTAGAGACCATAAAAGAAAACTAAAGAATGCCACTATTCCACATCATAGAGAAACTGATTCATAGTTATAAGATGAAGGGTGAGATTTTTAATTGGACATTAATAAGCATGTCATCAAGTATGTCTCTGCTTTTGATTGGATTCCTTACAGTGCCATTCAGATATTCAGAATGTAAATGTGAAGCTGATTTTAATGTAACTTAATGTCTGCTTTTTTGGATAATTTCTTAATTATTTCAGTGATATTTTCTCTTTTTTATCATTACACAATGCAGATGAACTTGTATACTTTACACAGAGAGTATAGAACTATAGTTTGGTTAATTAAGGCAGCCGCATGAAGTGCATTTTATATCTGCCAGGAACATTTCTATGCAAAATTTTACAAACTACTGAAAACTTTAACTACTAACTACAAGTTTAGTCTCACTGGCATCTCTTCAATTATTTTACTGTTTCAGTTTTTCAATGTCAAATTATATTGCTGCAGCCTCGAAGTACTTTCTTTTAAAAAACTATTTATTTTAGAATGCATTATGACTGGATTTATTATTTAAAAAAACTTTTGGCACTTGTAATGAAAGTAATGAATAGTCACAAAAATATTAAATTGAAAACTATCCCTTGTTAAAATTTTTTTAATAACATTCCATTCATTATTATGAATTAGCAAAGCATTGAGTGAAGGGATTGTTTTAATACTATCTACTGCCTTTAATAATTTTGTTAAATTAATATACTGCTATAAGTAACCTGTGTTTAATTTGGTCATTACAAACCAAACTTGACAGTTTTATTTTGCAATGGTAACAAAATTTGATTGGTTTTATTTTTAAAATACAGAAATATTCCACTTAGCATGGAATTTGTCATATACTTTCACACACAAAAGTGAAAAATGTTTATATACTACTAAAAAAATTGCTAAGGATCATGGAATACAATATCAATACCATAATGTTGTAAGGTACTAACTATAAGGAAAGCAAAGTTGAGAGGTGTATAAACTATGATTTAAGGAGACAGTAATATTCACAAATGTCAAAAATATTAAATAATGTCACAACAGGTCAATAGAGGTACCTTTCGTAAAACAAATGTTTTTTACCATTGAGAGACTCAAAGTAGCAAATTTCTATTAAGAAATTTTTTTGGTATCTTTTGTAAGTGCCTCCAACACAAATGACAGTTTGACACTGCCATCTCATGTTCCTGATGAATCTTTGAATATTGATAATGGGCTAGATTATCCCATTCCTCTATGAGGGCATTGCCATGTTCTTAGGATCATTGTAGAAGAGGACATCTTGCAGGACAGCCTGAAGCATGTTCTAAATGTGTTTGATTGGATTAGGTTTGAAGAATGGTCTGGCTATTATATACACGATTTTATTTTGCTCCAGGTGCTGGTTTATTTTCTTGACACAATGTGGATAGGCATTATCATCTATGAGAATGAAGTTACCCCCAACAGTACTAATGTATGGCTTTGAGAAAACATTAAGAATCTCTTCCCTTTACACTAAAAAAAAAACAAAAAAACATGGAGGTCAATCTTGCCATCTCAGCTAATCTATTTTCTCACCATCAATGAGCCATATTGGTCATATTAAGCAATGTGGCACATTGAAGTGTTAAGTCCAAATTTTGTTTCAACTCATCTATGAAAAGTACAGGAGTTGAGTTTTTTCAGTCCACCCACCATGTTCTATAGCCCAGACTCATGGTAACTCACTGCTCAAATATGAGGATAAATACATACCATTAATTTGAAGTCAAATATAGTTTGTGTTGAGACATTGAAAGCTGTTGCATTTTAAAGGTCTGACAACTGAGATGCTTTCTACAAACAGTTTCCTTTCATTGGCAAGACCAAAAAGTGATTCTGATTGTTGATCTGTATATACCCCAACCATTTCGTCTAGCAGCACTACCAAAGTTTGATACAAGGTCCAGGCCCTAGAAATGATGCTCTACACAAAGGTAATCTACTACATAATGTTGAGTTGCTCCAGCAGTCTCCAGCATATCAAGCTCTTTGGCCACCATATGTTGTCTTTGTTCTCTGTTTCTGTTTTGTGTGTGTGTCATTTCTTAGAAGATGTGAAATAACATCATCTGGGACTCTTAATATCTGTGCCTATCTTAAAAAAAAATAGAAAAGTTTAAAACTATGGGACCATGCATCTCCCAGAATTACTGTAACTATTACTTTACTTGCTAATAGATGCATACGGAATTTATTTGGGGGAGGGTACTTTGGTTGGTTTTACCTCATTGCCTTTTGATCTTTGGTTTATATTCTTGGATGGTGATTGTGAAGTTGATGTCCTGATACAATTCACTTTCAGATTGTGACATTAAATTGTAAACATGCATGCATGTTGATTTGTGTTCTTTGAGCAACTTTCAACTCAATGAACATGCATTCGTAAAGTTTCAAGCTGAACTTGCACTTGCTATGCATTCAACAGTTGTGTGCCAATCATTAAAATGTCATCTGTTCATGAAATAGAGTACTGTTATTGGTTTGTTAGAATAGTGTCTTTATCCTCTTACACAAATTTCTTTCATTCATGCAGTTTCTTGATATCTATTTCCTACCTTCTGTCACTGCTGTCTGTTTTTATAAATTCCCTGTTTCTTATATAGATAATTTGAACCTATCACATTACAGTTACATCTCAAAGTGTAACAAGCATGTTTATTTTCATTAAATTTTTGAAATTTAAAAATTCTTAAATTATTGAAACATTTTTTTTAATGTAAGTTTTGTTATTTTGTAATATAATGTTGATTTTGGCAAACAACACTAAGCATTAATTGTTGAAGTAATAGTTTTCAAAATATATCAATAATTAAAATATTCTAACAATTCCATATTATCTGCACTATCCAATTTTTTCTGATTAGTATTCATACTACACATTTTATATATTATTTAGATAACAACATTTCATATCTAAATTTGTTAATTATATTCTATAATGCATGATTTCAGTTTAATATGCTCTGTTATCATCCATGTCTGCATTTAGAGATCTGTTCAGAATAGAATAATAAGATTAGAAAAGGAAAATTGTCTGATATCTAGAAAAGAAACAATAGTTAAATTACATTAAAATAGGAATTGCCAAGTAGTTTGAGCAAGAAATTGAATTCATTAGTTAATGATATTAAAATTAAGATTGTTCCAAACAAGACCTTAGATAGAGGTGGATTTTATAATATTCAGGATTTTAACAGATAACAGGAAAATACATATCTGAAAGAGTCGGCCTATATTGATGAGTCTTTTGGACTTGGCATACAAATTATTTTTAATCTAGTCTTTTTCTAATTTTCTAAAAAGAAAATATGTACATGAAATTCTATTCAAAAAAATTTATAAAGAAAAACTTCTAATTACTTACATAGAACCATATCTATTTTCTTTCAAATATAATCTGCATTATATAATTAATTAATTTTTATGAGCTTAGGCATCTTCATTGCTTTCTTGTTGATGTTACTTACCTGATTTTGTTTCTGTCTGTCCCTTCTGTCCATTTTCTTTAAAGAGGTGATATTTGGCAATTGAAGTGCAAGGCATCCCATTTAAGACTGCAATAAATTGTCATTCATCCATTCAGAGATAATGCTAAATTTTGGTCACAATAAAAAATCTCACAAGAACACTTCACATTAGATGTAGAATAAAACCAGAGGATATGCAGAAAATCCACATTACTGAGCTGTTTTAAAAGAGTGAGAAAAACTGCATTATTAGATAGACATCAAACATCCCAGATGCAGCAAGGAACAAGACATTAATGATGCTGATGACCATAGTCCACTAACTTTCTGCCTCCCCCCTTTTTTTTAAAAAAAGTCATCATTTGATGGTGCAAATATAATGACATTCAATCTCGGCACTTTTATGCAGTTATAGTATATCCATAGGTAAAACAATGTTGTTTGTTTTTTAATGATTGATTATGATAAATAGAATTATATTAAATTTATTTCATCCTTTTAAACTGTTGCCAGATTTTATTTTCTGCAAGACAATGTTACTTATAATGCAATTTGGTTGCATTTGTATGAAATGTATGCATTTCATTGAAGTTTTTTAACCAGTCCTTTTGTAATTTTATAATATTTTGGTACTATAGGTAATTTTTATATTGAAATGTTATTTTTCAATATTTGAACAAGTTTAAGACAATAACGTTTCGTAAAACTGCCACAAAATTATTGAAAAATGCATTTTTACATTTCTTTTCATTTAAGATTTTGCTAATTGCACACAAGAGAATTAAAAAAGATTCTTAAAGCTACCAGTGATAGTCAAGATTTCTGATTGACCACTACTTGATGCAGAGAAAATCAGGTATTGAGAAATGCAAATGTTTCCAGAAAAAAAAACATCTAAGTTTGTAGGTTTTTCTGATCATTGGAATATTATTATTATTTAAAATTTACTCAGTAGTTTCTTAATACTTCTAGTGAGATAATCAGTAAAATATCACTTAAATGTTCATTTTCTTTTTAAAACATCTCACAATGCAGCAGCTTTTTTTCTCCCTATCTTGAAGGTTATGCATTATTTTCACTACTAATCTGAAAAACTTAATTTGCTACATAATTTAGTACCTAGTGAACTTTTGAATTATGATTTTGGTCAAGATTTGATTTTCAGTGAATTAGTCATTTTGTGCAAACATCAATCCTTCAAAATCCTTTATTAATACTGTAATATTTAAAATATTTTTCATTTACTTTTTTTTCTCTGATTATATTTGTGTGCTCAGAGTTGTGTCCCTTATTGTTGTAAGTAAGTCTTGCATAACATTACACAAGTGAATGGAGGCTGCTTGAGATTTCATTTAGTAGGAAGTACATTAGGTTACATAGGTTTTATTATTATGTAACAGTTCCATTTGCTATTCTAAATGAAGATATATAACATAAACTTCATAATTTTAAATAAAAAATTAAGTTTTTTAAATATATATTATGTACAGTGTGATGTGAAAATTGAATGTATTACATTAGGTAGTTAACTGACCTTTTTTCCCCTTTGAATAAGAAAAAATATATTGGTATTTTATATTCTACTATTTATTGTAGGATCAGATTCTTTGTCTTAAAATAATTTTTTTTCTTTTATCTTTTAGTCTTATTTCTATACATAGATTTTCAAAGCATGAATAAAGAATTCATTCAAAAATAGAATCTATAAATAAATTAATGATTCTATATGTAGAGTAAACAGATTTTTTCTTTTAACTTTTAAAACTTTTTCATCAGACCCATAAAACTACATAAAGTGTCTTACATAAAATTCCAAATAGTTTATACTGCATGTTAAAAATCTGTGTAAATGTTTTTTTTTCATAAATGTTGTTTGTTTCTGTGGAAACATTAAAATTGGAATGCTAGATAAGAATATTTTGATGATGGAAAGTTAAGAAGGAATGGGAAAACTTTTCAAGTCTTCCCATGTTTGTCCCATTTCACAACTTTTTCAGGCTGTTAAAAATTTTATTCAAATTTGAATTTACATTTGGTAGAACTTGCACTAAACATGACTAAACCATTCATTCTTTCTTTCCCTTTTTTGCATAAAAATTTTATTTCAAATTTGAATTTACATTTGGTAGAACTTGCACTAAACATGACTAAACCATTCATTCTTTCTTTCGCTTTTTTGCATAAAAATTTTATTTCAAATTTGAATTTACATTTGGTAGAACTTGCACTAAACATGACTAAACCATTCATTCTTTCTTTCCCTTTTTTGCATAAAAATTTTATTTCAAATTTGAATTTACATTTGGTAGAACTTGCACTAAACATGACTAAACCATTCATTCTTTCTTTCGCTTTTTTGCATAAAAATTTTATTTCAAATTTGAATTTACATTTGGTAGAACTTGCACTAAACATGACTAAACCATTCATTCTTTCTTTCCCTTTTTTGCATAAAAATTTTATTTCAAATTTGAATTTACATTTGGTAGAACTTGCACTAAACATGACTAAACCATTCTTTCTTTTCTTTTCTTTTTGGCTGCTTTTTCTCTCCTCTTTTTTTTTTTTTTTGATGAGTTCCATTTCATTTACCCTTTTATTTTTCTTCTGAAGTTAGGCTTTGTTATATTTTTTGTTGTTTTACCTGAAAAAAAAGAAAAAAATGCATGAAAATTGGTAAACTGAATATTATATCAAAGAATTAAAGGCTTCATTTATCACTTAATTTTTTCTAATTATTCTGCATAGTGACTATTCTTTTTTCCCCAATGGTTTGTTTTATTTCTTGCATTTTTCTCCCTAATTTAAAATACATAGTCACAGAGGTTCCTCTCAGTGGATTCAGACATGTTAAAAATGTAGTTGACTCTGAAGTTTACTTGATTTACTCATAATTATTTTGCCAAGTGCACTAAAAATTCTGTTTGCTCTAGCGACTGCTGTAAATTTTAATTCATTTTCCTTAATTGTTATTGTCAGACTAGAGATTATTTTTTTTAATACCTTTGTATCTAGAAGTAATACGATTTCCAATGCATTAACAGAATTTATTCTTCTAAAGAAGCCTTATATATATATATATTATTGTTATCCTCAAACCAATTTAGGTAGGCTTTGTTTCTGCTTTGATTTTGAAACTGGATACCTTTTAAGAAACCAACAAAAAAAAATATGTAAAGTTGTCTTTTGGTTAATATGTTGAAAAACCACATGAAAATTGATGATAATAATTCAATAAAGAAATTTAAAAAAAACTACCTATGTACAAAATTTTTTCAAACAAATTTTAATTATGTCTGTTTTATGCTCTGTAAAATATAAACAAGAAACATTTTAAAAATGTGTTAAAAATTTAATTGTTTCAGTTTATTTAAAAGAAATTTTTAAGTATATCTTAGTTTTTAATTATTGAAAATGCATTCAGATTTTATTTATTCTTATTACTAGCAGAGTCTATACTCATACTTCAAAGCTTTTATAGAAAGTCAGCTGCATTTTGTTTTATAAAGTTAAGAATTTAAAATTAGTTCACTTGAAGACTTCTGATGAAAATGTCAAAGTAGATTTGTTAATATTTGTTCATTAACATTAACTTGCTTTAACTTTGTCAGATTGTCAGATCCATTAAGTCTTACTGACTTAGCACTTTATTAAAGTGAAATAATTTTGGTATTTATTATCATTATTATTAATATTAATATTAATACATTTTTAAATCTGGAGTTATGTGTATTTTTGGACATAAAAATAAGATTACGTTTCTTTTGAACTATAGGTTCTTGTCAGATAACTTTGAATGTGAAACACTGACAGTTCTGACCTAATATATTTGCATAGATGCACTTATGATGCTGTCTGATTGGCTAAAACTCTCACGCTATATTTCTAGCATTAGCATTCAGTTCAGAATAGCTGGTTGGGTTTGCCCTGCAGTTGTGCCCTGTATTGTGCTGTATGCATTTATATTCTTGAAAATATTTGTGCATGTGTTTGTGTTTTTCTATCTGTGTGTGTTTGTGTGTGTGTGTATATATATATATATATATACACACACATATATATGCGAGAGAGATGGAGAGGGGGGGAGAGATGTAAGTGTACAATGTGAATTAGAGATAATGCAATAGAAGTTTGGGTAGATTTATTGCAGCTAGAGCAAAGAAAGTTTATGCTGGTCATTTGTAGAATGTTAGCCTAACTAGACCAAAATTGTATGTATTTGTGAATCTAACAGTTATCTCTCATATATACCAATCTAAAGTGTGACAGTGGTACTTGTGGTTCCATTAAAGTGATGAAAGAAAATAGAGCTTGCCTGGTACGACTGTCTTGCTGTGGATAGAATGAAAGTAGAAGTGTCATATTGTTAATATCTGGGGAATATATAGTTCTGTATCTCTCTGCCAGGTAACTACTACTGTCTGCCTCCATTCTAAACCTTCTAGCATTCTGTCTTGGGTCAAATGTCAGACAGAAGGCTCACATATCACTATAGCAACTGCCAATCAGCTGTCTAGACATTTTCAATTGAGCTGGCCTATTTTTTTAAACGCTTGAAAGGGTATTTTAGTGACTAGTTGTGTGCCAACTAGAAGACGACTATATTTCTAACATATTGAAATCAAAGTCTTTTCCCACTTCATTTTTCTTTCTTTCCTTTCTTTTTCTGCCTAAGCTTTGGTAAGCAGAGGGGAAAATGTGAGGAAGGAAGAGTGACAGTAGTTAAAAAAGAAAGCGTGATAGCTGTCAGAGATTCAGTAAACGTATCACTTTTGTAGCGTAAAGTGGCTTCAAGTAAAAAAAGAAAGATTTGGAAGGTAATACATGTAGTAAGTGGGGTCAATATAGGCTGGCTGTTGTGGTTGGTAAGATTACATCAGCTGAAGGGGGGCTGATTCAGGACTGGGACGGACTTATTGACTTCCTCTTGGAATTCAGCATACACTATTGGCAATTTTCAACAAACTTCAGCTAACCTAAATAATTTATGATTATCAAACATAGTGACAAAGATTTTTCTATAATACAGTCAGTGTGCTTACACTAAAAGTGAATAGCAAAAATTTATACATGGGGTCACATGATCAGAAAATATGAAGTACTGCAACTGAAGCAGGGAGGGTCTATCTACTTTAGGTTTTGTGAATATACAGTGGTTGCCTTAGCTAACAATAATATCGGTTTCTTCTTAATGTTTTTCGTTTTGTTTTTTGTTGTGGTTTTAGCTTTTGTTCACTTACTCTGTAGTCTGATCAGATTTTCTCTCCAGATTATCCTGCTATTGAGTACAAGTCATGGCTGAACACATTAAAGCAGAGCTAGCCGCCTTGTCAGTGGAAGCTATAGCTGCATGGAAAGTTCTAGATACCAGTTTAAGAAAAGCTGGGCCTACATGGTCCTCTATGTGAAATGACAATAGATGTGGAACATGAGACTGACTTGTTGGACAGACTGGACCACTTTCAAGTTGGTTGGTGCTGTGTGATCATACAGGCAGACTGGCTCTTCCTGACTCACTAGCATGTCCGCTGGCATAACTGTTCTGCCTTCGCTAGCAAGTCATGTCTGGCGTGTGAAAGTCTCATTCTTCATCCTCTTTCCCCCTTTTTTCTACATATATATGTATATGTATATATGCATATATATGTATATATCAATAGTAATTGATACGTCATACCTGAGAACAGTGGCGATACATGGACACGTTGCTATATGAATTGATCTTGAATTATTCTGAAACTGGATTTATCCCTATTTTATGCTGATATGGTAGAGATTAGGCAATGGCTGTGTTCACCAGAACTCTCTTCTAAGCAGAGGTCAGATTTGTGGTGCACTAACCTAGCCCGTGGCGAGGACTTATGCAAAGTGGCCCCCACAGATGTGTTTTCAAGACAGAGTATACATGACCTAATGGATTTTTACCTTTATATGAGATGCAGCTGGAAACAGGAGGTGTTAGCTAAAGTCATTAAACATCTGTCTGCTAATGGTAAGTAGCAAATCTGCACATCACTTCGCTAGAAACATGGAAGCCATGTGGAACGATAGTCTGCCATGATTCTGCTAAATCATATTGACATATGCACTGTCTGATAGTTTTGCATTCAATTTTAAAATATTTAATTTAATTAATTAATGACTTGAAACCCATAAACAAAGAAAATTTTCGAGTGAAGTGGAGCAATGCATTTAAGTCAAGATGTGTGTGCAGGTTTATGTATTAGATATATGTCATCTACCAGTGTCATTTACCTATTCTTAAGAATGGGAGGGAACTTAAGTGGCCACTGGAAAAAAAAAATGGGGCACCTGCTTTGGTAGCTAGAGGCTAGATGCCTTATTTGTTTGTCACAAAAGTTTTCGAGCGCCATATGTCTGTCTGACAAGTCATTATCGGTTAAATGATGTATTTACCTTAAAAATTTGTTTGTTTTTTTTCTGAATATTAAGCAAGTTGTCATAGTCATTAGTTGCAGTCCTGAGATGACAAGGCAGTAATTAAATGTTGCTGCTGCACTAGCTGCATCATATTCTTTTTTTTACCTGCCATGAAACTAATGGTTTCATTTGTAAACTCAATTGTGTATACCACCCGCTAAACCACCTGTGTTGAGTGGGACACATACTGCTTTTAGTTAGCTTATAAAACCATGAGGTACAAAGATGGCGGGAGTACATTCTTAATCCTTCTAGTGAACTAACTGAAAAAAATTTTTTTTTCAATTTAAATTCTCAAATATGCAACATGCTAAGATAGATGACATGGCGCATGCGTGGCAGTATACGAAATGTTGGTGACTGCGCAACCACATTGCCAAAATCTGTCCATAGTGCTTAATATATGTGAAATGAGACAGCGGGGTCCCCCTTCTCATGTGCACGGAGTAATTATGCATAGGAGTGTGGCTGTCTGATATCTGGATGCACTTAGAAGGTGTAGAAAGTTACCTCCTTGAAGTAACCTTACACGTTGGACTGTTTTATTCTTCTGTAAGACTATTGCCTTAGCTGGAATTTGACGAAGCATTCAGAACATTGATGTTGAGGTCATAGATAAGTGCTCTGGTGTAGTATGTCTGCAACTTGCCAAAAATTCCTGTCTGGGTCATGTGCGCTCCACTGTCAGGTAAGGGCAACAACTTGCTCCGACCTATCTTGCTGTAGCTAGATTAAACACTAAATAAATTCGTAATAGCTAATGATGAGTTTTTAAAACAATGCAAAATGGCTTCATAACTGCCATTCAATCTTCCAGGTATATTCTCAAATCATGCTAGTTTAGCGCACTGATTTAGACCATGTGCACCTATGCTTTCCATTTGCGTATCAGTGTTATGGCAGTGCAAAGAATGGTTCCATGGGTGGAATTTAAAATTATGAATGGATTTTTATAATTAGTTAAATACTGAAGCTATGTGTAACTAGTATTGTGTAATTGTTAAGTATTGTAAAAGAGTGTTAGGTTTTATGACTTGTGATTTCTTGATTAGTCTACACCAATTCATTCATTTTCATGATATAAAGCAGCTTTATTTGAAATATTATAATATGGTAGCTATAGTACTGAGTAATCAAAATCATTTTTATAAATACGATATTGAATTAGTGTATACTGAATATATATTAAAAATATTTTAAACACTATAAACAGTAAATATTGAACTATAGTTTTAATCCTATTAGATAACATATATCTAAAAAGCATTATGTCAACTAACTTATTTTGTTTTTTTATTTTTATTATTTTAAAAAGGAAACCATGAATACTAGAATATTTTTAAGACAGACTGAAGAACACATAATGCAAAGAGTAAATTCTCTAAACTTATTCTCATTTTAATAAAGAATTATCTAAGCAGACATTTCTTATCAATTTCAGGCTCTTGTTTTATACGTTTTAAAAAAAAGAATTTTTTGTTTGTTTTGTTTAATTTGAATGACAGCAGTGCAATTTAAATATCTTTGCAGTTACATCATTGCCCATGTAGAATGGAGTAATGGTGTGACAGACCTGCATGCGCACTTATGACCTTTTAATGAAAAACTTGTAACAAGACAACCCAGTATTAGCTGCACAGTTCACAAACTGTTTCCTTACTTTACTTATTCATTTAATATACTTGTTTCAAATTCTGATATGAAATTGTAAATTTTTGTCTTATCTACTTATTTTTATTTTTATTTTTCAAAAATACACATTCACTTTGAATAGAAATAATCTGTTAGTTAGAAGTTAGTTCATACAAAACTTTTTTCTGTTTTTTTTTTTTTTTAAATGTTATTGTATGTACTATAGAAAATTTTGAGTGGGAACATGTTAGAATAAAGTTCAGTACTTTTTTGAACAATTGATTTTAACAGAAACATTCTTATATATTATTTAAGACATTCAAAAAGTAAAAAAATGAAGAATTATAGAAATAATTAAGAGAAAGTTTTCTTTTCTTTAAAACAAAAATTAAACATTTAAAACTGTTCAGTAATATTACAAAGTGAAAAGAATATACAATTAATTTTTTATCTTATATTGAAATTAAAGTAATATTACATTAATATTATTAATAACTATACTGTCTGCATAATATACAATACTTTTAAATAAAACTAAATAATATTTTTTTTTAAAAAAATAAATGTAATTCTCATTTAGAAAACATTTTGCTTGATGTGAATTTCTTAAGATACAACAATTTTCATGTAACTTAATGTGTGTTTAACTTATAAAAGTGTTGTGTTTTTTTTTGGTTTTTAATTTCATTTATTAAGTAAATTCTAATTAGATTTGTAGGCATTTGATAGAGCAGTAGGTTGGTGTTAATCTAAAGAGTATAAACAATAGTTTGTATGGTAATATAATTGGTGTATTGATTTTATTGTAATTTTAATTAATTACTCATGTCTTGAGTAAAATAAATTGAGAAAAAATATGAAAGTTTACTGAAGTTTATTATTATTATTACTGAAGGATGATATGATTTTGTTTTACCAATCATGATTAGTATTAACCTAGTGTCAATCCAGTTCAGCATTGCTTTTTCTCATTTTGGCATTACCCTCTGTGTTCATGTTTTTGTCTTTAATTTTTCTTTGCTAATGAAAGAACACCAGTGGATTTCTCTCTGAAAACACCTTACTTATTTTTCAGGTGAAGTTTGCCACTTTAATTGGAGCATCTTGGTATAGATTGTGCACATATTTTAAATACTAAAACTAGTTAAAAATCTTTTCTGATTTGCTAAATAAAAAATCTAAATATTAATTCGTTTTTCTATGGTAGTTAGCACTATGAAATATCAATAAGTTTTTTATTTTATCAAGTTTAAGCAGTACTTAAAAGTAAATTTTGTCTCAGGGAGTGGTATGTGTTTATTGGAAGCTTACTACTTGTGGCTATTATAAACAAGTGATATTGGATTATAGGCATAACAACTGGAAAAGAAAGGGTGCATCAATTACTAATCAATAGTAACATTCCAATAATCACTGATGAAATTATGTTCAGCAGCTATATAGTATGGTAAACCTGGAGGGTTTGGTATAATTGATTACCTAGATTATCTCTTACACATTTTTTTTTCTTTTCATAATTTTACTAATTAAGAAACTTGTACAATGACTTTCCATCTCCCTGTATTAACTATACTAAACGATTTAGTTCACATCACTATGCACTCACATGAGCAAAGAAATTTTCATTGATACGGTTGAACTGTTTTACATTGTTATTGCTGAAAACTATCATGATAATTTATTCCACTATCACTCCATTAGTGATGTAAAATATCAAGCCACGCAGATTTAATTATTTAGAATTTGGCTATTACATTGACTATATAGCATTAAACTTTAATATTTTCAATGTAAATTTAAAATGTTCTAATGTATTATGGGGAAGGACAGACTTGTCAGTGCATTATGTAGTACATAACTAATATGACATTGGCTTCATGGTGTAAATAGTAAATAACATCACCCAACTATGATTTTAGTGCAAATGTTCTTGACTAATTTAGTAAGTTGTTTTTGTTTTTTTTTTCCATATAACATGTACAAGGATATTGGAAGCTTTTACAGTTGATACAATGTTTCTACCTGGTTTCTGAAATAAATGAAAATTTGTCAAAAGAAATAGAACTTAACATCTTTAACGATTTTAAAATGTTATAATAAGATTATTCCTTAAACATCCATAAGCCAGAGTGACTAATCTAAACTTTAAAAAACAACAACATTCTAAATAATTTAAAGATGATTAGTTTTATACGTAAAGAATCAATGTTAATAAATTAGACTAAAAGACTTGCCAGTTTAGTCAGTGTGCTTTCAAAAACTGAGAAAAGATGTTGCTACTTTTTAGAGTATGGTATAAAAGTTGATACTCTTGGAAAAACATATTACAGTTGATGATTTACTTGATTAGATATGTGTATCTCATGGATGGAAAGGACTGGAAAAAATATTTTCTGTGAAACATCAAAAGAACTTTAACTTTTAAGTACAAATTATACACTTGCTTTCTTTTTCCTGGATCCCATTAAAAAAGTTTATATATATATATCTATATTTTTGCAACTCTTGTTTCATATTTACTAAATGGTCATTATAAGTTTACTTAACCAATTAAAATGTGCACCATTTGAAAAATATTGACAAGTGTGTAACATGTTAAACTATTCAATGAAACTTAAACATGGCATGGCAAGTACTATGGTCTATGACTTACATGGAAAAAAAGAATCAGTCTGTGCATAAAATGCACTATCATTGATTCTGGGATTTTTTCATAATTTGCATGTGCTACTTCAATCATTTAAGAAAGCAGCTTGATATTTTTACAGAACCTTACTTGAGAAAATAATGATCAATGATCCCATTTGAGCTAAATATATTCGCCAAGAAGATTTAAGTAATGATGCCTATACTAGCCAATCTTAAGTAATACTCCAAGCAGGTCACTCAATAAGGCATGTTGTAAGAATACAAAAAAGTCACCATACCACAATTATACAGGCTTGACTTGCTTTTGCACACATACCAGACACCAAAGGGTGATAGCTGCTGTGCTTTCTGCATCTGCCTGCAATAATTACAGCAACAGAAACTCATGGCAGATGAGGCTCATTGCACTTGGACCTCATGCATAACTACTTATGTGAGATACAGTTGTCTGCAAAACATCCATAGGTCAATGAAAACCATTTTTTCTACTAAGGCACCATGTCATGGAGCTTTAATATGCATAGTAGCATATGTGATTATCTCACTGAATGTGGAGAAAGAAATATCAGCTTTACAGATGAGAGTCAGTTTAGTGTTGCAGGGGTAACATCAACCAGATTTCTATGTAAACAAAAGGAATTGTTTGGGCAGTGGTTGTGTGATGGTATGGGCATTGATATGCTGAAGTTGTTGCATTCTTCTATATGTTTTTCATGGTCCAGTGAATGTAGTTAACTACAGGAATTACATAACTCAAAATTAAATTGTTCCAATTATTTTCCCAGATAAACCCTAACCTGAACCTTTGTAGCAGGATAATGCTTTTACTTACACTGGGGATCTCCTTGTTGATCTCTAAAAACCAAAAACAAAAATGCTGTTATGCCATGGCCATCACTATTTTCAGATATGGCATCAACAAAGCATGTGTAGCTTTTTCTGGGGTGGGGTAGTGCTAAGTTTATTGTTTAGGCAATGTTCACTCTTCAGCAGTTTAAGGTTTTTTTCCACCAGTAGTGGGTGCTAATACCACAGACCTTGTTCAGAAACCTTATGAATTCATGAGACATTTTGATGGAAGCTACACTTGCCAAGATAGTCACTGCATGTAGCACAATGTTTTACTGTGTTAACATTTCCAAGAAGTTTCTGTCAATAAAATTTTGTTTTAATGACAACATATTGTTTACATGCAAAAACATAAGTTTAATTTTACATATAATTAATATGGTTTAAATTGGTTCAAATTTTACAAAATTCTGTATATCCATATATGAGGATAATGCAGAATATTTTTTCTTTTGTTTTTTAGTACTGGTAAAACTAGTTTACAGATTTATTTATTTTATTGTAGGTTTGAAATTTTTACAAACAATATTTTTATTATGTATATTTTTTGTTTTGTTTCTTTCCAAATGGGATATATATTAAGTCATTAACATGTATAACAAAAATGAACTGCAAAAACAACAACAATATTTTAAGACCTTTTTGAAATTCTGCTTTGATGATATATAAAATACATCCATGCTTGATGGCAATGTAGTGTTAATTGTAAATGCATTGGTTCAGTACTGAGAAAATCAAGGTAATATGATGCCTTTGTATGGCAATGGTCTGTTTGAGTAAGATGAGCAAAAGTGCAAAAAAAAAAAAAACATGTATCATAGGTTTTTAATAGACATGCATGCAAATGTCAAAAGTTTGCTTGCAATCATTGATGGAAGTCATCTAGTTAAAAACATCTTAGGAAAGGTCTTTTCATAGTATCTTTGTTCAGATTGCTGCATAAATAATATATATTAATTTTTTTAACAGACTCAGTTGATGTATAGTTTTTGTTATCTGAATGGGCACTATTGTAGATAAAAAAATTTATACTTCACTTTTTCTAGCCTCCAGGTGCATTTAAATCTGAGTGAAATAAAATGAAGTCAAGCTCTCATCAGTTTTCTTAATTTCATGACCCATTATATATTAGTCCAAAGCAATTTTATTTTTTATGGTAACAGTTTTTTTTTTTTTTGCAACCACTTTTAAAAGATAGTTGACTAGTTATTTTTTCCATTCAGTTAGTTAAAGTTTAGGAAACTATGGTAAACTAATATCACTGGAATAAAAAAATAATTATAGCAATTATAACTGTTATATCATATATGCAAGAATTTTTGTTAACACCATTTTAGGATATGCAGAAAAACACTTATCCCATGACTCATTTAGAAATAAATTAGAAACACAGAACCAAGTGACAAAAGTGGACAACCAACAGTGAAAATAAAAACTTGCTGTAATTGCAAAGAGAAACTGATGTTTGTTGATATCAATCCTGGTGCAAATTTAGGGAAACAAAAACAATGAATATAACAAAGAGTGAGATGGTTGGCAAAGGAACTTTGATTAGCTAATGGGACAGATTGTTCTCTTGTGTGTGCATAAAATACTGTTAGTAATAGAAATGTTGGTATTTGGACAATCTAGTTACATGTTCATATTCTCAATATTTTGATATCTGACTAAATGTAAGATGAGTTTTTTTTCTAGCTATTTGTAACAAACTAGTCTACCTACCATTTTTAGTGCACTGTTTAAAGAGAAAAAATATGTTCATAAATTACAAAATTGAGGTTTTATTAAATATTATTATAAAATTTAATATTGTATACATTTTTTAAAGTTACAACTTAAATTTTTTTGATTAATTTGTAAAAAATAGTGTCTAGTCGTAGCTGTATTCATCATGGGATATTCAGAAATCTGTTGTGATTTTGCCCTTTTAATTTAAGCTGTCTCATGAAGATATCGTGAACAAACTTTACTTTGTTGATTTTAGTTGTTAAATTTAATAAAAAGAACTTCATCAGAATTCATCTTTAAAGTTATTTTGAAAATTTTTGCCACTCACATGATCATAAAAAGAGAAAAAATGCTAAAGAGCACTTCATATGTGTGCACATAGGTAGGAGGTACTTCAAAATATTTTCTATCAAAAAAATCATTGAGGAGAAACCTGTATCCACCACCCCAGCCATAGATGTTAGATACTGAAACAACTGATTATAGTTTTTTTTTTTTTTTTCTGGGTAAATCCTTATTAGGTAGGTGAATGATGTCTTGTCAATTCTTATTTTCTGTGATATCACTAAAATTATAGTAATATACTGATTTAAAGACGAAGAAAAAATAGCAAAACATTCAGATTTTAATAGTGTAACAACTTTAATGTTGTAAGTTTCTTAAATAAAAAAGTATAATAATTGGTCTTAGTATTACTTGTCTAAATAACACAATTTTTGAGTACAGGATTTCATAATTAGATTTTACCTTGATTTTTAAACAAGGTCCAAGTAAAATACAGGAAGCTTACATGATATACTATTTTCTGACAAAGACCATATTTAGATGTGGTTAAAGCTAAAATAGCTTCTTAAATTTATTTTCATTGAACACCTCTTTTCAGCCTAACCCTTTATCACTATGATTGAAAAATTTTTTTTCACTAATTTTTTTTTTAAAATTTTTTAATAAGAATTATTATTATGTATTGTTTGTGTATAAATGAAATAAAGTGATAATTAATATATCACTGTTAATAAAATTTCAAACAATTTCCAGATGTAATTATGAAATGACTTATTATATTTCTCATGGAAATCTCTGAATAACACATCAATCATGCACCAAAATATGGCATTAAGAAGTTATTTTAAACCTACCGCAAAGAGCACAACTTTGTTTGATTTTAAATTTTGGCAAAGAAACCAAAAATGCTTATTTAAATGAGATATGCAAGTTACATAGCAGTTGATGATAATTTAAAACTTTTTTAAAAATAAAAAAGAAATGTTTTTAGTTTTGTTGTACCTGTCATTAGTCCACAGTAAATCAATTTTGGCATTGCTTATCTCCTAAAAATCTGTTGCTTTTTATTATTTTTTTAATTAGTTTAAATACCTTTTTAATACCTTACTACTGAAATACTAAATATAGAATTTTACACCTGTTGCATTTATAAAAATGTATATTTTATAAAACCAAGTGGAGATCAAATTTGATTTTTATCCTTTAAAATTCAAGTCAGCCAAAAACAGCCCAAGTACTGATGAGTTATTTAATGACTCCTTCCATTTATACTATAGATAGTATATGCAGAAGGATGCTGGTTCACATTACCACTTCCTCTGGCAATTTATATGCTTTGTGTTTTCACAAAGGTGATTTTTGCTAATGAAGATACTATTGTGAACTATGTGTTACCTAGTTTGTTTATTCGATGCGTGATGGAATCCAACAGTGAATTAGTTTCTTTTTTTGTAATGTGTAGATCTCAAGCGTGCACACCTTAGGTCTCATTGTTTAGCTAATCCAACAGCAATAGAGGAATATTGTGGAATATGTTGAAGCTAGAGAGACAATGATGATGAGGAGTGCATGCTTGTTAAGTGTAGTTTGAGTCGTGTGGCTGATCAACGTGCCAGTGTTTTTGCAGTCTGTCAGCATGAAGATTGATGTCCCTGATGATGCAAAGCCAGTGAATTTCATCTATGAACTGGTACCAGAAAATTTCTTCCACCACATGTCTGAGGAGTTTAGCTGCTATGCCATATAAACCTAAAGGAAGGCAGACAGAGTTGACAACGCATGAACACACACTACCAGGAAGGAAACATAAGCATTTGTAATGGTAAACTTAACTATAATTCTTTGCCATTTTGAGGATGATTAAAGTGAGACTGACAAACTTAGTGTCAAGGGTATTGACAGTGAAAAGATTCAAGAAATTGAATCACTATTGGCATCTCTGTGACAACAGTTGGTTGATTTAACTCTACATTTTTTTTTTTTTTTTTACTTTCTGCACTATAACTTAAAGTTTTCCTTTTATTTTCTGGACATATTTCTTTTTCATTTGAATTATTGAACTGTGTGCTAAATTATTTGTGTTATTTGATCCATTCCATGAATTAATGTTTTTAAATTGTTTTAATTAGGTAGGTTCATTTTGTGCAGCTATCTTGGAAATTTTCTTAATGTTTGTGCATATTAAATATATTTCCTAAACAGGAAAGAGTTGATATATTAATCTAATTTTATATTGTTTTTTAAATTATTTATGGAAACCATATTTTATAACCAAAATTTAAAATTAATTTGATATGTTTGATAAAATAAAATATAACCAGTTATATTTAGTTGTGTGAAATTTTTGCTAGGAACTGCCAGGTATATTTTTCAGTTAATATTGGTTTACTGCCTATCCATATGTAAACAGTTTTGAAAATAAAGATTAAATTTGTACTTTTTTTGAAATATTAATTAGCTTGACAAGAAACTTCCTAAGAACTAGTAATTATAATGTTTGTGTGATCGTTACCGATACAGCAAAGTATAAACAACATTGGCACTCAGTAAAAAAAAGAGCATAGGGGAAAATGAAAAATGCTTCCTGTCGCTCTGCCACTCTCATATAAACATGGACAATACATGCTGGCAACAAAGGCCGGAACTCAAACTGTTACCACAGTAGGACTGACACAAATCGAGCTGTGCTCCCATTGGCTAACGCCATTGGGGCCTGCAGCTAAGATTCAGACCACGACGACTGGGGCAGAGCACACTACAAGGACTGTACTGTGACTTCAGCCGGACGCACACTAGCCAGCTCGATTTTAGGCAAACTTGGACACCAACACGACACAACACACAGATGTTCTGATCAGAGGTAGAGTTCACTGATACCAGTAGATTTATGTTTATCTGTTGTGAATTTACTATATGTGCAGATTTTGTTCCCCAAAAAATCACTAAAATAATTTTCAATAAATGTGACGAAATGTACTAAAATTCTTTTTTCTGATATAATATACAATATATTGTTTTTGTTGCTTTTTAGTTCAGGGAACATTTGCATTGATTTTTCTCCATGAGTGTAAAATATTTTTTCCTGGTGAATTTCTCTCAAAACTGTCAATATATTCAAATAAAAATCTTATTTATTTGATTTTTTTGCTAAATTTATTCTTTGATTTTTTCAATTATGGAAATGTAGCAGGGGGTCACAGGTCTTTTGAGTATTAGAAAAAGGTCCACCAGTCCAAAATGGTTGGGAACCACTGATCTAGAGCAATGACTTTGAACCCAAAATCTATTTGAGACTGAGTACATTTACAAAGGGAACTTAAAAAGAATGAAGTTGGATCTGCAACTATGAAATATTAATCAAAATCAAATTAAAAGTATGATGTTAAATCTTATATTGGTCCATTTAAAATTAATTATGCAGAGACCTGTACTCTAAATCTTAATTTATTTTTTAAGATTCTGCATGAAAACTTGGTGTTTTCAATCTAGGCATCCAGCAAATTAGAAGGCACAAGATATTTTTCATATTGGCCAAAATGTTGTCATGATTTTAGGGTAAATATTTCCTACATGAAATGAAAGTATGTACACTAACCCCTCACCATTCACAGGTTTATGATTTGCAGTTTTGGGTATTCATGGTGCACAGCACTCTGTATTCTCAGCCACATTAGGATGCAAAAACTAGTTTATACCACACTTTACAGTGAGCCATAGTTCAAGGAGCATAGTACTACATCCACAGCATCACCCTCGCTTGTCCCACATTAGTCTTTGTCCAGTTACTGTTAGCGATGCTCTTTTGCACATAGTGTTTACTGTACAAAGCCTTTAAAATTACCATATTTTGTCATTCTATTAATCATGGCCTCTAAAAGAAAAGTGAGTGATAGAGCAGCAAGTGGATCCAAAGCTAAAAGGGAGAAGAATGTGATGTCGTTAGGACAGAAAGTTGAATTACTGAATAAGTTTGCAAATGGTCTAAGTGCAGCATCAGTGGGTAGGCTGTATGGCAAAAATTAGTTAACTGTGCAAAACATTAAGAAAATTGAAAAAAAGATAAGGGATAGTGTTGCAGCAAATGCCCCATCTAGTGCCAAAGTATCATGTGTGACTCGAGATCCAATAATAGAAAAAAATGGAAAAAGCATTAAGTCTTTGGATTATGGTATAGAAACTAGTGCCTGTAAATAGCTCAATGATTCATGACATGACTTTGAGCTTGTACGCAATTTTTTTGAAAACATCAGGTGGTGAGGGGGATAGTGCTGGCAGAGCCACTTCATTCAGTGCAAGTAAGGGTGGTTTGAAAACTTTGAGAAGAGGTATAGCCTAAACAATGCAAAGTTGGTAGGTGAAGTGGCATCAACACACCATAATGCAACATGGATTGCTTCCCTGAGCTTCATAAGATAGTCAAAGAGAAGGGTGACAAGCCAGAACAAGTGTTTAACACCAATGAAACTGCCTTGTTTTGGAAGAAAATGTTGATAAGAACATTCATCAACAAGGAAGAGAAGAAAGCTTCAGGCCACAAGGCAGCCAGGAACAGGCTAACCCTTCTCCTCCTCACTAATGCTTTGGGTGACTTCATGGTGAAGCCCATGATGATGTACCTTGCATTGAAGGGCAACAATAAGCACTGCTTGCCTATTTTTTGGTATTCTAACAGAAAGGCCTTAGTCACTGTAGTTTTATTTTTGGATTGGTTCCACAACTGTTTCGTCCAAGAGATGGATGAATGCGGCCAAAGGACTGCCCTTCAGAGTGCTCCTCATCTTGGACAATGCACCAGGCCACCCACATAAATGGCAGTTAGCCAATTCCAATGTGAAGGTGGTTTTCCTACCTTCCAACACGACTTCCCTAATCCAGCCTCTTGATCAGGTTGTGATAGCTACTTTTAAGGCCTATTACATAAGGCACACCTTTGGTTGCATTCATACTGCGATGGAAGATGATGCAACACTTGATGTTAGGCACTGTTGGAAGGAGTACAACATCAAGGAGTTGCTTGATGAAGTAAAGGCATCAACCATTAATGCCTATTGGATGAAGCTGTGGAAAGAGGTAGTGGATGATTTCACTGGTTTCCCATCTGTCGACGAAGAAGTCAAGATGATTGTGAAAATAGCTCATGAGGTTGGAGGGGAGGGTTTTGAGGATGTGGAGGTAGAAGAAATGATCGAGTTGCATGCTGAGGAACTGACTGATGAGGACCAAGCAGAGCTTGTGAAAAGTGATGAAGAAGTTGATGATGATGATGATGAAGAGATAGAAAAACCTAAACTGAATTTAGAAACACTAGCCAAGATCTTGAGAGAGGGCAAGCAACTGATGGATAAATGTTTGAATATGATCCCTCTATGGAGCATAGCCTAAAGATTAAAAGGGAAATTGGGTTGCAATGATGGCTTACCAGGAAATCTTTAAGCACCTACAGAAAAAGGCAAAACAGCTGCCTATCACAATGTTCCTTAGCAAACCCTCCACCTCTGCCTTGTCTGCCATGCCTGCCTCATCCGCAAGCTCTGCATCCTCTGTGAGCTCTCCAGAGGAATAGTAACCCCCCACACCAAAACCATAAACATCATTAGCATATCATCATTATCTTCTCCTTCATCATTATCATCATTAAAAACAATGAAAGGCTTTTAGTTTATTTTACACACACTTGTTTATTGCATTATTACTTAGTTTTAATTATTGAAATGTGGTTATTTTTGTGTTTGGAACCTATAAATTTTGTATAAGCCTTTAATATTAGTATTTGTGGTGTTTACTCTTGTGGCAATCTCTGGAACATATCCCCGTGAATGGTGAGGGATTACTGTATACTAAAATTAACACAATGAATTTGCTTTTTTATTGATGTAATATTTCAGACATATTATTTGATATTGTGCTTTAGTTTACTAGGCTTTCTTATCCCCACCAAATTAATGTGACTTGACCTTCCTAAAATCCATTGCATAGGAATATTTCTAAAGGACTCTGAATTGTCCTTTGTACAATTCGTGCATAAAGAAAATATTTAATATTCTAGGGATAGTCATTTAAAGTACATTAAAATGTGATTGTCTTTATTCAGAAAACAGTAAAGATTTACAATATACATTGAGTCATTTCAGATCATTTTCAAAATGGATGTTTCATATAAAATGCTTTCAGAGCTATTCATTCTCACATGAACAAGCCAGAACACACATTTCATGAGCTCTCTTGGTTTGGTCATCAGCTTTAGAGTTTTTTTTGGTTTAATTCATTGTCTTTCACCTCACCAGTCTGCATTTTATGCTTTCCTGGCTGACTGTAGGTACCTTTTTTCTCATTAGACAAATTTTGTTTTTTTCAGTTGAATTTACTACCAACAAAGTTAATTGATATTCCATATTTTCCAATTGTGTATGACATGTGTAGATCTGTTTACAAGAAATGTACAAATGATTGCTTGATTTTTGTGACAACAACTTTTTAAAATATGATTTGAAAGTCCAAAGCAGTGATAGAGTTCAGGGAAAAAAAACAACACTTTTACTACATATTAGCTGAGAAATTTTCAGTTTGATTATAAACTCAAAACACATTTTTGGGTTAATTTCTAACTGTTTTTGTACTGTTGTCAAAATACTGGTCTTTCCTTAATGTAAGCCAAAATTTGATTGTCATGTAACCAATACTTGGTTTACTTAGATCATGAATTGATATATAAATTTTGCAGAAATTATTTGTTTTAAATTACTTTATTTAATATATTTGCAATTCGATGATGTGATTTCTTGAATTTTGAGTGCGCATAAGACAAAACTCAGTTTGAGGGAATGTATGAAGTTTGCTTAAAAACATGAAATGAATATATTTTTTTTATATGTTACAGGACCTTGAAAAGTTTATGATTAAAATGTTTTGCTGTCAAATTGTAATTGAATAAACAACATTTAGTGGTTCTTAGCTATACCATAGTTGTGTAGAAAAAAGACTTTTAAAAATTCAAGTATGATTATAAATTGGTAACATTTATTGTAGTTGATTATATACATATTGTTTTTGAAGCTTTTGAGTAAAACAAGCAGATAGATGCATCAGTAATGAGCCTGAAAGAGAGAACCCTTTTCTTTCTTTTATTTTAAAATGTAGCTGTTCCAGTTAGTTAATATTTCAAATCCATAAAAAAGATATTTGTTGCCTTTAATTCTTGTATACAAATTTCGATACACTGGTGTGTGGACATATTTTTGTCAGGTTTATTATTATTATACATAGAATTTAAGAATATTTTTAACTGAACTGAGCAGCCAGTACTTTAAAATTGGAACATTTTATATTAAAGTTGTGAGTAGTGCCTACACCTGAACCATGAGAAAGTGTCAGGTTTTCTTCGTTCACTATACTATGCTTTTGGTTTTAAAGCAGATAATTATAGAAGTGTCATAGTAATAATACAGTAAACTCTGTAAATAACAGCACCCTTGGGGAATCAGGGATGCCATTATATCGAATATTCCGTTATATGGAGTGTCCATAAAAGTAAAGTATAAGGGAGGTGTAAATAAGTAGAATATAAAACGGATGTGTATGTGTTGTCATTTTAATCAAAATGTTCAAAAAATACATTTACATCAAGTTGCATATGGAAAATATGCATAATAAAACAATCCACTTTTAAAATATATGAGGTGTAGTCAAAAAGTATCCGACCTTGAATTTGTTTGAACAAAATAATTTAATAAGTGAGCAAAATCTGCATGGATATTAGGTGGCCGCATCCTTCCTGAGCATGCGCAAAAATTTTCGTGTCTGTAGGTTGCGCCAGTCGCCCTCAATGACATGTTGAGTACAGATGTGAAGAGTGTGCTGTGCGATTTTTCCTTTTGAGTCAAGATGACCGAGCGCATTGAGCAAAGATACTGTATCAAATTCTGCCAAAACTTGGTGATACGCAAGCCCAGACTATTGAGAAGATTCAGAAGGCCTTTGGAAATGATGCTATGGGAAAAACACAAATAAAGGAGTGGTACAACCGGTTCAAGGAATAGTCTATGAAGATCGTCGTGTGACTATTGAGGAGATTGTTGCTGAATTTGGGATCAGCCATGGGTCAGTTCAGTCAATTATAACAGAAGATTTGTGCATGAGGAGGGTGTCGGCCAAATTCGTACCAAAGTTGCTGTCTGACCAGCAGAAAGGAAATCTCCCAGGACATGCTGCAGTATACTAGCCAAGATCAAAACTTCATGCACACTATCATCACTGGTGATGAGACATGGGTGTACGGCTATGACCCTGAAACAAAATTGCAATCAACCCAATGGAAGCATCCATCCTCGCCAAGACCAAAGAAAGCAAGACTGATGATGACCTGTTTTTGTGACTACAGTGGTATTGTGCACCATGAATATGCACCACAAGGTCAAACAATTAACAAAGAATACTACCTTGGGGTTCTTCGTTGCCTTCATGAAGCTGTGCGGTGAAAACGACCCGACCTGTGGGCAGCAAAGAACTGGCAACTCCACCATGACAATGCACCCGCTCATTCCGCCCACGTCATCCAAGCATTCCTTGCCAAGCATAACACACCACTTGTTCGTCAGGCTTCCTACTCCCCAGACTTGGCTCCGTGTGACTTTTGGCTATTCCCAAAGCTCAAAAAAACACTCAGTCAACAGAGGACATTAAGCAAAATTCGATGGCACAGCTCTACAGCATAAAAAAAAAGTAATTTCCAGAAATGTTTCCAGCAGTGGCAGGAACGCTGGCAGAAGTGTGTAGACTCCCAAGGCGAATACTTTGAAGGACACTAAATCAAAAATGGTGAGTATATTACTTGTTTTTTTGGCCAAAGGTCAGATACTTTTTGACTGCACCTCGTATATGCACAACAAGTTATATACAGAACATATGCATAAATAAAACAATTATATTTTTAAAATGTATGCACAACATGTTACATACGTGTAAAAAAGACACAATTATACACTATACAACACTGTTTACTTTTCTTCTGTTAACTCCTGCTTTGGTGGTGCTGTTTCAATTGCTGCATCAGGAGAACGATTGAGTGATGAAGTTGATGGAACACTTTTTGTGATTTCTCAATTGCTTTCTTGAAAAGTTTACAAATATCGCCCTGTTTAAAGCTTGCTTGCTTTCTCGTAATGATTGTGTTATACATAGCATAAGCATGCATAACTTCTTGCATACCTTTTTCTAATTTATTGACTATTTCAATTTTATTGGTCATGTTAAGTGTTATCCTTTGTTTTTCTCCAGTACTTGCTTGTCAAATTTAGGAGCCATTTTTGAGGGGTGCAAAAGTTATTGTATGATGAAAGATGAGAGAAATGAGCTATGTGCACTTCCAAGATGGCAACTGTAAACAAACTTAAGTTGGTTGCTATGTCTGCTGCCAGAGCTGTGATATTTGCCGTTAGACAGAATGCCACTATATCCAGAGTTTACTGTATTTTGAATAGACTGATTAAAACAGAGAAAACATCAAACAGGATTTTATAAAGCTTCTAGCAATAGAAACTGAGTACCAGAAAAGTAGATTGATCCATGTTACAAAATTTTTGCTGTACATTAATTTTCTTTACTGATATAACTCATCTGTTCCATTTTGATACAAAGATCAAAAAAGATTTGAACAGTCTTTAGCAGTATATATGCATTTAACTTACACCTATTATGTTTAATATTCCAAATTAACATTAACAAAAATATTCTTTCTAGCAATTCAGAAGTACTATTGTTTGAATTTGCTGGTGTGATAAATTAATTATTGTTTGTTTGATTAATGGTGTAACTATAAATAATTTACAGTACTAATTTTAAGGATTTAAAATAGTTTGACAATTTAAATATTGTAATTTTAACATAAACAAACAAAAAAATTTTTTTTAATGTTAGATTTTCTAATATCTTAAAAGTTAACTTTTTACATGATCTTGCATCTTTTGGATAGAAAGTACAAATTACAAAACAGAAAATAAGTTGGTTGCATTTAAAAACACATCTTCAAATATTAAAAAAAAAAACATGACAAACCTTTTACGCAAGTTTCCAAATGGAGTGTATAATCTGATTCCTATTTTCATTTTTTGATGAATATTAAAACCTTAAAAAATCAGTTTCCAATTTCAAAAATTTATTTAGTAACTTTAGTCAAAGTTCATAATCAACTTAAGTTAAGTAATTGTGTTTTAAAAAATCAGATGCTTGAAAACTGCTCAGGTTTAATTTAAGCCACTTTTTCATGACTGCCAGCTTGTCTACAATGAATTAACTGTGGCAAGATTTGTTTCCTTAAAAACAAAGAATTTATTATTCTAGGTATTTCTTTTTCTTATTTTACTTGTGTGATTAGGTTTAAATTTTACTTTGGATTTAACTAGAGTATCCCTTGTAATACTCAATATATAATTTTCTTGCATTTTGTTGTAACTACAGGATTTATGGGATTGAGATTTGTTTATAGCATGCAAGTTACCACTTAGAATATCACTCTTTAAAATGTATTAATTTTATTGTTTTAGTACTTGTGCATTTCTTCTATAATAATTTGGCCATCTGTTGCAGTTCATTATGCTAGTTTGTTGTGAGGCAAATAAAGACAAGCAGTAAAGTGAAATTCTTTGTGTAAGTATTTGGTTGGGCCACCTTTTGTAGCACGAAGAGCCTCATTCCTCTTTGGAATTATATGAACAAAATTTTGTATCTACAGTGTGGTTCAAGTTCTTCTATCTCCATGTGAGATCTTTCTTTAATTCTATCATATAAGGGTTGATTTTGGCTGATTTTCTTAATGCTCCCACACATACTTGATCAGGACTTTGGAGTATCCAGGTACGAAGTTGAATGCCTTGATTCCTCTTTCACACTGGTCACATGAAAGATGTGGCATGTAGCACTCATCCTGAAGAATATGATTATTGAATCCCGGGAGTGGATATCTTTCAAATGGCAATGTATTCAGAAGAATTGAGACATCCTTCCACCATGGATAAAGACATTGAGGATAAAGGTCTTTGTTAGGTCTTTTCTAAATCCAAGTGTGATCTCCAGACATAAATTTTGGACTCATCAAAGAAGAGCATACTCCACCAATACTCAGGAGTCTTAACAGATCAGACCATTCAAAGCATTTTATTCCTATTGGACACAAATGGTTTTTCATGTGCTACACACCCTCTGTAGCCAAGTTAGTGGATATGATGTTGAACCATTCTTTGGCTTATTTTTGTTGCAAGCAAAATGTCAGTTAATGCAGATATTAAAAATTCTTGATGATAAAATTGGCTAAAAATTTTAGAAATATCAAAATCTTTAGTCATCTACCATTGACACCGGCCACACTTTAAAAGTCTTATGATATGAACTAAGTTAACAGAGATATATGCTGGTGCTAGTGCAAGCTAATTATCTGCCCACCTAGATATTCATTCTACCTACAGTGGTGGGCAAAGAAAGAAAGTTTAAGAATGATGGCAGAACAAGCATAATTTGACATGTATGGTATGTGAAAATAAACATTCCAGCAAGGGCATTACACTGATAGAAAAGGAATTTCTTGTTTTTTTTTATTGACGTATACACCAACATTATCAGTAGTAAATATCTTGCATAAACTCACCTTTTTATATTATGATGGAATAATAACTCCATTGTCAACTGATTCTATTTGAAGTTTTTACAGAAAGTCAATAAAATATAGTAAACTAATGCATTCCATTTGTATTATTCTACAATGACTGCTTCCCTCTTAACAAAAATTTTCAAGCATGGTGATGATCTGAAACTTTCAGACATCATCATCAAGCAGTATTTCTCAGACTGGCAAATTCCAGTTCTAAAGTGGCTGGGTTAAATTTCTGACTCAAATTCACCAGAGAATCTTTGGAATGATATAGACAAATTTATTTAGTTGACTTAGACTGAGACCAGTGCATTTATCATGTGGACTCCATTCATAAGCACTGTCAGGCTATAATTTGTTTTTGGGTATGCATTCAAATACTAATGCTTTTTTAAAATCTGTTTATTTCATGTAATCTCTAAAAATTGGGTTTTTGAGATAAAATTTAGAATATATGTGATTTGTTCTTAAACTTTTTTTACCATAAAATTCCATCATAATGTAAGAAAAGTGAACATACAAAACATTTACTACTGATTATGTTGATGTATATATCATTTGAAAGAACAAAAAAAAATTTTCTATTAGTGTAATGCTCATGCTGGAATGTTTACTTTTGCATATTTTACTTGTCAATTTATGTCTGCCACTGTATTTAAGCACATCTGAAATATTTATTCATATTAGTTTGCACAGGAAAAAGAATTTATTATTTATTTTAGATAAGAAATTTTAAATATCAAGGCATAAAATTTTGTTATTTAATGATATTGTTGCTCATATACATCAAAAACATTTTTTCTAAAGAAACTGATTGAAGCATTTAACATTTGTGATTTGAGATGGAATGCCTGCCACTTGTTGTTAATATCATTCCTGACATTTGTATTTCATTTTTGGCTGTCAAAATAAATGTCTTTATCTGATCAGATTGTGGCTTTTTGGATACTTCCATAAGCTAACTGGATATAATTATGGGCACTAGGAATAATGATACACAGTCAACATTTGATTATCCAGGGTAGTGCTATGGTGGAAAAGCATAGCTAATACGAAACATATGCAAATTAGGTTGTAAGAATGTTTGCTTATATTTATCTCTATCAATGTCATTTGAAATGTAGAATGTGGTTGTAAATGTTAAGTAAAAATAGTAAAGATTTGCATTGTTTTACTGTTTTCTTAAATAGTTGGTCATTGCTTTTTGCTTCATTGATCGATTTTCCTCCTTTGTTATATCTGTATGTACCCTACATAAAATAAATTGTTAGTCATCAGTATGTCCATTTACTGTTTCAAGTAGTCAAGCAGATTTGTATTGTGTTCAAGCTTGATACTATGACTATGATGTTCAGGAATTGTCTTTTGTTTTTCTCCCTCACTTTCACTCAACTTAGCTGTTAGTCCTTAAGCTTGCTTTACAATGTTAGTAGCTTGTGCCCAATTCACAGCAATTGCAGTGTAGCAATTTTTCAATATGTCAACATTTTCATAACCTTCCAAATACTGCAGAATTGCTGCTAAAGTGGCTGCTAAAATTTTTTCTCCTCAAATCCTTCAGTTGTCTTCATCGTTTATACTCAAGTCACTTTGTAAATTGTATCCCAAAACTTCCAAATTATTTAAAGTCATTTTTTTAATCCACATGTGTTTATAATAATCCTTCTTGGTAGTCTCTTCATACATACTCACCCACCCCTGCCTGATTCATAGGCTAAATCAAAGACATCACATTTGGAGGTATATTTCATGAAAATATTGCCATTTTCATATTTTAAACAATTTTGTTGTGGTGGAAGGGTATATTTTCTTGTAGCAGAACAGCCTTTTCTGGCAATTTGATCATGTATTCTCAGACTCTGAACAAATGTTTTGTTAAGCTATCCTTTAAAAATAGTATGGCATCCCATGTTTCTTTATGGTAAAAATTTTTTTTCTTTTTCTTAGCTTTACTGATCACATATAGTATGAGTTTTTGTGAACCAGCCACATTTGCACAGCTCATAACTGTAAGCTGCTCTTTACTGAAATTGTGATTGGGAATATGGCATTTGTTTTCAAATGCTTAATTCTTTGTCAGTAAATTCAGGTTTTTTCTGTAGTGTTATATATCTGCTATGGTCGCAAGATTTCATTTCCATAGATTTCTGAAAATTTTCATGAAAATCAGCAGCAGCTGACTGATCTTACTTAACTTTTCACCCTAAATACTTAGCTCTTAAATGCCTTGCCATTACTTAAATCATGTAAGCTACTCAAAGAATGTATTAAAATAACTTGCCATTTCTAACACATAAAAGAAAAACTTTACTTGTTTTGCACAAATTGATCCAGACACTCTCCCTCTAGTTCCTTGTTGGTTGAAACACTTCACTTTGTCCAGTTTTTTGTATGCTGACTTCTTAATTGATTTATACTTAGATAAACCATTTGATGAACCTGAGCTACTTGTGTACAAAATTAATTGTTCTTTTTTTAAAACAGTCTATTCATCAATTCTATATATTGAAGAAAGCTGTTTTGCTGTACTAACTTTTTAAAGTTTTCCATGAATTGTCAGTACAACATGCTTGTTTGTAATTAAATGAAATTTTAAAAAATAAACACTTAAAATGATAATAGACATGATTACAATAACACTGGTTGGTTTACTTTCAATTCAGTAAGTAGGAGTGTGCTAGAATATACAGTCTAAATAGAACCACACATGCACAGAAGGTCCAATGAGTATAACAGAGAAGAAAAAACATCAATGATACTATTTACTATGGCAAAAGAAGTCATTTCACAATTTTACCTGTAATAGCTCTGTAATTGAGTTTTCTTTTTGTAGTAGTTAATCCACCCATGGATAATTGAGAGTAGACTGTGTGCATGTGTGCGTGCGTGCTAACTGAAGTACCTGGTAGTGCATGGGAAAAAATGGCTTTAGGCAATAGTGCATAAGCTTAAAACTTTGCCCAGATTCTGAAGTATCTACATCCCAAACTTGTAGCCCCTGGGTGCTATGGTTTTGCCATGAAAGAGTAACACACAAGCACTTGAAAATATGTATTAGATTATTGTGAAATCATTGTCATTTTTTAAGCAAAAAATTTCTAATTCTAAAAAATATATTAAATTTACATCATTGCTTTAGTTAACACAAGAAGCAACCCATCTCCTGGCTTGTTCATTCATTCATTTCCATTCATTGTTTAGCACTGTGACGCCCTGCAATTTGCATTGACCTGCAAGGCAGAAATGCCATTGGTCCTCTTTGATATGAATTTTTATTGCCATGGCACTGAAGAAATGTTTGAGTGAAAGTCATGAAAATGGCAAGGACATAAAACTGTCTTGCCAAAAAAAGGGAATATCTGGTCAATGTGCACTAGCTTAAAGTCTTGTTTAAATTGTGAAGTATCTGCACCAAAATTTGTGGTTTTTAGGTGCTATGGTTCAACCATGAAAGAGTAACAAACAAAAGTACAAGCACTTGAAAATACGTATTAGATATATCTGTGAACAATTTGCAACTGAAATGGTAACCAAATATTACTGGGAAAGTACTCTTCATTTTCAATTTGTTGAATTTCTATGAAACTTTCCTGGAATCTTACAAAGTAAAACTATTATCTACAAATATATTTGTTAATTTTAGTTACAGCAAAGGCTACAATATCTAGCCATTTTATTTACTCAAGTGTTAAATTAATTCAGTAATCTGACATTTTAAATAGGATATCAATAAATGATATATGTATAATATCTTTTTATAAACCAGAATAAACCAGCGCTTTAAGAATGGTATGTGTCAGTTTCATGCCAGTCACATTAAATTTTTCAAAAGAAATAAATATGCTAAAATACCTTCCTAATTAATATCTGTTTAACTCAGACATACTAACAAATATTTTTTGTATATTTCTGTTAATTTTAGTAAATGGTGTGATTCTTTTTGTTAGAATCTATATTAGGTATAGTAGTTTCATTAGTTAATGAAACTTTATTATCTCAATCAAGTGACAGTTAAGATCAGAAAAATGCTTCATACTTAGTACTAGGGAGGGGAGAATTTTGATATGGATAGCATTTTTGTCTAGTTGAAGTACCAGATATACACACACTATTGTGAAAAGGTTTGTAAACAAGGAAATTTGTATAAAAAACAAAAGTTCACAGATTTTTATTTGATTATTAGATAGGATAAACAAATTACATTAATAAACAATAAAATGTTTATTTTAACTTTAGTCTTTGCTGCTCTTTGCTTTTACACAAATTGCTATGCTATCAATACATGAAATAATAATTGTAGAAAGAAACAACATTAACATTATGCAGTAGTCATATTGTCATCAATTGATTGGTACATTTCCCAATCAGATAACTAGTGGTTGGTGGAAGTATACAAGTTGAGTTAATTTTTCATTACTCAAGAGAGTATGTTTGCTACAAAAGTATTACTGAATATAGCTAGGACTAATGAAATTAGTCATGGAAAAAATCTTTTCATATCCATCAAAGGTATTTCTTGAACATTGCAAGGCATACTCACTGGAATAAATTGTGACAAAAATGAAAACAACAAAAGAGTATAATCAAGAAAACTTGTTGACCTTTATATTAAGGTAGTGAGCAATTGGAATATACAACTTAAAGCCTCAGAAATTGCAGCATGACTAAATGAAAACACACTGTTAGCTTTTAAAGAAAAGTGGCATCTCATATCTGCTGAATTAATGGCTGTGTAGCTGGGGGGGGGGAGTGAGGGCAATATTTATCAAAGACTGCATCCTCTCGTATGTGACTTATTGGTTGAGTTTTCTCTTTTAGTAAGACCCTAAATTATTTTACTAAATTATGTAAAAGTCACACTGAAAGTGAACAACAAATAACAGCAAAACATATTTCAAAACATGGTATGGCCTCCTTATTAAAATTGCTTAATACATTTTTGCATGTTTTAAAATTTTAATGTGACAAAGCTTTGTTAGTACGTTTTTAAAGAATGCAATGAATTTTCAAAACTGTTACAAAGAACAAAAACAGTTATTTTGATAAATTGAAGATTTAGGTGAAACTGAAAAGTTTTTATTTGTTTTTGTAATGATTTGTGGATGCAATTTGCTTGGTCTTGCCATATAATAAAATCTGTATCTGTAAGTATTTCCACTTTTTATATACCTGCTTACCTTTTTATTTATTTTTTTAGATAAGTTGATATGTGTGTGATGTTATTAAAGTCTGAGAATGTATTTTTTATGAAAGTTATGAGTTTACATTTAAAAAAAATACATTAGCAATTTAAATCAATTAGTCATATTGAAATTATGAGTCATAGCAGTGATAATTAATTTATAGACACCTAAGCTTAAGTATATTATTATTATTAATGGAAACTATACCTTTGTTTCACTTATAATCACATTTTAAGTGTTTTTACAAAATCAGAAATAAATTGCCATGAACTTTGCCCATCACCTATTATCAATATGTAAATTATGCAGATGGTAGATTCTGATTTTTTACACAATTATAACCAAATTACATCTAGTGAAAGATGTACAAGTTTCAGTATGTTCTTCAGAAAATACAAAATTAGCTTTTTTGATACTTTAATATATTTTTTTCTACAAGTGTTTACTGTTTGACTTAATTTTCTGTATGGACATACATATATTGAAAAACAAAGGTAATATCTAGGCAATAATGTTTTAATTAAGAATACTAATATTAGTGGATTTTAGTAACATGGATATTTGTGCTCATCACTGGATTTTCATTTACTGTAGGTTTCATGGATTTATTGTAGACATCTTTGTTTTTGTTTGTTTGTATGTGTTGGAAGGTTAACAATTATTTGCCAGATAATTTGGTAAGATATTTGGACATTTAATAGTTATGTACCAATAATTTACAGACATTAATGTAATGGGAAAGTGTCAATTGATTAGGAACAATCTAGGAAACCAAGAAGGTTGGACTCTCCCTATGGAGAAGCAAAACAGATTTCTTAGACATTTGCACAGTTGGGTATTTGATGATGGGATAGCATCAGATGAGAGACATGCATTTGTTATCAAAATAATATTTTTCCTGTATATAGGATGCATTCTTCATAGAAAGCAAGATAACTTTTTCAGTATAGTACAGAACTCATTCTGGCATGAAATCTGTCTGAATTAATACTATGTATACATGTGTGCACTGTGACATTGATTGATCTACATCTGTAATTTTAGCACTATACTTGGTAGATTTTGCTAATAAAACCTGACAAATCTTCTGATTTCAATATTTTATTATACTTTGATATTTTATTTAAAAAAATTTTTTTCATTAAGCATTGTTTGCATGTTTGCATGGATTGTCTTATTACACTAGTTGAAGTGGCTTTGAAAAATACTATTCTTGTTTGATGTACTTGGCTTTAATCATTGATGATGAAAAGTTAGAAATGAAGAAAGCAATTTTAGCAACAATTAAATACTCTGAAATTTATTTGGAGCATTTTTTTTTCTATCTGATTGAATTTAAAGGGAAATATACTAAAGTTATAAAGATATATTAACCAGTACTAAAAATAAAATAAGTCTAGTCATTATCTAATGCTTTATATTTCATGAAAGAATACTATGTGATTAATTTCCTTATTTCTTTAACATTTAAACAAAATTAATAAATTGAAAATTGGTTGTATACTAAGTACATTTAATTTAACAAAATTATCTTAAGTATGTTGAATAAAATTCTTTTAAATAGCAAATTATGAGATTAATTGAGAGGTAAGTTTTTATTCATAATTTATATTTTGTTATTAATATTAATTTGGTATACTGTTCTAATTTTAAACATTTTCTGTAGATAAATATAATAAATTCTAGATATATTTGCTTATTTGTTTTAATCAAAACCTTAAGGAATATTATTACTAAAGTATCCAGACAACCAAAAAACTGACTGTACTTTTATGCTAACTTAAAAAAAAAAAAACTCATAAAGATACATATACTTCAAAATATAATTAATTGTTAATATATCATCAAATTTCACTGTATACCAAACAAAAATCTACATCTGAATAATTTTTCTTACATGGGCTATAACCTCTGCTGCCAAGAAAAAGCTTGATCATTACTTTTAAGATTTAGATATTTCAATTTTCACATTATAGCAAAATTCAGTTAAGGACAAGCAGCAGAGCAAACTTATTCCAGTCATTTCATACTGAGCAACATTTCTCTGACTCCATATTCTCCAGCTATACAAAGTTGAAACATTTAGTTAATTTAAACACAGATGAGATGATTTATCACTTTTTTCTGCTTGTACTATTTGCAAAGATTTAAAGATGCAAATGTTGGAGTATTTTAGAACTAATTACAGATGGAAAAAACAACAATAACAAAAATACCCCCCCCAATTGTTTCAATTAAATAAAACTTCAATTAGTTTATAAAACAACTTGTTATTTTGTTTTATTTGGACTAGTTAAATAAACATATTGTTTCTCTGCCTTTACTTTAACTCTTAATAGGATATGTTTTTGAAATAAAAAAAAATCTGACCTAGTTAAATACATGTTGACAGAGATTTTGTTTTGAAGAAACTAACAAACAGTACATAAATAAATATCTGGTTGTTTTAAAATGCATATCTCTCTCTCTCTGTGTGTGTGTGTGTGTGTGTGGTTGGTTGGTCGGTCCATATTGCTTCCTTAATGATTTGTAATTTTTACATTGCACATTTGATCTGGTAAAACCTAAAATAGAAATTTTGATTTCATTTAAGGAAATACATCTATTATTAATAAGCATTATTTTTAATACCTCCTTAAAGATATATAAAATGAAAAATACATTTCAATTCTGCTTTCACATTGCTGCATTATTAGAAACAATAATTATTTTTCTTACTATAACATGTTTCCTTTTTTACACAATTTTTTAAATAGATAGTAGGAAGATTGGTTTTATATATTTACAATTATTCATTAATTCTTAGGTTTATAATTGTAACATTTTGTAAGTAGTATTTCTTTATCAGATTTTGGATAATACTTTGTACAGATCATATTCATTAGATCAGTGTTAGAAATTGTTAAAATAAGTTAGTAGTATAATAATTCTTCATGATGAAATTTTAATTCATCAATTATTTCTTATTTTTTACTATTTTTGTTTTTGATACCTAATGTTTCTGAGTGGATAGATTTATTGCCATTTTAGTTAATCACATGATATCTTTTTACTAGTATGTGGAGGATAGCTTAAAAGTATTATTTTTATCAATCTAGTTTTTTAAAATATGAAATCTAAGATTTATTGTAAATTACATAAGGAAATTAAAAGATGTAGCAAAGATTAGTAGTGGTGATTCAAAAATAAATCTAATAAATCCAAGTGATATCTTTGATTTTCTTCTTATCATAAAAATCTATAATAAAAAATTTTCTTACTTAAATCAATCTTTTCTTCAGAAAATAAGGTACAATGTTTTTGGTGAGTCACGGCTTGAATCATGGATACTGTCATTGTTATTTATATTAGAAAACTCAGTAACATTTGTCACATTTCAGTAGTTCCCTACTTTTCTGAGTACTATGTTTTTAAACTGATTCAGTTGAACATGCTTTGTTATAAACTGCCAATATCCATACAAATTTACTATAGTATGCAGGAAAGATAATCTCGAGAAAGCATGTTGATAAAGAATGGCTAAATGTAGAACAGAAAAGTTGTTCTGTAAAACTGTGGAACAAGGAAGACTTTCTGATGGTGTAAATACGTTACAAACAATTGTTCCATGATAAGAAAATTGCTAAAAGAGGCCTGAAAATGGACTCCTAAAATGAATTAGATGACAAGTAGTGCCATCCTTTCAAAGAATATATGCATCATAATCTGCCTTTCTACCATAAATCTCATGCTTCTATACCTGACCATACATAAACTGAAGTAGGTCTTCTCCAAATGCAGATGTAACCTCCAGACATGAAATTCTATAACCTGGACCTATCAGAGAATAGTATGTGGCACCATTACTCAAGAGTATGTCCTTTGACTAGACCTTTCAAAGTGTTTTATTTCTAGTTGACAGAAAGCTTTGTTTCCTATGTGATATCTCTGTATTAGACCATTCTTTGGTTTATTTCTGTTGCATGGGTGATTTTATAAAGCAACTGACAATGAATGTGAACATGGCAACTAATGACATTTTTATCATAGTGCCATTGTTGAAGACCTTTCAAATTGTTATCATAGCAGTGTCATTCATGATTATATTGGCCAGATCCATGAGAAATGTTGAAAATGAGGGAAATCTACCATTAAGCTCAGCTTGTAATGCAAGTAAATGTAAAAAATAACATGGATTTTGTTTTAGTAGGGTGATAGAATACACTAGTTATCTACCTACCTGGAGACCCATTATAGAGATCCAGTATATACATAGCCACCTCTGAAATATGTAAATTTTGATCAGATAAATTCATTTATGGGAGTGACCAAATTAATGATTCAGGGTACTGTATTTTCTATAGCTAGCAATTAAATCTTATAATGACCAAAGATGGAGTAGAGAGAGAAAAAAGTGAGCATTAATTGTTGAGTACTGGAAAAGAGATCATGACAAATTAAGTTAGCATATAGCTTTAGGAAATATGGTTATTAACAGTAACATGACATTTTAATCTTAATCACTGCAAACAAAAAGTGCTAATTTCTGTATTGATTAACTATAAACTATATAGTGCTGGTTCAGATTTAAGTCAGAATGTTCTGAAATAATATGCATTTTTTTGTTAGAGGAGATATGGGGTGATCATCAGTGACTACTACTACTGTTACTCTTTTTTTTTGCCACTGGAGCTCTCTCAATAAGTGCTTGTGTATCATCCATAGTTTTTTGAAAAAATGTATATTTGCTACATTTGTTTTGTATCAAGGCATTTGTGCAGAGTGAAAAGAATATGTAAGAAATCAGCAGCTAAAATATTTGGAATGGATAAGAGAATTAAGGAATACAGCAAAATGAACATGACTCCTAGTTAAAGTACATCTTGTCATGTGGGATAAATAATAGTAATACTATCTGCATTGGAGGATTATTTATTTTGAAATGATATATCCGGTAATGAGTAGTTCTGTGGATTTCTTCACATGTACACTGATGAAATGGATAATGTTAAAGCAATTGTTTGCATATGTTGCACTGTGGGCATGAGATTTGGATCCAGTACCACAAGCAGCATACAGCTCTTGACATTAAAAAATATATATTTATTTACAATTTCTGACATATTGCAAATAAGGGTACATGTTTATAATAAAATTAAGAGTGCAATTAGATGGTGCTTAATAAACAGGAATAATGGTATATCAGTTTAACTAGCCTTCTTTCTCTCCCGCTTTTAAGATTATCTTATACAAATGAATTTTTAAGAAGTTAGATTAAATAAGGAGTGTTTTAATTCTTTTTTAAAAAATAATAATATAACAACATAATACAGCAGAGAAAAAATGTAAAGCTAATAATTGTCATTATTTTTAGTTTTCTAAGATAATATTTTCTTTATGCAAATTTAGGACCAGTACTCTGAATAGAAATATCATATTACCACAGTATATATGAAACATTCTTCAATGTTTTGTACTACTGTATTTGCCTGCGTATAGCATGCGTTTTTTCCAAAAGAAATCCTCTATGAATCACTCTGCACGTTATATGCCAAAGGTAAATGTTATTGCTGGTGGAGGACTGGTCTGATGCAATCCCCAAGTGATCACTGTTTGTTATGGTTTTCACTGTGCCCACTACCAAATAGCTGTTTGAATGATGCATTGACATATATTTTTAAATTACCTCTGGAAAATTTCAATATGTATGTAATATTTACTGTTAACATTACAAATTCATACTCTTTTGAAAATTACCATCAGAGAAAAAATGTATTAATGAACCATATATAAATAAAACAATAAACAAGTATAGTGGTTCATTCATCATCACTAACACTATCCTCATGATCCTCATCACTATCCTCAAAGCCTGAAAATTCATCATCACTGCTGCTGTTGGAGAGTAATCTGTTACCATTTCTTCATATAGTACATTCTCTGTACCATCCAGTGCATTACTGATGCCACATTTATTAAAAGACTTGATTATTATCTTTTGTTTCACTGCTTCCCATGATGTTTTCACCCATTCGTACACCTGTGAAATAGTGGGCTGCCTCATACGTCCTGCAGGTGTTGGTTCATCCATTTGTTCCTTTCTAACACATGAAGGCTACACATGAAGGCTTTGAATGGTTTATTGATAGACACATTTAAAGGTTGTATTTGAGAAGGCCATCAGGAATCACAGCTATCTTTGTTTTAAATTTCCACCCTCTTTTTCATAGTTTCAGTTATATGTGATCTGAATTGGTCAAATAATAACAAGGATGGTTTCTTTAGCAGCATGCCTTGCCCACACCTTTTGTAACCGTATTTTCATGCCTTCCTCATCCATCCAAACCCTTTGGATGAACATGAACATGAATACCATTTGGTATTTTTTCTTTTGGAGGAGTTTGTCTCTTAAAAATTAACATTGGTGATAGTTTTGTGCCATCAGCACAACATGCTAAAACAGCAGTGTAATGCATCTTCTCACAGCTAGTTTTCATTAAGGTTATTGTTTTACTCCTTTGAAATCTACACTTTTGATTGATGGGACATTGAAACTGAGGGGAACTTTGTCCATGTTCGCTGTTTGGCTGAATTCACAATTTTTTTCTTTCCATGCTTTGATAATATACTTGTGAAACTCTACAATTTTCTGCTCATACTCATCTGGCACTTTCTGTGCGATTCTTTTCTCACTTGCATGCTTAGCCCTTGCCTCTTCCTAAATCTGTAGTACCATGATGTTGTTCCCTTAAAATCACTTATTCCACTTTTGTTGCTGTTTTTCTGCTTCCCAGATAATCATTTTCATAGATACTGAAATGCTTGAGTTTCTGTAGTCCATTATCCAGATCTTCAGTTCTAGCTGCAGCCACTTAATTCCCCTATAAAAATTATGCTTGCTTCATTCTAAAATATTCTGCTTTTCCTCTTGCTTTCACTGATCATGAATAGTATATTCTGTTGGCGGCAGCTCTATTGCATATTATATCACCTGGAGTTTGTAATTAGCGGTATATGACAATCTCTTCTGCTTTGTAGTTATTTGGGGTAACAAATTACTGGTAGCAGCAGCGTTGCAGCAAAGGAAGCACAACTTATAGACAAAATTTTATGCCTAACATTTCGAGAAAAACTTTATCAAAGGAATGAGTTCACATGCTTTATCAAAACTGTGAGAAATGATTGATAGATGGTGATATACACTTATGTGCCAACACTTACTGGTTATCTGTAAATCTTTTGAATTTTGCCAATTTTAACAGCCATAAGAAATCTTTGTTTTACAGATTTTTCATCTTGTGCATCACTAAAATGTTTTTACATCATTGGAAGTTGGGCAATCATAACACAGTATAAATTGGGCAAAAGTGGATATGTGGGACCCCAAATTGAGGGTTACCCTAGCTTATAAATAGCTTGACAAATGAGATTAAATCTATTAAGATCAGCCAATCATCGTCATCATCATTTGTTACTTCCACCGTTTTATCAGAGCATTTAACTTAGAGAGAGTGAAGATATCCACATTTTCATTGCTTGTGTTATAAAGCAAACATACTAAAAAGTTATTTTCATTTAAAACAGGATTCAGTTGTTTGATAAATAAAGATTTTCTGATTTCTACTTTAAAAATCAAACAAATATGTAGCCAGTATTTTGGCATCATCCAAAACAAATTTGTAATTAAAATCAAAAGAAATGTGATTTAAAAGGATGAAATTATCTTTGCTGGACAGATGCAACATAAACCTGTTATGGATGCTCTGGATGATTTTGTTTACATTCAGAAGTATTTTGAGTGGTTTGATAAGTTTCCTGACTTTGTTGAAGAAATATTCAACATTCTTCTATTGCATCGAGGTATTCATCACATTTCTTAACCAGGAAAGCCTTGGCCTTCTGTTTTTAGTCATTCTATTCATCTAAGAATTAAGAAAACAACCATTAGATTATCTTTTTTGTTTACTTTATGAAAGTAGTAAAGTATAACATGAACTCTTAAAGAAACATGCTGTGCTGCACAAGTTTTGTTTTGAACAAAAGCTGTTTTAAAACGAAAAAAATATAGTTTTTACTGTGTATAGATTTAATAAAAAATACAGTGGTCCCTCGTCTATCGCGGGGGTTAGGTTCCAGAACCCCCCACGATAGGCGAAAATCCGCAAAGTAGCGACCTTATATTTATTTTATTATTTATATATTTTTTAAGGCTTTATAAACTTTCCCACACTCTTATAAACCCTCCCCACACTCTTATAAAGCTTTCCCATACTGTTATTAACCTTTCCCACACTGTTATAAACACTTCCTATGCTCTTAAACACTCCATCCTCACAATGGCTTTATTGCGGGAAGTTACCACCCTCTTTGCAGTCTTGTTAAAAGACACTGCTGCCGTCGTCCTTATATTCTTTTCGTCCTTCTTTATGTAGTGAACCGAAGTTTCATTGATCCCGTAATGGCGGCCTACAGCCACATAGCTTCTCCCTTCCTTTAGCATGTCAAGGAGTTCCACCTTTTCTGCGATGGTAAGCATCTTCCTCTGGCACTTGGGTTCCGTGCCAGAAGCCTTAGAAGGCGCAGAACGTTTGGGTGACATCATAGGACACAGTGCTCTGGTTGGTCGCCTCCCATCCATCAGCCGATAGTGCGCTGTGTACGATCTCACGTGGGCAAACTAGCTGAAGCATAAGCGGCCGTAGCTGCGTTTTCCATACATGCGAGTCTTTGTCTACTCATCTACTGTACGCTACATATTTTATTTCGATTTAATATTCTTTTAATATGTTTTAATTAATATTTTTTATATATTTTTTATATTGTTTTCAATTTTTTAGGCTAGAAAATGTTTATTTTCCCGCAAAAATAATTTAAATAATAAATATATAAAAATACCTATATACCGCAAAATCCTGCGATATAGCAAAAAATTTGCGATACAAAATTAGATATATACAATTTAAAAATCCGTGATACAGTGAGACCGCGAAAAGTGAACCGCGATATGGCGAGGGACAACTGTATATTGTTTATTTCTTTACCTTAATCTACCTGGAAAGAATGTAATTCTCATAATATAATACTCAAATATTATTATAATTAGGTCTGATGTAATGTTAAAATGTCTCTTATATGAACTGTTTAGCAAATAATAAAGTAGTATTAATTTATTTCATTGTGCTTTTGCAATTTTTGTAAATAATGAATAATTTCAAATTAACAGCTCCCTGAAAAATGTTATGGAGCTTCTTTTGAGGTTGAAGCATTTCCAATGGGTTCAGGTGAGGCATATTTACTTAGAGAAGACCTCAATAATATGTAGCGAGTAATTGGATTTAGGTTGCTTTTGGTTAATAGATGATTCAGAAGTTTTAAATGAAAAGTATCAAAAAACTATTATGACCTATTTATTAATGTTTGTTGCTTTTTAAACTAACATTGCCACTGATAATAACTATTGCTACTAATTTAATCCACTTACTATAGTTCTGTTGCTGAAGAAGTTTTTTCAAACTGCATAAATGCCATTCAAGTTAAGTTATATTGATTTCTGCTCACAAAGACTTAATTAATGCTATTATTTCTTTATTAGCAAAGCATATTCTGGAAAAATCATGCATGTAGCATAGTACTGGAGTGCATAAAAATAATTTTTGCTATTGCTTAAATTAAATCATATGTATAAGGAAAGCAACCAGTGATTTTTTTTAAGTATGTAAAAGTTCTGCATTACAGACAGTCTATTCTCATTTTTCCAACTATTAAAATTTTAGTGAAGTCTCTTTTTCACATAATTTATGATAAACTTGTGGCTGTGGTTTTTAATACACACATTTCTAATAAATATATTGTACTAATGAAGCCATAATCTCTGCAAAAATGCAAAGCAATTGATGGTTCTTTTAATGAAGAGAACTCCTGCTAGCTAAGAGCAGGAAATTATAAAATATAATTATCTACAGTAATTTTTAAGAGATTGAACTGTGTACATTGCATAGGTAAAAAAAAAAAAAATACCATATTTAAATTACTGCAAGATGAATGAGGGTGTTTCAGAAAATAAAAACATTATTTATATCAGAGCTTTTTGCGTGTCACAAAGAAGGAAACACCATACAACCAAGAAAAGTCAAAGTAGAAGTAATTAAAATCACCTTGTTTATGCATTGTGCACTTCTATCACTAATGAGCAAGTAAACAACATTGGCTACACAGTTGTCAGTATATGTCAGAGAAGAGAATCAATTTTTAATCTGTTTTTTGTGAGCTAAAGATGTTCTGCCAACTGAAATCCACTTTAAAATGTTGGTGCAATAATATGGAGAGAAGTGTATGGTTCAAAGAAAAGTGTACAATTGGCTGGACAGGTTTTAAAATGACTAAACATCAGTAGTGGATGAAGATCCACTTAGATGCTCCAACATTGACAAAGTGGCACACATTTTCATGATAACCGATAAGTGAATATTGCTATATTTGTTAATGCATTTGGCATAATTGCAGGCAGTATCTATGCCATCATCCACAAACACTTGAACTTTTGGAAAGTGTGCTTCAACAAAACAGTGTAGAAGACTGACACAAAGTGTTCCATTGTAGCATGACAGTACTAGACCACAGTGATTTGGTGATCATAGACAATTTGAACAGACTGATCCTCTTTTGTATTTTCCCTGATCTAACCCCTTTCAATTTTCATCTTTTTTGGAGCTCTGAAAGATGCTCTTCAAGGTTGAATATTTGCCACTGATCACAAGGTTCAACAGATGTGCAATTTTGGCTTACACAACAACCAAAAAAAGTTTATACTTTAATGGTACTGAGAAACTTGAGTCATTGGACTACATATGTTGAAAAACAGGTTTTTTGCATTTGTTTTTAATTTTTATAAATGACTTTATCTTTACTTATAAAATTTTTGTGAAGGTTTAGTTATCAACTTAATAAATAATGGTCATTTCAGTAAAATCTAAAAGGAAAATGTGTAAATCTTTTCTCTTTCTTTAAGGACAGAATAGTGATAGTATAATGTTTTGGTGGAATAAATCAACAGGTATTATTGCATTATGATATTAGGTTTAGTATATATATATATATGAATATTTCACTTTTATAAAATATTGATTGAACATAAAGTTAAGAGGGGTCTACATACTCTGTAATACTTAATATTAAAATTAAGTAAACAAATTGTGAACATTTTTTTATTACAGTTCTTAAATAGTTTGAGTTATTGAAGTAAATCACTTGGTTTATAGAAGATTTAATTGAAAGAGACTAAGAGAGCTCTTACTGCCAATAGGAATTTTATGATTGTTAAAAAAAAAGCATCTTTCTATATTTATTTTGATAGACTGTTAATTTTTTTGTTAATACTATTTATATATTATAAAATGTTTATATTGGTATTTTACTTGAAAAATATTTTTTTTCAAAATGTGAACATTTTTAAAGGCCTTTAATTTAATAAACTGCTTTGTAGTTTTAGAATTACTTTTTTGCAGAATTGTTCCAAAGTAGAAAATTTGCATATATTTCAATAAAATTAGCCACTTTAATATTTTTTAGGATGCTGTATTTGTAAAATGTTTGATGATTTATTGTTTGTTTCCATACCTAAACAGTGTATATTATCTTAGTTTAATTTGTCATTATCCATGAAGTTCTTGAAATTTTAAAGTGAAATAAAAGTTAAAATAATCATGACTACATTTTAAAAATTAATAAATAAGCAAATGGAACCTTTATTAATTTGTTTTCTTTGACTAGCTATAAAGGCTTGATGGATATTCTTTCTACTTTCTTCAGATTGGTGCCAAAATGAAGCAGTCTATATCTTCTACTTTTTGCTAAAGATTTTGTAATGGTAGCATATTTACTCAGTGGAAATGCTGATAGCCATTCAAAATAATTGGTAGTTGGATGGCTTTTGTCATCATAAACAAATAGTCCTTGTTGAAGGCGACAAGTTGTCCACACATACCACCAGCTGTGGAGAAAAAGTTGATGATAGCTATTCAGTCATCAATTGAGACCTCTCTACTCATAACAAATGCTAACCCTGTGGGCAGAGAGGTTGGCTCAAGATGTCCATCAACAGATAGGATAGCTTATCTCTGTAGTAATAAAGTGTAGCTCTGGTGGGTAACAAATTGCTGATAATCGGATGGCATGTAGCTAGCTGAATATCATTTATTACTGTTTTGTTAGAAGACCTTGCTTTTCTACTTAGAGGCAGCCTTTGACAAATATACAATTTTTCATTATTTAGTTTTAGACTGACTATCCTAGTTTGATTAACTGAATGGTTAATTTATAAATGTTTAACATAATATGAACAAAATAAAATTTTTAACTTGACTAAAATTAAAGCCTTAGTGTACTTCAGCATCAGCCAAAACCAGCTATTATTAAATGTACGATGATAATGCCAAGAACCAGAATTAGTTAGATGTTAAATAAAATCATTGCATAACTCTCTTGTTTGTCTGGTAAGTCTTAGAATTATTTTAACAAAGAGGTTTAACTAAAACAGGCCATATTTCAAAAGAAAGAGAAAAAATGCAGAACTTATCATATAGTTATGAATCATTATAAGTCTAATAATTCATTGAAAGAATGGAGTTTTTTTTAGTTGGTGGAGAAAAGTTTTTGTTTTTTATTATTGTTGGAAATATTTTTGTTTAAAATGTTATTTAAACTTTTGTTCATCATGTAACATTTAAATTATCTCTAATGTTAACGAAGATTATTTTTTTTTTTTTTAAAAAAACCCAAGAAATTGCTCCTATGTAATTTAAAAAAAATATTCATTTTGTTAAACTGTTCTCATGTAAGCATTATCATTATACATTTCTTGTACAGTAATTTTAAAATTATATCTATTTTACGCTCATGTTTATTAGAAAGTCTTTTTTTTTTCTTTTGGTTTGAACACTGAAATGTGAATTTTATGCGACAAACAAAATCTAGATTATTTGTAGTCTTTAGTTGCAATCACTTTTATAACTGAATGGCGTTGAGTATTAAGTTTTATAACTACTGCAAGCTGAAACTACTTTTTCATTTTGTTATTCAATTAGTTATTTTAATATTGTCAAATTTAGAGAATAAAAAATTTGTCTTGGACTAGCATATTCTGCTAATCAGGTGAAACTGAAAATTTTTAACTGTCATTGGAAATCTTAAATTTTTGTTTTTCAAAAAATCATTTCTTTTCTCACAAACAAGCAATTGGGACAAAATGTCTCTTGGACTAAAGATTATAGATAAATTACCCATTTTAAATGAAAAATCTGTAGTTGGTATCAGAATATTATGCAAGACTAACAATTAAACTATTCATGAATTCCAAAATGTTGTGATAACAGAAAAGAATTCCATAGAATGCAATGTTTGTTTGTTTGCTTCCTTTTTAAAAAATATATGTTAATATTTGGTGCAATGATGCATTTATATTTTTCTCCTGAAATTAGTTGTTTTTGTTTTTATTTGAGCAACAAAAAATAGGTATATATTTTTAGATAATTTATTCATTAGGAAAGCAAGCAGATTTGTTAAAGAATACAACACATTTGTAATTGTCCCTGTCATGGAAATTATGCATGAGAAATGTAGGTCAAAATACACATCAACCTCTTCTCTGAAAGAAAAAATCAATTTGTGATGGCCTGAACTTGCACATGCATGGGTTTAATCTTTGAGACAGCATACGATTACCACCACAATCAGTTGGATAATGCCATGCCGCAAATTGTTTTTAAGAAAAATTTGGCTACAACCACCAAGACGCATTAAATGGCTATGTAAATGAGACTCCTTAATGAAATTTTTACTGATTTGTTCAGTGACATTACTTCAAAAATAAAGATTTTGTAGAAATGTTTATGACATCAAAGCACTTACAGAAAGAAAAAAATAGCAAGAAGATTTTAGAGGTTTAACTAGGGCATGGATAGATTTTGGCCAGCAAAGTAATTTTATTGCTGTTTAGTGTCAAATAGTAATGAGATTAAGCAAAGGAAACCCAGGTTCATGTTTTTAAAGGGAGCAGCTGTGTAATCAATAGTACATGCTTCTAGAGATGTGTAACTGCTTAGAAGACATATTGGAGACTTCAAATGTTGACTTCATTAATCAGGATTACAATCCATTACAGTTCTACTGCAATCATAAATCACCAGATATTCCATGAAAATAGTCACAGCAGCTTTTTTCATTAATTGTCTTTGTTCCCATGAAATCATAGAACCAGCATCAGTCAGATGTCATGCAATGAGAAGTAAATTATTTAGTTTTCTATTAGAATTTTAATTATACAAATGATTTACTAGTGCTGATGAGTCTAGCAATTCTTTGTTTTTCAGATGTATCATATTTTCAATTAAAGAGGCTACTAAATATGTTATTATTTTATATCATAGGAAAAATGTTTTACTATTCTTAAATATGTGCAACAAACTTGAAGCTCTAATAAATGGCAAAACTAGAACTTTACATCTGTAAAAAATTCAGGCACAAGTTTTTGTTATATCCTACTTTGCTGAAGCTATTTTTAAACTACAGCTCTCTCTGTGCTGGTAACGGATTCACTAAATTTTAAGTGTTGTTTATACATGTTTCCTATCTTGACTTCAGTACTCTAGTTGAGTTCTCAGTGGTTCTATCTTTTGTGCTTTAAGGAAAATATTAACTTGTTATAGAATCAGTACCAGTTTTCAAAGATAAAATGATATAGAATCAACTGAAAACCTTGCAGCTAAAAGGTGTGCCATTTGTGTGCAATTTCATTACCTTTGTGGCTTTTTTCTAAAGTTCATATGTATAATGTTTCATATACTATAATGACAGCCCTCACTCATGTAAAGTTGTAAAGTGACAAGCAACTTTTATTAGCATTGAAATTTGTTGCAGAATAATATACATCTTATTGATGGTATTGGTTAGGCAGTAATAATTCACAAGGGATTTTGGAATTTTAAGTTAGACTTTTCTAAACATTTAAAATAGTTTGCATCACAAATCTAGATTATATTATATGAAATATTTGGCAGCTCTCTTTTTCACTGCAGTTATATTTTTTCACCAGTCTATCCCATATTCAGCTGACACAAATTTTCTCTCTTGCTCTCATATCCACATGATGCTTAAATGACTAGTGCATTCATTACCAAATGCATTTAATTACATTTACCAAATATACCAAAGTACTTGGAACAATAAAAATATGTTTTACTGATGAAAAACAGGATAATTGAAAAAGAAGTATTTGTAAAATTTTGAATATCTATGGTATGCGAAGGAAAACAAAAGAAAATTATTATTTTTTACTTCTTTCTCATGATGTAATAAAACAGGCTAAAGCCATATACTACTGATAGATTTTTTAAATAAAAAAATCTTATCAAAATTAACATATGATTGGCATTTAAATGTAGTTTGATAGCATGATGATTTAGTTTTTCTTAATAGTTGGTACTTTTTTAACTTCATTAATTTTACATATGCTTTTTTTTAATACACATTTACAATTTAAAATATACTTTCTTCAGCTCCAAATTATTTAGAAAAAATATAACAAAGTTATTTTATTATTTAGTCATTTCCTGTTCGTATTAGCCACACCAGCTTTGGTAAACTGCCCCAAAACAGCCAAGCACTTCAGTTACTTCCATTTATACTATAGATAGTACCTGTAGAAGGATACTGATTCACATTATCATTTCCTCTAGCCATTTATATTGTTTCATTTTTCTGTGAAAGTGATTTTATTGGTAAAGCTACTTGCATGAACCACACACATTACCTAGTTTGTTGGATTCCATCATGAATCAAGTAAATAAACAGTGAACCCTTTCCTTTTGGTGATATGGCTCGGATCACTCATTTAGCTTGTTGGACAGCAATGTGCAAACATTGGATATGGACAGTGAGAGCAGGTTATAAGCAAAGTTAGTCATCTGCAGCTGATCAACATGTCATTATTTTCGGAGTTCACTGGCCCAAAGATTGATGTCTCCATGATTATGAGATCATTAGATTTTTTCCACTGTGTAACTGAGTCTAACCACTATGCATTGCAGATTCAGCGGAAGGATGGCAAAGCTGCCAAAACCTGGATAAACACCACCAAAGAGGAGATGAAAGCATCAGTAGTGATAAACTTAACTACAATTCTGTGCCATCCATTGAGGATTTTTGAAGTGCGAACAACATACTTAGTGTCAAAAATAATGACAGTGAGAAGATTAAAGAAATTGAATCAGTATTGGCACCTTTGTGACAGCAGTCAAGTGATTTAACTCTACATTTTTTTAGGGTGGGTGGGTATATTTCCTTTGCATTTAGATTGCTGAACTGTGCTAAGTCATTAAAGATATTTGAGTCATTCAATGACCTTTTTACTTTTTTAAAATAATTTTAACCAGATAGGCGTACTTTATACATCCATCTTGAAAATTGTCTGGATGTTTCTGTATATTTTAAAAAAAGGTATTCAGATTATGTAAAAGTTCAGTTAAATGAAATTCACTTAACATTGTCTATAAGAGCAGTGTAGTAGTCTGTGGTTTGACTTGTGGTCTGCTATAGTTCAGGGTCTAAGTTTGACTCATTGTCGAAACTGTCCCAATTTAGCATATCTCCCTAACATGCTTTATTCTTGCTGCCTTGCACATCTTATATTGAAGATTATAGTGGGGATTGATGTAATAGTTCTGAGGAACTGCCACATCTACTAAGTTCCTGGGGATAATCAGAGTGGCATGATTGGCAACTTTCAGATACAAAGGCACTACATTTTGGATTGTTTATAAGCAAAACTCTTAATTTCTGTTTAAAATTGTGGATGGTTGGATTTTAAATTTATTTTATTAAATGAATCATGTCTGCAAACAACTTCTAATATACTTCAGCAGCTAGGACGGTACATTTTTTGTTTTTGTTTTGTTTTTCTAATTTAATGATGATTGCCCATTACCTGTTTTATTTGTTTCTAATTCAATGTTTTTTTGAAATAAATTAAACTATCAGTAAATTCAAATAAAACAGTGCCGTGCTTATTCTAATTATAGCTACTAATTCAAGAAAATTTCAGAAATGATAAGAAAAACAATTTTTTTCTTATAAACTTTTTTTCATTGAGAATGAAAGAAAAGTACTAGTTTGCATTTGTAACAAATCTACTGATCTGTGTTCCTATATGTAGCCAAGGTAGAATTTATGAAAACAAACCAAACATACAAAAAATAAACAGATAATTAAATAAGAAATATAATAGATTTGTCATGTTTCTACAGTCTGTTTTTTTTTTTTTAATTGGTGTATAGTACCTGATATCATTGTTGTGTATAGGATGGCCAGACGTCCGGCTTTAGGGTGCTCTCCGGTGATATCTCGAGCCAGACATTAATCTGTCCTCCTTTTTGGAATCTGGTTAAAAAGCTTATATAAATTACCTCAGATTTACAGTCGGGTATGCTGCATCAAAGGATTTCACTACGAATTATGCTATTATGAATGGTTTTTATTAATACAATTAAGATGCTTTGATGTGAATAAAGATGCTACAACACACGTGGAGGAATATCAGCCACAGAATGCCTTGATGCATCGGTGAGAGCGTCAGTTGCAATCTTTGTTTTGGTTTGTGAGATTCAGTGGTGCTATAGCCACCTGCCACCCCTCAGGCTTATCTCCCATGGCAGGCACTCCTCGGTTGCATCACAGGCCTCACACTGGCATCACCAGCCCTGGACAACTTCCTGTCACTCCGCCACCCTGACGGAAACATGGACAATATACGCTGGCGACAGGAGCCGGAACTCAAACTGTTACCACAGTAGGACTGACATAGTTGAGCTGCGCTCCCATTGGTACTTAAAACAGTGCAAACTGAAAGCTATAACCATTAACATATTTTCATTATATGTAGTTGCCATTGTCAACACGTACGAGGGAAGTCTGCCCAAGTGGAGAGTCATTTACTTTTTGTTCTTGTTTCAAGTCCCTAAAGAAATGCTGAAAAGAAAGACTACATTTAACTGTGAATGGGCCAAAGAATTTGGATTTATTACTAAAAGCAGAAAAGATAATTTTCATGTTTTTTGTACACTATGCCGTTGTGATGTGGAGATGGGCAGTAAGGGAAAAAATGCAGTTGAACAGCACACTACCACAGATAAACATAAAATTAACACTCGTACTGCTGGTACTTCATTCTTATCATTTTTCTCCCCAGCTTGATCAACTCAAGATGACAAAATCTTGGCTGCAGAACTGTGTAAAGTGTATCATTCTGTGAGGCATCATCAGTCATACAGAAGTGTTGATTGTGGAGTAAAAGTTGACAAAGAATTATACAGTGATTCATTGATAGTGAAAGGTGTAACGTGTGGGAAAACTAAAGCAAAAGCTCTGTATGAAAATATTCTAGCATCGTATTCTGTACAAAAGCATGTGGAGTATATCGAAAAATATGGCTTGTCCTTTTCAGTAGCAACTGATACTTCAAACAAAGGTGCAACAAAGTGTTTCCCAATACTTCTGAGATACTTTCACTTTGAGAAGGCAGTGCAACATGTGTTACTTGATTTTTACAGCGATAACAACGAATCAGCAGAGGACATAACAAATCAGCTACTGGTTAAAGTAGAGATGTCAGGTCTGGATCTGAATAAAGTGTCTGCATGCACTGCTGACAATGCAAGTGTAAACTATGGAAAACACAACAGTGTTTATCAAAACCTGAAAATGGCTCAAAAGAACATTATTGCTGCTAATTGTTTGACCCATATTTTGCACAATGCAACAAAATTTGCTACAGGAAAACTGGAAATTGATGTTGAAAATATTGTGCTCAAAGTGTACAAACCATTTCAGCACCTCAGCTAAAAGGACAGCACAGTTAAAGGAATTCTGTGAATTCATGGATGTTAGCAATTATAATCTGTTATTCCATGTTGTGACTAGATGGCTCTCTCTTTTGCCATCTATTGACAGAATATTTAATTGCTGGGAAATCCTAAAAAGTTATTTTCAGAGTCTAGGTGAGGAGGAGTGCCCCAAGGTATTGTGGAAGTGCTTTGGAGATGAAAGAAATGCCTGTGAATTGTCAGAGATCTATTTCTTCTTCCTCACTCACACTCTTAAATTGTTCTCAGACACTATTTAAACACTAGAAGCCAAGTCATTCAGCATAATTTCAATATTTAATCTAATGGCTGAACTGAAAAGCAAACTTTAGAGAAGAGTAAAGGACTGTTATTTTGGCTTTGTAGTAAACACCAAGCTTAGCCAGCTTACCCCTGATGTGTCTAAGAAATGTGAAGCAGACTTCGTTGTTTTCTATGAAAGAGTCATAAAGTACTTAAGTGACAGGTATGACTTCTCTGAAAACAGCTTTCATAAAAAATTGTCAAAATTTAGCCTAACAAGTGCCATACCTTTTGGAGAATTCTGTGATGCAGTCAAGGCCTGTAACCTTCCAGATATTGATATAGATGCATTATATGAAGAGCATGGGATTGTGGAGGCAATTATCAATACTCCTGAGATGGTAGATAGCCACAGTGAAGAATGTTATCTCAAGCTGTTCAGTAAATCTGAGGTCTTTTTTACAAACCTGAATATCTTCTCTATTCCATGCAACAATGCTCACACAGAACGAATTTTTTTCAATGATGACCTCAGCTTGGAGAAACAAGAGAAACCATCTGCAAGTGGACTCAGTCAAAACAGAGCTCCAAATATGTAACAACTTCTCAGAAGAGCACCCAGCCATGTACAGAAACTCCTGGCCAACAGAAAACTCTTGGAGATGGCAAGTAAAGAGCAGAGATACAAAGAAAATAGACATCCATACCTGGCATTCCATGGTAGGCCTAAATAGGCTACTTCCTTTAGTTTTTGAAGTAAGTTAATTTGGTTAACATATCTGCTTCAGCAGGAGTAAAAATGAACATTAATTTCTTTCAGTTATTTATTTATACTGTATGAATGCATGTATGTAATATATACAGTTGTTTAAAAAAAAATTAAAATTTTGGAAAAATTACCACAAAATAGCATTCATCATATTATAGTGATATCTGACAAATCAACAATTCTTCTAAGTATATTTTGTATATTTTATACAAAACTGTTATGTACCGTATTTCATTGATCAGGGCGGCACTCTTGAATACTGCTGCACCTTTGAACAGGGCGGCAGGGTGAAGGGGCATTGAAATAATAAGGCGGCACCTCTGATTTGGGCGGCGTGCCGGGTTATTCAATTCATTACAAGTGTTTTTAAAGGCAGTGCGTGGCGGTGTGAACGTGTCTCTTTTCACTAACTCTGGCACCAGGTGTGGCGCTTCTAATCTGTTTGACACCGATTGCGGAGCTTGTTTACTTCTTTTATTGCCACAAAACGACTGAATGAAATAAAGGTACTTTACGCCGGAACACAATTAGTCTGCACGTAGAACAAAAAAAACAGAATAACGACGAAAACAATCTTCCTTTTCATGAATAAAACTTATGTATTTATAGAGCGCATAATCAATAATGGCAATATGCCAAGTCACGTGGAACCTCCTGATTAGTTGAAAGTTTAAGCAACGGGATGCTCTTTGGAACGCCTTAAGAGTATTTAATGCCCGGTATGATACCTGGCAGACAGAACGATATTGTGGGCAGTTGCAATTAATATAGTTAGTTAGTGGTTTTGAAAGTCGCCACAGTAGGTACAATCCATACTTTGCTACGTACTCTGTATGCCGTGACTTAGTCTATATCCCTCAATTTTTTAGAATTGAGTAGAAACATGGAAGAAGATCATGAATCTGAGCAAACAACGGAAGTTGCTGCTGCTGAATCGTCTTCATCCTCTTCTAAGTGGAAGCTGCAAGGGCACAGTCTGAAAACAAAGCTGGAAGCTAACGAATTTGCCAAAACAAGCACCGTTTCTGCCGCAGCGAGACGCTTTGGAGTATCGCGGAGCAGTGTGCAAGATTGGAGGCGGCAGGAGAACGAGCTGCGTGCGACAATCGATGAGGAGGGACCATCAGCGGCGAAGAAACAACGTCTCGCAGGCGGCGGGAGAAAGCCACTCAGTGCAAACATGGAAGCTGAACTTTACGAATGGATAGAAGTCTGCCTTGAAAAGAAACAGCAGATTTCGCGACGTTTGATCCGCTTGAAAGCCCAGGAACTTGGTAAAAACTTGGCGTTTGATGGAAAGCCATTCAAAGCAACTGAAGGTTGGCTAGACAACTTTATGTCCCGTTACGAGCTGAGCCTGCGCGTTCCAACCACCACCGCCCAGAAGACGCCCGTCGAGTACATGGACAAACTGGTGTCGTTTGTTATTTACATTTGCCAACTGCTGCAGAAGGAAAACTACAACTTTGCAGACATTTACGCAGCTGATGAGACGGCGGTGTGGTTGGACCCCACTGGGATAAAGACAGTGGCAAAATAGGGATCGCGCAGTGTCACCGTTTTGAGCACTGGCCATGAGAAGATGCGCGTCACTGTGCTGCTTTGTGCCCGAGCGAATGGAGCCAAAGTGAAGCCATTCATTCTGCTGCCGCGAAAGCGCCCAATTCCAGATATTCTGAAGCGTTTTTCGAGCCGGCTGCACCTCTGCTGGTGTGGCAGCAACTGGATGAACCAGGATTTGACGTTGCAATTCCTCCAGAAAGTTTTCGGCGGACTTTCTTTCCGTCGAAAACTGTTGGTTTGGGACGCGTTCAAATGCCATCTCACTGAAGAAACAAAGGTGGACCTGCGGAAGAAGAAAGTGGACGCCGTAGTCGTCCTGAGCGGCTGCACAAAGTTTGTTCAAGCACCGGATGTGTGTTGGAATGCACCATTCAAGAAGCGAATTCACGACATGTATGAGGATTGGATGACCACTGCTGAGAAGAGCTACACACCAGCGGGCAACATGCGGGCGCCGCCCATGGAAATCTACTTACATTGGATTGTGGACGCCTGGGACAATCTGGACGAAGAAATGATTGCAAAATCATTCAAAGTTTGTGGCATTACCAACATTGTCGATGGCAGTGAGGACAATTTCATTCACGTCTTCAGTAGTGATGGCGAGTGCCAGGCTGGATTGCAGCTGCTGAAAGAAAGGGTGATGACGAGCGAGACTCTAGCCTACGACGAGAAAGAAGAAAACGAAGAGAGTGATTTGAAGGAGATAGTTGTGCTACCGTAATGTGTCTATTCTGTCCCGATGCTAAACCACAATAAATGAGCAAAATTTGATTTGAGAGGAGATTGAAAATATACGGCGGCACCTCTGAATAGCGCTGCACCTTTGAATAGGTCGGCAGTTTTTGAGACATTTTGAGGAGATTGAAAAAATAAGGCGGCGCCGCCCTATTCAATGAAATACGGTATTTTCAACTCATCATTAAACATGCTTAATTTAGGTTAGAACTAGATGTCGTAAAAAATTGAAAATTTTAATTTTCCCGCCATTAATTACAAAAAAAAACAAAAAAAAACTATTAAAATACCCAATGGTAAAGCAATTTCCCAAACAGCAGAAAATATTAATTTTAGACTATTTGTGCAATGATATAAAGCAAAAAAATGGTCTCTATCAAAAAAGAAATGTCAGCCCATCATCGGTGACCAGAATTTATTAAAAAATGCAGAATGACGAATCATTGAATAGGAAAAAGGGCTCTGACAGAAAATCACTGATTAATGATTAAATAGCTAAGTTTTTGCTGGATTTATATAGGAAAAAAAGTATCATGTTAGAATTTTTATTTAATAAAATAACTAAAGTGATCATCTGTTTACACTTTTTGTTTTTGCAATATGGTTTAAATTGTATTAAAAAAAATTGTTTTTTTGAAACAATGTATATGGTAACCTATGACCACCCTAGTCATGTATCATCCCCAAGCTTGGGCCCTGACAGTCCTGGATCACTTCCATTATCCAAGATAGACAAAGGAAGATAAGGTACCAAATGGTGACATAACACTTCTTTCAGCCTCTTACATTTGAATGGAAGTTAATCTTTTCTTGGACAGTGCTCTTCAGCCATTTTAAACAGGTTTCTTTGAATATAGTCTTAGAGAAATGAAACCTTCCCCCAGAATATGGAAAGTTACGGTTACATAATTTTTTTCAACTCTGTAAACATTCTTTAGGTATTTTTATTTAAAAAAATTTTTTTTAAATGTTTTTAACATTGCTTTTTTTACAATTTAGGGCTTTGATTTAAGAAAAAAGCATTAATGAAAGCTAAAGAAAACTAGACAAACAGAGTGAGAAAATTTTGATGTACATTTACAAATGACATGAAAGTGCAACATTATTTATTCAAATGAAGATACACTGAAAAAAATTGAAAAATACAAATGTGCAAATCCTCGGAGAGAAAAGAAAGAGATGATATTCTGAGCTGCATTTTGATATTCAGTTTTGTAAAACTTGGCATGACTGTCTCAATAAGCTATTTACATGTATTTCCAAAAATGCACTGAAGGACTAATTAGGGTTGCTTAAAATGAATGTTTTCATTCTTTCTTTGTTGATTAACAACTATGAAAATAATATTTAAAATCAGATTTTGAAAATAATTATTTCTGACATGGGGTAAGTACAGAATCAGCTGCACTTCAGGATGTTTTTCTTTACACAATAAACTTTAATTATTTTGTATTGTTGTTTCATCTATAAAATTTGTAAATACAAGGTTTTGTGAAGAAATCATTTTCATTTTTCATCACTTTACTATTAGAACTAAATCCTAAACCTATACTTTGCCATCATTTCTTCTCACCAACATTATAGTTACTCCTTTCATCAGGTCAGTATAACCAAAACATGTTTAGTGTATAGTTTTAATAGTAATATAATACAAAAAGCTTAAATAAGTAACATTTCACCATTAATTTTCTTAAGAGATTTTTTTATAATTAAAAAATATATAAAGTTTTCTTTCACTGCCTAGCTGATAAGTAAAAGAGATTTAATAAAAAAATTTTTTTAAATGAAAATTTAATCAAGGTTTCAGTATTATTATTAAAAATTTGGCAGTTATAACTTTTTTGTAGTGATTTGATTTACATTTAACAAATATTGTAATATAGTACACAAAATTGCCTTAAATTTTATAACTTAATTTAAAAGAAAGAGAATGTTTGATATATTTACTGTAGTTTCTTCTGTTACTAATAGCTAGTTGATTTGTAAACAAGAAGCATATCAAAGCATGTTTGTTATTTCTTTTTCAATAGTCAGTTTTATCTTTCTGTCTCCTGCCCAAGAAAAAAATTTAAAATAATTAACTATTATTAATCAACAAAAAATCTTTGTGTTTTTGCTTGTATGTGTAAAATGTAATATCAAACTTAAATACACAGAATTTTGAATTTTGTTACAACTTGGAATGACACTATGTAATATTAGAAATAATTATGGAAACACATGCAGGATATGCATAAATAATGAGTAATTGAAATTGAGAGATGTATATAATACATATACAGTGCATTAGTATTTGGTATCTGAGCCCTTTGCTTCATATAGAGCATGACACCTTATTTTCATTCTCCCATCCAGGTTATCTATCAATGTATGAGTATGGAATGTCATTCCAAATATCCTGTAGCACTTTCTACAATTCATTCAAGTTATTTGATTACCATTTGACTATTTAAGTAGTGATATAACTTCATATTGTCTCAGTGATGTATCCTTGTGAATGTTCCATCAGCCTCTTTACATTCTAGATAGTTTTTCAACATATTGGCTATATGCTTAGGATCGTTGTCATGTTTTAATTCTTTCCCAATGAGATATCCTAAGGGATGGCATGATGGATAAAAATCTTGTCTATACTTGTTGGCAGTCAGTATACCTTCAATTTTATGCACATCTTTAACACCTTTGGCTGATATGCAGCCTCACACTTGATTTAATTCACCTCTATGCTTTATGTAGCTGCTGTATACTGACTATTATACTGCTCCCTGATCTGCCTTTAAACAAACTGCTGTTGATTATTTCCAGATAGTTCAAACTTGGACTCATCCATAAAGATAATTTTCTTCCATGTTTGATCATCCTATTGTTTCAATTTTACTGCCCATTGCTGTTCTCAGCAAACATTTTTGGGCAGCTGCACATCCAATGAGACCCCTTGATGCTAATGTATATCTTACTGATCTTAAAGAGATACTAACACCTGTACTTACAGCTAAGTGATTCACAAGATTTCTGCTGGCTTGTTGTCTTTTATCTAAAGCACATAACAAAGTACTTATCATCACTTTTGGAAAGTTGGGGATTTTTTCAAAACCATGTCTATTGGCAATGCCAGTTTTGAGTATGATTTTGTCTAAAATATGAAGTTGGGATACAGTCTGCTGCATAGAGTAACCTTCAACTATTTCTATATACTTTTCATGTTGTATTTCTTTCTCATGAGCCATAGTATTCATTACACTGCAATAATATTATTGCCTATACTTTATATTTCTGTTGCAGGCATTGTACTTTGTGATTGCTTGCATGACAACCAGTAACAGTATACTATCTCAGCACATGACTGTATTATGAACCATTTTATTTTTATATGAAATACGATTTTTCTTCTGTTATTTTTATATCCAGTTTTTCTTTTGTTTTCATAATTATTTCTAATACTGCATGTTGAAATCTAGATCTCTTTTAATTTTGAGAATTTTATTATTATTCTATTTTTCATAATTTCTGGTTTGGAAATGTTGCCAAGCAGATTGAACTTAAAGATAAATGTTTGATAAAATTATTATTTTCCAATTTAAAAAATGGCCAAAATCACTATTGTTAGGAAAATTATGTACCATAAAAATAAATTGTTTAATGGATTAATAAATTGAGAAGAGCATACTTCAGCTGCACTTACTAGTGTTTTGATGAGTTTTTTTTTTTGAAATTCATATTTCGGTGGCATGTCCAACTGCTTAAAACATGAGAGAGTGCAGTTTCTAAGTTAATTTATAGAAAAAAGCCGATTAGCCAAAACTGTCAGCCAGCATTGTGATCTAGGTCAAACCTTGCACGCTAATTAAGAAAGTGCTTTGATTGGAAGATTTCTGAGATAACATAGGCTTATTGCCCAAGATGAAAGCAAGCACAGTGTTGTTCCAGTGGTACTGGGATTAATATTTCCAGCCAGTAATACAGAGCTTTGTAGTTGACAGCAGCCACTAAATAAACAGTTGTGTGAAAGCTGTAGAACTTAATCAATATGGTAGGAAAGCAAATCAAAGCATTTGTGCACTGCGGAGTGGGTTTGGGGAGCTGACTGATAAGTAGTAGCCGCTCCGTTTGTTTGGCTTTGCCTTGAGAAATCCCTTTGGTGAAGGTCAAAAGCATTGTTGGGCTCAAGTGAGGTGATCAATATGACACAAAAGGAAATCAAAACGGTAATGCTTTTTACAGAGGAGAGACATACTTCATTGATAAGGTAATGATCAAAGATTCCATTAATAATTAAAAGCTCTGTGGGAAGTGTGAATCACCAGGATAGTAAGGAAATAATACTATTTAAATAATTTTATATTTTTCTGACACATTTATAAATCTAATTTTGTTTAGTTTGATTTTGTTTTTAATGTTGGAACTATCAAAGGAAAACTATGTAATTAAATTTGACAAATCACTTACTGTTTTATTATGCACTGTTTAAAGTTTTTGTGTCTTCTTTTGAGTGAAATATTTGTTGACAAATGTTTCTCCTGAAAAGATATTAACATTAAATAAAACCGAAACAATAATTTTAAAAAAGATATAGCATACAAATTTACAAGTAGCAGAGCAGCTTTTGTTTATTCTTTGACAATGCATACTAAAAATTAATAGATATTAGAAATGCATTTCCTACAACAAATAGACAATTATGCAGCAATACTCATTGCTTTTGGTTTGTTAAAGGTAAAATTTAAAATGTAGCATTCAGAAGCTATTAATAATTTTGAACTTGTAAACAATGAAACACTAGTGAGGATAAAAACTAAACTGTGGTATTGCAATTTATATTGGATATCTAGGTGTGGATAACTAATGTGCACTATCACTATGCCAAAACCAGGTGAAATGCAACATTTCTGTATTTACCTGAAGTCATGTTAAGGGCCATTCAGAGTCAAAGTCATTGACAGACTGACAAAGATATCAGTATTTTTCATGAATCTGTGGTCAATATTAGCATGAAGTTTATCAAGTCAAATTTAAGTGCTGCAACAAAATAACTTGGAAGGTCTTCACCAGTAACATCACAACAAAAACACATTATTTTCCATATCTGCATTCATCATTAAGATTCTTTTGCTAACATTACTCTATGCATGCAACTAGAATGAATCAAAGAATAGTCCAACATCTTATCCACTGATTTGGCTATAGAGGATGTGTAGTATATAAGAAACCCCCATGTGTCAAATAAGAATAGAATATGTTGAAAAGGACTGGTCAGAGTACACCTAAGCAAAACTTGATTATTAGTGGTGTAGTACTCTTTGATGAGTCCATGTTTGAGAAATTTGCATCTGGAAGTTTTACCTGGGTTTGGAAGAGAAGAACCTTAATCTCAATGTTTTCAACCCAAAGAGAGGTATGGTGGCATGATTGGTATGGGATAGGCTACACCTATAATTACAAAGTTATGATGTTCATATTCTTAAGGAGCTTGGTTGTATATGCCATATCTTTTTGTGTCACCACAGTCTAGAAGAGAAATGAATCAAAATATTCAGCTTTTTCCCCAGGTACCTCATAGCCTTGATATGAATCTAAATAAGCACTTGTGAAAGCATCTGGACTGTCATCTAGAAGCAATCTGTGCACATTCAACCAATATGATAGAATTTAAAAGGGAGCTTTCACATAGATATGGGGAAATCTGTATCAGACCATGGTATAAAATCTCAGAGTAGAAGATCTTCATGCTGCATTGCAACAAGCTAACATATTTCAATAACTACAGGTAACCAAATTATTCTACCAGAACACTATATATTCTGCAATGCTATATTCGGCCAAAAAACCTTAGTTGATCTTCCCTTGTTACCATTATCAAACTTTAGTCCTGATATAGACTGTTTTGAAGTGCAGTGATATTAATTTACAAGCACGGTGTATAGATATTTGGAATTTTTTAGTCCAAAGGTACATTAGTTGCTTATAAATTGCAGAGATATCTGCATGTAATTTACTGTTATTACTGAAAAATGAATGTCAGGGTTAGCATTTATAATGTTTTAATGTGTTTTCACATAATGACCTTAAAATGGTAAATGCATGCTATAAATTGCACCACTGTATAAGTCACTCTCCTAATTTATTACTATTATCATCTTTATTGGCATGCACTATTGGTAGGCTGCACACTTTATTCAAGCATGAGTAAAATTGTATATAGTAGCTGTTTAACTTTTCACATTTTCAAAAAACAGTATTCTTTATATAGCAATATATTTACATTTGTTTGAATACCACGTGGCTTTTTAAAATAGTTATTATAATAAATCTTAAATCTGCTATGAAACAATGAAATTATCCATTACCATCACTATTGAAAATTAAACTGAAAATAATTTCTTTGCTTATAAGTTATTATGTTGTTATATTAATACACCTGTTTATCACAATTACAGGCTAGTTCTATGTTTAACTAGTATACAGTTGTTTTTCATTAGTAACAGCGAATTTTGCAAATAGTATACCATTATCCTGCCTTCTTTTGCAATTTCTTTATGAGTTTTTCATTGCTCTTTCACTCAATTTGATGTCTTGTTCTAATAATGGCCACTTCAAAATATTATCACATTATGCTTTCATTTATTCTAGTCCAATCATTTTTCATCAAAGACAACTTTTTCACACTAATATTATCTTCCCTCCCCCTTTCCAACTCAATTGGAGAAAAGATGGTTGGATAGAGAGGATAGTGAATCAGGAAGACATGATGATGTCGTGCTGAGGCCTTCATCCTGCAGTGGATCGACAGTGGATAACTATATTATATTATATACTATTTCTGTTTTTGTTTCCAGGTACCTTTAGTACATATTTTCCAGAAGAAATCAATTATAATCTTTATTAAATACTTATTTTATAAAAATTGCTAACACATTTTAAATCTTCTCATTAATTAGATAATTTTTTTGCAAAATATTAATATTTTCCCATCAGTATGCATCATTACAAAAGTACACTGAAACTACAACATATAGATTGAAATATGTAGTATTTTTCTTCAAGTTGCATAATTTTCTTTTGGCTCTGTAAGTTACAAGAGTTTAATAGTGAGAAGTATCATTCCTCTACTTTCTCTTCTTGGATGGTTATATTTAGAAAATCAGAAGAATGATCTTTTTAAAAAATTCTATTTTAAAAATACATAACAGCATTTTGTGCTTCAACTGAAAGATTTTATTTGAAATTCTAAATTGATTACACTAGATATTACTAAAAAAGTATTTGCAAATGTTTAAATGAGTTTTTTCTAAAATATAAATGGCATAGCATGTGATTATAAAAACAAGTTCAATGCATTTCTTACCTGAAAAATTTTCAAATGATATAGTCTCATTGCTTTGGCAGTAATCTATTCTGCAGATTTCAAATTTTAGTATTTCTCACTTTGTATGATATAGATTCTCTGAATCAAGTATAGAGTAGAGGATAAATTTACCATGTTTGATCATTTGTTGTAAATACTTATCAAAGCTTTACCAGTTATCAGATTCACATGCATATAGAGAATGTGAATTGGTGAATGTTTAACTTATCTGTGAAGATTACAGATTGCCTTTATTCTTGTCACTTATGGCTTCCAGTGAGTAATTCTTCCAATATATCTGAGCCTATGTTAAAGCCATTGCTTGGTGCATTGATTCAGTGATGTTGATGCTGCATTATATAAAAGGAATTGTTAACAGTCATTACATATTTGATGAACAATGCCCTTTTCTGTGTATTTAGTCATAGTTGCATAATGTTCATAGGCTATGGCTACATCCTCATCCTAAATAAACAAATTATTTGATGCATGGTATCTTTGGTTAGTGAAAGATTAACTGCAATACTGGATATAGATTGATCAGCCAAATACACAACCTTGGCTAAATGAGGAAATGTTCTTGAGTACCACGCACTTTTAATATAAGTAAATTATAGTTGAACAAATTCTTTTGGGGTATGTAGAATTATGAAAATAGAACAGGCATAAGAAGAGAATCCTGTGGTACCTTAAGATTATTTCCAGAAACTCAGACATAGCACCTTCTAAAACATTTCTTTGAATTATTGTGTTAGTAATTCTTCATCCATAGCAAAAAGATGTAATTTATTATCGAAGGTTTTCAATTTTTTAAAACCAAAAATCTATTGTTTTTGAATTAAAGTACATTTACTACAGTCTAACAGCCCATTTTATAGTGATAACACTGGTCAGTATGTTAATTATAGACAAACCCAACTTTTTTTAGGGGCATTTAAAATTTGATTGTATGAATTTAAACTTTCATCCAAATTACTGGTGGAACTTTGAAGAAACTCAGGTCCATTAGTTAGGCAAAAATTTCAGAACACAATCTATGCTGACTATTTTAAAGTGAGTTATTTTCATCTAAATGATCATCTTTAATTATAGTTTCAAATATTTTACTTTTAGTTGATAATTTTCTAATTGCTCTCTGATTGCAATAGGACATATTACTATGGTGAATTTTAATATAAACATTTGTAATTTGTGACAAGAAATTGAAAAAGTAATAATATTTCAGCCATTAATATTTTATGTACAATTCATGTTACCTTTTAAAACATGAAGCATTAATATGGCTCTCTGATGAAAGATTCTCATTACTTTGATTTTATTTATAATCTTGGATATGAACTTTAAATATAGGAAACTTATAAATAAGATTGCAATGAAACTAATCATCACTTCTTTTTAAACAAATTTTGATCCACAACATTGCTTTTGTGCATAAAGTTAAACAAAAACAACTTTTTTTATTTAGATTTTAAAAAATTAAATTTACAGTGATTATTTTATTCAAGATAACAGTTAAGGTTTTTTGCATGTTTTGTTTAAAAGTGAATTTGCAAACCATTCTTTCAAGTTTCTTTGTTTTTTTCCTGAATAAAATCTCTGAACTTAACATTATCTCCCTAAATATGTTGCTTTTATGCACATACATGATCAGGGATTTGCAGGTAATCATATGTATATCTAATAAGCTTAAAGTATATTTTAATGCTCTACTAAGTTTTGAATAGATATTATAAAAGGTGAATTGCCTTGATTTTTCATGGTAATTAATTATTATTCAGATATTGCAATTATACTGCTCACCACTGTTACCTTTACCTGGTAATCTTATTAAGTGTTTTAGCAATAAAATGGATAAATTGATTGTTTTTTGTAGATTGGAATGCTGTAAATCTGTGAAACATGCTACATTTTGGAAATAAGATGCTAGTTTGTTGTTATTAACTTTATAAAGTTACTTAAAATGTAAGTAGAAAAATACAGCACTGTTTGGTATCAGAAACAGAAATTAGTTGATAGTTTTCTGTGTTATTGCTAATTTTGAGTTCTTAAGCTATGCAAAACACCCAAAACACTGAATGTTAAAGCTCTGCCTGTATTTACAATGAAAACACATCTGCAATACAAAAATATATATTAAACAAAATTGAGTATTGTCTTATGGGAAAATCAAATGTGATTGACCTAGAGAAAGAAAGAAAGAGAGAATAACAGTAAAAAAAAAAACTATTACTTAGTTCTGGTTCTTTTGTAAGCATTTCAGTTGGGAGACTAATTCTTGATTGATGATTTTAATGCTTCTTATCTTCCTCCTTGATTTGTAGAAGTCTTTAAGATGTTGCTAGTCATACACACATTCAGTACTAGTAAATTCCATATCATTGAATTAATTCACATATAAAACATTAACCTATTTTTGTTTTTCCCTCTCTCTTTTTTCTGAATGATCAATTAGCTTTCCCATTGGGACTTATTCAGTATAATTTTTAAAATTAAAATTAAGATAGAAAAAAGAAATGGACTGCTTCATCATAAAGGGTATTACTATGATTTTGTGTGTGTATGTGGCATTGTTCAAAACAGTTCAACTTAGCAAAGTGATGTAAATAAAAAAATTCTAAACCTGAGTATTAAAAAATAATAAAAATGAAGTGTTTTAATTTTTGATGAAATTTTTTTTGTATATTAAGAAAAAAAGGATTCAGCAATATATAGTGTTTTTGTAGAAATTTAGGATAGTTTGTTTTTTTGCATTTTTGTTTTTATTTTGAAGATTACAATAGATAATTGTTCTGTCTTTGCCATGGTTATTAAAATATTTTCATTTGTTGTGAAAAATAAAGATGAACAATAGAGCCTGATTCTTCCTTAGCAATTGTTTAAGCACTTTTTGTAGTATAAGGATGTTCTACCCTGTTTGGCATTGAATCAATGAGATTTTGTATCAAGATATAGAGCTTCCTTTAATTTAATTCCATCATATTTTAGTAGGATATGAATGTGTGATCCTACATGTGCTTATTCAGATTTATATCAAGACTGGGAAGAAGTTGAAATCTTTTATTCTTCTAGACTGAACACAAGTGTTGTAACATGTAGCACCCTCATTCTGATGAATATGGGCAATGAGTCTCAGTTTGGCTTGTTGATAATATTAGATGTCTTCAAAATGTCATTGTACTTGAAAGACAAGATATCCTTCCAAAACGCTAACTTTGTATTTTCACCATGACAGATTGTAGTGCCTATAATGAAACTCTCACCTCTATACTTGACTATAGGCTAAAGACATTGGTATTGTAGGTCTTAATTAGGTCTTTTCTAAACTCAGGTGAAACTTCTACTTGTAAATTGCAGAACTTGAGTCATCAGAGAAGAGTACATGCTGCCAATTCTCAAGAGTCTTGCCAAACATGTCTTCTGACCAGACCTTTTTGAACTGCTTTATTCCTATCAGACAGAAAGTATCTTACATGGTATGCACAGTCAATAGCAAGTCATTAATATGACATTGAATTTTTTTTTGGTTTATTTCTGCTGCAATAGCAATGTCATAAAAAGAATTTGATGTTGTGCGAATATGGAAAGTAATGTTATGTTGTTGTGATGTGACTGTTGAAGACCCCCAGTCAATTTGCCACATCATTGGCATTTGCTTTGGTGAACTTAGCAATAATATTGGCTAAAGATCCATAAGAAATGTCAAGCTCTTTGGCAATTTTTCATTACTTTTGGCCACACAGAAAAATAGCCTGTGACAAGGGAAAACACCTATTTTCACTATATTGATAGTGCAGACTGGTAATTGACCTACCTAGGTGTCCAATATAAATTTTGTGTGTGTGTGTGTGTGTAATCTGGAAAATCAATTTCATTGAGATACATTCATTTAAGAGGGCACTGTACAAAAAAGGATATTGTATAAAGAAGTCTGAAATTAATAACTGTATGATCTACTGCTATTCAGAAAAGATTAAAAACTAATACTTATTATATTACATACACATTTGTTTTTAAGTGATAATTGGATAGTTGCAAAATAAGCAAAACTTTGCTTTGTAAAAATATGTTATAAACACCCTGGGGTTACTTAAGTAATTTTTCTTTGTTATTTCTCAAAGTATGATAAGACTACTTTGTCTGCATTGTTTTATATTAAAATCTTCGAACAAACTACCAAAAAGACAACTGCTTTTCCACGTGTTGCCCATAAATTTGGTGGTTGAAATAATTTTATTTTAACCTGGAGTTATTATATAAACCACAATGTTGTGAACTATTAAAGTTTTTTGGTTCTCCATATTAAATAAACTAAACTATTGATTTATATATAAGCTTATAATAGATTGCATAAAAATTGCTAATTTACATAGATATATTTAGAATGGCTTACAATTCATCAATAAGCTACATCAAACATTTAGTTTAAAAAAAAATAAAATGACATCTGGTTGGATGGATACAAATTAAGCTAACATAATCAAGCTCCGTGATTGTAAGATATCAAAAGAATATAATTTTCTTCTATTGGTTTTTTCTGTTAAATGAAATGCTTTTGTTAGATTAGTAAGACATACTTTGCTAACTACAACCTCCATTTCACAATTATTTTTTTTACATTTACTGATGCTATAATGAATTAATGTCTCTTTAAACCATTATACGTAGATTTTATGCAAACTTTATTGTTGCATTCCAATACCTCGAAACAACAACAACTTGCAATTCAGTAAAGAATTTATTTACATAAGTTACCAGTTATTACTATGCGTGTATTTTATAATGAATAATTATCAATTTATACTCTCTGAAAAATAAAACAAAGTAGTTTTTTTTTTAAAATTCTGATATTTTTGTTTAGTATTTCTTAAGGGATGCAGTTTCATATTGTAGACACAATTTTTATTGAAAACTGAATTGTTAGTACTTTCACAAAACATATGAGTACAACTATGCAGAAAGGAGTTTGTAAGAAAATCTAACTAACAATATTGGATGTTTGTTCTTAGTATTCATCATAGCTAGACACCACTCTTGTATAGAGTAAATGAGCCTTTTTGATATGAATTTGGTGGGGGGTTCCATAAAAGTGTGTGCAGACTAATCAAGTGTCAAGAGTGGTGTTGCAAGGTAACAAAAACTTGTCCCAAAGGTATTCATTCAAAGGGTTTAGGTATAATGAATAAATTGACCAGATTATGACATTGACATCATCACATCAGAAGGTTTGAATGATGTTAGATATGTGGGGACAAGCATTAATTATCTGGAATATTTCCCCACGTTGCTGCAACAAAGTACCTTTAGTTATTTTTTTAATGCTTTTTATAGGATGTGTTGAGAACATGTATTAACTAAAAAATGTATTCCTTAAAAAATTAAAACAATTATGATGCAGTGTTCTGAAATGTTTGACAACAGAATTGATGTTGCTTGTAAACAAATTGAGATTTAAGTATCTGTCATTTTATTGTGTAAATAAGCAGAGATTTCTTTTTCCTGACTTCAAAATGATATATATTAGCCCTTTTCACTAAAATTTGTATTATTTTGGGGAAAAGGAAGCAAGAATGATATATAACATGCAGGAATATATATATTTAATAGCCTGCAATTTATGTTTGTAAATAATATTGTATTTGTTGGTTTTATAAAGTGGTAAAAAAAAAAGAGAGGGAGACAGCAATTTGTGAGAGTGATGACAACTATTTTGTGACTTTAAAATAATTATTTTTCTGTGTACTACAGTCATTTAGTATTCATTTTATGAGTAACCTGCTACAGTGTTATTAATATTAGTATATATTTTAAATTAGAAATGTATAAATATATTTTTATTACAATAATATCTGATTTATAACTAAGGATTATAATGTTTAGATTATTTATAAAGCATTAAAATAGCCCCCTTTTTCACATTCCAGTAAAATACATTAACGGTATACATATGCATAAAACATGAAGTATACAGATACAGAATGACAAATCCATTGTGCTTCATTTCAAAGTAATGCATTCTGAAGAAATAATTGTAGCAGAATTTCTTTATGTTCAAGATGTGTTTTTTTTTTCTTTTCTGATACAATGATTTGATGCAGTTCCCATGCCTACCTCTGGTTCACTTTACTTACCAGACATTTTAAAAAGCTTTTGTTTTATATATATATATTCTTTTAATAGTTTAGTATTATGAAACATTCAGAAATAGACCTAGTTAATTTGGCCAACTTTTTAATGTTGGTAATAGTGTGCAGTCAAATGAACATGCTAAAAAGCTCAGACTTTTCTGTTAACATTTTAAAGACAAAATTTAGATTGGTTTGTAATGATTAATTGATGAAAATGACGATTTAAGATACTTTATAGCTAACACTGAAATTTTGTATAGTTTTCCAAATAAAATATACACAGTTTCTAAGATTACTATAGACATATATCTTGCTAATGAGCAACTAGTAAATGGCACTAAAAGCCTTTCATTGATTGGTGGAGGAATTGTAATATAATACACATAATTAAATATGTTCGGTAACTTTGATCGATCTTTCAGGTCAGTCATTTTAAATTATAGACCTGTTCTCTTTAGCAAAGCACAAGAAGTGGAGGAGATGATTGTTTTCTATCATATGACACTAAGCGGCAGTATGAATGTCTAAGAATTTTTCACAATACTAACTATAAACAAGGATATATTTGGAACAGAAAATTGTATTATTTTTCTTATGCTTTGAAGATAATGATGGGTATTTATTAAATCAAATATTATGATAATTATCAGCTGCTTTTTACCAGACTAGTTATGTAGTTGTGAATGTGCACCTATTTCCAGACAGACCACCTGTGGTCTTGCTGCATTAATACTAATAAGGAAGTTAGGACAGGCCACAGAGTAAATTGATTGATATGTGTACTGTGTAACAAGCTTACACTAGAGGCCAGCATAGCATTGCCAAACTGTTGATACTGGTCTGACTAGACAGCTAATATTATCGAATATTTTGCAGATAACAACTGATAGACAGAAGTGAGGTCGAACACAGCTGCTACTAGGAATCATTGTAGGTAAGAATACTCTACAATTATTTCAGTTTCTATAAACTTTTATAATACAAGGCAGTAATATCTGCTTTACATTATTAGCATTTCCTTCTGTGAGATAATGAGACTAGAATGAATGAACGAAGAAAGGAAAAACCACAAATGGTAAAATCAGTTTTAGTGTATGAGCAGTAAGATTACTGATGTGAGGCAACCTTAGTACTCCTCCTCCCCAGAGGAGAGGGGTTTTCTGTGAGAGGCAGACAGTCTATTTATAGATGCCTCCGACCTACTGACCCAGACTGTCTGACATGCTAGTCATGTCTATTTTTGAGGTGGAGTGCCATATATCTCTTAGCCTTGACACAAGCTAGGAAGAGAGGGAGGGGGAAAAGAGATTTCACACTTTACTGCTCTCTAAACCAATTCACATTAGTTCACTGAGAAAATCAGGCCAGGAAGCTAACTCTACAACCAGGCCATACACAAACTCAGCACACACACACACACACAGAGAGAGAGAAAGAGAGAGAATGTATGTGTGTGTATATATATTTTAGCCTCTATCTAGGTCAGTGTACTCTGTATACTGACTGTCTTTCCTGAAAATCACTTGAAATCTGAGGTGAAAATCAATAAGCTTACCTGTCTAGCCAGACTTGATCATTGATTACAGAGCTTAGACAGTTGTTGACAAGTCTCTGTGAATCACCTGCCCTTTTTGTAATAAGAATAATTTTCTACTTTAAAATCCTATTTATATATATGACAGGGAAATCATGCATGTGATTAACTTCTTTACTTCTTTCTCTCTTTTTTTTAATCTTCTTACCTTTGTAAGCTACAAAAGGATGGAGGGAGTGAGAAAAAAAAAACAACAACTATGGCTAAGCTAATTAGTGAGATAAGATCATAGACTACATTAACATTGCTTTCACCCCTGTCAGACAGGAGATGGTTTTTTCCTTGACCTGGTAATATGTGGAGCAGACATGTTTTCACAACTAGCTAGCTGTTTATTGGGGCTAGTCTAGCAAGATGTTTATTTGGGTGGTTTACCATCACTGTAATAAAAGGCTTCACTGATCTTGCCTGTTAAAGTACCTGCTGATAGACTGACTGACTGCAAGGCTCTGCTTTCTTCCTTCCTACATTGCTTTCATTCCACTCTGATTCCCTTTTTTAGGATTTCTTTTCTTTATTTATACAAGAATGGAAATAGAAGAAAGTTACAGCAACAAATTTGAATTTTTTTAGTAGTAAATTGTAGACAAATAAAAAAACTTTATTTTTGCAAATTTTATATTAAATTTTTGCTGTTTTTGCAGGGTTATTAGTAGTTGGAAAACAGACAAAAAAAGTGAGTCTCATTGCCAACATCATGCCTTCATATTAAGCACATAATAGTTAAATATTTTAAAATCTAATTTAGCTTCTTGGTATGACTTTTTAAAATTATATAAAAATGTATTTGAAAATTTTTAGCACTGCAAACTATTTCACTTTTTATTACTTTTAAACATTCTAGTTTGAACCATTATATTGATGTCAACAATGTAAGAAAACAAATTTTTCAATAATCAGTAATTGTTGTCTTGTGAGAGACAGATCTAAACGAGCTGAAACATTGGAACTGTATAAATTTACTTTAATGGTTGAGCAATGTCAGTTATCAAACTTCTAAAACAAAAGCCTTATAACAATTCAGGATTAGATTTTTGCCAGTTTTTAACTTTTTTTAAAGCAAAAGATAAGCAGCATATAGACACACATGCCTGATGTTTTTAGTTGGTAAAGGGCTTACAAAATATAGCAAGAATTAGTTCTGACTGGAATCATGTCTGAGATTCAGTTGAGGCTTTTATAGCTTCAGTAACTATTAATTATCAATCTTCAGTTGTTTATATATGAAAATAATTTTTTTATTTACACTTTGTAACCAGTTTTTACTCTAGTGTTACCATGTCCATTTTCTTAGCATTTTGTTTCTATTATAGTAACTATGAGTATGAGCTGTTACTACTACCATATTTACTGCAATAGATAGTGATTTAAATATTAAATTAGGGAAGAAAACAACAAATTTCTGACCATATGCATTTTTATTGCAGAAGTCTCTTAAAATAATACTTGAGATCATATATACCTGAATTCATAGCATATCATTGAAATAATTAATGTATCTATGAACAATATTTTGACTGTTAGAGATTCTACTTTATGCCAGATATTTCATAATTTTAATACACCAAAACTAAATTTTGGCTATTGTAACTATGAACACTAGAGATTCACATATCTGGTACATTGAAATCCTTGCAAACCATCACCAGAATAAGTTCAGATTTTTACTTTAAAAGTCCTTTGTTTTCTTTGTTTAACTTGGATGTTTGAAACAACACTGCATTCAAGTAGCCTGAATTGTGGTGTACAAGATCTCCAAAATAACTAATATATTGATAATGTTGTAGTAGCACTACAAGGACTTACTAAGCATCAGATAACACGTTCATTAAAATAGTTTGTAACTTTTTTGCATTTTGAAATGAAAAATGTAGTTTGCTATATTTCTCTGCAAAATTTAACACATAATCAAAATATTCACTAAATTTAGATTTCTTATGTAATGTTTTGACCAACAAAGTTAAAGGAGTCACACCTTGACTCTATCTCTGTCACCACTTGCACTGTTCCCCAACCTGTGCTGATACTATATTTATCAACAAAAGAACTAGAAATAGGACAACATTATGTGAGGAAATAAAATTTGTATGCTTAGACTGATTAAGCTGCTACCATTAATGATATTGTGTCACTTTTAAAACAGCAACAAATTAATAAATATAATTTTATTGCTATTTAATAATGCAATTTAGCTGAAACTTGTCACTATTTTCTGAATTTACCAAACTGACTATAAGTATGCAAAAGATAGCATGTTTATTTTAATGTAAAATGTATTATAAAGTGGATTTTGGTAACATTTTTGATACAGTTATTAAAAAGTTTGCTTCAATACTTAATAAATTTAAATACAAAAAAAAGTGGGGGAAAACTAGCCATTATTGCAGTGGTGCAGCCAGGATATATTTTCTGGATGGTCCCAACCAACTGACAGAGATGTTTATTCAAAATCCAAACTAGGAGCAAAGAAGTATGTACCTAGATTTTTCAGAAATAAACTAGAGTAAGCAAAGATTTATTTTACAACTGATTCACTATACAAATAATTACAAAACAAAATTCAGTCTGCGTTTTTTCTTAGACAACTCATCGATTAAAAGTTCTGTATCAATTGCAATGTCACGGTTGATTGTCAAATGAGCCAATCAAATCAAACGGTCTTGTTCCACAGTGCTCTGTAGATAAGTGAGCGGCCATTGAAGTGTTGAAAACAAATGTTCACTTGTTGCTGTAGTGACTGGCAATGTTTCAAATAGGCGCAGCAGTGTGTGGATGTTCGGAAAAGAGAAGGAATCACAGACACAGTATCTCCATGACATTTTCTGGCAGTTCAATCTTCAAAACACTGGCCCACTTTGATGTCCATCTCTCGTATTCTCCTTTCAAGATTGGCATAGATGTGTCAATGTCAAGCTGTAAAGTTCAAATACCTCTTGGAGAGCAGTGAAGTTGCCCGAACTAAGGAAAGCAAAGATCAAATGTTGCATCTTTAAACAGTGTCGTTCCATAGGATCAAATTGCACCATCTGGTGAATCATGTTCTCCAAGTACGGAAGGTAGATGGTTCTTCTGTAGAATTTCTCTGGACTAGATGCATCATGATTTTCTCAATGAACTTGGCACTCAGTGCGTCTTGGAAGTTTGATATCGACATCCAGTTGATCAGCTATGGTCATAACTGAATCAGTAAAAATAGAATGGAATTCTGCTTCTGCATTTTCTCTTTTGTTTCTCAAAACATTCAAAACCTCATCCACCATTGATATACACTTTAAAAGATCAATATCTGGAGTTTGCAGAGCCTTAGACAATGGCAAAAACAAGGCTTCCATTTCGTTCATGACATAAATGGCAATGATAAATTCTGTGTTTCATATTGCTCACAGCAGTGACAGAATTTCCACTCCAATCACCACCCTGCTGAGAAATATTCTCCAAAGCTCGAACAACAGGCTCCAGTAATTCTGTGAAATGTACGATTGATGCATGACCTTCAACCCAATGGGTTAGGCAAACCTTTTTGATTCCTTTCCTGGAAGGGAGAAGCACTTGCAATACTTTGTTCGTTTTGCTGAGATATGAAAGAAAGTGGCCATCTCCTTCATTTGGCCATGTCAGTTGTGATTGGACATGCTGCTTATGTAGCAAGGTTCAAACATGACCGTCGCAATGCACATAAGGTGCTGCAGGACTTACCTTCTTTACCTCTGCCTGTACACCTTTCCACTAGCCACTCATGGTGCTTGCACTATCATACCCCTGACCACGGATAAGACCAATATCCAGACCAAATTGCCTCAACATATTCAAAGCTGTGGTGGTGATACCCCTGGCAGTCAAGTCTCCAGTAACATCACAAAATCCTAGAAATCTTTCATAGACTTTGTTCTCCTTGATATATCTCAAAGATAGAACACTGCTCCCTTGTTGCCATATCTGTTGTGTCATCCTAAAGCAGACTGAAGAATTTTGCAGCTCTTATTTCTTTGACAAGTGTTTGCACAATGACAGTACCACACACATTGATGATTTCATTCTGTGTCTACCATCTGAGATAGGTTGCACTTGCATTTGCAATGTCATAGTGGCATTGAAGTGCAGCGTCACCAGCATTAATCCTGTATCTTACCAATGCTCTAAAAATCTCGTCATTGTGCTGAGGCGTCTCCATTTTGAGTGGACCATGATCTTTGTGCCCCCTTAATGCAAATTCCTGTTGTCCACAAAATATGACTGTTTTTATTACTACTCAAATCTTGTGCCTGTTTTCTGCAACTTGAAGCTGACATGACGAATCCAACAATCTGATAATATCTTTCTCTTTCTCCATATACCTTACCAAGAACTCATCAGCTTGGTTATGACTCACAATTTGATAGTCCTGTCCCGCATGCTTCTCAAAGTCTTTTCAGGCATCTTTATATCGACACAGTGATTACGTTACAAATTTTCAAAGCTTTCCTGACCTAATAATGCACAATATTTGCAGTAGACACCATGCTGACTTGGGATATACACGAGAAAATCTCAGGTGTTTAGCCAGTGGCATTAAAAGGATCTGTTATGCCCACACTGCACAACACTTGGAAATTTGTAATCTGCAGAAGGCATCCATGGACTTTTCAGTAACTTATATCGTTTTTCATCAGTGACAGTTGAACCTATATATGCTCCTATATCATTTGACAAAGGTTGAAGAAGTTCACATAGTACATCTACTGATTCACCAGATGTTGTCTTCATTGTAGCTGCATCACCCTTTGGTCTCTTTACAAAATATGACTCAATGCCCAATTGAGAAGAACTTGATGGTTTGTCTCGTTTGTTAGACATGGCTGAGAACAAAACTGCTTGAAACAACAAATTGATTGGTAAAATGATGTAACTAGGTCAAACAAACATGTACAGCACACCAGTGTAGAGGACTGTATGTAGCATAAGACACCACCAATAAAGACACTGGTGACTGCTTTGAAATCAATACCCCATGAGGTATGACTTAAGGCCTATTCACACTACCGTGTTCAACACAGTTGTGTGAATTTTGTGCAATTTACATTGATGCTGCATCATGTTGTTTTGCCTGCAATGTGAACTGCACCAAAAAAAATGTTTACCGCACAAAAAGTCATGGCATGAAGCCTAGAGTTCCATCATTCCATCTTAGCATTCTCAATGGTTTGTCAAATCTCATTATTTTGATATTCATATTTTGGCTTTCGTATGCCTTTTCTCACACTTATAGAAAGTCTGGCATATAGCTTTGTTACTAGCACATATCAGCTGACCACATTCTGTTTTGCACAAAGCTCCATCTAAGACTACCACCTTAAAGCTTTTGAAAAAGGTTGGATTTATTAGTCACATAGCTTTTTAAAAGCCTTATCAGTTAGTATGGAAATAAGTAATAATAATTTCTAAATAATCTTGATTGAGCAAGAGTATCAAAATTATACAATTCAACAATAAGGTTTTATAGTCAAATGAGTAAATTTGAAATCTTTGGCTCAAGGAAAAGACATTATGTCTGAACGTTCTGGAGAAAGATTTAGTGAGTGTTGTGATGTATTAATTTAGGCATGGAGAAGGAAATTTGAAAATATGAGATTTAAAAAAAAATTTTTTTTTTTTGTAGTTTTCAAGTTGGAAAGTTAATCAAAATCACTAGAATTCTTACAAAGGGGAAAAATCTTTGCAATTTTGCATTATTGATCTATACCTTTTGGGCATCAATTACTAAGGTATGGCTTTATCATGCATCAAGACAATGACTCCAAACACTCCTCAAAATTCAATAAACAATATTTATCTCAGAACCCAACTCTTTTGAGCTTGTCTAGAATGAGCCAGACGGTATAATTAAGAATATGGGATCAAATAATATTCTATAGTTGTGCAATTAGGTAAGAAATGGAATTATTTGCCTTCTCAGTACTTGAAGAAATTAATAAATTAGATGACAAAAGATGACAGTCATTAAACAAAAAGGATGCTATTTTAATTACAAATATCTTTATCAAAGTTCCATATAAACTTATTGCAATACTTTTCTAATATACATTTAACTTTAATCACAAATAAATCTGTTAAGTATTAAATATGGGATATTTATCTTGATGAGTACACAGATATTGCCACTGAATATGCTAGTTTCCTTTTTAAAGGAAAATGTGAATAAACTTTTGAAAGCAATAATAAATGTTGAAAAAAATGTTAAGAGATTTCTAAATTATTTATCATATTTGTATATTTTGTATTTTTAAAACAGTTTGTAGGTTTTAACTAAATTAGTACAAATTAAACTTTCTTTTCACTCTGATATTATGCATTTATAATACTTTAATAGCCTATCTTTTATAGAAAACATAGAGGAGACACTAGACATTATAACTCTATTTTGTTATTATTGAAGTTACCACATTTATCTGATCTATTGAGACAACAAGATTACCAAAATAGATGATAGTGCACTATTTGAGGTAAAATAAGTAAATATAAATTAGATATAAAATTTTAAGAGCTGTCATGAAGTTCTTTTCTTTTTACTATAAAACTCCAAACTTCTGTATACATTTATCAGTTTTATTTGGAAATATATTTTAAGAAAAATATTATTTTTTTTATTATCTTAGAGAATCAAAATACCATTTTTTCCCATATCTGAGACACATTCATCATTTGTACTCTTCCTTGAATTTGTGGCAAATCTAAGCATAAATGATGGCTGCAAGTAGCTCCCCTACAGTCATTTTTACTATATCTCTTACTAAAGTTTGGGTGGAGTAATGTTGGATTGTTAGGAGATTTTTAATATAGGATTCCAGTATTTAAATAAATTTCAACATGAATAATGAATATACACCATAGAAGAAAAAAATTTAAAAGGCTGATTAATTGTAAGCAGTTCTCTTATTTCTGTTTGACTATAGCAGAGGGAGAATTAAAATGCTAAAATTAATAATACATTTTATCAATTACAGTATATATATATATTTATAGTTTGTCACGAATATTATTTTTGAATTCACTTATTTAGTTCATGGACATACCTTTGTGCATTTGATTACTTATTAACAGAATGATGATATAATTTACAATCACCTTGATTTAGGTGAAATCATTGCAAACTATCATCATACCTGTTTCACAATTAGTATAACTTAGAAAAGAAAAAAAACATTGTGAAAATTATATATATAAGATCTGATTAAAAAAATTTTCTGGAACTAAATTTATTCTTACAAAACTAAAAGATAACACAGTTAATGAGATTTATCCTTTTCAAAGTAGGCAGCTTTCAATTGAACAGTGATTTCAGTGGTCCTAACATTTTTTGAAGCATTTCTGATACTTTTCTTTTGGGATGGCTTTCTGTTTCTGGGTCACATTTTGGACGATGGTAGACATATCCTGAAATCTCTTTTCTTTTAGAGCTCATTCCAGTCTAGAGAACAGAAATAAAGTAATTTGGTGCCAAATGTGGTAAATACGGTGGATGGGGAAGCAGTGGAATGTTGTTTATTAAAAAATTCTCATGTGGAGAATGCTGAATGTGACTGCACGTGGTTGTGATGCAACATCCATAAACCTGGCTCACATTGTCAGGCTACTTCTGTTAAACTGCATTTCTTAGGCATTTCAGAATGGGAAGGGAAAAACAAAGTTTACTGTCTGACCTTGTGGAACAAACCCATGATGCACATCACCTTCACTGTCAAATAAACAAAATCATCTTGACATTTGAAAACACTTGTCTTGCTTTATTTTGTTGAGGTAACAACAGGGTCTTCCACCTATGCTTAATCCTGGGGTTGTAGTCATAAACCCAATTCTTGTCATCTGTAATGATTCTGGATAGGAAGTTTTCATCATTTGCTGCATGATCAATGAGATACTGAGAGGCAATGTTTTTTCTGTTCTGGAGTGAGAACTCTCAGGTAAACTTTGCTGAGATCTGCCTCATTCCAAAATTTCTTAAGTCAAAATTGTTTGGCATGTGCTGTAGGAGATGCCAACAACTTCCATCACTTTATGAATCATCATTTGTCTATTACCATGAATCACATCAAGAATACAAGCAGCTGATTCCTCACTGTGAGGTAGTTGGACAGCTTGGCCATGGATCATCATCAACTTAAACTGAGAAAAACCTCTTAAATGTTTTTGAATTGCTGAGAGCTTCACTTCAAAATGCAGTTTTTAACATTTTGTAGCTTTCTGTGACTGGCTTAGAGTTTCATACAGAATTTCATGTGCATACATTGCTTCTTCAAGTCGGACATTTTATAATGAGACAGAAAAATAAACATGTCTGCACAAAACAACGTGTCATTCAACACTGGAACAAGATGATAGCTTCTGAGAGAGGTGTAATGTTAGCAAGTGTTGACAACAATGTCACTTGTTTAATTTTACTTAATTTCTCTACAATAAATTTAGTCCTGGAATTTTTTGATCAGACCTCATCATCAAAGGTAAACCATATAATTTAGTGATGTGTGCGTGTGTATCTACAAGTGTGATTTGCTATCTAGCTTTCTTAGTTAGTTTTATTCAGCATATTTTTTTCCTTTTCTTTCCAGAATATAATGATTAATCTTATGATAACCATAACAGTTAATATAAGAACAGGTTACTGTAATGAGTTCAATTGGCATAGTAACAGTCACATGATTGATTCCTGGTGAATCCAGCCTGTGTTGAGCATCAAACCAGTTATGTATAATTATTTTACTTTTCTGAACTTTGATTCCCACAAGTCCCTAACTATAAGAGTTTGGTATCAAATTTAATATTTTTGTAGGTTATTTTCCCACCAAAATTTCTGGGACTTTTGAACTATCTGAAAATTCAGCAATGGAATGCCAAGCAGTCAATAACAACACTAATTTAACAAATAATATTTTTTGCTGGTCAAGTAGGCAATGTGTGATTATTTAAGTTAGTTTAAAAGAGAGGTAATTTCATCAGACGTTTCCTTGATGGATGGGCAGTAATTTGAATAAAAGTAGTAGTTGAGATAAACTACTTCATAATGACAATTTGCAAGCACACAACACAGATTTAATTGCAAACAACCTACATTTTTTCTATTCAATGAAAATTGTTAAAAAAGACTAACTAACAAATATAATATAATCTTTGTTTCTCCAATAATGCCACAAATTGTGTAGGAAATATTTATATAGACATCTAATTCTTCCCCTCCTCCTGAATAGTTGAACAGTTGCTGTTTCAGAACAATTAGAATAAACAATAGTTTGATGTCAAAACAAAGATTTATCTGGTCAATCATGAATAAGTGGTATATTCTGATAGTGACACCTATCCACTAGCAATATATCAATGGCCTTTTATAAATGAAGAGGTTATCACATTTGATCTTTATAATCTTATTAGACACAAAATAATTTAAATCATCATTACTTACAAAATTACACTTGCTTTAATTACTTTAGTTTATAATGAAAGTTACTTTACTTGGCAATAAGAGCTTTAATGAAGGGGTCAACACTATCTTTAAAACATTAAGTTTAAGGAATCATCTTCACCTTTTATGTATACACTTAAAAAAAATAAACCTGTACATTTTTGTTTGTTTTTTGCAATTTTCATCATACAAAGACAACCACAATCTCCTTTCACATTGTGTTTTATTGGATAAATAAACAGTCTTTGCTGATAGATAGATAGATAGATCTTGATGAAAAAGCAGACTAATACTGAAGGCTAGAACAATTTTCTGAAAATAGCAAAGTGAACATCATCTACATTTTTCAAATGTGCATCCCAAAATAAATGGCTTTTCACATCTCTATGCTGAGAACTAAGTTGATAAACTATTCAAAACAGTAGCTTATGGCAATCATAATCTTGTGCAACTATAATTTATGAGGTTCTACAATATTCAGATTTTACGATACTACTTGTTATGTACAGTATTTTGGTTTTTCAATGTGCCTATTTTTTGGAATATTTGAGAAGTAATTTTAGATGAGGATTTGGTAATTTGTCATGTTTCCATCAGAAAAGATGGTTTACTGAAAATAATTGCAGGAAGATGCATATCTGTCAACTGAAATGCAAAATACAGGTCAGCCATTTCACAATTTCACTTAAATTGACACATTATACTTGCAAACAGATTTACAAAAATAAATACAAATATACTACAACCTCCTGTTTAAGAACATTAGCAGCAAACATTGCACAACTCAAACTCCAGTCATTGTTCTTAAACAGGAGGTTGTAGTATATTTATATTTATTTTTGTAAATTTGTTTGCAAGTATAATGTGTCAATTTATTTTTAGTCATTACTGGAGAATCACCCATATAATTGATACTAAACAAGAGTGCGCTTCAGACAAGAGATACATCTTCTATGGGATCCTTGTACAAACAATGACTGATGGCTTGCTGCTGCCGCCTTATAATGACTAAATGAAACTGACTTTTCAGAAATATCTTTTTAGGAAGCAAAAATTTGACCTGTTGTGTATAGGTATTTTAATTTAATAATTGATTCACAACATAGATTTAGTTGGTTGTCTAAGAAAATAAATTAAATCAAGCTTATTTTGAAGAATAATATTGTTGTATAATCTAATTACAATATTAAATAGTTGTGATGAAGCTTTTAATTTTAAATGTATATTATGATGATCATGTGCAAATAATGTCTTGTATTGACATAGGTGAAAGAATGTTTTATGGAATGTTATTTTAATTAGGATAATTTTTCATGAAGCATTTATAGGATGTATAAACCATTGGGTGATAATTTAACCAAACTTATTCTATATATTACAATATTTAGGTAGCATAAAATTATAAAAGGATTATGCAAAAATATATAATCTGTTGTAAATATGCTTTTTGGATTACTTTCATTTAATAATATATTTTTATTACATAAAGTAGTTAAACCATTAGACCTATAGAAAACAAACAACATTGAATAACTAACTAAAGCATCTGCTTAAGTAAATTTTTAGTAAACTGATATGGTACTCATTTTCAATTTATTGGTATAAAGGAACTCTTGATTTTGTTTTATATTTACAGAATTTTCAAAAATTAGCCTTTCTTAGTTACTATTGTTGAAGGTACCATTTTATATCATATTTTTAATGTATATTTATTTTATTATTTTTTACATTTGAATTTTGAATTTTTTTCACACCATGTTTATTATATATATAAAACAGAAAATATTGCCAGTTGGTCTCTAAACAGATGTTATTCAGAGAACAAAAGATTTTTTATTTAAAATTTAGATTTAATTTTCAAGCTTATATGGTTCCATTTTTAAAATAAATGCTGTAGCTATCATGATAAATATACCAAATATAGAATTTTGTCTATTAACATATTTATAGCAATTGTAATTAAGAGTATGTAAGAAATCATGTTGTATATAGCTATGTCAATAAACAGCATTTTTTAAATTTACTTTTTCCTGCTATTTACAACTCCTCTATAGTCCCCCTCTTTTTTTCGATACTACCTATTGTTAAAAATTTGTTTTTATTGCAATTCTTGCTTATATATACTAGTGTAGCACACAAATCCTGCTTTACTGAGACTTTTCACAATTTAACTTGGTTTGGTGATGCATTGTGCCACAACTAATTGTTTTATCTCATTCCCTTAAAAAAGACAGTTTAACCTGGCTTCAAGTCATTTCTCCTGTTTGTTTGTGTTATGTAGAAGTTAAATTGCATTTCTCTCATAGGTTTCATACCCAATGTGATCATTATTATGAAAATTTGAAAAACAACAAATCAGCATTTGAAGCAACAGAGTTGTTACTTGATTTAAGATTAGTATTTATTACTTTTTGTTATTTTAATATTTAATATATTCATTGATGCTTGTATCTTTCATTGTGTTATTTTATACTCTGGATTTCTCTCAGCATTCATATTTTTGCTGATAAATACTGACACTGAAGGGAGAATGATGGTGATATGTTACTTTTAAGAAAGTAGACAATTATTTATGATATTTCTTATCACCTTATTAACAGAACTAACTGAAGAATCTACTTTTCATTGTTGGATATACAATTATGTTAATTTACAATAGTGGCTGGAGCTGAGCTGGTCTTGAACCTGTTGGTTTCAATATATTTTTCACTATCATCTCCAATTAGATAGTACTTCTTGAGATATTTAATCTTTCCTATCAACTAGTTACTTCGCACAATATGTTGGCTTGCAGAATGATATGATTTGCCTCTTTCATTTTCATTTTATACCAGTATTGCTCACAGTCAGCGATAGCTTGATATTTTATGTTTTTTTCTTTGGTTTTCTTTTGTTTTACCTTTTTATTTTTTTTAACCATAGCCTCAGTAATAAGTAAACTGTACCATAATGGATAAAGGGTCTTGCTTCAAGGATGTGTGTTAACTAATTTCTTAATGCCACAGTACCTTTGTGAATAACTTTGATGTTGAATTTTTTTCAGGCCAAAAACTCAGAATTTCCTGTAATGTATGAAATCACAACTCTTTTTTCGTTCTGTTGTTGTTGCTGTTTAATATGCTGGAGGGACATTTTTCCAAAAGCACTGGCTATCAGATATTTTTCTAGTCCTGCATCATGGAACATTTTTTCCACTCTTGTTGAATGCAATTTAAATATCCCTTTTCTGACTCCAAGCTAACTGATAGGAAGATTTCCTATTGCCACAGTGAGGTAAAGTTTTGATTTTAAAAATGAAATAAATAAAATATATATGTATAATCAACAATTAGGTCATATATTTCAAAGCCAGCTTCATTTAGCTACTTGTACTTATTTTTTTATATTTTGTAAAACTTACTGCAAACTAACATCATTACATACCAAAACAGTCCTCAGGACTAAACCCTAATGATGGCAACAAGGAAAATTTGCAAAATGTAGGTATTTTAGTTAGTTCTACTAACAAGCTGTTGGGACAATACTGAAACTAAGCATCTATTTTCTAAAAATAATGTTTATGAAGATGTCACGGTTTAGTTGATTTAAATATTCAGGTCCAAACATGTTTACATAAAAAAAAAGAAATATATTGAGAATGTATGGTGTTTTGAAGGTAAATAATTTGACTGTAAATAGCATTCATACATAAGAATCTAACAGTTATATGCATTTTAAAAATAAACATTTTGGTTGCAACAGACACTAACTTAAATCTTTAGATATGATAAATTCTTGCAGTGCTCTGTGTTATCTTCTCATGGAGTGAATTTGTTTACAGATTTAATTAAATTCAAAAACAAAACATGAAACAATACAGGTGAAACATTAAACTGAAAAAATGGACCTTTTCATTTGCAGCAACATGAAAATAACTTCATTTGATATTACTGATTTATGATTAAGGTTTGATTATTAATAGGAAAATAGTTTTGAATTAAAATATTACTATATTAAAGATTTGCTTTAATAATTTAATGATTTGCTTTAATGCTTTAATAAAATTTAAATCAAAATCAAACTTTCACCATGTTGAAGTTTTTTTGTTTTTGGTGACAAAATGGTTTCTCAAAGTGTAACTTTGAAAATAATTTTTGAGTTGATGAGCTATTAAACAAATGTTCTGCATGCTATCTATAATTAAGGGGATGTGTTTATTAAGTATTTTTACAGATTTCTAGACAGTTTAGCTATGAAGATAAGTGAATAGGTTATTTGGATATGTCACAGAATGGAATAATAAAAGAAAAAAAAAACTTGGTTTGCAGTACCATAAAGCAACAAATGTATATGCTTGTTTCTGTTTGGTAGCATAAAATCAACTGAAAATTTTCACTAAATGTCTGCACATTATGGTAGTAGGGGTTTAACATAAAAATGTGTACAGATTATGTTAAAGGTTAAGAAGCAAATACACTCAATCACTGATGAAATGCATGTTGGACATCTAATCTTCGTGGCATCATACAATACTAAAGTAACAGCAATGATGATAATTCTGTTGGACAGACAAGCATTGTTGGATAGTATCATTTCAGAGATAAACATTAATAATTGTTCAATGCTTGCAGTAATTTATTATCAATGAGCTTGTTTTCACTGGTATCTTAGCAGCTTTCATGTAAATGTAGCACTAGCCATTTGCCATAGGCCAGTACCTGATTATGCAATTTCATGACAGAAAAGAGTTTCCTTGTGATATCATTATGACTGATGAAGCTGGGTGCATCAATTTGAACCTGAAAGCAAACAGTGTGGAAACATGTGCCAGGCAAGGTGCTCATGGCAATATTTTGGGATTGAAAGACCTGTAGGACTATTGCATTAAAAAAAAAAAACAAGCAGAATCTGTGTCCTGTGCTATAAACTGCAACTGCCTGCAGAACTGGGTCAAGTCTACAATATGCAACAAGGGATTAGGTTTATTGAACAAAAGAATGTTGTTGCAACCTGATAGTGTCTGCCCATCCATTCTCATCATTTAGTGAGCCTATTTGTTTTTTTTTTATTGTTGTTGTTATTGTAAAAGGGTTATTGATAAGCAAAATTTTGAGATTTTATGAAAATTGCTAATTTGTTTTGTTATTGCTATTTCTTCTGTTTTCCTCCTTTTTTTCATTGTTTTATCTTATAGCCAGTAATATCCCTTTACCTAAGCTTTTAAGATGGAAAGAATGAAATTATCCTATACTAAGGCAGCAGCAAACAGCACAACTGTGTAACAATAAACCTAAGCCATACAAAAAAGATTAATCTGAAGAAACATTCACTTTGAACAGTCTGTCCCCTTGTGTCTGATAGCAGGTTTATTTATTAAACCTTGGTTTTTTCCTTACACTGACTCACTCTCTACTTTAGTCTCATCAGGTTATTTATTGATTATCAATATTGATCTTGATAAGGTTTGATACTGACTTGTTCTCATACTCTGATAGCCACACTACCCTCATGATTCATCCATGTGATTTCCTTTCATGTCAACATTTATGTTTGCGCAAAGAAAGCTTTCAAAAGGGTCTCCTGTGAATTTATTGGTTTATTGTGATTAAATCAATTGATTAGGCGATGAATAATTGCATGGCAAGACAGACTGGGAAAACATCAGGGTTATACTAACAATCACTGTGATTACCTTTCTTTTTAACTTTGGTATTGCATGTAATGAAAGAGGTCAATAATGTGTGTAGAAAATAGCACAGATGTTTGTCAAAATCAGCAAACAAATAGCTACATAAATCTTTTCATTTTTACTCTCGTTCCAACTTCTTTGTTGTTTCTCATGAGTTTTGTACTATGCAGGGCTGGAGCTGAATTGGGCTATCTTAATATAGCTGAAAAGTAAAGACCAATGTTCCAAACAACTTAAACCTTTATTTACTTTATTAAAGATATTAATAGGACACAACTTATTAATTTTGTTTTTAAAAAAATTTCTTTAAATTTACAATAAGAAAGAAACCAGCAAACCTGAAATGAACAACTAAGCCAACTTGTTCTATATCTTTCACAAAGTTTGTTGATAATTTTTTAAAAAATTATAAAACTACTAATTTTTTTAATGTTGTTTTCCTTGTTCAAAAAGCAAACGATAAATTAAGACTGACATTTTATTTTACTAATTTGGTTTTAATCGCTTCAGATTTATTTCATTTCATTAAAATGTAACCATTTAAACTAACATCTCAATACATCTGAGTGATCTAAATTTTATACAAATCTAAGGAATTGAAATTAATGAATATTTAATGACTTGTGAATTAAACTAAAGTTTACATCCAAGGTATTATCTAATCTTACTTTTTTAGCCCTCCACTTTTCTTCTCTATCTTGGTAAGAACTACTGGAAGTTTTTACATTTGGTAAACTTCTAAAATTACATAAGTTTTTATAAGTTTAGTTTTGGTCTGGTGACCATTATTGAATCACTTCAGCACTTGCTATCTTGTTTGATTTGCATCTTGAAATTTTTCCAGAGATCTAATCAAATTAGCTAAGTCAAGCCTGTTTTGCACCTCTTTTTCTTTTTTTAAAATTTCTGAACCTTATGCTCTTTATTGTTTACATTAATTTCTTAATCTATTTTTTAAGTAGAAAAAAAAGTGATTTTGTCTTCACATTACCTCTTTGTTTTTGAGTTTATTGTACTCTTTTAATATAACTTTTGATTTTCAGGATGCCTGTGGTAATAGGCAGTTCTGTATATTTTTGAAGAACAGCATTTGCATTATATGGATATTTTGTATATTTATGAACAAAAAAAAGTAAACCTTGGTATTGCTTTTCCACTAAGTTAAAACTATACCATCTATAAGGTTAAATTTATTTTTCATGGATAAGCATAAATTTTTTCTAAACCATCAACTTATCTGTTTACATTTAACTCTGCTGTTGCTTGCTGTTTCCCTTTTTGGATGCTTCCTGTTTAAAATCTGTAATTGAAAACATTGTTTGAAAGAGTCACTACTCATATTTGTTGTTGGAATACTACCATGTGCGCAACTCTTCCATTGAATTTTGTCCTAAGTATCCTTTCATGTGCACTATTTTTATTTTTCTAATCATTCCCTTATTAGACAATTTACCTCAGAACTTGATCTCTTTTATCTTGAAAATACCATCTCCACATCAACATCATGTGTTCGCTGGAGTATGTCAAATGCCCTTTTGGTAATAGTCAATTTTCTTTGGATTTATTAGTGGTTAGAAAACAAGATGTACTTAAAAACTTCCAAAATACAGGGTGATTCAGAAATATGTACACACACTTGAACATGTGAAAGCAAAATAAAATGTTCATCTTATGTCAGATGTTCGAAACTGTGATGTTGTAAACTTCCAGAAAAATTACTTCTTGTTTATATAAACCCTCAACATGGTGCACAGAAAGCTGAGTTTTGAAGAGAAGGAAAAAAACATTTTAAAGTCATATCGTAAGTATTGAAAATGTAAAGGAAGTACGGCGTGTCTGGTTAAGAGAGTATGGAACATCAGCTCCTATATGTTTATCAATTAGTCATATAGGTGATAGATTTGAAAACCAAGAAACAGCCTAAAATGTGAATAAAATTCAGAGTGAATGAAAAAGGAGAGCTCATTGTCTTGAAAATGTGGAAACTGAAATAACCATGTTCCTGGTTTCTTGAAGTAAGTCAACCAGGCAGTGTGCACATGAATCGAAGTGAAAACCATACATACCTAGTACAGTTCTGTGAGTGGTTTATTAACATGCACAATCAATATGGTGATTTTGAGGATAGGATAGTTTGGTCTGATGAGGCATCCTTCAAACTGAATAGGCACATAAATTGTCAGTCACAACTGTACTTTTTGGGCAGTGCAAAACCCAAACATACTTGGAGAAAGTCATTAACCTACCAAGTATTAGTGTTGGTAGGGTTCTCTTTTTATGGTATTGTTGGACCGTTCATTTTTAATGTTACTCTAATGGGTGACAGTTATCTGGAAATGCTACACAATAATCCTGTTCCTGCTGTAAGACATCTGTTTGGAGGATTTGAAGTTTACTTTCAGCAAGATGGCACATCATCAACACATTATCACTGAGATGTTCAAGCTTTTCTTGATAAGGAGTTTCCTGGAATGTGGTTAGGCCATTATGGAACTGCTCATGAATATCCTCCAAGGTCACCTGACCTTAAATCTCTGGACTACTGTCTGTGGAGAGTCTTGAAGGACAAAGTGTGCACTGCTAAACCTCGAACACTAGAAGACTTGGAGAAAAAGATTGAGCAGGAAGTATGCAACATCTTAGTTCGCATGTTTGTGTGTAAATGGTGGACATTTTGAATGTTTGGCATAAGATGACCATTGTATCTTATTTTTACATGTTCACTTGTGTACATAACAAATTTTTGTTTATTCATAGATATAAGTATTAAATGTAAATTCAGTGTTTATACATATTTCTAAATCACTTTGTATATCAAGTATTCAGAGAATACCTTAATTTGCACTTCATTCTACATGGGATATAAAATGTGGGTGGTAGGGTACAAAGTAGCTTTAACATAATACTTCTAAGGATTTGCTATCTTTACTTTAAATTAAAAGCAGGCATTAAATTCCTGTGTATCTTAAATTGTATATTAAATTATATCAAGATGTAGTGATAAAAGAAGTGGTAATAAACAAAATCATAGTCTAAATAAATGTGGAATTTTCAGATAATACACGTTCATAATCAATACAAACAAATTGCAGCCTTTCTTATTGAAATTCTGAAATTTATTTCCAGTAATAATTAGACAGTTGATTTTTTTTTTTGTATAAGGTTAATAAACCTTAATTTACAAAATTCTAAAATGTACAGTTTGGTAAAACTGGATGTTATATCAAATGTTGCCTTAGAATTCACTGATGATGCATGGATTAATAAACTACATAATTGTGACTATAATCTAACTTTACCTGAAAAAAGAGTTAAAGCAATTATGAATAGTATTTTTCTAAGAACCACTTAGCAAATTTTTTTGTACCATTGAAGATACATCATATAATAATAGTTTGCCATATATTTTACACCCATTATGTGGGTGATACATTTGTCATTTTTCCTCTAATGCTAGCTTCCAATTTTCTTACATGGTTGAACTAGCAACATTCCCAACTTAGGTAGATTGGATATTTTATGCATATGGGGGATGCTGCCAGGTATGTTAATGTTAAGGTTTACTGTAAACCTACATTTGCTGACCATCTGGTGAAATGGTCTTCTTTTGTCTCTTTCAGTGGTAAATGGTTACTCAACTAATTTTGTTGATAAACAAAATTGTTTCATTTCAGAAATAAGATCTTACTGTTCACAAGAAAGCTATTTATCCTATGTCACTTTTTTGTTTTAGATATTCAAAGTTTGCAGTTTAAAAGAAAAAAAAAACATCTTTTTGAATTAAAATTTACTCATTCATTAAAGTTTCACTGAGATTCTATTTTTGCATTTAATGTTAAATCAGAACATTATTTCCCACTTAAAAATAGAGTCCTTTCTCTTGAAAAATTCTGTGGTTTATTTATTTATTGTTGAGACTATAGTTCCATGAACACACTAGGAAGATCTCCACTCTATATTTTAGAAGTTTACTTCTTATCTGTGTCAGCCACTCTGCTTTACTTAACCATACCGCATTAACTGGGCATAAATTCAAAGTAGATGACATTAGGATGTGATCAGGTGTTTTACTGATTCTATGTTTAAAATGGAATATCTTAAACTTGAACTCAATAATCAGGTGAGTTTCCACCCTCTCATTTTCTAATTTGCATACTATACTCTTTTTAAATATATTGTGTACTCTGTAAGCTTGGCTACAGCTTTCTCTTTCTTGTTTAGTTGAGTTTTCTTATGTAGTACATGAATATTGTTATATCTGAAAATTTCACATTTAAGGTAAGATTCTGTTTACTATCACAGTTTATTTTTTTGTATGTGTGTGTAAATTTAAGTTTCATCAGTTTAACTTAGATGTTAATAAAAGTGATCATAACTTAAGTAGCCAATTCTATAGTAAAGTGATTATTTTAACAAATCTTCCAAATATTAAATTTAAAACAGAAATGTGAACCTACCATTGAAAACTGTTATTGTTGCTTTATTATCATTAGAATGTTTTACAAAATGATATTTATACAAGAATAGGCAGAGTTCAAGCTTCATATTTTGACAGATTGAAAAAGATGGGAGATGTGCATCATCATACTTTAGGTTGGAAATAAATGAAGTTTTTTAGTTAATTTTGTGTGGATAATGCCTTTCAATTGTCAAAAATATTTCTACCAAGGTATAATTACTGGCCATTTATTTATATATAGCCACATTTACTGCTTGTGTAAAAATTAACAAATCAGACTTATAAAGACATCTTATGAGATGATTATTCATAATACACATGATTTTGAGCTCCCATTTATCTCTTAAAATCTATTTGTAATTGTGAAATGACTGAAATAAAACCAGCTAATAATGAAATTAGGTCACGCATTTAAAACAATATTTTTTTGTGTGTTAAATTTATACATATTGTACAACATAAGAAAAGTTGTAAAACTGTTGTTTTTTGTAAACAACTTGAGTATTTATACAATTAATGTCTTTTCAACAAAGGTAAGCAGGTTTTTTTATGTTACTATATAGTGTATTAGTGTTTGTTGTTTTTGGCAACTTGACACTTTTCATAATTCATGCTAAGTACACAAACACTACATAAAAGTTTTCATAAGCTGAGTGATTAACCGATCCATAATTTTGACTCAGCATGTCATTTCATTTTCATCAGTTCTGTAACTTTGATATTTTTCTTTTATAGAAATAATTTGTACAGCTTTGTAATTGTCAGTGATTATTATTTTTTTCTCTGTCTTTTAAGGCAGTCTTTTTTCAAAACAGCAATCAGTGCTCACTAGTCTGCTTATATCCGCAAGGAAGTTTTTTGTTTTTTTTTTAACATTTATAATGTCGTGCGTCAGATGCCCTTTCTTTGTGTCAGGTTAATTTAAGTGCTTCTCTCTTCTTTGCATTGTCTATAATTAGTATTTTCTAGAGTGTTATGAGTCCTGCTTCACTGCCCAATTTCCTGCTGTTTGTCTGCTTGGGGTGGGGGGGGGGTGTGTCTCCAAACCCGAAAAATTTAATTTCATCATTTTAGTGGGGGGAAAATTTAGCATAAGTTGCCATTATTGTTCGTCAAACTGTCTGTCATTATAAATATCACTTCAATGATGCCAGTAATGTGGAAACAACAACAAATTCTAATTTTGGTTATACTTGCAAACAACTTTACTTTAAAAGGATAAATAAGTACTGTTTATTTAGAATTTACAGCATAAATTCTATTTGTTGGCTTGCTCTTTTATTTAGAGCAAATGTACAGATAATTAAGTCCATATATATATATATATATATATATTATATATCGTCAAAAACTCCAGCTATCAGCTGAAAAAAAATCCTTTATTCATTATATTTAGATTTTGCAAATAATATAGCAAAAATAAAATGTCAGTGTGTAATTGGTGCATGACTTGTGCCTTGTGTTGTTTTTTGTTTTATTTTATTACTTCAACTTTATAGTTTTTGTTGTTATTTTATGGGTAGAAGTTGTTTTCAAACCAATTTTGAAACAAATTTATCACATTGGGAAATAAATACTGATACTGGATAGCATAAAAAAAGCGTTAGTTTTGAATATGGAATACATGTTAAAAAAGCTAAATGAGGAATTTTCTGGCAGTTTAAGAATGGGGTCTATATTTAGCCCAGAAGATGTAGAAGCATGATTCCTGCAAATGTAGATAGGTAATCAAACAAATATATTTTCTATAGTAATATTTCTTTATATCAAGGATGCTACAGTACCTGTAAGATAGGGAAGGTATGCCTCGGATAAATAAAAATAAAATTTGCTATACAAAACACAATAAAATATTGCACAGCTGATTTTAGTTTTAGAAACAAACTGTTATACATTAGCAGTTAACTTTGACAATGAATCTGCTTGCTCCCTCCCTCAAAGGTGTTTATGTTGTCACTTGTTTTGTTTGGAAATTTAGCTGGTAAAATATTATATTGCACATTATCTATAAAGAATCTTATTTGCATCTATTTTTCTTGTTACTCAGATAAAAATATAAATGCAAAGATCCTTTCCTGAATTCTTCAAATAGAAAACCAATAAAATACTAAAGATTAATTCAATTAAAATATTTTAGTCATATTTTTTCTTAAAAAAAAGTTAAGTTTATTATTTATAAAATCAAAACTACCTTCAGTATACTCTTATCTAGTGTGGTGGAGCTTTCTATAGTTTATCTATAGCACATTCCTATGGTAATTTTTAAAAAATATTTTCTGTACAGGTGTATATCATCTTTATCTTTTAATTTTGTGATGCTTATTAGTGTTTGTGAATTTATCTTGTACAGAGCAATTTTGATAATTTTTTATTTATTTTTTTTAATAAGACTTGTCCTTAATCAAAATTATATTAAGATATTAGTAATAAAAAAAAAAAGAAAGAAATGTTACTGCCATAGTCATCCATATATAGAGATGCAGTCATGAATTATAAAACTATAGAATAACTTGTAAAACTATTTCCATAGTTCAGTTATATATTTGATCGTGTTCTGAACTTAGGATTTGATGTATACACTTAAAAATACTTTTACATAGAATTTTGAGGTATTTATATAATTTTATTATATTTTACTGGACTTAAATGACTAAGTCTGTGTCTACAGTTGATAACTGCAAATTTTAATTTCTATGTATATTTGGATGACAGTTTATATTTTATCCAAAGCAAGAAAATATTAATGATTGTACTTTCTGACTTTGGAACTAGTTATTTAAACTATACTTATTTTGCTTGGAGAATGCACACCAGCTGGCTGCTTTATAAAGACCTATATGCTCTTTTAGACTTGAGCTGCAGATGCAAATTAGGTTGACTGCATGATATGACAGGTGATCCCCACAGCAGTATGCATAATTCGGACAAGCATATTTTCAATCTGCCTATCCCAATATCTGTTAGACTAAGTCATTAAATTATTCAAAAGAAGCATGCTGGTGGGTGGGTGCATGTCTAGCAGGTGCCACAGTGGCCCAAATAGTTTTGTTAGTAGGATGCTCTAAGACACTGGTCATTTGAGTTTATCAGCAATTACAAAAGGTGAAGAAAATGTCTGTTGAGGTGGAAGTGTGGCCACAAACAGTGACAGAGAGAGGAAAAGGGTGATTAGACAGAATAGTTAGGTCAAGTAGTCATCAAACAATAAACCAATTGACAGATATTCATTGTAGGGAAATCCCCACTCATCTCCAGCCTGAAGAGATTGCAGAAGTCACTAATCACAGTTGCCAACTTGGACAAGTCACACTTCACCCATATTTTTGCATATATGGAAGATCAATCTGGAGAAAACCCACACAAATCACTCAACCCTCTCTTGTGTGATCCAAACTGTGTAGGCCTCAGGTGATGAGGTAATGTTTGGGGCATGTTTTACTAGCATGTCCTGGGATTCTGCCCTTTTAGAAGGCAGAATGAATGCTAAAGTTTACCTCAGCATCATTTCTAATCAAGTGAATCTAGTCATACTTCATGTGTATCCTAATGGAGATAGATACTTTCAAGATGGTACTGCATCCTTCCATTAAGGAACATGAAACATGTTATAGGTATCTTCCAGTGCCAGCACAATCTCCAGATCTCAATCCATTTGAGCATTTTAGAAATGACTTGAAAGAAGTATTTTCCATCACAATCCTCTGCCTACCTTGCTCCATACATTGTGTACAATATTAATGACTGAATGGGGAAATATCCCTCAAGACATCGTCCAGCATTTTGTGGATTCTATGCCACATCATGTCTTTGCTTCTATTTGAGGAAAAGGTGGCCCACCACATTATTAGGTGTAGGTTTTAATAAAGTGGCCAGCCTATTGTGTGTGTATAATTTACATAAAAATCTTTATTTGACCATATTAAATAATGAAAGTTTAATAATTCACTTATTAAAGACCAAAATAAGTTTCTGGTAATTTGTTTCACTTTATTTTTGAAATTGTTTTTTTACTGATGAAGTAATGGAAAAAATGTAACATTAGTCTCTGTAGGTTAAGATTTATTTTCATAAAGCATTTTTTTTCAACCACCATGTTTATTGTTTGTCAAGACATTGGATTTTTCCACTTTATAATTTACCTATGGCAGGTATTGTTTAAAGAAGTATATTACCATGATCAGAGAGTAGAGTCATGCTATCTGATTTAGTTTAGTTTAACTCTTTTTTATTGTGATTAGCAAAAGTTGCAAGAAAAATAAACACGGTGAATGAAAACATTATACACATAAAACTGTATTCACTATTTATTAGTTAGGTTCTTAGTCAGATTGTTCTTTTTCTGATCAGCTAAAGTTAAATAATTATAACATTAAAATAAATTGCTGTAGTTAATGGTGAGTCATCTTCTCTGAGTAGTGCGCTTATACCACTACTATAAAAATTGTAGTATGCTGTAAATGAAAATATTAAAATGATTAACAATTCAGGTTCTATGTAATTTGTAACCATAGGAAACAGAAAGAAATCTTGCAGTTAAAAAAAAAAACATGTATGGGACTTTTCAAATGGAATTTTATATCCTAGCCTGAATTCTACAAATATCAAAACATTTAGATTTTTTTTTTACTTGGAACACATTTATTCATCTCCCTACACAAATTATTATATAAAATAGCATTTCCTGGAAACATTTTATTTGAAAAATTACAAATTAAAAGCATGAAAACTAAAGTTATTACCAATTTGGCAAGCAGCAGAGCTTATAGGATATGTGACAATGGTTCCCAGCATCATCCATTGGACAATAATAACAATAATAATAATTGTTCTTTTACATATATTTTAGACAGATATCAATTTGTCATTGTTTGATATAATTATTGCTGATCAGGTACAGAAAGGAAGGAAACAATGTATAATCAAATTCAACCTTATAATTTACTAATCCATAATGTAATATACACTATATTGGATTAAATTATGTACAAGATTACAAGAATGCTAACTGTAAAACACTATTAATTAATGCAATTTCAAAATATTTTGACATTTTGAAATAAAAATGGTTAGATAAAAGTTGTTATTGAGCATCATATAGTGTTTCAGTATCCAAATTGCTAACTGATATTCTTATAAATTACCTCATAACTACAGTCATTTAAATAAATTGGAATATTTCTAGTGGTGTACTTGACTTGTATTTAGAACTGAAATTGAACCAATATGTGCCATATTTAAAAAGCAGCCATATTTATCATAAACTAAACAGCTTTTCTCTCACATTAATCTTAATGGCTTCATTTCATTCATGAATGCACCCACACCTCACATTTATGCATGCATGCTTTATCCTCTTCTATAAAATCATGTTACTTTGGTAACCTAATGTCTGAAAACACATTACATTCTGCAAATAAATGTGCATTTGCAAATTTTGTGATTTTTAGACAGTTTTCTTTTGTGTTATTATTACTCTACATATCTGAAAAATTTCATCCTTTCACAAATTCACCTGCATGACATATTATGTATCCTTTGCAAAACAGTAGGAGTTACACAAAATCCAGCATAAATTTAGTGTGTTAGTGTAGTTTCTTTTGCAAAAAATATATATCTGGTCTACCCCTTCACTGCACTTGCTGGAAATCTCAGATAGGATTTGCTATACATTTCAAAATGGTTTTTACTTGGGTATGTGACAGCTACAGAAAGTCACATTAATTATTATCTTATGTGATATAATCCATTATATTCTAAGAAGATTTCTTAGTAAAAAATTTTTTAAATAATACCATTGTGAAATCAATGTATTTCACTGTATGAAAAGTATTTAAAAATTACACTAAATCCAAAATTCTGGATTTGATGAATAAATATATTATAATCAAAAAAGTTAAGTGCATCTTCCTTAGCATTATAATATCTATAATTAAAAAAATTATTTTAACCATAAACATGAAAGCAGCAAGCATCGTTTTGGTTTTTAAAAAATCTTAAAGAGAAAAATCTCTCTCATGGGATTTTAGAATTAAATTATTTCTAACTATAATGACCTCTCCCTCAGTATTATTGGTAGTTTAGAAATGACATATAATAATATATGGAATTATCTCTCTCTACTGGAGTTGCAATGATAAGCAAGCCTACAATAAAATCTCACAAAACAGCTTTAGGAAGTTTTATAATATTGTCATTAACTAATAAATAAAAGAGAGCACTATACTGTATATTAAACCTCACAGATTGATTGTTTTAAAAGAACAAATTATTGGAAATCAAATAGAAAACATTATGCATGATATCAGCTTAGGAAAAGGCTAATAGCTTAACTTCCATATTATACACTATTACTACTAACTACATTCCTTTAAAATCATACCATTTGATTTTATTTATTAGATAAAAGAATGCTAAATACATAATTTATTTTGTAGACTTAGTAAAGTTAATCTTTTTATTTATCAAAGATTTTCCCTTTAAAAGTAATCTAATTTCTGGTGTTCATTATCATATGTTGATGATATAAACACAAAGCAACAACAAATATACAAATGCAAAGCAAGATTGACTTTCAAAAGTACATATCTGTGTTAATGCCAAGAAAATTTGCATACACAAAGGGAAATTTTATTTCTGAGAATTGTTTGCGAGAGTATAGTGCCAATATTTTATTTTCTGTCCAGACAACACGTGCTTCATATTTTTAAGTGTGATAAGCACCAGTAATTTAATAATCACCTTGATGTTTGCATAAAGACACAACAGTAAAAATTTTGAAATAATAATCTGCAGTTTCTGTTTGTGCTGTAATGTATTAACACTGTTCATTGAATCTTACACACGACATGATGAATACTGTAGGATACAGCTTACCTGAAGGTAAAAATCAATCAATCTATGCATACAATGCACCAGCATTGATTTTGTGATTTTTCACAATTTGTACACACTGCTTAAGATAGTGATTAATGTTCCCATTTGAACCAAATGTGTTTTCCAAGATTTTTTTAGTAACAAAGTCTAGACTAAGTGATCTTAAGGGAGGAATGCTCCAAGCAGGTCAGTCAACATGACAAGTTACAAGACTGAAAATGTCACAATCTCACCATTGTTTGGTTCTGAGGCAAGCATATCGAGACAAATTTGACTCATAACCACACATGCTAGATACTGTCCACTAGTATGCAGAATTACTATCTGCTCAACATACTTGAGGACCAAATTTCTATCTGCAACAGTTATAACAGTAGCAACCATGGTTTATTTTAATGTGCAGCAGACCCCTACTTGTGCAGTTCTAAATCCATTGAGTAGTTAGTAAGGCTGTTCCAAATTTCTGCGCGTTTTGAATGCACTTGGATATTTACGGTTATACTTTTAGCTGATGATACTAATTTTATAGACTCTAATGAGGCATCCTATGTTGTGTACCTTTTCAAAGGATACAAAGGAACTTAAAATCTATAAAATGTTAAAAAATAGCCATTACAAATGCTTCTCAGATGCAGAGAATCTCAAACACTGGGCCATGACACCTGCCTCAAAGATTTGTGCATTTCTAAAATTTCCTTAAAATAAACTCTGGTAGCAACTCAAGACAAATGCAAGCCCTGTGTAGCTGTTTACATGCGATAAATAATTGTTTGCAAAATGTTCATATGTCACATCCATTCTTTCACTAAGGCACCATTCTTTAATGGGCATAGCAGCATATGTGATTATTCTTACAAAGTTGGAGGAATATCATCTTTATAGATGAAATTTGATTCAGTGGTGATAAAGAGAGAGAGTAAGGATATAGCACTGCAGAAGTAAATATCAACCAGACTTCTGTTTAAGATGGAGGAATCTGTTGAAATGTGATGGTATGGTCACGTTCTTCAAAATCAGATTGTGCCATTTTTTTAGATACCCTTTCTTCTGCATTGGCTGTGTTGGGGTGCCAAGGTTATATCCATTCTTCAGATGACTCAATGAAATGACACTGTGGCTCTTGTGGAAAACCATGGAAGAAACACTTGATATTGCTGCTTGGCAAAATATTTGCTGTATGTTGCCAACTGTTTTGTTGTGTGTTATCATTTTCAAGAAGTTCCTGTCAATAAAATGCTGTTATACAAGATGGATATTTAATTTGATGGTATAGATCAGTTATAGATTTTACAAGGGCATAGTACATACTTTTAAGATTAATGGCAACTTAAACAGTAGTAAAACTAAGAACACTTTTAAATTGATAATAAAATTATCTGAATTTTAACATTTTTAATGGTATTTATTGTTTAGTATAAATTCTATCATTGACTAACTGGATTATAATTATTAATAAATGTTTTATGTCTATAATAATCACTAGCATTTCTCATTAAATAATAATAAACAGTTAACACATTCTTATCTGCTCTAGCACAAATTATTTGCTATAGTAAAATTAAAAGAACATATTATTGGGCAGGTGCATGTGTTTTGGGAAGGGAGATTACACTGAAGTGATTTCGTTCATTTAAATAAAATGCTTTTATGCAAAATCATCATATGTATGGAACAATAATATACAATAATCTTTGTTTTGTTATATAATTGGAAAAACTGGAACATTTAATCTGTTTCATTGGCATTAGATTTTTTTTCGTGGTGGTGAATGATAAACTAAACTATGTAGTAACATCAATGTCTGGTTGCTTCTGATGTTTACTTAATGTCATTATGTTCTCTAGAGTATACTTAGATGTAGATTAGCAGTCACTTTATTTTGTGGGTCAAGCTACAGTGAGTTGACATGAGTATACATCTTTCAGTAAGATAGGTTGCTTTCATCTAACCAGCTTTGTCTCTCTTTTCTTCTACTTCAGCAGTAAACCTCTCCTTCATCTGCTGCTGGATTAGGCAACTAAGATGTGTGAAGAACCTATGTTTCACTGGACTCAGCACTTGTACAGTGGTGATGCAAATGCAACAGTACTTGCATTCAAACCAATGAGTAAATAATCAATTACATCCAGATTCACTTGTATTTCTCTTGACTAAATAAGATTGTTCTGAAAATTAACAAGTCATTAAAAGCAGGCACCAGTGACAAAAATCTACTCTAAAAAGACTCATGAGCAGGATCATGTAAAATTGGTTTTAAAAATGTCGGGAATTTGGTGCTAAGTTGACTGTCAGAAAAAGTGAAATCCCTACATTATTTATTTGTAATTTTTAAAAAAAAAAGAAAGAAAGAAAATGGTGCAAGTTTGATTGATTTCTTTGATGTTTTTAATCTTCCAGCGCAAAGATTTCAAATCACTTAATTTTGTAAGTATCCTTTACAGATTTTCTTAAACTTATTTTTAAAATATTTTTTTTAAGCTTGCAGTATTTAATAGCTGTTTTGTTTTATTTTATTATTACATCATCCTATGTGTCTATAAAAATAAAAGTTTGCATTATTTTTGCTATGCTGATGCTAGTTAAGAACAAATGAATTAAAACTCTACATAAGGATTTTTTTCTTTAGTATTCCAGGAAAAAGATGACATTTTAATCTAAATTTAGCAGAAAAATATTTCTATATATTCCCTAATAGAATGATCATGTGCATTGTAGCAGAATGTATTGTGTATTATAAACTTAAGAGTGTAATAACTTTATAATTCACTGATTTTTAATTATTTAACTTGCATAATTACTAGTAATATTTTTCAATTCAGAATAATATCTTTGTGAATGTGTTTCTAGGCCACACTGTGATCATAGTCTAGATGCAGATCAATTTATTATATTAAAAAGAACAGAAAATTCTAACAAATATGGAGGAAGTGGTACAGCAGATTAATACAAAACCACTAGCAATGTGCTTTTCAAATGTTGAAACAGTTCTATAATACCTAGATCATTTCGACTTTTTGGAGACTGGCCCTGAAAAGGATAGATATTTATTATAATACTGTAAGTAGAGTACCACATTGGACACTATGACCTGTGAAGCAAACTGATTCCATCACCAAGAGTAATTTTTTTCAGTGTGGATTGCTTCAAACATGAAATCCTTTCTTCTTTTTTTAAAAGTTTTCGTATACTGTTTAGAATTTGGTAAGTTGACAGTGAAGGAGTTATCATATACTAGTCAAGGTTTAATTTGTAGTTATGTAGATAACAGGAGACAAATGTTTTTTCATCTTGAAAAATAAGAAGCAGTATTGTGATGAAAATAATGTTTAAGTATTTTAAATTCCAAGAAACTAAACAACTAAATCCAACTGTTTTTGTATTAATGTTTTGTCTTCATTCTTAGGATTTTCATATTTAAGATTTAATTTCAAGAAAAACATACATTTGGGAAGTGAGATTATGTCATCTGCAGTATCTCAATTATTTTAATTTGCTTCTGCAGCTAATTTATTTCTTGTTTTATTAGATTTATACTCTGATTTTTCAAGAAATTGTAACTAATGAAAATCCCTTAAGATAAGGTTATTAGAATTTGGCAAAGTTCCTCTTTTACATACATAAGAGCAATTTTTTGCAAATATTTAAACTGCTCAATGTATTTTCACCATACACCACCTTTTACATAATAATAATAATAATGAAAAACTGATCAAGTTAAAGAGTAAGAGGCCTAGTGTGCTTTAAAACATTTGAAATGTTGTTAGTTTTAATGATCATTAGTGATAGATTTGGTGAATTTAGTGACCTAGTTTAGATTGTAACTGCATGATATGTTTGGTAATTTTGAACTCCCATGAAAGTTGAAAACTATCTTAACATGAAAAATTAGATCTTTACTTAAATCCTGTCAGATGAACAATGGATTATAGTGGTGCTGGTATGAAATTGTTAAACTCTCTTACTGTGTATAGCTGTACTATTATCATTGAATTGTAATAGCAGTTGCTTTAACTAGTCAGAGTGACATTACTGGCATATCACAATTGTCCAGTTAAAATAACACTGACTGTGTACATGCACCCTGTGATAAAGTATCCAGCTTGCTTATGGAAATTTGTCAGAAAATGGTCTTGACATACTACTAAAAGTGCAAAGCACACTATTGGTTGATTCAATTATTTTTTTTTATAGGATAAGCATTTATTGTGGTAATGTTTTAATGCTTTCTTTTTAAAAATGTTAAAATTACCTCAGATATGCACAAAAAACAAAAGCTCCCCACTTGTTTTTTAATAGTGATCATTTTATCTAGTTTTAAAAGTTTCCTTTTATAATGGCTTCCTACTCAGGAAATTTAGCAATAATTACACTAAACATCACACATTCTGTTTAATATTTTATATTGAATATCTAGTAATTAATGTTAAAATCTGATTTTGTTTATGAGAGTTTAAAAAAATGGCTAGCAGCCATGAAATTAACACAGAATACTATATTTTTAAAAATTATAAGTCGATGGTAGAATATAAGTTGAATGTGTTAATTTTCCCATTTTTCTATCTATCATTCATAGATAAGTCAATTTGGAGTATATTTCAAATCCTTCATAACACTCATGTCACATTGCTGTCTATGGTATTTCCAGGCTCGTAAATATTAATGGGCTGTTGATGCATATCATTTAACCACTTTGTGGGACAATCTTCTGGATAAATGGGGTGTTAAAATAGTTTTTCAACCTGTTTAAAGTCTGGTGTCTATTTTTAATCACTGCATGACATCAGTGATCATCAGGTGATCTTGTGTCATTTACGCTGCATTTAATTGCCTACTTTAAAAAGTCAAATGTGTCAGTTTTATCTATCTCCGGTGCTTTTATTTGATCTTGAAATATAGCACACTGAGGTTTGGAAATTCAACACTCAACATTTTTCATAGCACAAGTCAATATTCTGCTCACTTTCAAGTTGTTCAACATTTGGGGTTTACAACTAGGGCAAAATAGAAGTCAACATGTTCAATTGTTCTCTGATTGTATAATATAGTACATATTTCCAAGAAACTGCCATGGTGTATGCTGTACACCAGCAAAATAAAAATAGCGATAAATCTAAAGGCACTGCCCATCAGTTGTTATTTGTTTGGTCTTTAGTCTTAACTGTATAGTACTAAGTCAACATACAATGTGTTGAGTTAGCATATATTCTTCTAACTTATCCCTAATGTTAATCCTCCTAGCTTTGCAGCTGTGATTTGCCATCTGGGTTTTCTTTGTAGTCTATAATGTATCCTTTACTTTACATCAGTCCTTAGCACATTTCTTACTGATGCCATATTTCCTGTGTGCAGCCACATTACCACCCTTTTCTTCAGCAAACTTTGCAACTTTCAGCTTAAAAGCTGCCATGTATGATTTACATGACTTTACAGGAGGCATTTTGAGATGAGGTAGAGAATTTACCAGGGCCATTTATACATATAATTAAGATTGAAAAGGATAAGTAGAACATATTGGTGAATGTGCACTTGTTATTGATTGGATAATTTGGTATGCTTCAGTGCGCTCATTAACAGTTAACTACTTACCCAATCAGCAAATGTACTGGGCAGTAATTTCTGTAGTCTGTTTCAAATGAAATATTTCACAGTTTATTTCAGAAAATAACACTTTGTCATATTTTTATTTTTTCATTAAAGCAATTACAATGGCTCTATATATTGATAAGTTTATTTGAAGTATAAGTCAAAGTCCAGAATTCCTTGGGGGGGGGGCAGTAACACTTAAAATATGGTAATTAGACTTCAGTATTTTTGTTGTTCAGAAAAGATATTTGGGAGTTTAAAGTCTTCCAGAAGCTAGGTAAGTTTCATTTGTTCATTTATTTTATTTTATCTATTTATTTAATTTAAGAACTGAAAATAATTTTTACTGATGCTGCATATTATCAAGCACTTTACAATTTAAATATCCAAATTTATAAAATTTTAAAAAAAAGGGAGCTATTACTATTAACATCACACTGAGCTGTTGTTGTCATATTTTGTATTTAATCATGCTCTGTGTTACCTCTGTGTGTGTTTGCATTTGTTTTTGAAATGGGTATGTTGTGTGTTTGTCAGATTTCTAAAACTCTGGAGGCGGACAGAGATACGAGTCATTAATAATAATTAAAAAATTAATAGTTTTAGCTTTGTCAATTTGGGAGACTGATTATTAAAAAAACTAACTACTAATGCAAAGTATTATTATTTATAGCAAGACACTTTTAGCTACTTTGGTTTTTTTTATACAATAAAATATATCTTCACTAAACAACACAGGTCATAACAAAAAGGATCAATTAACTTTTCAGCTATTTTTATACAGTATATACTAGGGAATCTTCTGTTTTCAGACATCTTTTCAAAATTGGGATAAAGTAGTACAACAAATTTAATGTTATAACCATAAACTGGTTTATCTTTATAATGAAAGTATATTTAAAACTTACCATTGGCCTTATTTAAAATGGGGGTAAACAGTTTATAATTGCTGTATGATGATGCTCTTTTTTATTTTTTACAACTTTAAACTTCTAGATATTTCACCTTTGAGTTTCATTTTAACTAGGAAAAGAAAATTATTTGTCATTACAGATCTGAGATGCCAGTTTGCAATAAGTTGAAGAGATCTTCATTTATGTTGACAGCTTAAGTAAGCATTTTTTATATACACTGCTGATTGTTTTAAATGCCTATTTTTCTATTTATTTATTTTTTGTAGCCAGAAACTTACTGCATGAAAAGGAAATTCACAAGCTACTTTGAGGATTTTGCTACTGATACCTTAAAAAAGAATCTCACGCGTGTAGCCATAAAGATGTTAAATATAATAAACATTCTTCTCTGCTAGTTGAGTTAAGCAACACCCATGTAAAGCTAACAGTTTATTTGCAAAGAGCAGTATATGCTGTTTTACAGTATGCTTCTTAAAAATTAATTTTGGTTAGAAGCTGTAGATTAGGTAATATAATTTGAAATGTATATGAAAGGTACATTTTTGTAAAACTTCTTAATGCATAAGCATGCCCAACAACAACATTTATTTTCAACCTTTAAAAGATCTGAAACCTTGAATGGTTCTGAATAATTTCGTAATAGGCAACCTCACTTTATTCCAAAAATAATTTTTAATCTCTTAGTGTATATGAGAAAATGGCTATTGCCAGTTATGAAGCCAATTGCTATAACTTTTTTCATGCAGAAATAACTTTTGTTTTTTTGTTTTTTTCCAACAAAATATCTACGTATTGGAAAGGTAACAATATATTATGAAAATTGCTTGGCTGTTTCTAATTATCAATTTTTAATTTAGTTTTGCTGCTCAATGTTGTTTTATAGCAGTTAGTTGTTACAGTGGCATGACAGATGTGTAAAAACAATTTTTCTAAAATTTAATTTGGTCTGTGCTGATATACAAGTCTTTGACATCATTTTCACACAGACATTATGATCTTAAAAATGTGACACTTTCATTAAAAATTCATGAAATTACACACACACACTCACACAAATGAAATAAATCGGTTACTTTTATGAGTTTTTGTTTTTTTAATCCATTGGAGTAAAGAATACACCCCATGATTTGATATTAAATCCATTTATGGTAGTTTTTTCTTCAAGCTATTGTGTTAATTTAAAAGCTGGAGTTATTCTTTTTTTACTTTAGAAGCACTATTATGGCATAAAGCTAGGAATTTTTATTTTGCATAATTTTTTAAGCTTAAATTGAAAAATTAGTAAGATGTGCTTGCTTCCTGCCTACTTGAATCTTAAAGAAAGCTTTCAATTTTTAGATTTTGCCATCAAGAGTAGGTTACTTTTTTAATTCATCCTTAATAAAACATTAAAGTGTGTACCTATCACTACACACCTGGTTAAAAAAAAATAAGTTACTTCAGTATACCCATGTACATTCTAGATTCAGTCATTCTTCTTCCCTTTCTCAAACCTGAATACTAACATTGTCACACAACAACAAAGCATCCATCAGAGAAAACTTCTGGGTTTAATTTTTGTTGTTATCATTAGAGATGAAATTAGAAGTGATGCATTGACAAGTTGAAAATTTTAGATTTATTGTTTAGTGTTGAACAAGAATCTTTATAAAAAAAAGAATTACATATTTTTCTTGGATCTTGTACTTTGTTTTTGTTTTCTTTTTATGAACTAATATTAAAGAAAAATATTTAAAATGGAATGAGATTAATATAACAACTGATCAACTCATTTTTTAACAAGTATTCCCCTTATATGTTTTTAAATGAATATCATGTTTTGTTTTCAAGATGATAGGACTCTGGAATAGAACCTCCCATAATTCTTTCACCAATAATAGTATACTTTTAACTTCTGATTCCAAAATAATAATACTTTTTTCCTGTTATATATATGCTGGGTGGTGGGTAGCCATGTGTGAGAGGCCAGGTTTGTTTCCTATTGGGACCCAACTCAGTTTGGCAACCTCATGCAGCATGTTGTCTTCTTGCCCTTCTGTACCAGTCAGCCTGCATGGGTTTCTTTGCACTCCTGTTTGAATTCTAGTAGGGATTTTCCTGTTACTTTGGGAGGTTCTGTGGATAACTCTTGACTGGCTTCACCTTGATCACTGCCCTTAACCATACCCAGATAGCTTGCTTGGTCAGAGGCTAATGTCCCACATTTTCCCCTCTTAGCTCACTGTTAGATATATTCCCCAAACCTTGATGTCAGGGCAGTATTTCACAGAGAAAGAAAGAAAAATGCTTAGAACACTAAAATAACCAAATGGTTATCCAAATAAAATTAAATTAAGAAGTCAGAGAAATAACTTTTGCAATTATTTTGGCCAACGTTGCCTTTTCTATTGAAATTTCACATTTTAAGAAACTTCACATTTTTTTTCCAATTGATAAAATGTAACAAAATGTAAAATTTTTAATTGTTCAGAAACATAAATTTGATTCTTGGAATTAAAAGGAATCAATCCATTTTTTAAAGTTATCTTTCAGTAATTCTGTTTGGATTTTTTAATCACTACTTAAAATCTATTGTACAGTTATATTATATACATCCCTCAAAATAGAAATAGAATATTGAATTTCTTGAAAGCTTCTGAAGCAATTATGATTTAGTCTAACATCATGTTGTAGTTTTCTTTTTTTCTCTTATCTTTGAAATAATTTGTTATTTCACTTATGAAATGTATTTAATTCTTTTCTTCAGAACCAATTTGGCCACTAGAATTTTAAATTCCCATAACTTTGATCTAGTGCTATGAAGATTTTGATTTACAGTTTTGCATGAATTGAAAGTATCCCAGAAAAAAAAAAACTTTGCAATAACACAATGTAAAAGAAAAAAAGTTTTTTCTTTTGCATAAGAGTTTTGGTCTGCGATTTTGAAAAATATTACTTACACTTGCAGAAAGTAGCCATTATTTTTTTTTTTTTTAAATTAAAATTTTAAAAAATTGTTAAAGAATCAAAATCATTAACTTTGCAAAATGAATGCTACTTAGATATAAACACAATAACTGTGTTGCCACTTGGTGTGTGCAAAATTTTCTTTTGGAATGAATTTGCTAAGTAAAAGAAATGACTTAATGTTTCACTCTGGTGGAGAGGTATTGGTTAGCCTTATTTGGTTTTGTGGAAACAGCAGTTCACCAAATATTAATTAACCTATTAGTATATAGTAATTTTGTTTTCACTGAGATGGAACATTTTTGACAGTTGTTGGTCTTTTTATTTTCATACAGTAAATTAATGTTAGAACTAGATCACAGTTACATGTCTAACTTAGACATAAAAGAAAACAAACTTTGATTAATTGCAGCCTTAGTGTGGTAGTGTTATTTTATTATAAATAGGTTTTCTATCGTGTTCTAATATGTACTTTCAGATTATCTCTAAATTAATTTCAAGTAATTAGTATTTAATAAATTAAATAAAAGTTAAATTTACATTTTTACCAGACTCGTTTTTTGTTTATACATATTGGATTCTTAATTTTTTTTGTTTCTATTTATTATTTTAATAAGTACTTATTTTAATTTAGCAAATTTTTCAATTCAAGTTGTGATAGTATTCATCCGAAAATATTATCTAGAAGGAAAATAGCCTACTTTACAATTGTATGTGTATAGTGGAGAAAGCACCCAAACTGGACTGTATTTTACATGTATATATGCACTTTCCAACAGAGAAAAACCTCTGAAGCAGCAGAAAAATTCCTAATTATCAACTCTTAGTTGACTTTGCTAAACATACTGCAAGTGGCTTGTTTTATTACAACTACTTGCATGTAAATTTCTGCTGAAACAAACTGTAGCTTTAAATTTATTAATAATCATGATGTGTTTAGACATTTTTATTTCAAAGTACTAAGGGTTTTTGTAGCATTTGTAATATAAATCTACTCTAGTTAGAACATTGAAATTTCATAATATATATATCACAACAGAGCATTTAAATGGGAAAAAAATTTAATTCTGTGTTTGCTTTTCACATACGAAAATTAATTTCTATATCAAATTTTAAAAAGTTATTTTTTCATTCATTTGTTGTTTTTAAGATTTGGTTATTAAAAAAAAATCATCACATCAACCATTATATTATACATTAGTTGATTTTGGCAGTAGGCAATTTAGTTAACACTGAACACTATAAATAGTGCAACTTTACAAAACAGAACCATTTTGGTTACCTATGGATCTTTTGAAAATGTTGTTGTTACTACTATTATTATTTTAAAAATGACATTTGATGAAATTTAATATCAGTCTTAAATTCATTGAGATATTGAAATTACCTTTCATAGTTAAATGTTAATGAGATTTAATAGCAACATCAGATCGAAAGACTTAGGTTTCCCTTAATAATTGTGTTTTTGATTTTAGTGTTTAAAAAGCTATCTGTTATGGCTATCAATAGCCACTTAAAAAATTTTGTGTGAAAAAATGTTTATTCAGAAATAGTATTGAGATATATATGCATATATGCAAAAATGTGATAATTTCTGGAGTGTGTCTACACATACAAACACATACTGAACATAAGGCATCAGTACTTCTGCTTAAAAAAATAAAGGAGTATTATTTTAGTTCTTTCACTTGGTTTTAGATGTTTAAATTTGCACCATCCCCTAGCAAACAGTGTCATACAAATTAATTTTTTTCTCCTTTTGTCTGATTGGTGGAAAGACCAGGTGATGGAGAATAGACTGTCAGCAAGTCAGTGGGCCAGGAAGGAATGACAGCATGAGCTAATACTAGATGTAGGAAGCAAAGACAGAACCACCATTAACTGACTCAGTGAGTCATCAGCCATTACTGTCTGCTAGTCCACCAGGGGAAACACATCTGGCTTTGTGCTACTTGCTCATTGTCTTTCTGCTTGATCAGAAACATTCACATTGAGTATATCACTTACTGGTTTTGTGCTTATTTAAGTTGTCTTTTTCTTAAAAAAAAGAAATTTGAAAAATAGAAATTCAGGCATTATTATTATTTGGAGGAAATCTATTGGCAGTGAACAGATCAACCATATTATTATTGGCTTCTTCACTGACCCAGATTTTAACTGAAAAAATAAATAACAGGTAAAGTTTAGGGTTGTATATAAAAAAAGTATTTTTTTTTAGAAATTTTTATGTGACAAAATAATTATATAAATTAAAACAATTTCTAGTATATAATAGTGTAATTTATAATTTCATGTACATCTATAAATGTACAACAAAACTATGAAATAAATATATAAATTATGACTTATCTATCTTTTTTGTTTGTTTCTTTTATTTTATAAATATGCAGCAGCAACAATTTGAGTAAAAAAAATATAGTCAAGACTATTGTCACACCCCTTTTTTAATTTCCTTGCACAGTTAATTCCCAGGCAAAATGCATTGAATTTCTAAAATAGATTAGATGTGTGCAAGCAGTTTGTAAAGTTTGTGTTTTATTTTTCCACAATATTTAAACATTTATATTTTCAGATGGTGTTTGCTGAGGAAGGGTTGATTGTGAAAATGGTTTAATATTAGCAATCCTTTTAAAACATTTAGCCACCAATAATTATATTATGCGAAGTTTTCACAAATCAAAACCACATAATATACTGACATTTATTTATGAATTGTATTTTGAGGAAAAACAAATTGTTGACACTGTCTGGCTTCTCTGCTGAAAGGATCTAACAATAATATGCTTCTCAGTACAGTTATCTGATTATTCAGTTGATGTTCTGGATTCTCTTTCATGTACAGTTGGACAGTTTTTTTTTTTTCTTTGCCATGAGAAAAAGTATAATTTTTATAAAGTTTTGATTTTATAACAGTCAATCACAGCATTAAAAAAATGTCCTTTTTTATTTGAAATTATTTTTTTCTTTGTTTTATATAGATTGTTTCAATGTCTGTTAATTATTCATAAATTTTTGAATTGTTGATATATGATTGTGCACAACCCATGCAGATTACTTTATGAACCTCAGCAACAGATAAAGTAAGACATGTTTTATGGGTCCTCTTGCTGTTTACAAATTGAAAAATAGCCTATAGAATGAATTCCATCTGTTTTCATATCTAACAAAGATAATAGGAATATGAATACCTCAATTTTCATATGTTAATTAAATAGATATTATCTAAACTTGCAGAATGATAATGTTTAGCTTAACCACTCTTAGCTTTACTAATAACTTTGAAACTTTATGGCATTGAGAAAGCTAAACTTTTAGAATATTCAGTGGAGGTTGCCTTCTACTCTTCAACATTGATAGTTTTAATTGACCCACTGTACTGAGTTTATGATAGTATATGGTAATTGGGTTTACAATCATTTTTGGTTTTCACAGAGTTTAAATGAAAGTTTGCATCTAATCACATTAATGTTGGCAAGGTTTATTTTGTAGGGATTTCACTTTTTCTGACAGATAACTTAGCACCAAATTCCTGACATTTTTAAAACAAACTCTTTAGTTACTGTATTGCTACCAGTATATTTTCACTATCACCACTCTTGACACAGAAACTCTTCATTGTCTTTTCCAGCTATATTATCATTGAAAGTTTTTGTGTTTTGCAGCTGTTTAGGGGTAAGCCACGTGACTATCTTTGATTCGATGAACAGCTTATTTATTCCATTCCTTTAAAATAAAAACACTAGCTTATTGTTGTACTGAAATTATTTAAACCAGTGCTATCTCAATCATGTTTGCGATGAATCATCAAATCTACTTCATAACAGAAATTTTAAAGAGGTAATTTGTTATCCTATGTTGGAACAATGTATTAACTATGCTTTTTAACATTAAAGATAGGTGTTTGCTGGTACAAGCATGATAATGTAGTATCTTTTAAATTTATGAAACCTGATGTACTTTATGAAGGTCCATCAAATTTGCTGTTTCAACTTTTCCCTTTCTCCTCATCCTCTCAAAAACATGTGCTAATTGAATTCTACTCTTTCACTCCGGTTTTCAATCAATCAGTAATATCCAACTTACTTTCCAATAACCCTTTCATTAGAAAACAATTTGAGTTTGTTCCAGATTTCTTTATAGTCTGTTTCATTAATTAATGCTGTGTGATTAAATTTTGGGGGTTGCTCAAGTTTATCCTTTGATAGTTTTTTCTGTTTATTTGCAGGTTACTGCTCATATGTCTTCATTGGATGATACTTTATCCCACTGTATTATTCAAGCAGGCTACTAATTACTACCAAATTTGGTTTCTGCTCCAATGTCTTCTGCTCTTGTCATTATGTGCATTGGGTTAGCAGAGTTACTGGCTGTCACATGCATTTCATGACTTGACTCAATCAGGACTAGGTGAAGATACTTTTCAACCTTATACCAAGTATTGTGGAATCTTTATTTACTAATTTGTTCTAATTCTGCAGTTCCCGCCTTCATAGATCTCATTATACTTTAAATAATTCAAGTTAAGCCTTCAACATTAATTTTCTCTTAAATTAAAATTTTTCAAGAGCGATTGTTAATCAACAGAGAGCTTTGTTTATAACACTTACTGGTTTGCCATATCATTGCAATTTCTTTGCATGCCAGTCATCTCTGTTTTTGCTGTTTTTCCCCTCATATTTTTTATTTAGCATTCATTCAACTGATTCATGTGCCAGTCTTATTCTGGCACATTATGATGCCTTTTTAACCAATTATTTCTCTTCAAATGATTTAAAACATTGTCTTTTGGCAATACCAATGCATTTTGCCTTTTTTATGGGCAGGCTGCAGTGGCATATCAGTGATAATCAACCTCAGACACTTCAGATACATCTGTACTTCATTATTTTGACACTTGTCTACTATGATTTTTAGTATTGTACTGCATACTAAATCAGTAAATCCATGTAACAGTCATAAAGTACATTTCTTTTCCTGTATGAACTGTCATCTGAGTTTTCTTGACAAATTAACCATATACTGTCAGCAAATACAGATAATAAATTGTGAACATGTAGATCTATAGCAGTAGGTAAAAATATTGATGACTATAGTTAGTTTTATTAGAGAAGAATATATTCTATTATCATAGTATGAGACAGCTTGTAATAAACATGTAGACATTCAAGTAAAACTTAAAATGATGCAGTTTTAATATGTATACCTTTGGTAGTAGTACAAAATTTAGATTTAAAGAAAGTTACTGACTCTAAAAAATAATCAATCAAAAATTATATTTTTAATAATATAATTTTCTACTTTTTAGAATGTTTGAAGCATAGATGAGGGAGAGTAATACGTTATACTCTGAAATGCTCAGATACACTTTTCCAGAGACAAATGATTGTACAGAATGGTAAATATGTATAATTCAAACCTAGTCTTTTTACATAGCCAGTCATGTTGATAACCAAAAATGTATCTTTCACTACAGCTTAGCAAAACAATATAAAAGATTATTTTTCTTCAAATTTTAGAAAATATGAGCAGAAAGTATATACAACTAGAAGAATTTTTTTTTTTTTTTTTATTTGGAACTTTTGTAATCAAATGGTTTGAACTCATGACTATGGAACCATACCACTTAGCAATTTGTGAAACAGTGATAATAACCTTTTGGCTAATCTGTGATGCCTTTAATATAACCAAAGCTTTGTACAATCTATTTTTTTTTAAGTATGAATAAATGGGATTTTATTTGGATATTATTTTTATGAGAGAAAAAGACTTTTTTAAAAAAAATTTGAATAAATAACTTGTAAATTCAAATATTGTGTACAAACAACACCATTACTTTCAACTCATAAATGGTTTACATGAAAAATGAATGAGCATAAAATGCTCAAAACTAAATATCTAATTTCTTCATGGAAATTTCTTGCTGTCTTTGTTAAGTCAAAAACTACATAGTAAAAGATTATTCTCATTTTCTCAACTGTCTTGTGCAGCCTGAAACAGCACTGATAGGATTTTATCACAGACTACAGAAACATCAGAATTCTGCTTTGTTAATATGAGCAGGATAGTTGCACAGCCATGCTACCATTGCCTTTAAATCCTGTAAAGTCTTACCATCAGTAACAAAAACTATTCTTTTTTTGGTATGTTAACTCTTATATTCCCAAATCATCAAAAAGGTTGTTTTGTTTTTTTTCATTTTTAAAATTAATTTATTAAACAATTTAGTACTGCAAAGAAGTTAAAAGAAAAGAGAAATACACATACATGCATATATACAAGGTGTGTCAGAAAAGAAACAGGACTGGGGTCACAAATAATTTGTCAAATCCAAACTACAAACTACAAGTTTTCCCCTTCAAAATAATCCCCCTCGAGTCTTACGCACTTTACCATCATCCTCTGCCACGCCTCCATGCACTCCTGGAAGGATTCTCCGCAACTCCGTCGTCACAGCCCTCTTGATGGCTTACGCGTCTGGAAAACGGGTCCCCTTGATGACTCCCTTGAGCTTGGGGAAAAGGAAAAAAATCACATGGAGCCAGGTCGGGTGAGTAGGGAGGTTGCTCCAGCACGGCAATGTTCTTGGCAAGGAACTGCCGGATGCTCAGGGTGTTGTGAGCTGGCTGGCTTGTCATGGTGAAGCAGCCACTAGTTGTTCTGCCACAACTCTCACCTCTTCTCTCGCACTGAATGAAGCAAACGCCACAGGATCTCTTTGTAGACATGCTGATTGATCATCTGGCCCTGTGGCAAGAACTATATGTGCACGAAGCCCCTCACATCGAAGAACGCGATCAACATGAGTTTGACTTTGGACTTCGACTGTCTTGCTTTCTTTGGCCTCGGCGACTCTGGACTCTTCCACTGAAGGCTCTGGCGCTTGGTCTCCGGGTCGTACTCAAAGATCCATGACTCATCACAGGTGATGACTCTTACCCAGCAAGTCTGGTTCGGTTTCAAGATGTTCAAGGATGTCCTGACACACCTGCATGCACTGCTCCTTCTGGTCATTATTCAGCAGCTTCAGCACCATCTTTGTGCAGATCTTCCGCATGCCCAAATCTTCGGTGATAATCTTCCAGACGCTGTCGCGGTTCATGCCCAGCTCACTTGCGATCAGTCAAACATTCAGCCGACGATCGCCATGCACCTGCCTCACGTGTTCAACGTTGGTTTCAGTCCTGCTTGTTGAAGGCCTTCTACTCCTGGGGTCGTCTTCCACATCCTCGCATCCCTCTTTGAACCCCTTTTGCCACTCAAAAACCCATGAGCGCGACATCGCCTCATCTCCATACACTTGCTGCAGTATGAGTGCTTCTGACGGAGTTTTCCCCAGCCGGACCAGAAACTTCAGGTTGGTTCGTTGCTCTGTGCCCATCACTCAATGGCCTAAAATTGAGAAGCTGTTAACAAAAGCACATGAAAAAACATACAATGGCTGCAGAGAGCTGAGATTGCAGTTATATACTCCCCAGATATTACATCACACGGTGACACAACCCACTAATCCATACCCCACTCATAGCTCACACAGCACACTAAGTCCTGTTACTTTTCTGACACACCTTATATATATATATATATATATATATATATATAATTTTGTATTTAGATAATCAACATTGCTAGTTTTGTTTTTTCATAAACAATTATTAACATGTACTTAAATAGATAGAAATTGATTTGATTGAAGATTGAGAATCAGTCCTTGTAATTTATAATTTTCACATTATTATTTTGCAAATGTTATGTTGGCTATTATATCATCAGTAGATAAAAAATAATTTGTGGTATACTGTTTATTTTAAAATGCAATTTATTTTTTAAAAAACCCTCAAAAATAGAAATTATATACATACATGCAGTTACTGTGACAGATTTATGTGGAAATTAAAAATAAATTGTAACAAGTCTTTTTATAGATAATAGTATATTTTTTTATTTCTTTGTATGTAATTGGATACAAAGGCTATCAAGAAAATCTTGCTAATTATGATAAATGTTTAATGAACATAGAATGAGATTAAAGACTTAATTGAGTATAGAGATCTGCATTCAATACTGCTGTTCACTTCAGCTGTAGTAGTATTTCTTTCTTTCCTTTCAACTGAGGAATGTTTCTTTTCCCCTCCATAAACTTTTAAAAAATTGAACACATGAATAGAAACTGCAACATACATATTTATTAGAATGAAAATTTTTAATTAATTGCAAAGCAAAAGTAAATACTTAAAGAAAACCTACGGGCAAATAAAACTGCATCAGTAAATTGCTGTTTCTTTAATTCTGACAAAAATAAAACAAAAAATATAGCATTTTTAAAATTCATCAAATAACAATGGTCTTTGAAAAAATTATGTACTTTCGATTTCAAAGACCCAAATGTACAAGTTAAATAGCTTTGTTTTAAATGATTATTGTTACACATATATTTAAAATTTTGCTTGCAAAATTATACTTTCTTTTTTTCTTTTTTTTTCAGATTAGGGAAAAAAAAGAACTACATCTAAGAGCAGTGGAATCGACTCTGGTAATTGCCTGTTTTACAGTTTTTATGTTTGTATGATAAATTAACATAGGTAGATTAATGAACATAGACCCAATGCAGCCTAGTTACACAAACCCGTAGGTCTGGACTTGTGTTGAGGTCAGTTCACAAGCTCAAGTCTACGGGTCTGTGTCGCTATGGTAACTGGAGATATTATTCCACAGTGGATATAGGAAGTTGGCTATATATATATATATATATATAGGGAAACAGGTGCTGATTCATGGACAATTTGAATGTTTTGCAAGGTCTGCTGCATTGTTTAGTACTTATAGAAATTAATAACAGTGATCATCTATGAGCAAATTTTACACAAAATCTACATCAGGTGCCTTCATTATTCAAGAATAAGATATTTAATTTTAAATTTTGATTTTTAATCTTTGTTGACACTCATGTGAATCCTATGAACAAAAAGATACATTATTTTATAATCAGAATATGCTGGGTTTACCAATACTGTAATTTCTTTTGTTAGTTTGTTATTTTAATAAATCTCTTAAAATTTGTATCTGTTAGCAATTCTATTCAGAAGAGTTTATTTGTTTTATTTTTTTTTATGAGGGCCTTTGTCCATTTTTGGCAGAACAATCTGTTTTTTTTTTTAATTTTAGCTAATCTATGCAGGAACCCCCCTTTTTTAATATCATTATTGTTTGGCAGATAATTCTTAGAAACATTGCATATGAACTTAAAACTGTTGACTTTTCTTTACATTTTCTCTGAATATTAGAGGAATATGTGGTTCTGGTTTCACTCATGTTACTTTTTTTTTTTTTTTAAAGTCCAGCTTTTTGGTTCTACAAACCAGCTGTCTGGGAACCAAGATAATCTGTCTCAATTGCAAACACAATCTCCCATCACCAAAAGTTTTGCATCACAATAGAATTTTCTCATTTTGCTTTATAAATTCAAAATAAAACCTGCTGAATTTACATAATAATGTTGCATTAACTTATCAAAGTGCATACCACCCTTTGTAGTTTTCTACATACATAATGGCAAAATGACTAACAGAGGAAAATTTGACAGTTTGAAATCTAACCTGCAAATACGTGATTTCTCAAAAATCTTATAAATCTTGATGACAAGTGATTTATTAGAAACACACATTGAAGCCAGACATTTAGACATGGTCATGGGTACAGTGTCAAGCTATGTCAGCATGATTTTAAGATAAGTTTTGTTATTGTTGTTTTTAAGGTGATGCAAGACTTGGCTATGGCTATAAGTGTATGTCCTTTTATGTGGGAGAAATGTAATCAGATATGTAGGAACTAATCCTATCTCAATCCAATTATTGTAAAATTATCATTTTCTACATAAGAGACTGATCGCCATTTTGACTGACTTCTCAATTGCTCCCACCTATGTTAATGCTGTTCTGTAGCAACTTAGATGGGGGGTAGAAACTTCAGAGTACTGAACTAATTAAAGGTTTTTTTTTTTAAAAATGTGTGCAAGTGGTAACTAAAGATAAAAACTATCCATTTTTTTTATGATTTATGTCAAAACTTTGTGATTGTTTAAAGTCTTTAATAGCAATAGCAAAATACAATCCCAATTTATTTCATGCCTTTAGTACACAGTTGTTTTCTGTTGTACATTTATTTTCCCTTTTTAACAAATGTTTACTTTGAAATCAAACCAGTGTTTTTTGAGAATTGTTTGAGTTAGGTAGACACTACAAATGTTTATCCAGAAGGCAAAATATATTTAATTGAATAACTTTAATAAAACATTGTATGAGACCTTGCTGGAAAAGAAAAGTTGAGTAGGCATACAAATTGGATCATATATTTCACTGGCATTCTATTCCAATGTGTGTGATGAGAAATCCCATTTTATCTGTAGAGTAAAGCAGAGCTCAGCCAAAATATTTAGCTTTATATTGCATATTGTAACCTTAGCATAGATATAATTAAATCAATAACTTAAAAATCTTAAAATACTAGTTTCAGTTTATTTCATAGCAAAATTGTAGAATCTGTACCATGCTGCTAAATACACTGGCTGGCCACTTATCTAATAAAGGGTGAGCCACCTTTTGCCTGAATGACAATCTTGGCACAATGTGGCATAGGATCCACAAGGTGCTGGAAGATGTCCTGTGGGATATTTTCCCATTCAGTCATTATTATTGTATGCAATGTATGCAGCAAGGTAGGCAGAGATTTGTGATGGAAAATGTATCTTTCAAGTTCATCCCCAAGATCTGGGGATTGTGCTGGCTATGGGAGATGACTGAAATCTCAGAGCTTATTGTTTGAGGATCATAACAATGTGGCAATGATAGATGGTATTATTGCCATCTCTGTCCAGGAACACATGAACCATCTCTGGTGAATTTGAATGGAAATGATGCTGAAGTAAGCTTTGGCATTCATTGTCTTCTAAAAGGAACCAAGGGGCATGGGTTATGTTAGCAAAGCATGTTCTAAACCATGGTACCACCATTTGAGGCATAAACAGTTGGGAAACATATGAGAGTTGACAAGAGATTTGTATTACTTTCTCCATTCTTATCTGTGCAACAACAAAAAAAAAGGGTAAAGCATAATTCATCACACCACACAAGTGTTTTCTCATGTTGTAACTAAAATCAGTAGTTTATGCAATGGTCTTCCAGTGACATAGTCCATTTGTTGCAATGTTCTTCACAATTTACAGTTGGAGATGACTGTGAATTTCCCTGTATTGAATATCTCTGTCAATTGGTATATTGTTTGATGACTTGGACTTAACTATTTTATTTAATCACCTTTCTCATTTCTGTCAGTTTGTTTGTGGCCATACTTCCCCCTCACTGCAGACATTTTCTTCACCTTTTGCCATTGCTGATAAACTCAAATGACCAATGTCATGGAGCAGCCCACCAACAAAATTATCTAGGCCACTGCGGCACCTGCTAGACGTGCACCCACTAGCATGCCTGTTTTGAATTCTTTAATGCTTTGCCTATCCCCTTATCTGTTAGACTGCCTGCATATGTGCTTGTTCAAGTCATAAACAGTGCTGTGGGGATCACCTACCACATCCTGTAGTCAACCTAATTTGCATCTGCAGCTCATGAGACCAAATCAGAAAGGATACTTAAATTCTAATAAAGTGGCCAGCCACTATATCCAGGCACCTTAAAAAACATAATACATAACTATTATATGATAAAACTAGAGAGATATGTAAACTTGGCAGAAATGAAATTTGAATGTTACTGAATATCAGTGATATACACAGTTCAGTGTTTGACAAACATATCTCTGAATAACAGATTTGTTGTATCTGTTATAGCAAGTACTTGCCTTACAGTCAAGCTGCTGATGGATCTGAGTAAGGTGTTTCACTGGCGAAAACCACCGCCACTTTAACCATGCTTGACAGGACCAAGATCACGACATTCCTTTTCATATTATGGCAGGTGTTGTCATGCTGGAATGTCTAGTACTGTCCACAACCAGCTGACTGGAAAAATTAGTATTTGCAGCAGCAGCTCCATACCATAATGTTGTTATTAACAAGTGCTGTGCTCTGTTGCAATACTCTGAAACTGTTCATGTAGATAGCTATGAATCCACACCTTGACAAACATCAGTCAAACACATGTATGCAAGTTGCTGAGTCTTAGTCAGGATTATCTGACACATTTAAGCAGCTATTCATTAGATGACTATATCAGTTGGTCTTTATGCTGCATTAAGCAAGGGGTTGCCAGTCCTTTCTCTAGCTTGGTGAGGTGATACAACAAGAGTTTGTTTTAGACAGATAAGATACAATCCATTTTTGAAAAAGGCATGTCCAAGATGTGATTTTAGTCTGTTCTTTCCAGTTGTTGCACCCTGTCATTTTGTATCAGAGCTTTAAAACAACATTTGTTTTATTGGCAATCATTTACACTTTATATGTGCAAAAATGTGTAACTGTTCTCATTAAATTCTGTACAAAATATGAAAATTGACTAAGAAAATATGTCTCACACTGCTTATACAATCACATCAAATCTTGTTGAACTTGTGTAAAATGCTGTTGGCAAATATATAATTTCATTAGCATAATAGATATGCTTCATTATGGATAATCATAGTGCTACAGCTACCCATCCTCCATTTTGCCTATCTACACTATATGACACTGCACATGCTGTTTTCTAAATAATTATATATGCCTTATTAAAAAGTATTCTTTATTTCTTTGGATAATGACAGATGGCACATAATTGCAGACCTGCATGTTATTCTTTATTGGGAAATGTCAACATTTCACATGCATGAATATAAAGAAACTTGCATAATGTGTTTAACTCAGAAAGCAATATTAGGTTTTACCTTAACGGTTTACCTTTTAACTGACTATAAAGAAAAGAAAATTGAAAGTTTTAATTTCATTTTACATATATCAAACTTCTGTCATGGTTTTAAAAAAACGACATCTTGCTTTGCATACTTAGCTAAGAAATATTTTAACTTGCCAGACTTGCTTGCCGTAAGCAAGTATGCAGAACTGTCAGCACTATAAATACAGATTATGTCAAGGTGACCCAAGGTGTGTTTTCTTGTATAATCTTTTTGTCTATCTAACTGTTTAGATATAAGACCTGACATCTGTATGTGCTGCTCTTCATTTGTAAGTACATTGGACAACTGCATGCAGTTACTACAGTATTAAGCAATGTCTAAAATGTCTTGACATTGAACAGCCAAAATAATGAGATACTGAGTTTTTTTGTTGGCCTTTGTACCTTTGTTCTAATTCATGTGAGATGATAGATATGTAGCTAAACTAACCTACCTCAGATTATTTTGTCTGTTGAGACACAAACTGTAAGTTGACTTCTCAATCCTTTTTATGGTTTTATTCATTAACTGACTTCCTGATCATTCTGCCTTGTAACTAGTTGTTAGGAAGAAAATTAATCATGTATCTTGTGTTATAAGCTCTTTACTTATTTTACATTGTATGAATAAATCCCAGAAATAAACTTTACTACTCAAGAAATAATATCTATCCCTGAAATGAGGAAAGCCAGTTTCACAGCAACAACAATATTATACTATATTCTACACTTGTGATATAGTCACCAACATCTAATTAATTTTTTCTCCTTATCTTTGCAGATAGGAGTTTCTTTAATCAATAAACTGCTGCTGTTTATTTTTTTTTCAAAAAACAGATTACACACATGGACATTTCTTCTTTTGCATGATTTTATTTATAAGGAAGTATCATATGTGCAGAGCATTTTTTTTTTTTTTTAAGTAAGAGAAGAATTATCTTTGAAGTTTTTAGTCAAAAGGATTTATTAGAACATAAATCAGTAAATGGGTTTCAAAATTCAATCATAACATTTTAGGCTATTATACATTTCTAATTAGGCAGAATATAGAACATTCAACAGTGAGAAGAAAATATGAAATTAGTAGTTAGTTTCTATTAGAAGACTACAATACATTTTTAAGATGTACTACAATTTTTGCATGTAAATTGTAGCAAAAATCAGTTTAAATACATTTGTTGATATATTATTAAATTACATACTAAATCATAAAGCACTAAATATTCTATAAAAACATTATTTGCTCCAGATTTATGTATTTCCTTAATTCTGATCACTTTGTTATTTACTATAACTGCACAGTCAATGAAGAAAAGGTGTTATAGAAGTCAGCAGATTTCTTGACTCATAAAATAGCAGATTCTAAAAGAAAATGTAAAAAAAAAATTTTTCTCTCTATCAGCCATTTTGTTACTACTTTAGCATTGTATCGCTTTGAAAAATCAAACACCCACAATAACAAATAATAATATGGTCATGTGATCAACTTAGTTCAACGGGTGATACTGCAAGCATATCTTGATAATACTTTTTTTTTAAGGATAAATTAGAAAGAGAATATCTGATACTTTTACTCTGCTAGTGCATTAAAATTTTTAAGATCTTAAGGGTACTTAATGTTTGACCAGTACTTTTTTTTTTTTAATGACTATCTAAGGGTTGGTTTATTTTATACATTTGTATTTCATGGAGTTATTTAGCAGAAACATTACATTTATTGACTTGTTAGAATGAAAACTGGCAAACAATGCACAAAGAATTATGAATGGCTGATGTGATGCATTGATCTTATTTTTCCATTGACTTACAAATGAATTACAAATACTTTTCTTTAATAATTCTGAACAATTTTAGTTTTTAATCTTGAACATTTATATATGGATACATAAATTATAGTGTTTTAAAAAGGTCTTGACTTATTTTTTTCTTTTCCTAATCTTATACACAAAATTACATAATAACTTGATTGTTGAATTTTGCCAAACAGTCATGTATTAATCAATAGGAGGCCACTAAAATTCCCAAAATAGTTCAAGTGCAAAATACAATTTTGAATTGGTTTAATTTAACTTTGCTGTATATCAAGGCCGTTTAGGAAGTACTGATAACAAGGGATGCAACTCTTTTAGTACTTTATTGCAGAATCAAATAATTTTAAAACAAAATAATGTAACAAAGATGCTGGAAACTTTAGTTAAATTTTGGTAATTTTTGCAAAAGAATTTAGAAATTAGATCAGAATTTTTAAGTGAAAAGTTTAAATCAGGAACAATTTGTTTTCCTGTTATTAAAAGCTAACAAAGATTTTAAATATTAAAACTAATATGTGAATGCTTTTAAAATGGAATGAGATAATTAATAAAAATAATTAAGTGATATATTGCCTTAATTAGTCTGTATACTCTATTTTGATCTCATGGGGTACTTAAATAACTTCACTCAGATTAAGAACCAAAGTTTTTCATGTTTTGTAATTTAAAAAAAAAAACTAATTTTGCACTTGCATCTTAGTGTTGATACTGTATGTGGAGAAATTAAATCTCTCTCCAATTCATAAATTTAAAAAAAAAAAAATTAAATTAAACTAGTTTAATCTGGAAATTCAATACAGGTAACCACTTCCTGATTTCTAAGTTACATGCTTGAAAACATTTCCTGTTTTCATTAACATACTTATAAGGTGTAATAATTTAAAGATTTCAAAAATTCCTAATGACAACCAATATTTTGGGAGAAAGGGAGATAACAAATAATACTATATAGTACCTGAAGATTTCAGCTTAAGAAATGTCTTAAAAGTCACAATAGAAAAGCAAAAAGATAAATACATAGTTCTGTGAGTTAATTAAATTTTTCATTTTGTTATAAAGGAACTTTTTGAACTCTTAGATAAGCGATATGCTAAGCGAGCCAACCTAACTACTAAAATCAAAAGTGCCTCCAAATAATCGCCATTAACAAATAAATTCTTTGGTGAAAAAAAAAAAACGTTAAATTGAGAGAACTTAAATTTTTCAATTATAAATTTTCAGTAAGAGAAATGCTTAGATGTTTTTCTTTTTTCGTGTGGTTATTGAAAAAAATAGATCTTGATTACTTCTCAGCTAGGTGGGATGACAATGATTCACCATGCAGATCATTGCATCACTTTTCTCGGCACTGTTGAGAATGTTTGAATGTAATCAGAAATGTCATAAATTGTGCTTTCTTGAATATTATTAATTAGTAGTAGTATCATTCTAAAGTAAAACTAGATTTTAAAAATGTATCATTGATCCTTTGTTTTGAAATCATAATAACAGGATGAATTCTCAGTATACTCACATAATGGTCAGCAGTCTCTCTCTTTCTCTCTTGATAAACCATCATCCATCTCATATGATGATTATCTTAGTCATTGATTAATTTTTTGAAAGTAAACATTTAATTATGTAAAGCAGATAAAAGCTGGTGAAAGATTTTTGCTTTTAAGATGAACCTGTGGAGGATGAATCTTTGGAGTGGTGATGATGATTTTGTAGCAAAATAGAAAAAAATAATGAAGTAAACTAATAATAAATAGTTAAAAGAAACTATATATCCAAAAATAGAGCCTAGGTTTGTACCTTCTGTTTATCTACTACCATAGAATTTTTAAAAATACAAATGAAATTTAGTTTTATTTTCTTCCTCTTATTATGGCAGTCAACTACTCATTTTTAAAAGATTTTTAACATTTACTGTACAAATTAGGAATTTTTCAAATATAGCTTGAAACATTTGATAATTATAATGCCAGCTTTTTCTTTTTTTTTTCAAATGACTATTTAAATTGTAGAAAATGTTAAAAAATAAATGTACTGTAGTTTTATTTAATCTTTTATTTGATGTCATAATTTAATTGAAATAAATATAAGCATTATTTAGATAAAAACCTGTTAGTATGTATCATGGAATTTCTATCACTAAATGAATACCTTGCAAGTGCAGATCCCTACTGTCATCTGTCTCATGTGATTTTGCTACTTAGTGGTGTCTAAATGAAATCGATTTTAGAAGTTGGAAGGGGCTACATATGAAGTTATTGATGAGGAGCAATTTAATCATTATTTGTTGTAATCAATTTACAAATTCTTGCCATTTTAAATTTACTATTCTCTCCAGGTATCTGACAGACTTTTGTGTAAACCAATGGCAAATGCAGTGATGATCTCGAATCTTGTACTAAGTTATTTAAAGAATGAACAGGGTTTTGAGGGCTTCATGTACAATATTAGATTTTCCCAACTGCTAGATGTGCATCCTGTTTGTTTCTTTTTTTGGTTATTCATTTGTGTGAGATGGGCAATCTTTAGTGCAAGAGGAGATAACTCAGCTGAGGGTTGAACAGATACTTTTTATGAATTGAGATAGTCAAGGGGCTGATAACCTTTTATTTTAACAGCAAAAAATCAAATTGTTACTGTGTACTGTATTTAGTATATAATAAGAATATTGTTCCAATGAATTATATTACAAAAAGAAATTTCACCTTCATGTTTTTTTAAAAAAAATATGATTACATCAATAAATAAGTTTAATTAAAAAGTTTTTACTTTCAATTTTAATCACTATTCTGTAATTAAAATCAAACCAGCAGTGATAGACATTGTAATTAGTGCAAATGTTTAATTTGTCTGTATATTGTCTTTATTTAATATCTACATGACAAATATCTAGAGATATGCAAGAATGTGCACATGCCTACCTTTTAAAAGCAGAAATATTTGGTAGCATATTTAATCTGTATTACATTATTTACCATTTTTATTTGTTAAAAAGGTTAGATAGTAAAGCATATTCAGAATTATTAAACATGTGATATTCCAGAAAATGGCATCACATAATATATGAATTAAGTTTTTGATTTTCAGAATGGATGTATCTTTGGTGAACAAATCAGCAACAGCCTCACATAGAGTTGAAAAGATATTCAATTCAAATTTTTAATCAAATACCCTGCTGCTGTGAACAAAGGAAACAGTACAGCTGCTGTCAAGAATTTACAGCCAGAGTTTGGTCTCTTTGAAGATACGTACTTGTTTAGAAACACATTTAGTAGTAGTTTTTTTTTGTTTTTCAAGCAAATTTCGTTTATGTACACATTGAAAATTAACATGAAGATGCTGGTAAATCTTAAAATTTTAATTTTTGAAAGGTTCATTTATAAATTCCCATCAACATTATCCACTGAGAGTCCCCCCACCCAGTTCTTTTAGATATCTGCCATTATATTTGTATTGCAAAAGTGAATGTTCTGGTTTTCATTTTTTAAATTTATTTTGTATATCTTCCTGTCTGTCTCTTCCTTTACATTAAATGTTGTCTACACCATGATTGAATTCATTTTTTTAGCCAATCAATCTGGTTAAACTTATCATTCATGAAATTCTGAATGTTATTTTTTAAAATCTTACTCATTAATTTTTTGTGAACTTTAAAAACTCTCTTTGCGTCAATACTTTTGTTGTCTTTTTTCTCCAAAATGTGAATATTTAATATGAAATAATGTCTAAAATTGGACTGGGATTTAAAGATTAATGAATGTAACATGCTTTTTTTTTTTTTTTTTTTTTTTGTTAAAATATTATTGATATAATTATGTACCATTGCAGCATGAGAGAGGGGGAACTCAGAAGCAGGTAAGATAGTAGACAAAAAGAGCACTTGCAGAAACTAATTAAATAACTACTCATTATTCTGCATGTAATGACCAGAACTATTTAAACAGCATTACATCTTGTTTTTGAAATGTTTCTGAAAACATTTCTTATCAGTGCATAAGTATCAAATACAAATTTCTGATAAAAGAAAAAACTATATACATGAAACAAGTTCTGAATAATTCCAGTCTGGCAACTGACAATATATATATATTTGACAGAAACATTTTAACTAGTTCATTTTAAAGAATTTGTTAAAAATTATTTTCAAAAAGGGCTTTTTGTTGTTTTCTTCAGAATTATTTTAAAGAAATGCTACAAAACAAACAAATGCCATCAAAAGAAATAGATTTACTTATTTTTTTACAAATTGTTATTTTTCAAAAAATGTAAAATTGTATGGATGTTCTTCATTTTTATGTACTCAGTTTATATATTATTAACTTTTCTATTCAGTTTTTATATTATGAGTTTCTACATGCTTAGGTTTCCAGTTTTCTCTTCTGGCTAAACTTATGCTAGCCTCATATTTTTTTAAAAAATATATTGCTAAATTCAGTTATTCATATCTGGATAAATTAAAATAGAAAAGTGTTTTTTGTTTTTTTTAAAGCAGTTAATGAAATATATCTGCATACAGATAAATTCATTTTTCAGTGCATTGAAGTTTTCATGAAAATTTTGACAAGCTACACTTATCAAAATACAAACACTCAAAGGTTGCTGTGCAAATAACTTGACACAAACTTGATGCTTCTTTTGTCTCATCTTAAAATTACTTCTGTACCAGTGCTGTTTATTTCTCTCAAATCAAATTGCATCTGCAGTTACAGTCAGTCCCATTTTTTTTTTAAAAACATTTCTCCAGATTTATTTAAAATTTGTAAATAAGCCATTCCCATTTCAAGTAAAGCTTGGTTAAAATTAGCAAATTGAATGAGATTTTTGGACTGGCTTAGATCTTTTTTTTCAAATTATTAAAACATCAACAAATTGATTTTGGAAGTTTCGCAATTTTTACATTTTACTTGGAACAGCTGCCAGATGTTAGAAATTTCCAAAAATGTCTTTGTGATTGTGGAGGGGAGGTAATTATAGTATTTAGTTTAGTGATGTAGGATACTATTAAAAAATAAACCTACTGACTACTTAGTTGCTTTGTGTAGCTGAACTGTTTGTGAAAGAAATACACTATATGTTGTGCTGTGTTGGTTGAGGAGAACCACACATGCACCACTTGGTTGGTCAGAAGTACAACATCTACTATGTTGTGTATGGATGGGTCTGCTGACAGATGGTTCATGTCCCCAGACTGAGGTAGTAGGTTGTATAGTTAAGAAATACACCATTTCACGGAGGACTGTACAACCTTCTAGCTTTCCCTGGGGTATGAATGTGCAACACCTTGCTAGAATGGCCACCCACCCGCCTGCTGTTGGGATCACAATACTGTTTTGGAGAAAATGAATAGCAGTTTTATATGCATAATAAATTGGCAGCAAAATTCCATGTTTTAACCTTTCTGGTTCACTTTTCATTTACAAACAAATATAATTATACAATTGTCTTCAATTAGATATACTCCCATCTTATTTCGTCGTCGTTGTCGTTAGGGTAGAAGTATGAATGGTGAATATTAATAGAATATTTTGTAAGTTAAATACTCTTCATGAATCTGCAATGTATTACAGTAAGTATGACTCTGTCCTTATGATTTTTATTTTGCTGTTTGCTCTATACCTTGTGTTAGACAAACACCACCACATTTCTATTAATTCAAAAGTAGATAAACATATTTAATAAGAAAATGTAGCTTTAAAATTGCTATTTCAATTTTAAAAGTAAACTTCTTAATTTGTCAATATTTACTAAAAGACATTGTACAAATTGTTAATGAAAGTATGCGTTTACTCTTGTGAAATTAATTTTTGAAGAAGTTTACCCACAATGTTTGGGAGACTTTTTTTCTTTTCTGGCCAGGTGTTTTTATCTTCAGTAGAAAAGGTTATTGATAATTCAACTTTTTAGAAACTTTGACTCTGTTCGTCTTACGACAGATAGATCTGATAAGTCTTTTTAGTAGAAACAGTCCTAAAGTGATTAGTAAGGCCTGAATAAAGTATATATTCAGAGCATGAACACTCACCTCACAGTAACTTGAATTAGAATGTTTTTGTTTTATTCATCTATGGAAAATATGATTTAATGCTTATAAATAAATTTAATAACTTTATTGTTGAGATTTTTAGGGATAAATAGGACAGGAAAGTAAAGTTTAAACAATAAATCTTTTATTAGTGTGTTTTAAAAAATCTCTAGATTAAGCTGCATTTATAAGAATGAATACTATTATTTTTTTAAATATTGATTTTGATGCTTGTATTATAAATGCATTACTCTTTTAAAAAAACAAACAAACAACTAATGACGATGCCAATGTATGAAATTTAATTTTTTGGATGACCAAAGAGTTTTTTTAAAAAAACACATTGTAATATTTAATGATTCCAGATTTGAAATCTATATTTTGGAATAACGTTTGTTCATCAGAGGATTAATGCCATGTAATATATTCTAATAATTACACAATCAGTTTGCACTATCACTTTTCTCAAATAATAGTCTGTATATTAATTCAAAGTCTTCCCACAATGTGCACTGGTTTTAGTCAGTAATACCTCTTCTGAAATCTTTCATACTACAATTATAATTTGTTATTCATAAAAAGTTAATTTGTTTTAAAAAAATAATTATGATTATTTTTAAATAATGTTTTGCTTTATCTGGTGTTCCTTTTGTTTTCAGTCTGTCAGCATGAGTCAACTTGTCTTGTGATGTAGATGTGGGCATATTTGTACATTCATAAATAAATGCACATGCAAATTTTTAAAAAAAAAATTACTACTATATATATAATCAGCTTTCAATAAATAAAATTAGTTTTAAAACGTTTGCAAAACTTCAGAAACCAGAATGTCTGTGCTTATCTGCAGTTTTTATTAAATAACACAGCTTGCTTGCAGACAGAACAATTTGCTTCGGTGTAAGGAGGGGGTGCCTTGCTGAATGCTCAGACTGACAAAGCTGCTTTAATGAAGCAGCAGTTTTCTGGTTACCTCCAAATAGTAATCACTGTAGGATGTAAATTTCCTTTTACAAATATTTATATCTCAAGAAGTACCAAATAGAGATAAGTTTTTTGAACTGCTTCAATTGCAAAATATTTATATTACTCATTAGAAAATCCAGTGAAAATTTAGTTTATGCTAGTAATATATAATATTTATAAAATTTGAATCTTGTGTTGGCTAATGGTACATAATGCAAACTAAAATATGTCAGTCCATTTACCAAATAGCAAGTTAATTATGAGAAAACTAGTGAAAGTGTCATTTTCAAAAAAAAACAGTCATGCATAAGGATATCAGTTTTTGGTGACAATGCACAGAAATAGTTGAAGCTTTAATAAGGAAGAAGGAATTGATTTTTTTGTTGTTTTGTTTTTTTAAAAAGTCTAAAAAAGCTGGAGAGAAGGAAGTGCTAAATGGATCAAATATAATAAATAAAAATGTTTACATTAAAACAACTAAGGAACATCCATTTGTGCAATGCTTAACATGCTACAATAGTCTGTAGTGAAATTTACTGTAGATAAATTACAGTAACAAATTGGTTCAATCAGAAAATACTGTCCTTCCTTCCCACCACCCTGAGCCTAATAATAGTAAAATGGAAATTGGCTTAGGGTTAATGGAATGATCCATTCACTACAATTACAAAAATGCACATTTATAAAATTTATTATATTTTTTATCTTCAGAAATATCAGAATAATTTGATTATAATGATTGATACTAACCAAGCTCTTGAGAAAAAAATTATTTAAAATTATATAATCTTTAAAAAAGGAAGAAGTATACAAGCTGAACCAGCTGTATACACAAGTGAATTGAATTTTTTGAATACAGCAAACCTAATTTTTTGGCTGACTTAATTTTCATGTGAAAAAAATTTTATTTTTTTTAATGTAGCCTCTTATTAATAAAAAGAACATTTATTGACACAGTTTCTGTGCAAACAAAGCAATGACTAGGTTTTTGATGCTTGTAGATTATGACAGCTCAGGTTGCGTTTCGTCTGGTGGGGGGGATTGTTTTACAAATGAGTTCTTGCTTTCACACACAGCTACAAAGTTTAAGTGAGGTGCTTGTGAAAAATTTCCACCAATGTACATATGGCCAAACACAGAGTGATCTTTCCAATTGATTGATTTGGTGAGTAAAGATTTCCAATAAATCATTCAGTTTCTAACATCTCTGAAAACTGATGGATTTCTCACAATAGTGGGCAAACAGCTGTAGGATAAATAAATGAAACTAGTTTAGCTAGTCAGGTAGGCACCTTTACATGTGTAGTAGTAAAAATTTGATTAAAGATACAGAATCACAACAATCTTTTGGGGGGGGTATTCATAGTGAAATTCAATTTACATAAGAGGCATCATTGGTGCTTTCATGCAGTGAGTTTCAGGTAAAACAATCATGCTAAGGTTAGTCATTAACCAGTCTCGATTCTAAGGTGCATACACAATTTGCCATAGAGCTTCTGGAAAATATGTAATGCTTACACTGGACAAACATTACAACAATTTGATACAAAAGTTTATCAAATATACAGCTATGGCCAAAAGTTTTGCATCACTCTAGAAATAACAATAACTATCTACAATTCATGCTCATAAAGCTTGACACTGTACTCATGACCACTGCTAAATGTCTGCTTTTGAATATTTCTAATTGAATCATTTGTCGTCATGATTCATAAGGTTTTTTCAGAAATCAGGTATTTGTGTCTTGGATTCCAAATTGTTGCATTTTTTCAATGTTGGTTCTTTTTACCATTATGTATGTAGAAAACCAAGCAGTATGCACTTTGATATGTTATCACTTGAATTTGCACAATAATGTTGTTGTTAAACTTTATCAAGCAAAATTAGGAAATTCTAGGGTGATGCAAAAACTTTTGACTATATCAGTAGTATCAACTAACAAATTTCCTATTGCTCTCCAATCCACCCTTTTGTTTTAAAAGTCATCTGATTACATGAAATATATGCACAGCAACTCTTACAAGCCAATGTTCTCAAAATAAATGTCATTGAAAAATTAACTTTCACTTCTGCCAAAGGATAAAGTTGCAGTTAAGAATTTATCTTCATAATATTAAATGTTTACTATAACTAAAGCTTAATGAGAATGTGTAGTACTAAAATGAATTGCTGAAAAATATCAGTATTTTCATGTAGTCATTTGAAATAAATAAATAGATTTTTTTTAAAAAAATGTTGAGCATTTTATTTCTTATCAATTGAAAATATTATACTTTTGGAAAAGTACTCAACAAGGAATCCCTTGTTTTTGAAATAAAAATAAATGATTAGCTGTGCCTTCATTCTTTGTTTACAATAAATAGAAATTGTCATTTTTGCATTAATTAAAATTTTGATTATTATAGTTATAACATCTATTAATTGCAGAGTCTATGGTGAAAGGTAAATACAAGTTTTATTTAATGGTTTTTCTTTTCATGTCATATAAACTACAGAAATGCTGTCATTTTATATTAGGTTTGATCTATTTTATCAGAAATGCAGTAAATTTCTACAATTTATTTTTAATAACTTTTTTTTTTCTTTCAGAACCTATGTTGTAATTCTCAAATAATCCCAATTCTTATCTTGTGTGGCGATCATAAGACATGCAGTAAGACACTAATTCAGTTGTTTTGTTTGCTTTTACTATTTTTTTTTCTTTGTATTAGGTAGTTCCAAAAGTTTTGTTGGTTTTTATATTATGTTAATTTGAGGTTCATTTTTTGCATGCTTGTAAAGTTGTATGTAGATAAGTTATATATCATTTTGTAGCATGTGCTTTAGCATACATTATGCATAACCTACCTTTTTTAAAAATCATTAAATGGATATTTGTTTCAGGGTTCTGAGTGAAGCATGGATAGAAAACTTTTTCGTACCATTTTGCTTCACGAGTTCAATAGGCCACAAAGCACGAGGCAACTCGTAACATCAAGCAAGCATGGGGCAAGGACACAGCAAATGAGTGCAAAGTACAAGGATGGTTTACAAAGTTTTGATCAGGAGATGTGAGCCTCATAGATAAGGAACGTAGCAGCCATCCTTCCAGCTGTGATGACGACCGTCTGAAAGCCTCAGTTGAAGCCGATCCAAGAAAAACTATGCAAGAAATTGCTGGAGAGCTTGACATAAGCACTGCAACTGTTTCTCGGCATCTTGACACAATCTGCAAGGTGCAAAAGCTTGACAAGTTGGTGCTTCATGAGTTGACTGAACAACAAAATCGTTGATTGGAGATCTGCTCTTAGTTTTGTTATAAGAAACAAAAACTATCATAGTTGAAAGGTACTGACTGTTATGAATTAAATGTTCATTAGAAACTTTCCCAATGACAGCCAGCATTGGTGAATCAAAGAAGCCCAATCCTGCTCTACAACAATGCTATTCCTCATGTTGCAAAAGTGACTCTTCAGAAACTGAATACGTTGGGGTACCATTTTCCCTCACCCAGCCTATTCACCAGACCTTTCTTCCACAGACCTTTTCAAACATTTTGACAGCTTCCTTTGTATGACATCCTTCTCCAACAAAGCAGCAACTGCCTTCCAACAGTTTATTGACCCCAGAAATCCAGATTTTTTCAAAATGGTATAAATTTACTTTAACTTGTTGGCAGAAGTGTACTAATTGTAATGGTACTTACTTTGATTAACAAACTTCACATTCAGCAACGATGTGAAGTCTCATTGTTGTGGTAAAAAAAACCGACAAAACTTTTGTAACAATCAAATAGTATACTGTTTTTCATACTGAATTAATTTGGATTTTGAAAACATTTTGCTTCTGTTCATTACAGTTCATATTAACTAAGCACATGAATATATCCAGTATCTGGAAGGTTTAAAATCAGAATGAATAACATTTGGTAACTTTTGAGGTTACAAGACTTGCAGCTATAAAATCTATAGCTCTGCATGCAGAAAAGGAATCTATTGCATAGTCCACTCACTTTGGTTCTGATTCCAACATAAAGCTTCAGACACCAAGAAATAAGCTTTGAAGTATGTAGGGTTAAATGCCAGGCAGGGCGACGAATTAATTCCCACCCACTCGAAAGAGCAACATGATACTGCGATATTGTTACTTTTCCATTATTTGTTCAAAATAATTTATGCTGCTTTCAGAGTTAAGATTTTACTAACTGAAGACTAAAAATTCTTTTGAACTTACATTGTTGCTGTTTTGCTCTGGTGTATAATTCCATGTTCTTTTTTTTTTTTTTTAGTTTCTGTTTTGTGATGCTAAACCTTTGATCTTTTAAAATTCAGAATGGAAGAGGAAGAAATTCTGTTGATTGTAGCAAGAAAACAGTAGTTGGAAATGCACATACTGGTTCTGATTCAACTCAAGTAAAGACAAGTGAGTAAAAAATCTTTAAACCATCACATTTGTTGATGAGAATCTTGTCTTCAAATGTTTCAGCAGCCACAAACACCGATTTTATTATTTCATTTTTGTATTTGTTTGTTTTATTCATAGGTATTACAAATACTACAAGAAATTATACTTGCAAAGTCTTGTGATTTTTTTTTGTCTACATTTTGCTTTAAAAAAAAATACTGAATTTTATTCCTAATAGAAAATTTTTTCTATAACTGAGATGACTACATTTTGAACTGTGAATTAAGTTCATTCTGAGCAACAGCTATAGTTGGCATCCTCCAATCATTTTTTTAAAAAATGACACCTAATTTATGCAATCATGGTTTCATTTTGACAATATTTTGAGATTTGGCAGTCAGAGTATAATGTAAACTGTTTCAAAATAGTTAAAACTGAAGATGTATGTGACGTATGCCATACCACTGACCAGCACACATTCTTCACCATCTGATCAATAAGATGATGTATCATTTCTGCAGTGCTGTGATCCAATTAAAATCAGATCTTTGGGACAATGTAACACCAGACAATGCTATCATGGACAAAGTTATGTTGTTCAGTTAAATTGGCATTCAGAATTTGTGTTGTTTAAAGAAACTGATGACAAACTATTCATTAATTAATGGGATCACAATAATAATAATATATTATATGCTTCTTTGGAATCTGATTCCACATGCAAAACATTTTCTCTTCTTTTTCAAATCAACTTTTTCTTCAGTACTTAATTTTTTTTAAAACATAAAACTCAAGCAAAACTGTGCAAATAGTTTGATTTAATTTATGCAGATCTCAACTAATGCACTATAGTTTATTTGGTCTTAACAGTAAGTAAAGAAGACTCTGCAACTTGGTTGAATTTTTAAAAGGCTTCAGTATAGTTCATGTTATTGCAAAACCATTACTTAGAAATTTACTTGATGTCACATAAGAAGTTGCAATCACAGCTTTAAGTGTTTTTAAATTACTGTTTAAATATGGGAATAATTTCTCCAAATTTGCTTTTCAGTTTTTAAGAGAAAAAAAAAGTTCTGACTGTTGACTTGTTTCTTTTTGTTTTAGTTCAGGTACTTTTGTTTTAATTGATAAATGAAGATTTTAATTGTCACTGCAACAGCAGCTTGAATTATCCTGCAATTAGAGATGTTGATTTTTTTTTTTTTTTTATTTTTGGTTTTGATGGAAGACAGACAGACAGACAGAAAGAGGTGAGTCAGGATGAATGATTTTCTTACATCTAGTGATATAAACAAAGAAATTGTTTCATGTCTGGGCTAAAAGAGAAATCTTAAAGGTAGCGATTCACTTCAAACAAATACATGTTTCTACTTTAACCCATAAAAACTTATTTACTAACTTCAGCATTTTTTTAAAAAATGTATTTATATTTTGGGAAAACTCTAAAAAAAAAAGTTTTGATGACTTTTGAAAATTGATTTATTGTTCTACTTCATTTGAGTTTATGACATTAATGCCAATATAAGATTGATTAATATAAGCTATGAAATATACATTAAGAAAATGTTTTCTTGTGAGTTTTGGTGATGAAGATAACACCTTCTGAAAAATAAGTCCTCTTAAGATGGTCATCACTTTTTGTCCTGATACTAGAATGAGAAGTAAATAGGGATGATATTTGCATGAAACAAGACATTGTTTTTTCAAAATGTACAAGGGCTTTGGGCTGCATAATGGAGAAACCACAACCACAGGTAAAGTAAATAAAACATTCACATTCACATAGGAAAGCTGACCAGCTTTCTTATACATGCTATGATGCAATCATTGAGATATCTGAGCAAATTTGCTTGTCAGTTGGAAGCAGTTTATCAGTACCATACAGGTGTACTTTCAACCAAATGACTGCTTTTATTCCAGAGTTTCTGAGAATTCTATAAAATGACAGAGTCCAATGTTCTTTTTATCTTCAGACCTCAACATTTAGTACTTGGTGTTGGCAAAACTACTGTTACCAGCATGAGCTTCATCTGGGACTATGGAACTGCCAATACAGTCTTTCGAGTTTATTATATGACTGGTCCCAGATTCATTCTGGACCATATTACTGGAACAAACTTCATCTTTCCCTGTGCTGTTCACAACAAATTTCCCTTGCCATGCAGTATAATTCTGGCATTTGCTTGCAGATGGTTACATTATGTAACTCTTGATCTCCAAAATTGGAAGGAAGTTTGTGCTCATGTGAGCTGTAATTTCTTTACAAAGGTCAATATCCTTTGCACTATATTGAGCATCATCCTTCTGATGCCTGGCCCAACCAAGTGTAAACTCATTTATAACTTCAAAGTTGGATATGTCAGTGATGCTGGCCAAAACAATTTCCACTTCTTGACTTGTCACATGCATTTTTATAAGCACTGCAAAGCAATGAAAGATACCTTCTTTCTGATCTACTCCAAGATTTCAGTGTTAATCTTTTTTAAGAAGCACTGCTAAATCACTGGAAGCAAACATTGCACTTAAATAAATTCTTTCTCCATCATTGTCTTCTACAACTGCATTTTCTGTACTCAGCTTCTAGTGTCTTTGTTTTCTATGGAGTTAGGCACACTTGACTCCTAATACATTTGTGAGGACACCAAAAGCTGGTGAATGCTCTAAACTACATATACCTTTCACATCTTTAGATTCTCTTCCAATATCTGCTGCTCAATTATTTTGAAGTTCTTAAGTACCTTCTGGCTCAGAATCCATTTAACAATCTTAATCACCCTCCAATGCACTTTCATTATTGTAACCCCTACACTATTTGAAGCACAACACTACTGCCCTGTGCTTGGTCTGACAGTGCCTTTGCTTTTCATTTTTAACTCCATCACTTCCATTGAAAACTCTAGTACACACTCTGGAGGCATATTTGAATAATCTTCTCTTGAGCTTTAAATTCCATCCAAGAACATTGTCAATAGCCCATTTCAAAAGCTAAACTTTCTGTAATATTACTGCTTTCACATGTGGCTGATCAACTATGTTGGGCATGAATGCCTCCATGATAGAAAAGGCATTTTCTTTATCCTGCTTGCTGTTCTCAGCAATATGGTCATAGTTCACATGGAAACTTAATCCATGTTTTCCATTGTGCTGTATGATACTGTAAAAACATTTATTCAACTTTTATTTCATAGTCCAGTTCAGTAAAGGCTTCATAAACTATATTCTTTATCGCTCCTTTCTAGTTCACAATCCAAACAACATCCCTGTTTCAACTGTGTCTTTAGAGCACATTCAGCAATGGATTTTTTTTTTTCACTTTGATTTTTTAGAACTGTTTATACATTGAAAAAAGCCTGTACTACTGTCTGTATTGTTGCCTCCCATGCTCCACTAGGCTCTGGCAATGCATGAGAAGCATGCATCTTTTAAGCCAAAGAATGTTGCTTGGATCAAACTCAGATCTTTTTTTTTTTTTTTTTTGTGTTGTGCGGTGTTTAGGGGTATGTTTGTGAAGTTGCATATGTATGTAGGTGTAGCTGGATCGGTTCCATGACCGGCCATCACAGCTGTTTATAAGTGAGGTCTTATTTCAGCCTATGTTTTTGTTTAGTATGTACCTCAGCCTAGCGAGAGCAGCGGGCTACCCAACTCCTTCGTATTGCACGCAGGAGGGGTAGGTTTATCCTGGCTGAACTCTCTAGAACAGAGTTTTCTCTCTGTGTGTCCTTGTTCTGGGAGGGAAGTTTGGGCCACAGTTTATTTTTCAAATTTCCAAGTGGAAGGATGGAGAGAGTTCTATTTTTATTTTTGCAGGGTGATGGATGGAGACATGTTCTCCCTCCGTTTTTGTATCTTTTATTTAGTCCTCCCTCGTGGGGGAATCAGAGATTCCCTTGATGTTAGAATGTAAACATACAGTCTTTATGACTGTTGTTTATTTTATCCATCGTGGGAGAACCAGAGGTTCCCTAGCAGGTGGTACAGCCGGGAAGTAGCACGTTTGCTGTGGTGATTGTTATCACAGCATCCATTGCCCCATTCCACACCACATTGATGTTACTGTGCTCTTCTGTCTTTACTGGGACTATACTGTGGTTGTTCAACGAAGAAAGAATCATGGTTAGTCCATGTGCAAAATATAGGGGTGGAGTGACTTTATAAATAAATAGAGGCTTACACTGAAGAGAGGGGGGGGGGTTGGGAAGTTTAATACAAGATTTTTAAGGCAAAAGTTTCATTTTAAAGTGACCATATGATCACTTAAGAGGTTAATAAATTGTAAATTTCAATTATACCATAGAAAGAATCCTAGAAGGATTACGTAATTAATATATATTCGTAAATGTATAATGTAATGCTAATAGAGGAAAGAAAAGAGAGTAGAGAGGAAGAAAGAAGTCTTCTTAATTTACTTCAACTGGAACAAAATACCTTTAAATTAGAACAGAGGGGTGGAAGAGTGGTGACTCAGGGTGGTCGGTCTAAGCTAATAGTAGTAGTTGGGGAGATGTCAAGATGTAATTGCAGTTGTTTATATGTCCTAAGGTGTCATTAATTAGCCAGGTGGAAGAGAAAATTAGTCTGTCATTGATACTAGATTTCATGACCGCATATTTTTGATGTAACCAATTAGTTACGTAGTTTTGAAATAGCAATTTTGTTGAGGTAGGCTGACCGCCTTCTAAAGCCTTCCGGCTACCCCAAGTTATCCGCTGGGCGGTGAAAACCAGAAAGTTTGAAAGGCAGTCCTTTTTAGTTTTATTATTAAATCCAAAGATGCGCCAGAACGACGTAAGTTTGGTCTGGGGACTTTTAATTTTAAAGATCAAATCTCTGACTAGGCACCATAATTCTATATTCATCGGACACGAGAATAAGCAATGGATTGCCGTTTTGTCATCCTCGTGACAGGCGAGGCATTTGGGAGATTTAATTAATTTCCATTTATGTTTGTTCTCCCTTGTGGGGAGGACATTCCTTAATAATTTCCGGTGTATGTCAGATGTATATCCGTCCACGAGACGATTAATGGAGCTAGTCCAAATCCTGTCCCATGGAAGTGTTCCTGAATTAAGGGTACTTTCCCACCTCTCCCTGTAATTCGGTTCCTTGATGGGTCGTGATGACAGGAAGAGGTAGATGTCTCTCTTGGATAATTTGTCTAGTTCTATTTTAGTATCTCCTAAACTTACGATATTATCTGTGCCTATAAAGATGTTGCTATTAATCCATTGCTGGAGTGCTGTTAGGTGGTAATCGGTTAGTATGTTTCTTTGTGCTCTATATAGTTTTAGTTTGTTAGTGAGAACGTTGACCCCTAAGAGGGTGTCGAATGCTTTCACTAAACGGGGAAATGAAGAGTTTTTGCCATCTTTGCCTTTCGTTTACGTTTCTTATGGTATCTGTTGAGCACCTATTTTGCTCTCTAGATTTATTAGATTTAGACCGCCTTGGCTTCGAGGGAGTCTAATTATGTTTTTATTTGCCAGGTGTTTGCGCCCTTGCCATAGAAACCGAGTTAGCTCGGCCTCTATAGCGTTGCGCACCCAGCCTGGCATCCCTATGATTTTGGGGGCAAGGTAGGTGTTCACTAGTTCTGTTTTAGTAAAGAAAGAAAGGTTCAGCGAGGACCATGCAGTTAGTAAAGCATTGACTTTATTAATCACAGGTTGCCAGTTGTCATGCAGCGTGTTAGTACTTTGTATGACTGGGAAGTAGATTCCCAGCAACTTGATTTTGTCTTCCACCCAGTTGATATTGTGTTGGCATGGGGGCTTTTGATTTCCCTTTTGTTGATTTTTGCCCCGGAGGCTTTTTCATATATCTCCAGGGCTTTGAAAGCTGCGTCTAGGCTGGCCGCATCTTTTAACAGGAGGGTGGTGTCATCAGCGTATTGCTGAATTTTGACACCATGAATCCCTTTTATTCTTGGTGTTTTCCTCATCAGGGCGGCCAGCGGTTCTGCAGTCAGAACATACAGCATGGTACTCAGGGGACACCCCTGCCTGATGCCTCTTGTTGGGTGGATAGACGAGGAAAGGAAACCGTTTTGATATATATTTGTAATTACATTGGACTGGAAGAGCCTAACAAAGTTAATGAAGTACTCTCCAAAGCCAAGGGTTTTAAGTGTTCCTATAAGAAAATTCCAGTTAACCCTGTCAAATGCTTTTTTCTGATCAATGGCTAGCATAATTCCTATGGAATTTTCCTTGTCTAGCCTACTTGTCATTTCTCTGAACAGTTGAAGTGTATTAGTAATACTTCTTCCTGGAACTGAACAGGTCTGATCTACACTAGTAACTTTATGCATAAATTTGGCTAGCCTAGTCGCTAAAACCTTAGCTATGATTTTATAATTGCTATTTAAGAGACTGATGGGTCTCCAGTTATCCAGGTACTCCGCGTCCCCCCCTTTGGTAGCAGGACGACTGGCAGTATGCTGGCTTTCTGAGAGCACCCCCCCCTACAATATGCGCTATTCGCAATCATTGTCAGGTCTCCTGCTAGGAGATGTTCAAATCTCTTATAGAATTCAGGCGTAAGGCCATCATTTCCTGGGGCTTTGTCATTATTTGAAGCCCTAATAGCTTGTTTTACTTCTTGAATGGTTATGGGGCCTTCACAGAGCTCAGCATCTAGGGGGTCTAGTTTATCTTCTAGACACGCCAAGATTTCGTCCTGAGCTATGGGACAGGTGTCTTCACTATTGTACAATTCACTATAATACAGAGTCTCTTCCTGAATGATATCCTCTATGTCAGTTAAGACACGGCCATCTTGCGTTTTAAGTTTGTTAATAGACTTCTTTTCTGCCTTAGATTTCTCTAAACCACAGAAAGATATTCTATTTTCTTCACCATTCATGGCCGGTACTCGGGCCCTAATCCTAGCGCCTTCTGTTTTGTTAAGTTGTAATTTCACTATTTGTGTTTGGATGGCTTTGATATTGTTTGATCTATCTATTCCTGATGCAGCCTGGTTTATTTCTAATTTTAGTTCTAGCTTCAACTTATTTTCTAAGTATTCTCTATACACATTCCGCACCTGACAATATCTTATACTAAGTTCCTTGAGTTTAACCTTACCTGTGTGCCACCACTCCAGGGGGTCCTCAAACTCATCCCGGCGAAGCTGCCATTGTTCCCAGAAGCTTTGTACGCTCTCAACATATTCTGACCCAGTCAGAACAGTATTATTGAGTTTCCAAAGTCCAGGTCCTCTGGTGTTCTCCTGGACAAGAAAGCTGGCCTTAACCTGGCAGTGGTCACTCCACGCGAAAATGTCGTGCGTTACGTCCTGGAGTTGTCTAACGGCATGTTTAGAAACATACACTCTGCCTATTCTAGTTGCTACTTGATATTTTTTACTGTAATGAGTGTATGATTTACTATCTGGGTGTTTAAATCTAAATGCATCGACCAAGCCGAACCGTGAACACAAGGTTTGTAGCTGCAACTTTCCGATCAGATGCGTCCTACTTTTAATGTCTGGTCCCTGCCTATCAAGGTCATGGGAGGAGACGCAATTAAAATCACCTAAGATGTAGATATCATCCGCAGGGTAAGACCTATGTAGTATATCATTGAAATTCCTACATCATAATAGAACAGTGACCTGTTCTGAAATGGGACAGGCCTTGATAGATGCCGGACTAAATGGCTATGACGGGCCATTGAGATCAGATGTAGCAGTGCCAAAAATGCTGAGTACCTGTCAATGCATTCGTTGACAGTCAAAGGAATCAATTACATCCTGCACGGTGCCAGTCCCGTCGCATGGATTAAATTGCGTGGGCTCCCGCTAATAGTGGAATGTGACATACCAGAGCAGATACTTGAAAAATACGGCAAGATCATCGTGCCGTTCAAGTACGACTGCTTACCAGGCCTACCTTTCCTCTCTGGGCAGAGGATCGGAAAAATGATTCTTCGGGAATCCATTCCCAGAAGAATCAATGAAGAAATCGATGGAAAAACATACAAGTTCATGGTCGTATACAGAGACCAGCCTACTGAGCCTCCATATTGCAGGCCATACCGAATATACATGTCCCGGAAAAGTTACCAAGGAGGTCTCAGTACCAGAAAAAGTCACCAACACACAGAAAGAAGACACTCCTCCACCTACGGAAGTCATCCAAATAGATGATAACCCTAAGGAAAAGGAGCAAAGCACCCGACCTCCTAAACCAAGAAGGGCTAAGAAAGCCTCAAAGAGAACGGTCAGAGAGTCGGCTCCTCCTAAGAAAAAGGAGAAGAGGGAACAGGAAGTCCCCAAGGATGAATCCTTGGAGGCTCCTATCAACCTTTTAAAGAAAATTACTTCCTCTCCACCTGCAACACCGACTCAGGGGGTTGCATCCATGGAAGTGCCCACCTAAATTGGGTCACTTTCATTTGGAAGGATTTTTCGGGATCAACGCAGATAACGCCTTAGGGACGAACCACTAGATTTAGTGATTATGTTAAGATGCATGGAATTCTTATCCCTGAATTTAAGAGGGATAAAATTCAAGAAAAACTGGAATGATTACCTAGATTATCTAGAACATTCCTCAACAAACACCATAATCTGCATGCAAGAGTTACACCTGCAAAATAACACAGAGATAGATAGGTACTTTTCCCGCTGGTCAGGCCCCAAATTTGCGAGTCTAGCTAGACCCCTTAGGTAGGAAAAAAGGCATAGCTATTTTATTTCATCACAGTTTAAATGCGAAAATAGAACACTCTTATAGTGATAAAAACGGAAGAATCATCATAGCTAGCTACCAAAATGAGCTCCAAAGAAAAGTGATGATAGCATGGGTGTACGCTCCTACCGTTGCGAAGGAGCGGACAGCTTTCTTTCAAAACTTCAATGATATACTAGAGCAAGAACTTAGGTCTTACCCTGCGGATGATATCTACATCTTAGGTGATTTCAATTGCATCTCCTCCCATGACCTAGATAGGCAGGGACCAGACATTAAAAGTAGGACGCATCTGATCGGAAAGTTGCAGCTACAAACCTTGTGTTCATGGTTCGGCTTGGTCGATGCATTTAGATTTAAACACCCAGATAGTAAATCATACACTCATTACAGTAAAAAATATCAAGTAGCAACTAGAATAGGCAGAGTGTATGTTTCTAAGCATGCCGTTAGACAACTCCAGGACGTAACGCACGACATTTTCGCGTGGAGTGACCACTGCCAGGTTAAGGCCAGCTTTCTTGTCCAGGAGAACACCAGAGGACCTGGACTTTGGAAACTCAATAATACTGTTCTGACTGGGTCAGAATATGTTGAGAGCGTACAAAGCTTCTGGGAACAATGGCAGCTTCGCCGGGATGAGTTTGAGGACCCCCTGGAGTGGTGGCACACAGGTAAGGTTAAACTCAAGGAACTTAGTATAAGATATTGTCAGGTGCGGAATGTGTATAGAGAATACTTAGAAAATAAGTTGAAGCTAGAACTAAAATTAGAAATAAACCAGGCTGCATCAGGAATAGATAGATCAAACAATATCAAAGCCATCCAAACACAAATAGTGAAATTACAACTTAACAAAACAGAAGGCGCTAGGATTAGGGCCCGAGTACCGGCCATGAATGGTGAAGAAAATAGAATGTCTTTCTGAAATGGCTGCAGTACAAGTTCTTCACATCATTAACTACCTTATTTTTGACAACTTGCCAAACCAGAAAATTAACTTCTTTCAATCTATAACTTTTCTGATGACCTGCTGTTGCAATACAAAAACTTCCAAAAATGTGCGGTACTTAAAATGGTTATTGAATCTGGAGTACCTATCTTTATACTTAGCACAAGATATCAGTTGATGTAGTCTATGTAATTTCTGCATCTGAATCTTCATACTATACCACAAACTGGTTGATCTTTTTCTCAAAGATTGCACAACAAACTGAGCAAAGGGTCAAATGCCGGAGAGAGCTTTGGTAACTTGCACATTACTGCAATAATGGTTTGAACAATTTTTTTTTTGGATACTGTCAGGGTTCATAGTCAACCTAGAAAATTGATGGAAATTATAAAAGTCATTAAAAATCAAAGATAAAAAATTTATGGCAATGGCCATCTTTTAGTGTCTACAACAAACTGTCTTAAAACCATTTCACAATATTTTATGTACAGCTGGTACATGGAATGATGGTTTTATGTTTAACCAAACAACTGTATGGTTACTTTGTTAATAAGGACCTTCTGGTTGAAAACCTCCAAGAAAAAAACAGTTTTTGCTCTAGACAGTTTATGTGGTACCTCTACCAACTTCACTGAGCTTCCTTTGACACCCAAGCTAAAGTAAAATGTAAAAGCTATAAGAATGATATATAGCAAGTCTCTGGAAGAGAAAAGAAATTTTAAAACAGAAGCACAGAGAAACTAAAAGATGCCCAAAATGAAATGAGAGATGGAGAAACAGGTTAATGAGCTGGCAGAGAAAGCTGAGAATAAACATGATTTAATTTTTCTGGCACTGTCAGATTCTTTCCAAAGGATGGTATCTGGTAAGTCACAGTTGATTCTCCAAATGGAAAAGAGTCACAAGGTTAAAGGCAAGGCCATGTACACTTAATGCTAATCATGAAAATACTTCTCTGATTTTTACCTTTAGTGCTACTGATATGTAATTTCGGTGTGTAATGATAGTCTGCTTACAGTTGTAAAACATTTTGCAATTAAAAGATTTAGTTATCATGCTAATCTTTGGTTTGGATGTCTGCCTCACCTCTTTTACCAAAGTAAAGACTTCTCTAGTATTGTTTTCTCCACTTCTTTATACTTATTCAACAATAACATTCTCATAGGATTTCATTGTGCACATTACATGTTGCTGCTTTTTATCTGCTTTATTTTGCATGAATAAAAGCAAGAGGATCAGATCAAAAGTTGAAAAGGGAGCCATCTTAAAAAAATTGAATTATCAATGATCTAAACCTTTCCATGCATAATATAGGATACAAAAGCATCCTAGAAATATGGAAAATAATTTTCAAATTTATGTAGGTTACTGTTTTATCACCATCACCATTAACAGATGATTTTTAACTCCTGATTTCATTAGGTCTTCATAATTTTCTGAGCTTGCATTCAAAACTTTTCTCAAAGCTTTTTTTGAACCCCCACCTAGATACTTCAGAAATTTCAGCATATGCCACTTTGAAAAGGATCCCTGCTTTCAAACCACACCACTTAGGCAAAGAGAATAGTCTGAGCATCTTTTGTGCTCTCTACTTGAGAGAACTCAGTGGTGGTCAGTCTTGATGCATTTCTTTCTACCTTATTGTTGATGACAAAGTGTCAAATGCTAGGAAGGGTTTTGTATCACTGGATAAACTTGCCTACTGATTAGCAACAATTTTATCACAAGAATAAAACTTTAGCAGTTCCTGGTATTGTTGGCAAATTCCTCCCTTCTGTGTTTAATGTCACATGAAGTCATTTCTTCCACTGATAAGCTATCATCACATTCTTTTCATCAAAAATACGTTGTGAACCCCACTTATAATAGCACTTTGAATGACTCTGGGGCCTCAATATTGCTTGTATATTCTTGTATACAATCCCTAAAACATCACTCACAAATAGGGAGGTGCCTATTAAGAGGTAGGTAATTGGTAATTAGCTTCATAACAACAAATTGGAAACTTTTTTTTTAGTCAGAAAGAACTGGATCCTGTATTTTCCTTATTACACCCAGTTTTATCAACAAATCAATTTATCCAGTAGAGATAGGCATTCTCACACACACACTTGATTGGAGTGGATTGTCCACCTCAGAGTCCATCTTTTTAAACCAGGATCAACACATTTTCACATAACTAGGTGAGAGCCAAAACATTAAAAGTAATTTGGTCTAAAAATTCAATTCAAAATTCAACACATGTAATTTTTTTTTTTTGAATAAACTTATTCATAGTAGAAATTTAAATTTTCAAATGTTAAATGGTAACTAGTCAGTATAGGTATATCCATATTAATACATAACCAGTATGATATGAAAGCCAAAATATTAAAAGCACTTCTACAAACATCCAAAATTCAAAACACTTATGAAACTTCTAAAGGTTGTCAAAAATATAATGAAAATTTCCTACTTAAAATTAAAAGCTTAATGATTTCTGTCAAACTAATCAATATAGTTATGTATTGATCTGGATTTGGAAATGTCTATAATATGAAAGCAATATATATTTGCATTGTGTATGCCCACTGGTGCTGAAAATCTGTTCACTGTCTATGGAAGATGGAGATATGCATAAATGAACCTGTCAGGTTTTAGACTTTTGAAATGGAGAGTTTCTTTTTCACTATAACAGAGGATCTTCATGCCTGATTACTAGGAGCAAGTTAAGATATTTCTCAATCTGCAGTTGCTTTCCTATGAAAGAACTTAGCAGCCTTTTTTTTTTTTTTTTTTTCCTTGCTGCTAACTTTTTTTACAGCAGTCCCAAAGTTCAGGAATTGTCATTAGTGATTCAGCAGCTGAAGTTTGTGGTATGTCTAGATCATCAAGATATATATTACTCTTAGGGCTTTACCTACTTTCTCTGTCTTCTATTTAACAAAATTATTCTATCCATATTTTTGTCTTCAGTTTGAAGCGAGGATCTAAACATGTGGAAATACTACAGAATTTCTTATTTGCCAAATACTTACATAGATTCCTTCACACAGTTGTATTTAACTAACCCACAGTTGTCAAGATTCCTTTGAAAGTTGTATTAATGGTAGCTTTGTCTGGAAAGCTATAGCTAAAAAATTATAACAGTAGTTGCATTCTTCTGACTAGCAACTTTTGTGATCTCTTCAAAAGGCTTTAAAAGTAAACAGATTTTTTAACTAGGCTCCACTGATATGGAGCTATATTTGGAATATTATATTCTAATGTGTAATGTGAACTGTTCCAATGGGTGGATACATCTTGTAGAAGTTTGTTTCAAGACCATCAGTTGTTCCTGAATGTCACTTAGCTTTTGTGAAGCAGCAGGATAATGGTGGAAATGGAAAACTATCACTCAGTTAATAGGTAAGACACCCTTTACTGAACATTGGCTATATATGGCATCATTAATGCATAGTTGTAGAGTATGGATAAAACAAGATAATGATTATAATCTAGTTTTGAAAACTGCAACAACCATGTTAACAGCATGGTCCTGAAGGACCAACCAGACTTTGTTCAGTGGTAGTTCAAGTTTCTTTTAACCAGCCAATACTTGCTTGCTTATGTGGTCAGCTATATGCGATTCTGAAAATGGAAATGAAAATCGGGTGTTAGTCAATAACTGATCTAACTAAGAAATTGTGTTCTAGCAGTACTAGCTGTCCAAATGTCTGTCATCAGTGCTATACTTGTCATTTTCCCTTGTAGCAGCTTTTGGAAAATAGCATTGTACATAACTGGTATCACTAATTGACAAAGAAGTTATAGTGTTGTATATTATAGTTAGGAGACAGGTGATTATTGAGTAGCTTTTTGACGTTAATGTCTGCTACGATCAAGTGACAATGTAAGTCCATGGCCAGCAATTATCTCTTCCCTTCTTTACTGTATAGCTATAGCTCAAGGATATCTGATATCCCACAGCTTTGCTTGTCAGGGGATTCTTAAATACTCATTTATTTAATATAACTTGGCTTGGGTTCTTCAAATTTCCTTTGAACAGCAGCAGCAGAGGGTGTTGCTGCATTGTATTTGAATGGTTTATCTTTTGATAGTTGTAAATGTCTTTGCAGTTTTTGTACCTAGAGATATTTCTTGATTGCAAAGCTTGCATTTAGTTTTAATAGTCTTTCTGAATCACAGAATAGTTCCAAACAAAGCTTTTTGAAGGCATCGCTACCTTTAAAATATCTATGCCTAAGCATTTATTTGGAAAGTATGTCAATGGTTACCCTGCTCTACTATAACTAGGAACCCAGAAAATTCATGGCATTTTTCAATGGAATTCACAAATGGTCACAGAAAAACAAATTTCAGTGTCACAGTAGCATTTATTTAAAATCAACATTACTATAAATACATTATGATGAAGATTACTTAATATTTTTAAATAGCCTCATGAACATTATCACCATACCAAAGTACATCAGAACTGAAACATTTTAAGTGCAAATTGCGGTTAACCATCTTTTTTAAATGTGTTGAACAATCACTGAAAAAAGAGGTGATTTACCCTGCACTAGAGCCTCGGCTAATTTGAATGTGTTGATATTTTATGCATCTCTACTCTCTCTGCTCTTTTTGAACAATCCCCTGTAACTGTGGTCTATTTGTTGCATAATTCTTATGCCTTGGTGTCAAGTTTAGCTTTCTTGTTGTGCAAGGCACTAGTAAGATGTTTTTCTGTAGTAACTTTACTGAAGTGATCCAGGCAGGCATTACAGGTAGAACAGAAAAAATGCCACTGTCAGCCTGCCAATGAATTTGGCTTTCTTTGATTTATCACTTGTCTGAATTTTAACAATTAAAGGAAACCCTTAGATGCTTTAAAAATCCCTTTCAAATTTTCTGCTTTAAAATTGGATGATATACAGATACATAGGCCAATCATTAACCTTGCTAGAGACTGACATGGAATCCCATCCTCATTTCCAAAGTGAGTTGTTTGATTTGTTGCTTAGTAAAATTCACAACATTGACTGATTTGTGTCCAAAACTGTAGCATTTCTGCTATATGAAAATTTATCAAATAAACATGGAAAGTGGGGATTAATGCAAAATAAAAAATAGTAAATTCATGGGAAGCAGTCAAATTCATGATTTCATGGAAATTGTGAATTTTTAGGGCCCTAGTTATAACTCCTAATTCCTTAGCTAAACACCATAGGAACAAAACTGACCAGCCCTAATATTAAATTTTAAAATAACCAACCAACCACAATATAGGTTCTGACATCCATGATTAATTAAATATTGTTGTGTCACTAATGGAGAACATGGTTAACAACTCCAGCTTAAGCAAAACAATATTGTTTATCTTTCCTAAGCAGAAACTGTTTTTCTCATCACATCACACTTCCAACAAGCATCCCTAATACTGCACATGACAACTGAGTTATATTGTCCATAAGAAAAACAGGATGACAGTGGTAGTAGCTTGATCATTTAGCTTGTTAATATCTTAAAGGACAATTACTTGAATCACCAATTCCTGATCAAGTCAGTACATAATATTACTAAGAATGAATAATCAGGCAAAAGCAAACAGTAGGGAGGTTTCCTATATCATGAAAATCAGACTTTAATGTTATACTGATTAATTAGATTGGAATACAAACAGTCTTCAATCTATTTATGTACAAAAATTGTGTGTGCATGCATGCGTGAGCAATACAAGAGAATATTGAATAATAATGCAGTCTGATATAGGCAGGTACTATACTACATGTCATGATTAGCTTTGATTTCAAACATCTTTTTGAGAAACTGAATAAACTTTAGATAAAGTATTAGTACATGTCTCTTCCATTAAAAACAAGGGAAACAAGCCATTTTGACCTATTTATTTTTCTGCTTGTAAAGATTCTCTGTGTACATGAATAGATTACTAGCAACAGGTCAAAAATACTGTTATGAATTTTACTAGTCACTAGTCAGCTATTTTGGTAATTGCCACTCTAATATAGGCTGATGACCAAACAGGAAAAGAAATTTTTATAGCAATCTTAACAGCAGCACAGTTTGCCAATGGTGCAAATGAATATCATCTAAAAAATTGATTTCCGCTCCAGAAACATTTTTATTAGCATTTTTAAACAAAAAAAAATGTATGCACAATTATTTAAATTTTAATATTGGTCAAATACAGGTCCCCTTCTTAAAAAAATTGACCATTAAAATTTCATGAGATTATTAAAGTGTATAGCACTGAACTGCTTGCTCTCTCTCTCTCTCTCTGTTGAATCATCAGTGTTAATTTTACTTTTGAAGAAAAGCTAAAGTGAATGACTGATGTTTTTTTTAATATTCCTTGCACATTCTTTATAAGTTGAGGTTTAGTTTTCATTTAGACTTCCAAAGAGTAAAAGCCAGCCTATTATTATTATTATGCAAAGTAGAAGACAATTTGAGGTCACATGAACTTCTTATCCAGCATATAGTAAAATATATTAATTAATATTGTGTAATAATAATAAAGTAACAATTTCTTTAGATTAAAATTAAAATTTAAAAATCTGAAAGTTCAAATTAATAATCAGAATAAAGTGATTTAATTTATATAAAGACAACAGCAAGTACAAACAGCAGCTTTTATTTGCATTCATGAAAAAGCAATTATAATCTGTTGCTTACAATTTTAGAATTTTCTGTTTTATATTATTTCATTCATTTGTTGATTTTTTTCTTCTTGCTTTGTTTTGCTTAGTGTTTACTAAGATTATGAAACAATTGTATTAGCAATTTCAAAATCCAAAGCTAGTTTCATTTCTATTTTGCTGTTTGTTTTTTAAGAGCAAAATGATTTTTTTATTTTTTAAAATTGTTTTATGGACATACATACATGCTTTGTCTGTTAATGTCTTTCATACCAAAATAAATATCCAATTGTCCATTTTGTAGTCATCCACTTTTAGTTAAAATGTAATTTTCTTCAATAATGTTAACATAATGATGAGCTAATGCAGAGGTGGATTAACTAAGCTAATTAACAGCAGTTTTGGATACCAATTTCATACTGCCTTTGATATTTTGATTTTAGAGGTAGAGGTATTAATTTTCTTAAAATCTGTGAAATATTCATGAATCTCAAACTAGGATTTTATGAAAATGTGATGTCCACACACACACACACCCACACCCCCCATTCATCATCATGACTAGGAGGTTTTTATTGATCTGTCAAACATCCACACAACCATACACCTACCTACAGTTATTTTTTTCACCTATTTGGGACTAGTAAAGTAATACTTGTTTCATTCAGTTATACTGTATTTCTTTCACTTCCTGATTTTCCATATAAAACATTGATCACTAATATTACTCTTAATTAGCCATGACAATGATAACAGACATAGTAAACTAAAACATTAGTAAATTCAAACTGAATATAAACTTACATTAAATGAGTGCATATTTTTAAAATGAAGAATGAATCTACTTTACAACGAATACTCATATTTTTAAGTAGCTGGAATAAACTTGTGTGTATATTTAAAATTTTTGCATTAGTTTCAGATGCAACAGAAGTACCTAACTGATCAGAAACTAACAAAATTAAATCCTCGATTGAGTATGCTTTTCTCAAAAATATTAAATACATAAACATTGAAAAGAAACCCGGTGCTGGTGTTTGTGCATTATTTACAATTCTGGAATTTTTAGTCTTTATCTGATGTTATTCTAGTTTGGTTTTAATTCATTTTATGAGATGTCACTAAAAAATTGCTGTACACCATTTAGTCAAAGGTGGTAGAATATAAAGTGTGGATTTCTCTGATTTGCAGTCAAGTTTAGCAGAGTTGTTTTTGTACTAAGAGAAAAGTGGTCTTACATACTTGGCAAGTGCTCAACCGATGACTTAAATGAGTCCTGTACATGCTAGCAACAATGATGTAGCTCTTTTTCCTTTTGGATGAAGATGGTGGGTGATGGTATAAAATGTACAGAGTTTTCTAATTGTCTAAGATCTTGACAGCCTTTTTACATAGCTGCATACATGACACCAGTCATGGACTATTGTTTTATTTATTGTGCTGGTTTCAGGAAGCTTACTGACTAAAATATTCTTCACTGGAAATGATTTTTTTCTTTCTGGTTGCAATATTGATTATGAAAATATTAGAGTTCTCAATACCAATATCTGTTATTAGATTATGGTAATCTGTTGAACAAGGAGAGGAATATAGGTTTAGTCTTTATTTGGTTAGATGATCTTGTTACGCACACTGTAATATAAAGTGCTATCATTTTTGTGTGGTAGTCTAAATAACTTTGCATTACAGTAGCATCAGAATCAACTGCCTTAAGTTCAATTTTTTTATTTTCTCTCTCTCCTTGTGTATAATAATTTATGAAGATTCAAAAACATTTCATGGTTTTCTGACTGGAATATTTTCATACCAAATTATTGCATATCAAAAGCAGTGAAATTTTCAGCCTTTTTTTTTTTTAGCTAAGGAGCTATACTAAAAATAAACTGAAATAGTTTTTTTTAAATGACCGTGCAATCCAAATTCTGTTTGAAAACCATTTATGATAAACATAACCAAACTTGATCTGATGACGACTGCAGCTTTCTAAGCAGCCTTTTTATTATGATATTTTCTAACTTCTTGTCTCACTGATTTATTTCTTTCCAGCAACTTTCTGCAAATATGCAGTCAAGGGTTTACTGGTTTGATTGGACTTACCTAGAAGTTTCATTAAGTGTTTTTTTATTTACAACACATTCTTAAGTTTTTTGCTTTCCATGCACATGCTACTGTTATGATTCTAGATGCTCATGTCAAGAAGCTAAAGAATGGTAGTCTTAAATTTTGTTTAAAGTTTTTTTTTCTTTTTGGCATACTACAATAACATATCAAAAACAAGCATTTTCACTTACTTGATGATAGAACGATTCAGACCCATCATATTTAAAACCATTCTGTATGCAGTATCCCAGTGGTCTACCTGCATCAAAATATTCTTCCAAAATTGTTTTTAATCAGAATTGCTTTACTTTACAGGTTATCTGAGTTATTTTGAATTTTTTTGTCTGCTTTATTTCTTAGATAGTATGTTAAGTAGCAAAGATATTTCCTTATTTTTTCAGAAACTGAAATGATGTGCTATTTTTCAAAGAAGCAGTAAAATTACATGTAAGTTTTTCACTTCTTGAAATTCCTGTATTTGGTAAATTTGATCTTTGTTTACTATATTTAACTACATGAAAGCCTATAATGTCTGTGTACTAAATTGGTGATGGTTATATAGACTAAATATAATAATAACAATAATAATAATAATAATATTTTAAATTCATAAATTTCATTTATTCAAAACTTATTTAATTGAAAAATTCCATTTCCACAATTTGTTGTTTAGTTTGGGAAGGTCAAAATGTAGAACATTGTTGCTTTTTTTTTTTTTTTTTTTTTTGCAAAGCAATCATACTTTTAAGGATTTTTATTTTTCCTTCATTTGCAAAACAAACTAAAATTATAGGCTTAAAATGCAAAGAATTACAGTAATTAATTAACATATATATTATTTGTCAATAATGTTTAGAAATATGATCTTGTGTGTGTTTGGTTGGGGAGGGAGGCAACTCATAGTAATACTAAATTAGAAGTATCTTTGTCAGATAGTGAAAGACAGAAGAAAACCAAACTGCTGACAGTATATCTTTCTGTGTACACACAGCATCAATGCAAAGATTTTTTACAAATGCAAGTTAACACTGAATACTGAATTTTTGTTTGATATGCTTGTAGCTTTATCATAGTGTGAAGAATTCAGTGTTCGATGAAGCCTCAGGTAGGATTTAGCCAAAGATAACTGAGTTCACTTTGTAATATAAAAGTTTAATTTTACCGTTTGTGGAAAAAAGATGTTTCTCTTACTACTATGAAGTTGCATTCTGCTGTCATAGTAAACATGTTTGTTGGTGCATTTTCAGAGAAGTACTGCACAAGAAACTGAATGTGCTAAAAAAAAACTAAAGGAATGGTTCTGTTCTACTGAGATTTTAGTGTTATAGAATTAATTTCTTTATAATTTTTACTATGTATTTCATTTTAGAGTTAATATCATTGACGAAATGCAGACTAAGTTTTTCACTGAACATACTTTTCATTACTATGGAGCACTTTAATTGCATATAGCTTAGCAATATGCAAAATATATTTTTTTTTTTAATTTGTGAAACATCAACTTCTTCATCATGAGAGCATTCATATTTTAAAATTAAAATCAAATTTAGTGGTTGACATAAAAGAAAAATGCCATTATTAGTGATTTTTAAAAAAGTAGAAATATAGTGTATAGCAAGATATGTTTCTGATTTTCTCAATGTTTGTTTATTAGTTTACAATCTGGAATCATCATTTTACAGACTACATTTATTCTTAGTAGTATATGAAAAGGGTATTTCTAGTATTGAGAATCAGGGTGCAAACAAAAAAGTGACTGGTATTTTGATAAAAAAAATAATTCCTTTTTTTAGCTAAATATGATAATCTGAAAACACAATCACCTAAATCAGAATGACTGTCATGTATGTAACAAATGTATAACATAAAACAGACAATATTTACTGCTGTACATATCAAGAAAGACTGGGATAAACTAAGTAAAATTAATTAAAGTATCATTGCTAGTTTTTTGCCTGTAACTGTATGCTTATTATTTAAGTTCTTTTTTGGACAAAGTTGTCAGTTCCTTGGTCAAATGCAAATGATACTAATCTGATTCTTTTTCTTTTCCAACTCAAATCAAAATATGTTTGTTTGTTTGTTTTTATCATAATCTAAATGCCATCACCACAAGTCTTTTCTTCTACCTCTTCTTTAAAGCAGCATTTCTCAAAAAACTGAAAGCTAACAAGCATATTCATTTTATCTACTGTAAAAATCAAATGCTGCAGATACTTTGGCACAATGCAAGGGAGGTATACAAAATTTATGCCTTGTGATCATTACCACCCAAATATGGCTATTAAAAACATCTCATCTGCTCAAAGATTACTTAAATAATGCATCTATTCATCAATTATTTTCTTAACTTTACATTAAAACAATTCCATTTGTCCAAAATTGTCTTAGATCCCACCATGTGGGACCTAGTAAATTATGATGTAGGCAAAATAGTTAGAGATAGAAAAAAGAAAACATTTATGCTATGCTAGACTAATAAAAGAAGCTATCAGCTGATGAAATCAACATTTCTTTTCATCATATCACAAAACACCAATTCAGGACCTGATTATTGTCAATAACTCCTAGGTAATTTATCATATGTTCCTGGCAGGTGTGCTATTTTTTCCTATATATTGTTTCCCTACACAGTTAATAAGATAATTTAAAATTATTTTTTTAAACCTAGTATAATATACTTGAAGATTTTCAGTCCTAAGAAGTTTGTGTGAAGCTTGTTATTGAAAAAAATATGATCTGGTACACTGTTGGTTTTATTATGATTTGAAAATAACTTGTTTTGTGGCTTAAAGATAGTATGTTGTAATCTAATTAAAAATGTAAAATTAGTTTATCATCTATCTATTTCTTAATGAAACAGTTAACTGATTATGGTAGGTCATTAAGAAAATACAGTAATATATTACACAAGTGACTAATTTTATACGACAAAATTTAAAGACTGTTTAAATTTTTGTTTATATAAAACTTATTTATCTAAAATAAATGATTAAATGTGTCAAAAGATAGGTTTTGTAAAAAATTAAGTGCATAAATAAAGCTAATCCATGATTTGTTAGCATGATGCTTTAATAAGTCATTTGTAAATTTTAATATTTTATGTAAGTATATGAATGTATTGTTATAATTAAAATGTTGCTGACTGGAGTGAATGGCTGCCAATAGGATTTAAGCATACTTTGATTTGAAAGTCAAAACAATGCTTAGTTTTCTTTACATGTGATGAAATTCTCAAATCTTCAGTAAACGAAGGCAAATCCCACTATTTTATATGAATCATGTTGACTCCAATGCTAATATATTGCATTCTAAAGTAATAATGCTTCACTTTGCCACAATTTCATTCTGCATTAATAATTAAATATTCTATAAATATTTGGCAGTAAGAAAAATAAAGATTTTTAGTGATAGCTACCACCACTGGTTAGCAGATTTATGATTAATACTTTGATAATACAAAGCAAAATTTAACAGCTTGACGAATTTACCAAGAATAAAAGAATAATATCAAAGAGATTTAATTCATTATTGGAAAAACTAGACAGAATTTGGCAAATAGTACTGGAAATAAGTAAACCAAATCCAGAATAAAGAGGATGAATGAGTTTATTATCAAAATCCCTAATGTAGAGCTGCTGTAATTAATATTACAAAACCAAAAAAAAATTATTTTCTAAGTTGGATAGTCAAAGTTACAATAGAATATAGCTGAATTTGTCCATTGTAATAAGACCTTATTTATTGCTTTCTTTTTTTCAGGGCTTTAATTTATATTTTTAAGAATTCAAAACTGTAAATAGGTAGTCTTTAGGGCATATCTCTCAATCTGACTGCAGATATATACTTGATAAATGCCACAGTCTAGACCAAATTCATTCATTCTAATTGTCATCATGTCAGGAATATTTAATAATAATAACAACAATAATAATATATTTTTGTTTTCAAAATATAGAGCATGAAGATTTTTTCTCTCTTGTGGGTTTTAAAAAATTTCAATGACAAACTTCATAATGAAAGTACAAACTTTTAAAGAAATTATTTTAAAGTGACTATGATTATCTGCTTGGCAAATTATGTACTAAAAACGTGACTAAAATGACCAATCTATAAAGGGAGAGGTAACTACTATGGTTTCTCTATTATTTAAATGCATTAAATCAGCAGAAATATGTTGTCTACATTTTTCTTGTATTTTTTTTAATAAGAACATTTTATGTTAGTCTTTCTTTGTTTACAAACTGAATTTCTCTCACAGCCAAGTGTACAATTGTTCCTTGAAGATGATATTACCATGAGTTGTATTTTTTAGGTGCAATGTGCAGGTAAAATGTAATCTCTGTTTGCTAACAGTTTAATAAATAAAAATCATGTGGCAAAAGATTTGCTCTTTCCAGAGAAAGTTGATTATATGGTTTTATCATTAATAAAAAAAAAAATGTAGAAGATAGGAGTCATAAAAAATGAATGTAACAGAAAGGAACACATTGAAGCTGCATAATTTCTAACTACCAAAAACTGTTTAGAATAGGAAAGAAAAAAGTAGAATATAGTTATATAATATCCAACATATTGATCAAAAAGTTATTAATTAATTAGAGCACTCACTGAGATTGATTCATACTTTAACAGTAGATATCATGCATTTGTAGGACACATGAACATAACAGAATATAATTTATGCTGCCATCATAAAATAAACAAACTTCTTTAATTGTAAATGTATGGTGTAGTGCAAGTGGTGGTAACAGCTGTTTAAAAGTTCTTCTGTTTTGTATTTTAAAAGAGCGAAATAAAATTATCACAAGTCATTTTATAATATCATGTAAAAGACTTTAAACTAATGGACAAAGTCTTAGCATTCATCTCAAAGTTTACTTAATTTACATAGGCCATTATAATAGTATTTTGATCAGTTAGCAATCAAAAGATTAAGGTGTTTTTTGAGAGATTAAGATTTTTTAAAAAAAGATCATATTCAGAAATTAGCACTTTTATCTGTTGTTTTGTTAATGTACCATGTGGGCATAACATAGAATAAAAAAAAATGTTGTTACAGAAAATTAATGACTAAGCAAAAAAATGTACAATACAAATGAAAGAAATATTGAATTCATAATAACATTTAAATTAAAGATGTTTAGTTACCCAGTTTTCCTATATACATCCTTTATGTATTGTTCCAGCTGCTAATAGGTATACTATTGTTTTAACATTCAGTTTCTGCATTAGTGCTGTGGGAAAAGAATTTAGTAATATTTAGATTTTCACTATAATCTCAACAATATATTAATAGATTTTAAATATAAAATAGCTATTAAGTATATATTTACTTAAGATGTACTGTAGGTGTGTACATAAGTTTTCATTTTACTGCATGCATTGCAGATTTATAGTGAATGTCTTTTATTTAAAAAAAAAAATAAAACTTAAAAACTGTTCATTTTATTTATTGGTAAAACAATAGAAATATTAGATTCATATGGCTTCATTTGTCTTGCTTAACATGTTTGCAGTATTAAAGCTTCACTCAGCTAAATGTAACACTTTTGGTGTATACAGTACCTATAAGAATGTCCTTGACCACATCCTTACTAGTTCCATATCTCCTCCATGAGCAGGATTATGGTTGTGCTAACTTGACAGCCTCTTTTCTTGACCAACCAAGTCCAGTGGGGAGAAGAAATATAAGCCAAAAACAGAATCAGATGGCATCACCAGTGATTAGTCCAAATTCCATTTATTTCAGATGGACAGAGCACAGTTGGATATGGATTTCCCTGCTTAAACGTGGTGGTGGTGAATCACGGTGTCTTGTGACGAAGATATTAATAGTACTTGAGGAACTGGCTCTAAATTCTGAGAAGCATCATCTTCGAAACCACCCTGGAAATGAATTTCAGGATGGCAAGCTGCAAGTCTGACATTGGTGAAGTAGGTTGGACTAAAATTCCCAAATCACATTACCTTTTTTTCACTTTTGTTTTTTTGATGAGCTAGAGACATAAGATCATTAAGATAGCAACTTTTTTCTTTTTTTTAAAGCAACAGTCAAAATTCCATGATGACAAAATATTCATCTGATAATAACTGTGGCTACATTTGTTAATCTGAACTTACTCTGAAATGTAACACATTTTTGTATTTCTTGCTGAGGCCTCCCTGATCTGTACTCAGCTTGCCTTGTGGTCCAGGGCCTTCTATGGGTACTGTATTGTACTAGACTTCAAATAAAGTAAATGATATTCATCTTGAAGAATTTGTTTTTTCATACATTGCTCACGTTTTGTTTGTTTTTTTTAACTTGCTTATTTATTGGCTTTTCTCTATACATCTTGTTTGACAGTGTAATCTAGTAGAATGTCATTATTAACTCAGAAGAGCATAGTGCAAGTACCAGCAAAGCATGTATTTGCATGTGTGATGGCAAGCTTAAAAAAATCAGATACATAGTTCATCATCTTACACTGTAATACATCTATTCAGTACTATGAATGAATGTGACTGCTGTCTGTAATAGAACTGATGAGATGTAGACTATTTCAGTCATTTTATGATAAAGACATTAAGATTTCCAAGGTCTAGACTTACTGAAGTCAAGTATAGCCTGTATTGAGAGTCAGTTAACTTGCTAAACTTAAGTGTATTGAATGATGCTTGTCTTTCTAAAACAATTTTAATAGATCATATCTTACTTGAAATGAAGACAACATGAATAGCCTGCATAAAATTCCATTTTTCAGCAAATATACTCTTTAAAAAAGAATTTACAGACACCATTTTTAGACATCCACTGTATATCACAATGTTAATGAAACAAACATATGTAGGAACACTATGAATATGTTAATTTATATTTTTAGTTGTTTCAACAAAGTTTGTTCTTTTTGTTATGAATTTTAGTTTAAACATTTAAATGAATTATGAAACATTATGAACATAAAATGTGATCTTTGTGGCTTTGGTTATTAAAAGATTACTTCAATTATTCCAAGTGGAAATCTGCCAATAAATACACTCTGACTAACAACACTGCTGCTTAGCATCACACACTCATAGAAACTTAGGATGCCAATTGCATCTTAAATGTGACACTGCAGTTTTCACTCAAAACTTGGTACCCAGTCTCTTAATTAGTCATATTTGAAACAGTAATTCAAAGTAATATAAAAATCTTGAGAATATACCAAAAATTTCCTTTATAAGAAAGTTGCTTAGAGAAAATTGAAAGCTTTTCAGGTAAAAGTACCACTGAAAAATCTAGATATCTGTTAACAAATGTACAGTTAACATAATTAACGCTACAAATCCAATAGATCAGTGATGTCATATTAAGAATTAAAGGATGTGTACGATTAGGTAGGGTGATGTAAATGTTTTTTTGATCATGTCTCTAAATTTGTTGTCGTCTTTTAGAAAATAAATATTTGAAAAACATACAAATTCTCATTTGAAACAAAAATGCAAAAATCTTTTGTTTGATTTAGTTTAATTCCATTATATTAATGTAATGAAACAAATGGGGATTTAAGATAAGTTTACTGCACACTTCCTTTTGTAGTAATAATTATCATATAAAATTCTTCTTGTAAGGCTATCTGGGAAATTCAAAATGCAAAAATTACAGGTGTCACACAGACAAAAAAAAATTAGTTAAAAATCCATCCATTATTTAAGGGGCAAAGTTGGGATCAACGATATGTTTTTTAAAAAAATAATGGTTCTAATATTCATTGGTACACCAAAATGCATTAGAAAGCATCATGTATTCAAATTTTCTAGATATATCACCTGAAATGCTTATGATCTTGTGTAACCATTTTACTTGTTTAATTGACTACATATCTCTGTAGATAATAGGTACTGAATCATTTATCAATTTTGATGAATCACAGGAAAAAAATTTTAATATTAAATTGGAACTGTGAAAAATAGACATTGTATTAATGTCTTAGCTACATAGCTCAATGTATCTGATTCATAATTGTGTAAGAAAATCTAACCTTAATTTAGTCAAGTTGAACCAAGAGGAATATATTTATTTTAAGCAGCAGTTTGTTTTTTGTTGGGGTAGGAGGGAGTAAAAGCTTTGAATGGGAATAGTTTACAAACTGTGTTTCAGTAAACTCCCAGACTGTTTAACTTTATTCTTAACTCAGACACAGAATAAGATACATAAGCATTTACATTTCAATAAATCCAATGCTGTCCTTGTTAAATAAAACTATAAAAATAAAAATCCAGATTTGAAAATACTCTTAAGAAACCACCATTGGAAACTAAATTGATTTCTTAAGACAACTGATTCATTAAATCAGGTAGTTACTATATAATTTGGGTGTTTTACATTGTTTTTAAAAGTCATTCAGAAAATATTCTTTAGTTTATCCATTTTTCTTTCTTTTTACAAATGGCAGGTAGAAAGTTTGTTCCTCCCCACTTATTAACTAGTATTTCGATTTAGAGAGCCTCTCTCCTTATGGTTGAGCACACTGACAAGTCACCTACAGTGCCAACCCTTGGCAATTGTATAACTCACTATCTTTGTGACTTTTCAGAAGCCTAAACCTTTGATTAGATACCAACATTGTATGGATTTTGACATTCAATTCACAAATTTTAAACTAACAATTTGTCACTTATTTTGAAGCAAGACTAAATAGTACATATAAGAGAAAAATAAAATAAAATGTTCGGATTGACTGACTGAGCAAAACATAACTAGGATCACTTTCAGTGGCATTTTTTTTAGTGACCCTGAAAAATGGGACATCACATATCAAAGCAAATCAAGAGCAATATTAGTCTTCATTAAAATTTATTTCTATGTACCTTACTCTAAAACTGTTGCACAGTTCTCAAGTTAATAAATATCAACATTAAGAGGCTAAAGTAAAATGTGTGCATTTTCTACCAATAAGATAAGGCATAAAATTCAGCTTCTGAGGGGCATTCAATGTAAAATACATACAATCTATCCCCACAGCGCAATTAGTTAAGATAATAATCAATGAGTAATTGTAATTTGCTATCTAAAATGCCCTCTTGGATAAATGTATTAAGAAAATAACCATTTGATCGATTCACTCAGATTTTTTTCAAGCACTGGTAATTTTTCTGAAAAGAGAGCCAAACATCAATTAATATTTTAAGATTATTGTTACCATAAAATCATTATTGGTATCTCAGTCTGTTCCATTATTAGGGCTGACCACCTAAAGTCAAATACATGGTTAATTAACAGCATGAAATTACACATTACAATTATGCCTATGCTTACTCTCCCTTAATCAGAATGGCCTTAAATTAAATAGATTTGGAAAAAAAAATGTATGTATTCCTCACATGGTGCCATCATTTACCAAACTTCTTGTTGTTTTCTTTTTTCCCTGGATGCTTATGTAATTTACTATAATGGGAAATACTGACTCACTGCAAAAGTATACCATTAAATCAGTAATTTTTACACCATTTTTTTTCATTTTTCTTTAGTACTAACATCAATTTAAAAAAAAACAAAAACTTATAGTTTATTTGTGCTTCATGTTGCAGTAATCATGATTAAAACATGTACCAATTTTCCTTGAGCACATTTGCTAGGTTTAGCATTTGTAAATCCTTTATTAATTTGTTCAAGATTTGCTTGAAACAAACTTTAAAGGAAATGATACGTTAGAGAAAACATTGCAAAGGTAGCATATAGATATATAGATGGGGGAATATATATTTAAAATATCCTGAAATTGCAATCACCTAGTGTGATTCATACAAAATCTGAAATGCATGAAAAATTCCAGTTATTAGCTACTTATTAAAAAAAAAACTTTTACTATAAAAATATATTTTTTTTTATATACTTAGTTGGTATTTAGAAATTGAGCGAGATATGAAAAAAAATTCCTGTAGATGATTGCTTGTCATATTATAAAGTATATTTATATAAGTTTTTTAAAATAAAAATACTACTTTACCCATTTGATGAAAATCTCTGCATTACAGGGGAGATGCTTCACAATTCAGGTCTCTGGTTATACTATATGGATTTACATCAAATTTAAGTTATTTAAATATGTAGCAGTATACCACATTATCTTGCAAGATTTTTGATTATATCATTTTAACTTTATCTACTTAACAGTTTTACGTGTTTGCTTTTGGAAAAAATTACTATGATTTATTTTCCAATTAAAGATCAAACACAATAAACATTTCTTCTAAGTTTTGTACTTCATCCCCAAATTTAAAACACAATTTTCTATATTTCAAAAATGTTTTTTGCAATTTATACTTGCAAATATTGGAAAATGTAAAGATATTTAAGTTTCCAATGCAACAAGTTTAAACTGAGAAAAAGTGCTTTCAGTTTTTATCCTTAGTCACTGGTAAAAGAAAACATAAGTAAAGCCTGCGAATGGTTTTCTGCTGTATTCTCAGTTTACATATGCTTTGAACATGCATGCCATATATATATATATACCAAACCACTACTCTGAACTCTGCCCTTTTCTATCTTTGGAAAGAAGTAATATTTAGCAGCAGCAGAGAGAAAGAGGTGTATTGACTCATACTACAATACCAGTATGTTGCATGACAGCTAGTGAGGCCCCAAATGAACCCTATCCAAATTTTTTCAGATCACTCTTAAACAGTCTGTTAATATTTATACTTTTATTAGTGAATTATTCAGTGTCAGCTACTTAATGCATGGATTTATATTTACTTTCATTTTCCATATGCTATAGTGGCTTTATTTGGCAAAAATATTCTCAAGGCATATTAAAAGTATTTAGCATATACAAATTGATATTTGATAATAAATGTTAATAATGGGAACTCTTAGAGAAAGTAAAATTAGCCACTCAAATATCATGATTTGGATCAATGTTTCAGTTAATCTATGAAATTATTGATCCTTGCTTGTACCACTGCATCCATGACTATTTTCACTTCTTAAAAAAAGGCAGATAAAAAATATCAGCTGATATTGTACATATATGCTAAATTATGAACTGAAAGCGGCAACTAATCTGGATAATGTTTGAAATGTGTGCTCTGTTCACACACACACACACATATATATATACAATTTCTCTAGATATGTAGTAGTATTGCCATATTTTTGAGAAACTGATTTTACCAAAAATGAAAACTCTAAATTGAGCAATATTGATTGAATTTTCTCTTTCTTTAATGCCCTACATCTTGGGATATTTTAAAATATTTATTTTGATGTTTAATTATAGCTAAAATTTACACAAAGCTTTAAAATGAATGAACTCTAATAAAATTTGTCATATATATTAAAAAATAAATGCATTGTAACCACTATTCTCTGATTCTGAATCCTAGACTTTTTTCTTTGGCAACATCTTTTGACTGCAATATAAGCTCAAAACAGTTTTCAATTTACAAAAAATAATTAATTTGAAAACAAAATCAGGCTGGACAACTTTGTCAATATAGGAATTCCCTGAAAGGTAACTTGTGGAGACAATTTAAACAAGCCCTGCCATTTTATCACTTGTTAATTAGAGGACTATCAGTTTATTAGAGAAAAAAAAGTGGTGCATCATAATTTTTACAATAAATTAAAACAAATTTGAAAATCAAATACAGATGGTAAATGTGTATTTATCTAACCAAAGCAGTTTATACAAATCATCCATACTAGGCATTTGGCATGTAATTTAATGGTAGGAGGGCAGTTCCCTTTATGCAGTAAAGCCCAGGTTTTGTTCAGACATGCTTAGATGCTTAGTTAACTCACTGTTAAAACTAGTATTACTGTAGAAATTCTTTTTGAATTAATCAGTATGCTATTTCACTCTAACTTTGTTTTTTTTTGTCTTAATATGCAGATTATGGACAAAATATTAGAGAATTTCCTAGGACTGGCATACTATACATATGCTCAAGAGAGCACTTTGATGATGTTGTGTAGCTCAATTGATAATTCCACAAGATAATTAATAGATTATAAGAAACAATTATATCAAGCAAACTTTTGTATGTTATTGATTTGTCACAAATGAAGCATGCTAGCTCAATTACTGCAGTGCTGTATAACAGCAAGACATTATTGGCCCACTGTTCTCTTTACAGGTTCTCCCTTGATTTCCATGATGGTTGTCCATGTTTTTTGAAGACAGTTTGAGGATGCTATGGCAATTTTACAGTAATGAGATATGCCCAGGTGATGGCTCAATCATCATATGAGATGGAATCTACTACAGTGTTCATACAACTGCAAAACCAAAATCATGGCACAACTATCTATGTCCATTCATTACTCACTGGCCTTGTTTAGCAGATTTTATTTTGGTGGATGGTTATGCTCTTTCCTAGGGCTCAATACATTATATGTCTACCTTCAATGAGAGACTTTAGGGAGGATGGACTGAACCTTAGTCTAACCATCTTGTGGAAATAATAACATTCCAAGAGTTCCATCTTGATGGGTAGACATTGATGTTGTATGACATTGGTGGCTGCCTGCAGTGAACTGAGTAGCAAAGAGAACTCATGCAGTCTAGGAGTTCCAGTTTTTGCAGCTTCATCAAACTATGGTTGGTGACGTAATGGAGCAATTGTGGAGCAGTTCCATACTAACTTGGTATGTTATGATTTTGTATTAAGGCCTCGACACATTTATTTTCATTATGAAAGTAATTTAGCAACTCCAAATATGTTTGATTTTTGATTTTTTTAGTGGTGCCTAATTTATTTTGTCTAGTTTTTTGTAAATCACCTGAATTTTGAATACACACTAATAACTGTCATTATCCTGGAAGTCAACAGATTATTTAACTATTCTGACAAGCCATAAAGTTCTTTGGACAGTTTTCCTCTAACAAATTTTAGTTATAGAAAGCTGGTCTACTATAGCAGTGTGTCTAAGGTAATACTCATTTACATTTGTAAATTTTATATTCTAATTCAAATTAATGGAAGATAATGTCACTACAAACTATGAAATAATTAAAGTTATGAACTTAAAAAATTAAAAAAACATTCAAAGGTTTATTTCTTTAAAAAATTAGCATTAACCTCACATTTTAATCTGATCTCTGGCTACTGTAAACCTCACTTTTAAAATGAATATCCTATCTAGCTGCAGTTTTTAAATATATATAATTTTAAACATATTCTCTACAACTCTCTTTTTCCACTTTTTAAACTTGCAGGCCTAGATTCTTTCCTAAGAAATCAACCATCCAGTTCTGCCTATTTGTACCAAACAAAGGATCACTGGTAACTTAAGAGGCTATTGTATGGCTTTGTGCTAATCTTAAATTGGAAAAACATACTTGGAAAAAGTAGCTATTAGAAAAGCATTTGAAACCTTTTCTGTTCTTCTAATGCATATTTAAAATGAAATTTTACATAGCATTAAAAATAAATAGCGCTATACATCAGACAAAGAGGCACTAAGAGATTGAGTATGATTTATGTATTTTAGGCCTTGAGTGTGTAAAGTATTAACTTTAAATAAGAAAAAACTGATGGCATTTAGATCTTTAATTTTGGGGAAAAACACTACAAAGATTAAATAATACATGATACATAGTGAACTAGTAAGATCTCAGTGATTTTTTTTATTGGGGGGGGTTGATTTCTACTCAAAATTTGTGTTTTATTGAAGGCATTTAAGAAATTCTTTACCAGAAGCAAGTGGTATCACCTAATAAATAGGTCTTCATTATAATGAAAGATGGCTTTTCTTGCAAGATGTGAAGAATGTTACCTGCACTTATTTCCATATAAATTCACAAAAAAAAAACTACTTTGCATAGTTAAAGATGCCTAAGGGAAAAATATTTTGTATAATTGCACAATTTTAACAAATTTATTGTTTCTTTTATTCTCAAAATATCAAGCTATCATCAAATAAGGTGATCTATGGTTAAGTTATTGGAATGGTCAGTCAAATGGAAAACTGGGTTCAATGCTAAAAAATATTAAGTAAAATGGAAAAGGGAAAGATTTTTTTCTGCATTTTTGGATATGCTAAGAAAGAATGTTAATAATTACCTTTAGATCTTAATCAGAATCATTAAGTATTGAATGTGAAGATATATGTAGTTCAGACTAATAAAAATCTTTGGCTGGACTAAAGTATAGAAAACAAAACTATTCTGATATTACTTAACATGTTTGTAGCCAAAATGAATGCATCATCCAGATTGATTTTGTTTGTCTATTTATGTATATTTGTTTACAATTCATTATTTATGAATTTCCTTCTTTAAAATACTTTTCTTTAGCCAAAACAAAATTGCAAAGAGTGAAATTTTAAAGTTTATTGCTTTATAGTAGAATCTCAAAAATAAATTACCACATTAAGACCCTATGGATATCCAAACATGACTTAATCAACTGCATTTTCACATTGTAATGCACAATACAAGTTCATCTTGTTTAAATTAAAAATGAAACTTGATGCTATAATTTTACCAATGCTGTAAATTATTCAACATAATTTTAAAAATGTTTTTTTTTTTAAAAAAAGAAATTATAGGTGCTTAGAATTATCGGCAAGAAGAGCTTAAATAATGAGAATCTTTGGGTTAGTAAGATAGGTGTGGAGTGGATTTTTAGTCGTCATCAGTTTTTGGTGATTGGGTATGGATCCCTGGCTATGGAAAACGTAATTTTCCAACTGAACTTCCATCATGAACAAGCTCAACATTACTGGTGATTACATCTCAATGTCATTTTGAACAGTTTTTAAATAAAAACCATTCCCTTCAGAAAAAGAAAATTTGAAATCTTTTATTCATTTGATTTGGGGGGAAAGGAGCAGCAGCAAAGTAAATTTTCCTGACAAACTTGATGTTGATCTATGTAGAAAACAGACCAGTAATGTCTGTCTACCATCAATTTGTTCTTACTGCTTTGTTGCACATAGCTGTCTACACAGTAACAGTGCCTCTCTCTCCCTTTTAATGGCAGCCAGCAAATAAAATTTGTTTGCTTTTTTGTAGTTCTTTGAAATGTGTGATGCCTTCTGTAGTTAACCAGAGGATTAAAATATAGTCATTATTCAGTCTCCCTAAAGAAATTTTAAGATAGATCAACCAAGGACAATGAAAGAATATATTTCTAACAATTTTATAGTTTATTATTAAGTAGATATGGTATATTTATCACAACAAGACTGAAGGTAAAATACCTAAAGAGAATTTAGAAGTAACCATGCCATAGTTTACTCATTAGATTCTACACATCTTTATATTATAATTGATGTATCGTGTTGTCATGGTACACTTGAACAAACATTTATGCTTGCCTTTCTTTAAGGAAAACATATCACATAACCCTAAATAAGCCAGATTTCTCAAAATATTTTAGACCCTTCATTTTAATATGAAAAAAAATTATTATGACCAATAGAAAATTATTTCATCTTTTAGAAGGCACATCATTATCAGGTGTTTATAAAATCTGAAGAACATAAATGAGTAGTAGTATTAATATGACAAGAATTATCAAAAGTCTTGTAATATCAACATGACAAGTTCTATTCTGGTAGCATTTGACATTAACTTTAGTGTGTCTTGAGCCATAAACTACTAACCTGATCTCATCAGATTACTGTATTATTCTTACAGTTATAACCTGCATCCACTGCAATAAAAATCTGAAACAAAAGTTTCCATAAATATAACTTCAGGAATAAATAATCACTTCGAAAATATTTTTTCCTGCACCAATTTAAAAAAATCATAGTATAAAAGAACCTGTAATCCAAACTACTTTTGTCATACTGCACCTAATTCAAATTTAGGCTACTAAATATATATATAAAAAAAATGAGATAAAAGGAAAACTCAATAGCTTATCGATCAGTATTAGATTAGCATTAACTTAGCTTTTATAAAATCATATTTGTTTTGACTTATATACTACTATAAATACTAATGTAAACTATAGGCAGATAAAATCTGGTTTGGTTTAAATCACAGATGGGGAATGAATTTCTTCTTTACTGAGGGCCAAATAGGATTTTCAACTACCTTGACAGGGCACACATTAACACAGCTTAATCCAATAATAACACAAAAATTACTGGGGACCCATCTTTACTGCTCTAATGCAATGTCTGTGCTTGCTCTCCTCTCAGTAGCATGATGTTAGCAGTTCTGACACACAAAGTTGTTTTTTTTCAGATACGCATCTGTTAACCTGGTTCTGGTGCTGCATTCTGGAATTTTTACTTTTGAAAAGACTTGTTCACATGGCTGCCAAAGAATAATTGTAATTTCCATTGAAGGCTCCCTCAAATTCAGGAAATTGCAGCAATATAGTTTGTAAAACTCCATCAGCGGGTTTTCAGATCATTGGCAGCATCAATATCAAAAGGATTTGGAGACATTTTCATTACATTCTCCTTTCTTCTGAAATCTTGAAATCATTTTCTAAATTGCTTGAGCAAAAATGGCAACTCATCTCCATAATCTTCAGTTGAATTTAGCTTGTTGAGTGAAAGTGTTGGAAAATGTGTGGTATTGCTTTCTCTCAGCTGGCTTCTCTACAGATATAGCTTCTTTTCAAATTCTTTTACATGTGAGAACATAGCAATCAAATGCTTTGGGCCCTGCAGTTTTATATTCAAGCCTGATAACTGACTAATATCAACTATGAAGAATGAAAATGAGATGCTGATTAATCCACTAATGGTTGTCAGTGAGTTCTCCTACAGGCCTTCCCTTTGAGTCAATGTATTTCATCATAGTATGCCAGTTCACCATATTTTGATTTGATATCTTTCAACAGTTCGTTGAACTAGCAACACTGGACAACAAAAATTAACTTTTTTCGTCTGCTACTGAAGTATATGTAGTGTCTTTTATTAAACCAAGCAGCTGGTTCCAAATCTAGAGCCAGAATTGACCCAGCACGTCAGGATTTGTAGTTACAGAAAAATGTCATTTTCAACCATTGTTTATTAATAAATCAAGCACATCACAAAAAATAAATTAATTTCACAATATAAACACATTGTATAAAGTATACATTAACTGTGTAGAAATGCTTTAGGTACTTGATTTTACGCTTGTGAACAGCAGTGGTTTGTCTCTGAAGAAACCATCATGTTGGAGTTGAATCTCCCCTGATAAAGGCAATGGAGACCCACTATGTGTTGGTGGAACCTCTCTCCATGCTCATCACTCACAGCACCAAGGTTAGCTGGAAATAAATCCAAGTGTGAATAGAAAATTCAACTGCAGCAACATACGGCAACCTATCTCTTCAAAGGCTTTTATCATGTCTTGAACCAACTCGGCATAGTTGTCTGGTTTGTGGTGCCCGAGGAAATTGTGGACTACCATTTTGAAAGCCTCCCATGCAGCCAGTTCCAGTGGGTTAAACCTCGACTGGATCGGAAAATAAATCACAAATTTGTGGTCCGACAAATATTCCAACTTGGCATCAGATAAAGAAATTCCATACCTTCAACACCATTGCCTTTACAAAGCTCTTTGTTCGTCCCAGTTTTACATGCAGTGGTAGAAATATTCTTTGTGGACTTACCAGTGGCATGTTGCACATTTAATTTTCTTGGAGTATGGTCTGTCTGGATGGCCATTCTTTGATCTTATAGTGATTTGCATCATCTCAGCTATTCCACAAGCACAAGCAGCACGTGTGTACATGTAAGCAGACAATGATGTGGTTCTCCCATGTAGCGTGCTGTGTGTGCACAGTACTAAAAAGAACAGTCAAAATATATAACATTAGATTTCCATTTATTTCTGTAACTAAAATCCTTACATATTTGGTTAATTCTGATTTCAGATTTGAAAACAGCATACTCAAATTACTCTAAGACATGCCTTTACCTCAGTAACAAATTGGTTGTTGTCCAGTGCAGTTTAGGACTCATCTTTTGAAGTTTATTTAAAACCACAAATGACATTACATTTTCAGTGGGACATGAGCAGAACTGCTATTGATGGATTGTGCAGTGACACACAGTCAAATCAGAAGTGTCAAGATTGAGCTGCTCCATTTCCTTCTTGAGTAAAGTTACCAGCCTTTTTTGCAACTCTGTTACAGATGAGCCTCCATTAGTAATGATACTATTTAGTTTATAAATTTTAAATCAAGTTTTTTCATTGCTGACCTCCTGTAGTTTAGTCATGAATAGGTTTCAATGTTGGCAGCATCTGTATTCTGGTCTATGATGAGAGAGAATACCCCCCACAAATTTTGCTAGGTGCTCTTTTAATGATCCATCCATGTTTGCAGCCATATCCTGAATTCAATTGGAAACAGTCCTCTGGAGCAAAAAATACTTTTAGCCAGTACTAGAAATTTTCCAGCAAATTCACCATCTGAATAAGGCTTTAGGTGTTTTGCTATTGGTTCACTCACTGCATAGCTACTAGCATGCACAATACTACCTAATTCTTTATTTTGCCTGGTAAATACAGGCTGCTATGCAATCATATTTTCTTCAAGCTTTCAATCTTCTCAATGTGTGGCTATCCCCAGAGATCAGCATATTTTCCACATTTTGTTGTATAATGGCATCCTAGATTCACCTTTTTTTCATTAATGCTAAAGCTTCACCACACAAGAAATAATGTTTTCCATTTACTTCACAAAGAAATATTTCTGAGTCAATTTTTCTTGAAATAAATGATATTTTTCATCTTTTTTTTTTTTTTTTTTTTTTTTACTTGGACACATCCTTTTGTATCACTGTGCCATGCGATTTGTGCATGCATAAACCTCATACACATGAACAGCAAGTTTCTCTCAACATAATATAGAGAGGATCTTGCAGTGATATGCACTAAAATTACAAACAGTCTTTCCAGGTCAAAAATATCTCTCCCCCCCCTCCCCGGTTACCTGGTTAGTGCAGCTAAGCTGCTTGTAGTGACAGATAAATATCATTTGTGAGCTGTTTCAAAGTTGTGGGCTATAGGTTCCTTAACCCTTGTTTAAATAATTTAGACAAACATATTTTCTATGAGACGAATACTCTGAAACTATTTATTTTCTTCTTCATGAAATATTTAATATAACAGTAACTTAGTTTGCTATTTCACTTAAAACCTTTTAAATTCAACATTATAATCTAACACATTTAGATTTGTATGCATGACTGAAATATGTTCAGAGCTTACAAAAGAAAGATAATTTCATTTGCATATAGTGAACTGTTAGAATAGTCCTCAGTATGTCGAACAATGGCCAAGATTTTTCAATTCCTAACATTTTTTACTCAATATGATTTTAATATGCTGAGCACACACACACACAAACAAACTCTTCTACATCTCCTGGCAGTTAAATTATTTAGTGAGCTTTCAACTGACTAAAGTGATTTTTTTTTTTAATTTTAGCTCATTAAAACCAAAGAAATATTACTGAGATAAGAAATACTTTTTTTTATAAAAATAATAATAATAAAATGAACCTATTTTGTTTTCTATTCTGTTCATTACACACAATGTTTTTTAAAGGTTTGTTACCTGCATAATAAAGTAAAGAATATAAATGTTCTGTCCATTTTTTTTCCTCTAGATTTTTCATGATCATCATTATGATGTTTGACCTTAAAGTTTGTTTGCTTGGTTTTTGTTGATAATTAAAGCATAACATCATGATCAGCATCTTCAGAATAGGGTTCTTTGTCTACTATCTTTTAAAATAATTAGTTCCCACATCATGCTTTTGTTTCATGGATTACTTAAGAAAAGATTTTTTTAAGTTTGTGCACTACTGGTACAAGTTAATTTTTTAAAGTTCTCGTGTCTTAATAAAGATCTTTACTCTATCATTATAAAGACTAGATGTTATTCAAACCTTATAACATAATCATAATTCTTCTCGTGATGAGTTTTCATACTTTTGGAGGGACTCAGATTTGTTTTAGTTATGGTTCAGTCAGCTTTGGTTTATAGATCCAATATTTCACTATTTAGTTTAATATATTCATCTAGGTTACAAGTGTTAGCAGTCAAATGTTTCATAGCCTAAATTAGAAATTGTTTTCAGAATTTGAAACATCTTGTTAGCTTTTAAATAACAGCTTTGCATGTTTATTAAACCCAACAATGCATTTAACATATAGACAAACTTAAGTGTAAAACAATTTCTTCTCATTGTTGATTTTATTTTAAAAGCAAGTGTTGAATTAAGAAAGGTAATAGCTTCCTCACCCTTATCTTTTTTCGCAAGATGGTTGTTTTCAATAATGGAAACTTAAGTCATTTACTGGAATCATGGCAGCACTGTGATATAAAAGATGTTTATAGATAAATCATTAAAATCTCTTTTGTTCCATTGGAAACTATTAGCTTCATTTCCTTTACCATTGCAAATAAGAACTAATGGCATTTTCTTCATTATCTAAAAAATATAAATTTCTATTAACAGTATTCAATTTTTAAATAAGATCATTAAAGTAGTTTAGCTATATTAAAGTATGCTGACAGTAGTTTTGTTAAAATTAATGTGGTATAAATTTAATTTTACAATCTTGCCAAATATTTTGAATATAATTTTCAAAATGTTTATGACACTGAAATATTATGACTTAATGCTAATTGCCATTTTTGTTGAAATTAAGAGAAGTAATAGAATTTCAGTATTTTCTGCCTAAGATGCATCACCTTTGATTATTTTTCCTCTTAAATAAACCATTTGAGCAGATGGCAATTAAGCAATTTTTCAAAATCAAAATCTGCCTGTTAATTTTTTTATGCATATGGGCTATTTAGCATTTTAAGAACTACACTAAAATTTCAATTACTTGCATAATACAGAAATTAATAAACAATGCTTATGTGCTTAGCTAAATTTCAAAATATCAATAACCATCTTGTTAGCCTTTTCTCTTTATCATTGAAAACATAAAAGCATCATTCATTACAGTGTGCTTACAAATTTCTTTGCTATTTTGTTGATCAGTAAGTATTATAGTTAAGTTGATATGGCCCTTCTTTGAAGAAGAGATACCCAGGGACTATACAATCAAACCCATCTTTTAACCTGGGAGTGCTCAACCCAATTCTAATTGTTACTGTGCCTATGTAGCTTCTCCTCCCTCTTCAGGCTTGTAATTGACTGAACACAATCCTCTTGGACCTCTTTGTGCTTCTAGAAAAGCCCTCCAACCAAGTACCCCATAGAACCGGTTTTTCTGTGACCAACATAATATGCAGACAGCAGCCTAATATGATAATAAATTAAATCTCTAAGAAGCATTCTGCGTCCACACAAACAAAATCAAATTATCCACTGCCACCAAAACATTGTATCAGGATAACCTTCTAACCTGCACCATCTCCTTACCTTCTCCACAGAGAGAAACTATTTTAAAGCAAAATAATAATGATAATTTTAATGTTTCCGAACATACTTTAGGAAAAGTTTTTTTTTTTGTGATCCACACTTAAAAAATTATAAATATCTTAACATTATAAATATTATTTACTGAGATTTATATTGCAGACTTAACATTTAAATAGTCTTGAAATTACTCACTGCTATGTATACTGACCAGGCTTTATTAGTATTACTATGATGTCTGATCAAAACGTTCTGGAACTAAATTTATTGTAGGGAAATTAAACAACTGGCATTGTAGGCAACACTTGCTGACATCATATCTCTGGCAGTCTTGTCTCAGTCTTAAGTTACATGCTGTTTTGTGCAGCTGTTTATTTTTGCCCCATTGTAAGATGTTTGACTTGAAGAAGCAATATGTGTGCATCAAATTCTGTTTGAAACTTTGTAAGACAGCCACGGGAACCTATAAATATTAAAACCACATTTGTGGATGAATTTCTTAGCTGTTCAAAAACATCTAAGTGGTTTACTTAGTTGAAAAATAACTTCTATCAATGATGATCCACATTTTGGCCATCCATCAACCTCACACAGTGGGGGACTCAGTCATTCATGTTCATGACATGATTCATGGTAACAGACAAATGACAATTTGTGAAGTAGCAGAAGAAGTTGGCTCTCCTACAGCACATGCCAAACAATTCTGACTCAAGATTTGGGAATGAGGTGGTCTTGGCAAAGTTTGTCTCATGGGTCCCCACTCCTGAACAGAAGGAACGGTGTTTCAGGAACTCAGTGATTGTGCAGTGAATGATGAAAACTTCCTGCCCAACATCATTCCAAATGACAAGACTTGGGTTTATAACTGCAACCACAAAAGCAAGCATCGGTCATCTTATTGAAAGATGCCATTGTCACCTTTACCAAAGCAAGACAGGTGCACTAAAATGTCAAGATGATGATGATTGCATTTCTTGACAATGAAGGTATTGTGCATAGTGAGTTTTTTCCACAAGGTTAGACAGTAAATCATTGGTTTTATTTGGTTATTCTGAAACACCTAAGTGATGCAGTTCAATGGAAGCCAGATTTGTGGATGTTGCAAATGTCAAGACCACTGGAATCACTGTTCAATCAGGAAGTCACTTTGAAGTTGATATGTTTGATTAACTATTTTATCCTTTAGTTTTATAAAAATAAATTTAGTCCTGGAACTTTTGATCTGACCTCATAAACATTCTAGCCACATAAGTGTAATATTTGAAGGGTAATAGGGGAAATGTTTGTAAACCAAAGTTATTACTGCATTTGGACTTAGATTTTCATAAGAAAAATCATCTGTGTTAATCACTGAAATTCAAGTGTTCTGGAACCATGTTGAAATCTACACAACTTTTAGTTTTGTAAATTAACACTTATTCTGCATATTTATTATAAGCAATTATTCTATGTAAATATTCATCTTTAAAATAGCAAGAGTATAAAAAATAGAACTCTTCCAAACATGTTTGAGAGCACTGCATATTCAATTAGGCACTGAAAATGATTTGTGGCACAAATGTACTTAGGATTTGAGAGCATTTTAATTGTATTTTATGTCAAACTGTAAGAGCAGATTATTACATTTCTCTTTTTTGTCCAGAGATGGAACCATTTGAAAATGGATGTGATTTTATTGCTTTTTGGCATTTTATTATGTGTCTTATGTTGTACAGTATCCTAGCATTACATGGATATGCCACAAAAAGCTAGCTAGCAAAACCTCCCTACTTTGCTATGCATTCAAATTGGTGTTTCCATGCATATGATTTACTAGGCCTAGTTAAGCTGAATAGGAGAATGTCATCATCTTAAGTATCCATGTAATGGCTTTTCTCTATTCATCATTTTCAGTAATTAATGGCAGCACCATGATATATAAGGTGTTTTCAAAAAAGTAATGTAGCAACTATTTGTTTCAGTAGAGGCTGTCAAATTTGTTTTTTGTAGTGTGAACCACACTGTGTACTGATATCACCCTCAGTGTAGAAATGTAAATTTCTATTATTGTCCTCAACGAATATTTAAAATACTATAACAAGCAGTTTAACAGGACTAATGCCAGCATGTTTAAAAGTAGTTAAAGTTAATATGGTATAACATAATTTTATGATCTTGCCAGATATTGTGATTATTCATAATTTGAAAATTAATCAATGTATTCATCACTACAATCTAGTTTTCCTGGAATGAAACATTTCCAAACTTTGGTTGCAAATTAATTCTGAAAGATCAGGTCAACCAACTTGGGCAACATATTGTGACATGAAACAGTAGCCCAAATCACAAATCATTAACAGGGACTGGAGAAAGAGCAGTGGGAGCCATAAACTACCATGGGGTTTAATTAGTCATTAAATACTAGTACAGCACATGTATTCTAGAATATTTCAAAAGATTAGCAGCTTAGAATATTCAGATGTTTTACAAAAAAAAATTGGACTTCCTGGATTGATTTATGGACAAGACACCTGTGGGAAGAGCTTAATGAGATATTTGACATTATCAACAGTTTTTAATGGCACAAACTATAAATCAGCAAAAAAAATACACTATCAGGCAACTTTATAAAAATGTTCATATTAGAGCTGCATTTGAGTAAAATGCAATGATAGCAACCACATCACACAGGTCAGATTGCTTTAATAATTTTTTTTTTATAAAGACCCAGTTTTTTTGTTTTTTTTTAATTGAAAAATGTTAATCTAAATAATTATAATATCTCTTATCCTTCAATTTTTTTTTTACCTAAGCTACAATAATTAACAAAAACTAAATGAAATCAATTTATATCGTCAGGTAAGCCCATATTTCAAGATCAGTCTATTTATATTGAAATCTAACCAGTTGCCAGGCAACAGGATTTTTCAAGAACTCTTGTGGCTAATTAGACTTTTTGATGTTTGCTTGGAAAGTAGCATTTCATACTGCTTAATCTACTAACCTTTGTGTCAAGCTTCAGATCTGTGAACTATTAATTTTTATTCTAACTGCTGTTCGTAACAAATTCTCTCTGAATCATTGTTAGAGATTATCCAGAATAAAAGAAAGTAACTGGACTAGTACACTCCTGATGGGTCTAAGTTAGTGGTGGTCATTTTGATGTAGGAAAGTGTTAACTTAAGAGCACAAGGAGAGATTAACTTGTGTAAGACTGCACAGGTAGGTTGAGCATGATTTTCTTTTAAAAAACTGGACTAAGAAATTATACTGGTCTTTAAATATAATTATGGTAACTATCTGTCAAATTCTTGCTTTTAAAAAATTTATAGCCTTCCATAATAAAAATAGAGAGAAATTACAATAATATCAGCTAGATTTGGTTCAGTTATGCATGTTTTGATCTTCTCAGTAGGTTGGCATGCTAATTAGCTTCTTTATGGGTGCTGTTGATTTACTCGCAACTGAAGGCAAGCTGTTCAAGCAACACGGTCTGGTTTGATGGAAATAAGGGGATAGATACTCAATCAAAATAATTACGATATGTTAATAAATACAGCTGGAAGTGTATGAGAAAAATAAATATGGAAAAAAGCACTTTTGCACAACAAAATTGTCCATCTGTGTATTTCTAGTGTATTTGATTTTTATGCTAAATTGCAGAAAAATGTTTATATTCACACAAATTTTTAATAATTGAACAAATGCCAGTAAATTGGTTAAAAAATTGTAACATTAAAATATGTGCATCTTAAAACTATAAACTGAACTTATTTCCAACAGTGAACAACTATTTTCTAGATTTTTTTAGTGATCTGTTGTTTTCTTTTGTCTTAATTTTTAAAATGTATTTATAACTACAGCTATCAAACTAATAATCAGAATTGTTTTTTGTTTCCAATTGTTTATTTTGTCACTTCAGAAAACTATGTTAGTCCCAGAGAAAACATATCCCCAGTGTATTTGGCTTCTTTTCCTTTTATTTAGCACAAAGAGAAACTTAAATCACTATAGGTATAGCAAGTTTGTTTCTAGAAATGTATCAAAGGAAAATTCTTATGATCATATGTTATGATTCAGATGCACATATGCCATAAACAGCACATTTTAATAGCAAGAGTTATTTACTTATTAATCAGAAGGTTGGCTCAGTGGTATCAGTTGTAATTTTGTCAGACAAAGCATATGTACAAATAACAAAGACAAGCAGGCAAACATTAAGTTCAGATGACACCAGGTGTCCCACTGCTGAGGTAGCTAGTTGGTCACACTAGTATTTAAAGTTTTGCATGGATTATTTTATGGCACTGAAACCTAAAAAACCTGAAATTGATACAAACTCCAAATATGTCATTTGATTAACATACAAAATGTTTGCTTACAGCAAAAGAATCTTAAGCCATTAAAAGAATGTAACAAAGCAAAGCAAATAAAATATGATAAGCATCTAGTTTTTTTTTAATTGGTTATTTTATATGTATTGATCAGATATTTAATTTTCTATTTTAATTTCTGAGCTTGGTAATTTTTGTTATTTAGTGAATTCAGGTTAACTAATTTTCACAATAAATTGTAGTTCTAAAAACAGTTTCTGGTTTCATAATGTCATATTTTGAAAATCTATGATTATTAGTACTTTAACATAGATAATCAAGCAACAGCCACTTTTTGAAGTGCTTGTTTAATACAATTGTTATTTTTGCACATAGTAAAATTTTAATACTGAGCATGGTTAACAATATAGAAAGCATGCCAACACTTGTTTTCCAAATGCTTACCCTAAGAATATGCAAATGAGCACCCAAAGGTTTTTGAGTTAGAAAATACTGACAATAGATGAACAAAAGTATTTTTATTGCAACCTTCATTTGCTACAAATGTTTGCATTACCTTTAGATATGCATTTATTCAAATCATTGGTTAAATAAAAATACATTACAGGCAAAATATGGCAGTACATATATCTTTCTTTTGGTAACAGTGTCATTCCCACAACTGCAGCATTCAATTCCTGGAGATTTTGGCAGTGAGTTCACAGACATTCAACTTTCAGACAATCTGATTTCATGTGTTTTATTGGGTTAAGTCTAGTGACACAGCTAGCCATAGAAGTTGTGCATTATCTGAAGATTAGATGACTCAAGCCTGCAGTTTTCAAAATGTTGGAAAGTATTAGGCTGATTTAATATGGTCTTCACCATGTGCAACACTGCCTAATGTGTTGCTGCCTTGCCAAACTTTGATATAGTCCACATGGTGAAGAGTAAATTTCATTTTTATGAACTTAACACCAGACATGTATGCTTTCATGTCATCTGACATTACATCAGTAATATTATGCCTGCTTTTGTATAAGGATGGGATATCTGATTTGTTAGGCAGGAGATTAATTAAATTCAGTTTCTTGTAATGACCTCAGTTAAGACAATGATCAGCATTTCATTCCTATCAAAGATGCTAGACTGAACCAACTCTGGATCATCATTTACCATGCAATAATCTATACAAAAATGATGCACATCAAATTGTATACGATTTTACAGACTTGTACAATATTAGCCATGTCAATAATTTAACATCATTGGCCTGTGGCTATAATAATAGAGGCATTCATATGAAACCTGGCTGAAATAGAATGAATGTAATCATATCCAGCCAGTTTTCATTTGAAAGTCCATTACAAATTTATCCATTCCAACCTTGAAAATGTTCACTGTATAACATGCAACCCATGAGCAGGCCCCAAGTTTTGGGATAGGCGAAACTAGGTAGCTTACTAAAAGTTGGAGATGGCAGAAAAAATTTTTTTTTACAATGGACTGCAAAAACACAAGCACAGTGATTGGTCGCAGATGACTCAAACTCCACTCAACAGCCTCACTCACTCTACACATCCAGTGTCTTTCCATTGCTGTACAAACCAACTAAATGATGAGAGATCTGAAGATCTCCAGATCACCAGGAGGAGAGAACTTACAGAAATGTGAAATTTAAAAAAAAAAAAATAAAGAGCATTGAACATACTTTAAGAAACAAACCTGAATATTTTTAAGTATTTATTATGAACATAAAAACAAAGTGAATATTACACAGTGCATTTAAAATGCAGGTTAAAAATGCAAATTACAAAGCAGAGTAACCGTTGTTTTTTTTTAAAAAAAGAAATTTAAAATAAAAAAAAAAAAAATTGCAAGGTAACTGCTAGAAAATGAAACTTGTTTTTCTGCTTCACTATAATTTTAGTCTGTTAGTGGGAAGAAACCTCAAGTCAAATTTTCAATTTTTAAAATAATAATTCCTGCTTGCTGATAAAGAAATGTAATAGTAATTTTACAATTAAGTGTTTGTTCTCTGAAAATCTGTTTTCTTCTTGTTTTTGTCATTAAATATTTTAAATTGTTTCATTTAGTACAAAATGAGAACATCGTACTATTTTTTAGAATATTTCATTACACATCTGCTTATTTTAAATTATGTCTGATGCCTAATAATAAATAATTGAGTGCTTGTAAAATTTTCACTTTGATTCTTCAATATATTTTTGATGATTGTCCAGTTATTTATTTCGTAAATATAAATTTATCTTTTCAGGTGTAAAGACGACTAAGGAGCCACCATCTTGTATTCAACATTAGCTATTTAATTCAGACCACATTGTTGCAAGGCAGAAATAAGCTCCATGAAGACTTGACATGTTACTCTAACTTCAGGGTTTAGGGTGAGTAAAGTGTATCATCAGTTAACTCTTTCTCATAACTTGCACTCAGGGAAAATGGAAGGAAACAAATACACACTATTTCGAAATTTTTAAAAATTAGTTTGATCCAGATGTGCATTCTTTGAGGCAGCAAACAGTATGCATCTCCATTCTACCTTAAGATACACAACCAGTAGAGTCAAAATATTTCCACCCCTTCAGCACAGCTGAAATTTGGCTAATACGATACTGGATGAAGACTAAGTTTATTCAATAACTCAAATTAATAATTTTCAAATAGACATAATAGTCAGCAATTAAAATATCAGAATAAAATTTATCAGTACTATGTGAAAAGTTGATGAAGTAAATTTAAAAACTATCACAGGCAATTTATTTCATTATCAGCTGCATTTAGGGATTAGTATCAAATTTCCATTTATTGATAGAAAAAGATACACAATTAGTGCAACTTGACTACTCTTTTTTTTTTTTTTGATGCCAGGAAACAGAATTTATGCAAATCCATGGAAGAAGAAAAATGTTTAATGCACTAACTCTAAGGCATTAAATAAGTTTGGTTTCTTGCTGTACATTTGCTTAAAAACTTTGTTTATAGTTGGAGAATATATCTATAATTACAGTATGTAGTATAGCTAAATTGTGCCAATTTTTAACTATTTACTTTCTTCCACTTTGTTCCTTAGTAATAATTTGAAATTGGTAATTGGTTTTTCCCTTGATATCTGGCCAAATTCATGTGGAAATTTGCGGACATGAGAGAGAAACTATAATGGCATAGGAGACATCGATCTTGTATAAATTTAATTTCAAGCAGGGTTCTGGAAGGAAACAGTAACAATTCTTGTTCAGTGCCTCTCTGATAATCTGTATTTAACAAGGTTCAGTATTAATCTGCCAGTGTAAAAAATTGGGCAATGAACCAGTTTTCTTTTTCCTATTTATTGCTACTCAAAAGTTGAGTAACTATAGATAAAAGTAGTCTGAACTTAACATGTGTAATATACAAAACAATGCGAGTATGCTCAAAACCAAAACATGACATCTGAAATATAATAACTAAAAGCAAGTTTCTGATCATTTGAAAATCTCAAGTGCTTTTTCATTCAAATTGTGTATACATACAGGACAGAATTGTAATTTTAAATTATTTTTAAAAATACTATATTACATGGGACTTCTTTTAGTTACTCAATATTTTCCCTACAATATTAATGGAAGAAAAAAAATTAATTGAAGAGTTATTGCTATATCCAGGTACAATGCATCTTTATATTTGCACTTTTTTGATAACTTTATATTGCATAATATATATTTTATGCAAAAACAAAAGCATTTTTTGGAAAATTTGTAATAACATTTATTTTATAAATAAATTTCATTAATTATCCTTTATAAAACTGATTTATATAAAGGTACACTGATTTAAAAGATGTAGATTTGTAAATATATATATATGCACATGCAGCACAAACTTTAAAATCAACTTCATTTAACCTTCTACAAAATTTCTTACAATAACCTTTATGAAAACTGAAAAAGGGATCCTTGAAGATCATTCAGATTTTACAGCTTAGATAATAATGGAGGCAGTTAGTAACAATTTTAAACACCTTTAAAGTTATTATTAATCCAAACTGATTTCATGAGAGAGAGCAAGTGGCATTTCTTAACATAGCAGTAAAGATAAAAAAAGCATGTCTAAATTTTAAAAAATAAAAAAAATTGACGAACAGTGTCCGATACAAATCCAGACAGACAGGTAGGTAGATTCTTCACTAAGTACTAACCAATTTATTTTCATTTTCTAGAATTTACGTCTAAAACCAAGAAAAACTTCAATGGCATTATTTGATCTCTCTATTATATTTTCGGTTAGTCATTTACCATTGTGATTTTACTGCACTGGCACCTCCCCTCTCCCTGAGACCGTTAACTTGTTAGCTGATCTAGAACAGGTTATGGTCTTAGGAACAGGATGGGTGGCCCTTGACAACACTTCAAATATGCTACAGGATTTTAGTTTCTGAAAATAAAGTAATGAAATAAAGTAAATGTGATCTTCAAAATTTTCAACAATTTTTTGAAAGAATTTTTTTTTTTAATATCTAGAAAATATTCAATAGAAAATGAATTTTTCTTAAATATATATCACTTATTTTAAGAGTTGCTTATATAAACTGACTGACTGTGAGAGAGAATACAGACTGGTGATGAGACAACAAATAGGTATCAATCAGTATCACTTTACATTATAAAAGATAAATTATTTCAAAATTCCAGTTTCTGACAAAAAAAATGTTCATGTGGTAACTGTTATCAGTGATTAACAAAATTTAGTGTGAAATAACTTGAGTACAGATCTTTGTCTGCCCCCACAGACCAAATTGCTCAGAGTCTGTCCATAATTATTTATTATTAAGAAACTACTACTAATGAATTTGAACAACCTAGTATTTTTAAATTAAAATTTAACCTCTATCAATAAGAAATCTGAATGGCTATCTTTTTTTAACAGGTCACTCTTCTAGACTTTCTATTTAAATAATGAAGAATGTTTTCTTTACTAAAAATTTACTTATGATGTAAAATCTTGCTGAAGACAGCTGTGCATCCATTAGAATATTTGTACAAAATAGAAGAATAAAAGAATAAAATATTTTATTTCACACATTTGCTGCTGTTTTTTTTTTTTTTGTTGTTATTTCTGCTAAAGCATTGCCCTCCAGATACCACATCAGTTTTTGCCTATCTTATACTGGGGCTTGTTTGCACCTTAGCTAAGAAGCACTAGTATATATAGTGAACTGGCTGTGTATTTAGTAATCATCACTCATGGTGCAAAATTTGTGGGGTTGGAACAATATGAATTTGTCCTCACGACGAGTAATGTCACAGCCCCATTGGCTCAAACTGTGCTGAGTAATAGAGATTTGAAGGGTAGTGAAATGCAAATGCACCCCAAGTGATATACAGAGGTTTAAGAAATACTACAATCTGCATAACTTTAATGCTTGGTTCAACCAGAAATGATTGCATTGTTCAAGTGCAGAAATTAAGTACAATTTGTAGTATTTCAATAATAAGGTCATTTAAAGAGGCCCATGTATCAGGTTATTATAAAAAGTAGGAATTATTTGGCTCTTTTTAAGATATATCCAGTAGAAATGACTGCTCAGATTTTTTGTAAAGTTTACTGAGTAAGCAGTGGTATAATTTACTTCATTCTGTCATAATCAGTCAATGATATAGAACTTGTAGTATGCTGGTTTCATTTATGGTATTTTATGGATAGTGTCTATTGACCATACAAATGCCAAGACGACTTGTTTGCCAGCTTCTTCATGATAAAGAAAAAAAAAAATCTGTGCTTACCATTGCACCAGCCTATTAAAAACTAGTGATTTTGATATTTTTTTTTTTTAATTATACTTACACCAAAACTTAATAAGCACTAAGTGCATTCTCTATTGTGATTTTGTGTGCTGTTCACACACAAGATAGCAACTGCAGTAGTTTTGTTGTATCTCCGACTCATCACTCAAATAAATAAACTAGATTTCTGACATCTGTAAGTAAAAAATTAACATGTACCACAATGCAAGAATGAATTTGTTCTAAAATTGATAGACAGGTCATTGCATTTCATAGCTTTCAGTTAAATTCTTGTCCTAAAATAGTGTGTTCCACTATCAAAATACTCCTGGTATGCTTTATGCTACTGATTTTAACACACTTTGTAAACTACAAACAATATTTTTCTCCAAGAAAATTTTTATTGACCAAAAATACTAGAAATGGTTATACAGATTCAGTCTCCCCCAGACTGGCTAGTTATTAATGTTTTATCTTGAAAGTTTCCTTCCTGCCTAGCCTGAAGCAATAAGTATTTCTCACTCCAAATGTCTTTTACTTTGCCTAATCTGTTTGATGCCTTTTTAATTGTGAAAACTATGTACTTAATATTGATTTCACATTTGCTGCTATTTTTGTTAAAGCATGAGAAGCATGACGTTTATTTAATTTTTTTGAGCTTTTAAAATAAACTTGAGATTTTAGGTTTTTATTTACAATGCCCATTTTTTAGAATTTTAACAGAGTTGCCAACTTTTATAGATTCCTTGATAAAGCTTTGGATTTTAGATGCAAACTGCCACATAACACATGCTATATCCATTTACTTAAACAAACAAACTTTTACATTAAAATGACTGTCTAGGCCAAAAGAATTAAACTGAAGGAAGTACTATCAATTTATTTGGAACCCAAGCTGTTTTGAGTAAAACTAGTACATGATTTTGTCTAACATATAAGTCATTGCAGAAAAAAAATAATCAAATGTTAAAATCTGTCATTAATGAAAATAATCAAGAAGCCAACATCGAAATATTCCACAAATTAACTGCCATTATTATAATAATACCCAAAAATTAAAAATTGCACATTTAGTTTCATAAATGCAAACTGATTTTATTTAAAGATTATTATATAAGCCTTCACTTGAGCAATGCTAGAAGATGGCATTTCCTTTGGCTAGCAGTTATTTGTAACTAAGAGATACTTCTAGTTTATAAAGACCATGTTTCTATAAAACTAGCAATAACAAAATAAATAATGATTTCTCCATATTTTCCTTTTCTGATATGAAAAATTATCTAGACCAGATGTATAATTAAAGTATTTTTTTTTTACTGCTTGCTACAGACCATTAACTTATTTACAGTGCCACAATTTTATTCTTGTTATGATTATGCTATATTTTAGTAAATTCCTGATTTCCTATAGTGAAACACTGTTAATGTTTTATTGCCTATGTATAAAGAGCTTATCATCTTAAATTATACTTTCAAAATTCATTAATAATGATGATTAATTTTTTTTCCTCATGCTATTTTTCACTTGAAATTTTTTTTAACTGGGCTTGTTCACTATGCAATAATCCTTGTCTTCTCATTCATCAGTCATACTTTTATTAATTGCACTGCTTTTTCAAGATATTCTATGTTCTTAAACAGCTTTTGTCTCAGAAAAATATTTTCTAGCCAGATTGTTGACATTCACTCTTGTGAATGTAGTGGACAATCTTAAAGAATTTGCTGAGCAATTTTATCAGTTTTTCCATATGGGCATGTTGTTGAGATGGCTATCTAAAGCTTTTTGCCCATGTGATAGTTAAGTCTATTGTGGCCAGCATGGAGTCATAAATGGCAACTTGATCTTTATGAGAAAGGCAGTGGTAAACTTCTCTGGAAATCAGTGTTCTCTTAATGATAGTTTTTATTGCTTGCCATTGCATTGTCATCTTGCTCAAAACTGGCTGGTAAGCAAGCTGCTCTGCTATCTCATTACCTGAGATTTGACAATGTGATGGAATTTACTGTAATACATTTTTCCTTGCGTTGTTCACAAGTGCCAGAGCCTCTTTCATATTTGTAGTCTGTTGCCATTCAATGCTTCTAATACTAACAAGTAATCAGTGAAGATGGAAACATGAAGGCAACGTGATATGCTTAAATTGATTATTAAGGCAGCGCTGGAAAGGGCTTTGAGTTCTTCTGTGTTGTTTGTGCAATTTTTATGCAGTGGTCATGTGTTCCTGGGCAGTTTTTCCATCTGGATAAACAATAAATGACTGCATCCCCTTTTGTTGCAGGACTATTCATATACATGGATCCAAGAGTACAGGGGTACCTTTCAACAAACATAGCCAGAGTCAGTTTCTACTGACAGTATCACTTTGATCTCCTTTGCATTTAATGTGAGGAAAAGCAGAAGTAATTTGCAGATTAGGCATTTTACATGGCAAAGGTTGGACAGTTGAAGCAGGGAGTGGTGGAAGAACCTCTATTGATAGTTTGTCTTGGTGACCATTCTGATCCTGCTGTGCTTTTGCCTGATTTTGGACAGTTCTTTCACTTTGGGTGACAGAAAAATCATTTGAACTTTTCAGCTTGGATCAGTGTTTTGACACGCCTTTGATTGCCGAGAGTATCTATCTTTGTAATAGTCTCCATTTCCTCTATGTATATGTACCTGCAATGATCCTCTGAGCTTAATTCAGATTTTTGTTCAAAGCTTGTGTGGTTTTGGCTGCTATATTCAAAGATGCTGAACCATACTCTTGGTGGGATCTCACTGATCCCTGATAAACTTGCTTCAAGAATTAGTTTTTCTTCTGGTTTTTCCTCGGCTTGCTGCATGTGTGGTTTCCAGGTCAGCCTTTTGTCAAATGTGATTCAAAGATATGCAGATTCCACATCATATTTCAAGTCTATTTTCCAGTTTGAGAGTTCAGTTCTTGCTTTGGTGTTAGTAAATAGTGTAAGCAGGGGTGCAGTCATTTTCTTTTTATTGATGCTAACACACCCATTTTTGAGCCCTGCAGCAATCATGTCTGAAGCCTATTGTATTTGATAAATTGCTATTGCGATATATTCTTCAGTGCACTGTAGGATAAGATCATTGACAGCCATAGCAGCTTTTACTTTTGCTGGAAACATCATCAATATAGTTTATGAAAACGTAAGAGATACTATTTCTCCATGTGGAAACCCTTGATGCAAAAGCATCTTTTTTGCTTTCAAGATGATCCATATGGACTTAGGCCCTTCTATTAGGTTACAAATGTTTTGTCGTTTTTTTTTTACCACAACAATGAGACTTCACATCAATGCTGACCGTGAAGTTTATTAATCAAAGTAAGTACCATTACAATCAATACACTTCTGCCAATGAGTTACAAGAGCATCTCTACCATTTTGAAAAAAAATCTGGATTTCTGGAGTCAAACTAATGGAAGACAGTTTTAGTTGCTGCTTGGTTGGAGAACGATTTCATACAAAGGAAGTTGTCAAGATATTTGAAAAGGTCTGGTGAATAGGCTGGGTGAGGGAGAACTTTGTAACCCAATGCATTCAGTTTCTGAAGAGACTTTTGCAACATGAGGATGAGCATTGTCATAGAGCATGATTTGGCCTCTTCGATTCACCAATGCCAGCTGTTGTTGGGAGTTTCTGGTGAACATTTAATTCATGACAGTACCTTTCAGCTGTGATGGTTTTGCCAGATTTTGTTTCTATGACAAACAAAGAACAGATATCCAGTCAAAGATTTTGTTGTTGTTCATTTAACTCATGACAATTTTTCCTACCTGGCCAATTACATCAAGATGCCAGGAAACAGTTGCAGGGCTTATGTAAAGTTCTCCAGCAATTTCTTGCACTCTTTTTCTTGGATCAGTTTCAACTAAGGCTTTCAGACAGTTGTCATTGCATCTGGAAGGATGGCTGCTATGTTCCTTATCTATGAGGCTCACATCTCTTGATCAAAACTTTGTAAACCATCCTTGTACTTTGCACTCATTTGCTGTGTCCTTTCCCCTTGCTTGCTTAATGTTACAAGTTGCCTTGCTTTCTTTGTGGCTTAGTTTGAACTCGTGAAGCAAAATGGCACAAAAAACTTTTCTATCCATACTTCACTCAGAACTTTGAAACAAATATCCATTTTAAGATTTTTAAAATAGTAGGTTTCACATAATGTATGCCAAAGCACATGCTACAAAATGATATATAACTTATCTACATACACCTTTACAAGCATGCAAAAAATTAACATCAAATTAACATATCATAAAACTGACAAAACTTTAGTAATGACCTAATATTATGGAGAAATCCCTTTATCCATTTGAAAATAATGCCCACAATTATGCATCATTATAGTTTGATCAATAGAGGATCTTTCCATACCTCATCAAAGGCTTTTGGCAGGTCTAACCAGGTTGCTAAGACTAATTTATATTCTTGAATTGCATTTTCAATGTCTTTGGAAAGGTATCTTGTTTCATCTTTCGTTGACTACAATGTCTCAATCCTGTTTGTTCTTTGACCAGGATATTTTTGGTTTCCAGATGTCAAAGTAGACATTTGTTAATGTAAGTTGGTTAAGCTTATCAGTCAATATCTTAAGGTTCAGGCTTTGTTTTTCTTTAACACCAGAAATGCTCACTTCCTTCCATATTTTATGCACCTTACGTTATATCTAGCTATGGTTAAATATTTTCTAGAGTTTCTGATTTCCAAAGGCAAGCCAATATCTGATTGATAATGCAATCTGGACCTAGAGATTTTTCTTTTCAGCATTTTTATTGCTGAAAGCATTTCTTGCAGTGTAATAGGTCTGTTTATGATCTCCAGAGTAACTCCATTTTGGGCCCATCTTTTTGTCCCAGTTTTACTGCTTTTGAGACTTAAAATGAAGATTTTACTGTCATTTGTATATGATCTTGCAAAAATGTCAGCAGCTGCCTTTCCGGTAAAAATCTTCTCTTTATTCAGGCTGATTTTCTGTTCTTTTGCTCTTTCATCATTTAACTACTTGTGAGCTTCCATAATTTGTCCCCACCCCCTTCTTTTTAAGATTATGCGTAGTTGTCTCATTCCTTTCAATTTTGTTCTCAAGAACTTGGCATTGGCTTGTTTCAATGCAGTGATGATGGACATTCTCCTGTATTCTCTTGCACTTTTGTAAGTTCATCATGCAGGCTTTCGTAGTGTTGCACTAGTACGGTTTGTAATCTTTATGTTCACCCCTTGAAATAGTCTCCTTGGTTACTTTAATAAATACATCATTGAAATCCGTAAACACTATACTGATATTTGCTTTGTGTAGTTGTAATTTTTTAGTAGGCCCCATTTTGCATTTTTGTAATTCCAGTGGGATTTTGGCTTGTGGTACAGAGTCACCTCCACTTAAAGAGTAAGAATGATAGGATGGTGGTCACTGCCACCAAATTTGGCCCCTACTTTTCTGGTTATGCCTATGTAGACATCTACTCAGCTCTTTCCATGTATCACACTATTTCAATGGCACTGATGATGTTTCTTACCAGTGGTGATATTCCCTTTGGATCTGTTAATTTGGTCTGCACTGAAATATTGGGTATCCTCTGATGCTGAATCTCTTATCTTCCTTTGTGGGTTTCTAAGTACACGTCAATTTCATTAAAAAAAAAAAAAATGCACTAACTTGATGATTTGTGCAATGTGTATGACCATTTTAAAAAAAAAAGTGGATATCTTCATATTGCTGTTGAGCCTAATATATCAGTGTTTCAAAATGCTATTGTGATTATCCTCTTCTAAATTTATAATGTATTGGTAAAACTATTTATCAAACAATTACACTTAAGCATTCAACTAAGCTCAACAGCTTTTCCTCTATGATTTGATTAACACTCATTGACAAGAGTCAGTGGTCTGAGAACCAACTGTGCAATGGGTCCTAATTTAATGTGTGTGTGTGTGCATGCGCACATGTCAGTTGCACACACACACAAAGAAACATATACATAGGAATCACATTTCAGATCAAGTACTTCCTTGTAATCGAAGTGAAATGCAACCTTGGAATACATTTAAGCTGATATTTGTTCCTTATTGCTTGCTTGGAAAACTTCCTGTATCACTAAAGGAAAAAAAGTAGTTTAATTTTTAACTTTATCAACTTTCTCAATCACAGAAAGAATACATCTTCAAGTAATAATTATGTTTGCTGAAACTAATCTTAAAAATTTAGCTCTTAATGAAGCCATTAAAAACTGTTTCTTGGTTTGAAAACAAATTAGAGTATCATTTTTTTTTTGTTACAAACTGATCATGCCACTATTTGACATTAATACACGACCATTAAAAAAAGAAAGTCAACTACACATAAATAATAAAATTTGTTTCATGAATACAAGTCATAATCTATCAACACTTTTTCAAATGATTAGTGTTTCCAATATTAGTAATTTCTGTAAGCAATATTTTGCTCATTTAGAATTTGTTAACAAAGGCAATTGTTCCCCCCCGTTTTGTCAACAACCACAGAATTATTTTATGCATATACTCAACCCTTCATTACTCTGAATACTTGTGTGGCACCAGACATCAGAAGTAATTCAAGCCCATACATCCTTAAATATTCAGATAATATGAATAATTTTTTTCATTACCTGAACCAGAGGTTTGCAATTTCTAACCATCACCTTCATATCTATCTTTGCAGTACTACTTTTCAATAATTAGATTTTTATTTTTTTTTGTATTTACTATTATAAATTTTATTCTTGAATATCCATAATACATGAAAAATCGTGCATGTCAATCTCTACTCAACAAAAAAGAACCCATGTGAAGTACAATATATAAATAAAACAAAAGAAAATACAAACTGCCAAACTTTATTTTACAATAGAGTTGAAAGGGGACAAGATATGCATATATAAAACATATGTGAGAATTTAACTGCATATAACAAGGAAATTTATATTTAAATCATATGAACAACGAAGACATAAAATTTATCAAAATTTTCCAAATACACACATTGTGCTTACTATGTTGATCAAACTCATTGATCCAGACTATCATGCATCTCCTTGTATATACTGAGTGCCATGAAATGGTTTAGCCTTGCCTACCCTGTGGTACTCCACAAGTAGCTCTTGGACCTGCTCATCACTGAAAAGGACCACCCACTCAATTCATTTGTTGCACAAAGGATATTTATCTAAAGAAAGCCCAGAGACTCCAGAGAAAAGGAAGTGCTTTTTCTCATTAATGGTCTTATTAGGTTGGGCATTCCTGAATGACAGGATTGTAGCAGCTATCTCCACCTCTGACTTAAAGGAAACAATGTGCTTTTCTCTTGGAAGCCAGGGCTCCAAGTTAGTCTGTCATTGAAATCAAACTACATTATCTCAAAGGTTTAATTTCTCATATCTTTCAGGATGTTGATAGTCAGCAATGCAACAACATTGGTTACTGCAGTAGATAGGGGGTGCTTTTAGAGAAATTTACTCAGAATATCAGTGATATGTCACAAAGCTGCAGTCCAAACAAGGGACTTTATTGTGACATCAGCATAGTTCAATATCTTTCCTTTATTATCTGGCTCCAGCCTAATAATCTCTAGGCACTCTTCCCAGAGATGCTTTAGGTCAGTTCTCAAGGAATTTGCTGACAGAATCATTAGACCATCTGTTTGATAGCAAAAAATCTCCCTATATTAACACCCAAGTCTTTAGCAATTTATGCTTTCATCCAGTCAGAGGCATCAAAGGGGAGAATTTAACTAGTTTGTTTATTTCAAAAGCAGCCGCTAAGGCTTTGTGCAAACTTTGGACTACTTTGTCATCACAAACAGTGAGATCCATTGCATGTGAAGATACCTTGCTTCTCTGAAATAATGTTTTTCCACCCTGCTCACTCCCATGTTAGAAACACCATTATAGCACTGGCTTTGACAATCAAATAGCTTGGTTCAACTATATAAGAGCATTCTTGCTGTGTGGACCAAATGGTCTATGAAAATCTATACCTATGCACCTGCTGTAGATTGAAAATTGCTCTTGGTCTGCAATGTCAGAGAATTCATAAACACAGTCATGATATTCTGGCTCACTTCATGGAGTATCATAGAGCATGTTTTTGTTGGTCTTTTTTGTTAATCCATGCTGCAACCTTGGCACAATTTCCCTGAAGGTGCAGCAGCTGGATAAAATATGTCAGCATCCTCAACACTGCTGCTCAGTGGCAGATTTTGGTGTGTAAGAAACCTGATATTTCAGAAAATCTAAGAATGTCTTTGTTGGTTGGCTTTTCCTTGACTCAGTAACTCACCAATGTTGCCACAGATTTACTTGGGTATATGAAGGTATATATACTTGCTCCTGGTGGCAGTCACTTAACTGGTGTTTGAAGGCAGTGGTTGCTTTTTTCCAATATATAAAACCTTTCCCAATGAAGGGTTTATCTTTCTTCAGTAAAAAAATTTACCCTCATGAGCATCCTATGCAGAGGTAGCAAAAGACTGCCTCAATGTTATAGTAAAATCATAACTACTATTTGCACCATTCTGCATCTGCTCTGAAAGACTTCCTTCTCAACAAACTCTTGTGTTGGAAAGTTTAACTGCACTGAAATATTTCTCGGAGTTCTAGAGCTGATAGCATTTCAAAAAGTGACTATGCAGATAAGCAAGATTAAGTAAGATCAGAAGTGTATGATGAATTTCTTTAATATTAATAAACTAGGCTGCTGATACTTTAAAGTGCCTTGCTTAAAAATTAAGTTGATTTTTTTTTATACAGATAGGCAACCCTTTATCCAGTGACCCAAAAACTGGCCATTTATTTTAGTTCTCAGCATTATCACATTGTTTGGGTGGTGTTTCAAACAAACATGCTCAGTACAATCTGTCCTTTGTTTGTGCAAGCCTCTCTGTTTGCTTAATTGGATATTTTGCCTCATTGTGCATTGTAATGATGTCAAAAGGGCAAGCTGATAGCCCCAGGAACAGAGTTGCCAAGAGGAGCCATCATTTGCTCAATATTAAAAAAAAAAAAAATAGGCTAATGGAAAGAGGGGGCACTTGGTTCCACTCCCCCTAAAAAAAGGTCTTTGTCTTTATAAAATAGGCCACTCTAGATATCATTTGGATAACATAAATAAAAGGTTCCTCCCTCAGGTCCAACATATTGGTATTCTAGTCAAAACAAAGGTCCTTCATCTTATATTAATCTATCATTGACTTTAAGAAACCCTTAATAAAATCTGAATGAACTAAAAATTTTCTTAAGATGCATGTAATCTGTACATTTTTGTAAAACAGTTATTAAACCTATGCAGCTTCAGAATAAATAATGAAAGTAGCAAAATAGTTTTTAACTTACCCTTATACTCAGCATTGTATTTTAGTAGACTGCATACAATATGGAATTTAAGTTTTGTGATTCTTGTGTAAATAATAGATAAGGAAAAATTAAAACTACAAAAATTTGGCAAACACTTAAAGATCAAGTTTTCATTAGGCTATGGTGAAATGGGTGGTTTTGTTTATAAGAAATTATTGCAGGTAAAACTTATTCATTAAAAAGAAAAGACATCAAATTAAGGTAAGGTGAATGGTAAAGAAGAAATCAAAAAAACAACTGAGATACACTTGCATGCAAGTGTAACTTCAATTTACCCAAATATTGAAAAATAAATGTAGCAGCTAAACATGGAATGTGCAAAAGGGTGATTGTAAGTAAGATAAAATAAAAAAAAAAGATTGCATTCTGATTTGTTTTAGGTATAAATGAGCGCATAAGGTTATTCAGGTTAGTAAATCTAAATTATTCAGTGTCATCTAGTAAATCATTGTTCCATTCCTCACCGTCATCATCATTAGAGGGATCATCTCCATCGTCGTCATCATCACTTTGATCCAACTGCTCATCATCATTGATCTCCCTCATTTCTCGACTTCTTTAATAATGTCATCTGGTTATTGAATGAGCATTCATTGATTGAGGAAGGAAAAAAGTATATCCAATCACTCGATAGACAATCGCAAAAGCATGCAAACCAGTTTTAAGGTAAAGTAAATACCTTTCCCTCTAAAGACATCATGGAAAATGGCATGATGCCAAGATTGTCACCCCCATTCATTTCAATTTGATAGTTTTGTTTCCAGTCACCATATCTACCAATGTTCTTGAAATCCAGTCATCAGCGAAACAATAACCTGAAGAGAACCTGAAAATCCTCATGACAAATATACAGTATTTGTTTTGAGGAACAATAAAATCATTGGCCACATTTCTAGCGACATATCTAAAACATGTTTGTATGTTCTTCTTGTGAGCAGAACTTTGAATGCGAAAGTTATGGGAAGAGGAGAGAATAAGTCAGTGATAGAAATGGTGGGGGGTATGCAGGGGGGGTGTTCCCCCACTTTTCAATGTTTCTGCATGTCACCACAGCATGCAAGACTTCAAACTGATCATCTCTCAACTCTTCTATTTATTAAGTTGGTGGGACCTCGTGTCAAAATTCAACCCCAAATAATATGAGGACATGGCTTGTTAGTGGCAGAAGGCATGCATAAAGAAAGTGACAGAAAAAATGGAGATTATATACCATCATGGAACATTTTGTAATGTAAACTGGAGTGTAATTCAATTAATTGTTGCATTTGTTCATTAATAAATAAGTAGAAATTTCAGAAATGTAGATTGTACTTACATTTATATACTGGCTGATTATCGTGCGCATATACTACATATAGCTAGATTTGTAAAGTTGTAAACTGTACACTATTATTATTCTCAATAAATTTATGAATAATCTGAAAAATATTTTATTTTTCCAAAATATGTATTTGTTATACCTGTCTTTATCTGACTGAGTTACTGACACAATGTGTATGTATGTAATCATAATACCCAGTGCATATAGGCTCAAAATGGCCCTGAAATTTACCATATTACAAAAAAATTTCTGAAGGGGTAGGGGGGTTATAGCGTCTACCCCACCTTCCTTTCCAACCTAGCCTCACGGACCTTAGCGTACCCCTAGTTCCTAAAACCCATTTCCATCACTGGAATAAGCAGCATAGGAGGCTTGAAGTTTCAATCGCATGTGTGAAAGGATCCAGAAAGCCAATGGAAGATGCTCCAATGTTAATAAATGAATGTTTTTCAAAGACATAAATAGAAATAAATTAAATCAGATAAATAGAAGTGTTTCCATTTTCTAAAAAAAATTAATCCGGACATACCTGCAAGTGTATGCCGGGCACTCCCGGCGGCATGGACGGGCATTGTGGGTCCGGGCCCACCCACTGAGTGAGCTGTGCCCGGCCCGACTTCATAAATCTCTCATTGGGCCTATAGCCCCCCCCCCCTACACCGATTTGTTGGTGCCCAAGTTGGCCTAAAACCGAGCTGGCTAGTGTGCCGCCCGTCCGCAGTCACAGTCCAGTCCTTGTGGCATGCCACCACAGGCGTCGTGGTCCGAGTCTTAGTTGCTGGCCCCAATGGCGTTAGCCAATGGGAGCGCGGCTCGATTGCGTCAGTCCTACTGCGGTAACAGTTCGAGTTCCGGGCCCCCCCCGTCTTTCTATTATGATTTTTATTATGTTGCTTTAAAAAAAATCATTGTCCCCCGCACACGAGAAAATTTAATGCCCGCCCGTCCGAGAATTTGTTTCTGATGCCGGGTAAAACGGTGAAAAAGCAAACAGAAAACAACAACAAAAAAACAAAACGGTGGCCATTGGTTTCATTGACTTTGGTTCCCTTATTCGAGATGGAGGACCAACTATCCTACCGCTCCAACTTTTGGCTTTTTGATAAACCGCGGCGATTGCCCTGGGTATCAGCCCCACTGTACCTGAATTATACAAATTCCCATCTCAGTTCTAGTTCACATTCGCCAAAAAAAAAAAAAAAAGATAACTAAATGGAGAAGTTTCCCTTGCTCTTATACTGTGATGGTCTGCTTGACAGAGGCCGTCGCCATTTACAGCTCCACTCGTACAAAATATGCTTTCGAACGCCCGAGTTTAGAAAACAGCAGCAGCAGCTATATCTTAGAGTGCTCTCCCTAACTGACCGTCCATTTTAGAGGGGCCCCTCCTGCCACACATCCAGCAGATGGATTATTATTATTATTATTATTATTATTATTGTTAATAATAACAATTAATTAGTTAGTAAAACACCCGGAGACCACATTCCACAAAACTGGAACGAAATTAAGAAAAATCTTGCATTTACTTACTTGTTTCATCGCCAGATATCTGCCAATGTTGATGGGGGCAGATGCTTCGTTTCGTCCGCCAGAAAAGAAACGGCTCATGTCGTCTGCTTCTTACCAGCAATGTCTCGCGCGTTTTGTTTTTTTGTTTTTTTTTTTTTTCGCGATGTTTTGCCTATCCTTTAGAACGGGGGTTTCTTGAACCCCTTGTACCACGGGGGCACCCCCCAGCATCTAAAATCTAAATAAGTAAAATGAAAGACGTGGCGTGGCGTGTAATGAGGCCCCTAAACTTCGATATTCCTTATGTATGTACCGTGGTCTATTCAAGGTCCGGGAAGGTTGCCGCTTACCTCAACAATATTACTCACAGTAACTGATGAGAAAACAGTCAGGGAGCTGAAAAAGGGGCCAACTATTAACTGCCGTTTAGTTTGGAAAATGTGCTAACAGTTTACAATACCAAGAAGGAAATCGCGGGGCCGACAGTGAAAATTCGTGTGGCCCACTAAGGGGCCCGTTTGGCCCACTTTGAGAGACGCTGTTTTAGAAAAGCAAATAAATTCAAATCACATCTGTCTTAACTGAAACATGGAAGATATGTCCATGAAATAAAACTGAGAGAAGCATCAATGTATAAACCTTACATTTGTTGTTAAAATGTAAAAAAAAACACACACACAAAATTTCCGTACATTCATTTACTAGTGTGTTCCACCATTTTTACTACAGAAGAATCCGTTCTGATGGGGACCGTTAATTAAAGTGGGTCCCTCCCGCTATGAGTAAAACTGGGATCATTCCGTGTCTCGCTTTCTGCTTCTTTGATGAAAGGAAAACAAACAAACAGCAGCAGGAGTCACCACGTGACATGGCGCAACGGACGGGAAAAAAAACAGCACTGGAATTCCTGCTGGCTGTGAATGAATTTCTGAAAATCAGTGGAATCATGTCGTTGATATAATCGAGTCGAAGCTCCAGAGAATCGTTGGTAAAGACGGAAACTTCTCCGGTTTTGCCCTCTGGATGCAGTTGAACACGACATTCGACTACTGCTGGAGGACGGACGGATTTTTTATTATTGGCTACGACAAAGGCCGAGGGGTGGCGGGTTTACGATCTGGCCACCCCCCCCCCCGCAGCATGTTTCTTCTCGCACTGCCTGGGTCCGCACACACAAACAGAGGCCCGCAGGTAACTTTGGCCTTGAACACCGCTTGGTCACCACACCTCGCTGCTTTCACGTGGCAGTGAGACCTCCAGGTCAGAGTATCTGATTTTGATCAATAAGTTTCTCACATGGAAATATTTATTGTGATTTAGAATTTTTTTAAAAAATTTAATTAATTTTTTCGACGTTGGAGCTCTCAATAACGAAACAAGCAACGACATAAACAACATTTTTATTCAACACAAATCGTAAACGTCTCTGGTCTTGTCCAAATTTATCCATCACTATTTGAATAAGTCCGCGCTTGTCATCTGTAGCTTTTGCTCCGACGAGCACTTGCCACACAAAGTCCAAACAAACGATGGTTGGCCTCAGCCATGTTTTCACCTTTCTCATTGTGTCAGACGGCCTTTCCTCCGCGCGGGTTGTTGCAAAAGATAACGTCATCGCTACACCACCAACCATCCCTTGCGGCCCAGTCTTTAAAGGTGAAACGATTAATAAGAGTTGTGTTTAAGCGTCAATTAAACCAGACGACGTTTGTAAGTTAATGAGATTGGAGCGGAACACGGTGCAAGGAAACGTCTCCGTTGGCTTCTGTATTTACTACAATTTTTTCTTGCGTGTAGTATCATAGAAAATAACTGCATGATAGAAGTGATGGGCCACTAACAAATAGGACGACAGACTATTTATTATAAAGGAGCCGTGTATGCAATAACCGCACAGATTTTACTATACAAACATCGCCAACTAGGGGAGTGTTCGTAAATTTAAACCCATCGTATATATATATATATTTAAAATGATCAGTCGTGCAGGTTTTAAACTACAAGCAAAGTGAAATATTAACTAATCCACCAGAACATTCTATTAAACTGATGCTTTATGATGCAAAAAGGGATAATTTTACATCAGTTAGAGTTACCTCCCTTAGATTACTATCAATATCGGTTTCCACTTGAACTAGAGTTTGTTTCCATAACTAAATTATGTAAATAAAGCAAATGGGATAATGGAAAGTAAATCACAATTAGCATCTGAAGAAGAAAAAACTCCGACACGTCACCAAAGATTAGCTGTGGTTGACTTCATTAGCTAAATATTGAAAATTGCGAAGAGTATAAAGGTTTATGGGAGGTAACTCTTACATAAATAGCTAAATACAAACGAGATAAATTGTCAAATGTAAAAATTAAAAAAAAAAAACTTAATAAAAATTGGCAAGAAAATAAGTTTAAATAGAAACCCATTTCTACGAAGAAATGTTCTAAAATAAATTCACATTAAGACATATTAAGGAAAATAAAATGTACTAAATTTTAAAAATTCCAAGTTTAGGCTCTCTATCATTATGATGTTTGACTGGTGGAGTATCGCATTCTTTCAAAGCTTTTATTACAGTGTTAAAATTCAAATAAAATAGATCTGCATCTACTTTACTTTTATCTATTTTCTGAAAATATTTATTGATTTTTATTGTTCTTTTGATAATTTTTTTTTTTTTAAATAACGGATTTTACATTATAAACTAATTATTTTATGGCTAAATCCTTATTTATTTATCTTTGCATACTCCTAAATACACTTTGAAATGTCATTCCTGTAAACTTTAAAGAACAATATTTTTTCTGTTGTGGTCAGAATTCTTGAAGGCACTTAGAAAAGGGTATTCATTATGTAGGTTTTTTGTCTTATTATTCAGCTCTGATTGTTCTCTCCAAAACAAGCAAAGCTGTTTTATTTTAACTGGTGAAAGTTTTACAAACAGGTGGCTACAGCTTTGCTCCATCACTGACATTTTTAAAACTTTCACTTTAGTAAAACTTGATTTTGCTTTTAACAGGTTTCCATTTTTAAAAATTCTAAATATATTTTACTCTTGCACCCATATAACATCTTTATCTGCCAAAGTTTTTGTATATTTTAAATTAGTTGTAAAAAAATAATTAAAGGAAAAATGTCAAGATCTTTACCATCCACCAAAACATAGATAGATGCTGTTGGTAAATCTTTTGTGAATGGACACCAAAAGTTTGGTGTTTCTTTGAAAAAAATAACACATTTTATAAAAGTATATATTTAACTGCTCTAGTTTAGTTCCTGTTCACTATCATTGCCTCTGATAAAAGAACCCATAATTAATTAATTCAGAAGTACTACAATAAGTACAATGCATTTTTATATTTGTTATTGAATTTCTTTATTTTGCCATAATTAAAAAAAAAACCTTTCTGAAGCCTATACAATGACAGGAACATCAAACTATACTTTTGTTTCATTGCTGCCTTATTTAGGTATTATTAAGCAGAAGTCTCAGATACACATTAAATTATTTTCTAAGATGTAGAAAATTAATTGTGTAAAAAATTCAGAAAGAAATTTTACAAACATTTGCAATTTTTTCTTTCGAGGGGAGATAACTGAAATTGGGTAAAAGTCAAATAATAGCAATAAATAGCATATTTTTTATTTAGCTTGTCCTAGAAATTTGAATAAGGACTTTCTTTTATTTTTTCAGTTTTGGAAAGGTCCATAAAATGTCCTCAAAGCTTGTAAAAGTGAGTAGAATTTAACACCTGAATAAATAAAAGCTTTGCATAGTTTTAGAACAAAAACATATTCTGCAGCAAAGCAGTTCCAATTTAGTTTCCTTCACTCAGATTTACACATCATAAAATGCTAAACTTCTAAGTTTATTAATCTGTAGGTCTTTATGAATTCTACTGATTTTTAAAATGCATCAGTGCTTAAAAACATGACTGATTGTTTACAATAACTCTAAAACATACAAGTCACTACTTTATTTCTTTTTTTTTAAAGAATGCAAAAGTCATATATATTTTTTCACACATCTGCTATTTATGATTAGGTTTGAACGAATACAATAAATAATCAAACAATTACAAATTGATACTTTTGGCAGTGCCAGCCTTTGTCTGGGTTCTGTGCTTTAAGTTTGAAAAACATTATTATCAGGCTGTAAGTGGACTATAGCTTGAAATAGCTACACTGACTTCTGTGGTGAACTCAGGACAAGACAGATTTCACTGTCAAAGAAGTAATGTTAAACTGATCACCCTAAAATAAAAAACAACTATTAGTAATTTTAATGTAAGGTGCTGTGGAGCGAGGTTGGTTGAGCACAGGGAGAGGAAGCACATAGGGTTAATTAGCTTGTTACCACTGGTCAGGAGAGACAAATAACCTTCAAGTTGAGAAATATGTACAATACAACACTGAGTGAACTCTGTTCAAGTTATGATAAGTTATTTTAGAAGGTGATGAGTTTTCAATCTTTTGTAGGCATTACACAAAATTTTTGTGGATAATGATGCAGAAATACAATATTGTACTGACTGTCCAGTTTAAAATATGACCTAATAAAACTATCTGTTACTGTGTGCTATAATAATCAAATTTAAATCTTGCATAAATCAAAATTCTGTTGTTGAAAAAAAAAAGAAGTCTTAATACATCAGGGTAAAAATTAGTTTTGCTTTGAGCCCCACCAGCTTTAAGGCAAGCCCTAACCTCTGGAGATAGCTAAAAGCTCTTTGTTGAAATGAGAATAGAATAAGTAGTGATTTCAGAACCCATACAAATGAC